>CM034350.1:54826958-55553450 GCA_019925275.1 Mytilus edulis | reverse complement strand
CTCACAGATGACAAAAATGATTGATCTCTTAGAGGTATATTGTAATTTGCTCGGTTTGCTTCATTGTGGGGGCTAATGGTTATTTAACAATTCAACCAAATTCCCCAAAAATTTTTATGTAATGAAAAAAATGTTAAATTCCAGATTCATTAGGTTTCATGTCATGTTCAAGGAAATAACCCCTTGGCAAAAATTTAAAAGATGTGCGATTTTATTTTTGGTTATTATTAGTTACATGTAGTAGCCATTGAGAATATTCTTTTTTGTAATTTGTTGCACATTTTGAACCCTTTTAAAAATAGATAATGATTCCTTTGGTAATGGATAATACATGAAATTCTGGAAAATGCAGACGGGCATATAATGAAATGATTGGTTTAACCCAATGTAAAATTTAAATTTTAAATTAATAACTTTCTTTAACTATCCTGGGTTTGTACCAAACTTGGACAGAAGCTTGTTTATGATCAAAAGCTAGTATCTAGAAGGAAATTTTGTTAATATTTTGTTCCTGTGTATCTGTATTTTACTGATAAATGGACTAAGTTTTTCTTCGATTTAACATTACATACAGTCTGTAAAAGTATTTAAAACAATTATTAGATTCATAAACTATCCTGGATTTTTACCAAACTTTTGATAGAATCTTCTTACAATCAAAAGATAGTATCAAGAGAAATATTTTTTTTCTCTCATTTTTGTTGAGCCTGAGATTTTCAGCAAAAGTAGGCGAGACACTGGGTTCCGTGGAACACTTAAAAAAATTTTAAGTAAATTTAGCTATAATTTTTTTGTTTTCAGACAAAGAGAGTTTGGTAACTGATGCTGGCAAGTTGTTTGTGTTGGATACATTGCTACAGAGACTGAAGTCTGAAGGTCATCGTGTACTTATATACTCACAGATGACAAAAATGATTGATCTCTTAGAGGTATATTGTAATTTGCTCGGTTTGCTTCATTGTCATGCTAATGGTTATTTAACAATTCAACCAAATTCTCCAAAATATTTATGTAATGAAAAAAATGTTGAATTCCAGATTACATTAGGTTTCATGTCATGTTCAAGAGAAATAACCCTTGGCTAAATTTAAAAGATGTGCGATATATTTTTGGTTATTATTAGTTACATGTAGTAGCCATTGAGAATATTCATTTTTGTAATTTGTTGCACATTTTGAATCATTTGAAAATAGATAATGATTCCATGGTAATGGATAATACATGAAATTCTGGAAAATGCAGACAGCATATAATGAAATGATTGGTTTAATCCATGTATAATTAATTTAATAACACTTGCATACTTTTAACTTTTAGGAGTACATGTGGCATAGAAAGCATATCTATATAAGATTGGATGGTTCATCAAAGATATCAGAGAGGAGAGACATGGTGGCTGATTTCCAGTCTAGGAATGATATCTTTGTGTTCTTACTGAGTACAAGAGCTGGTGGATTGGGAATTAATCTTACTGCTGCTGATACTGTGAGTCATTTTAATAAGGAAGATGTTTGTTTTGTTCAGTATCTACGCATTTTTTTGTTTGCATCGAATCTTGGATAAAAAGTTAAACTGAAACTTCATTTCTTGTTTAAAATAATATGTAAAAGATAACATAGAATCATTAGCATTCAAAGAATACTGATTTAAATTCAGAGATGTTGTGAAAATAAAGATACAGAATCATTTTGAATTCTAAGAATACATATTTAGATTCAGAGGGTGTTTCCCCAAACAGCAAAAATCCATGGACGTAATAGAAAAAGTATTGCCATTGAAATGCTTCTTCATATTTCGCACTGCAGTTTATAGGTTTCATGAAAGATGCACTTCAAATGGTTAAAGAAGAAGTTATGTTTTAGGTGATATTTTATGATAGTGATTGGAACCCCACCGTGGATCAACAAGCTATGGACAGAGCCCACAGATTAGGTCAGACCAAACAAGTTACAGTATATAGACTGATCTGTAAAGGGACCATTGAAGAAAGAATTCTACAGAGGGCTAAAGAAAAAAGTGAGGTAAGGGTACTGTTCAAATATTAACCTGAATATGTCTGAAGTATTTGCCCTTAAAATGTTAGGAGATGATAAATTGGATTAAATAGTTATTGTAGAAAAGTACATTTGTGTATTATTAGCTTTCTTCCATAGTGAAATTTGTACACTATTTCATGTATTTCTGATGTTTTACAGCTTTTACATTAATGCTAGCAAGACATATCTTTGTTTGGCTTGCTTGCTTTGTTTGTATCAGTGTTTGCTCAAGCATTGGTAATTAAGATAGGCGGGGCTTCAGCTTGTATACATCATACTTAGATTTTATTGGACGTTATGTCTGAGGTTAAGGACACTTAATTTTAAAACATCACATGACAAATATTCTCACATGTGTAATTAAGAAAATGTTTGGTATGTTGAACAATAGTACATTGACATAATCATTTAAATTGGGGATAAAGTTAATCAGTATAATATAACTTTTAAAATTAGGATACTCCTAATCAATAAGTGACATTGTAATCCTTATGACCTAGTACTAATATACAGAAGTAATAATTACAGATTCAGAGAATGGTAATTAGTGGAGGAACTTATAGACAAGATGTACTCAAGCCAAAGGAAGTTGTCTCCCTTCTTATCGATGATGAAGAAATGGAACGAAAAAGTGAGTCAAAACTGAAGTTCTTTTTCCTACTTGAAAACTGAAATAAATCTTTGGAAATAGGATTTAATTGCTGAATGGTCTTAATATTTAGTTTATACATACTTTTACGTGTCACTAAAACCTATAAATGTTGTGGAATGAAATAAAGATTTCAAAATTTATAGAAATGTCTGAGTACAGGTAACTTGAGCTCAATGTGTAAATCTAAGTAGCTCTTGTTTTCCACCAAAATACTTGCACCCTAATAACTATCTATTCACACTAAACTTAACATGCAAAGTACATTTTGTCAATTTTATTTAATATGAAAGTGATTTTATAATGTTTATTGAAAACATTTTTAACAGTATTACAGAAGACAGACGAAAAGGGACCATCAAATGAAGGAGGCAAGGAGAAAGAAAAGAAAAGAAAAAGAGAATATGTCAGGGTATAACACATTAATCATAGTTCATATTTGTAAAATTATTTGAAAAAACAAAATGTAGCAAGTAGTGAACTATAATACTCACCAATGGTTAGTTTAAACTTTTATATAGAACAAAAAAAAACCAAACACATTTTTGTCTTTATTTAAAGTCCTGTATAACTTGGAAAAGAGACATTTACTACAAGTATCCAATCAACTCTTCTATTGCACATTGATTGACTATGATGATTCTTGAAACAATGTAATTTATAAAATGACAATGTCATTGTTTTATGACACTGTTGTTAATTGCATATGTATCTGTATCAAATTATATCAAAGAGTAATGTAATTTATTATTGGAGTTGTTGACTATTGATTCAAAATAATGTTTATTTAGACAACCACCTTTGTAACACAGATAACATTAAGTGATATATTTGTTGAAACATCCTAAACAAATTCATGAATATATCTACTAGTTTGATATCAATCTAATTAAAACCGATCTCTCAACGCTCCAGTTTTCTGATATGTCGTGTGGGAGATCTAAAGAAACCCGCTTTGAGGTCACATGTGAGTGACCTTGTAGGTGTGTCTTGTTCGACCAATGAAAATGAGTCTTCGATGATCTTGAAAGTTAATCGTGAGGTAAAGGGCTGTAACTTATTTTATTTATGAAGAATCGTCAGTCCAAATAATCCATAAACTTTTTTGATTGGCTTATTAATAGGTCGTCAACTCATTTGAATATCATTATAAATTCATAACTTCCAGTTCACTCACATATGTGACCTCAAAGCGGGTTTCGTTAGATCTCCCATGCGACATGTCAGAAAACGGGAACGATGAGAGATCGTTTTTTATTTAGATTGGTTTGATATTTGCTCTTAAATTAGTTAACAAACATTAGTTTTTAAAATGCAGTCTTATCTTTTCCCTGTACAATTGGTTTGAATGGAGACATAATGATATTCGTAAATGCTTCTCCATACTCACCTTGCCGAGGTTACATAATTCTGAAAACTATTTAAAGATATGAATCTGATGAATCAACCAATTCTATTTTTAGAAAAAGGATTCCAAAAAGGCGAAACAAGATGAGAATGTAACAATTCCAGCTGATACAGAGTCAATGACTAGTTTTGATTCTATGTCCGTTCCAGCCAGCCCCCAAAGTGTTGTAAGTTACTTATAATATGCCATTATGTATTACAATGGAGCAAACAGTATAAATAAAAAAAAATTAAATGGAAAGATTGTGTGGAAATCATTACCATTATAATTTATTTGCTGATAACGAAAAAAGGTGTAATAATGCTTATTACGTTTAGATTCTGACATAATTTCAAATGAGACAACTATCCACCAAATACTAAAGCACAATGACGTGAACAAATACAGGTCATTGTAGGTCAAATACAGGTCATTGTAGGTCAAATACAGGTCATTGTATTTCCCTACAACAAGAGCAATACCAATATCATAAAGTTATAAAAGGTACAGGACAACAAAATGTGAACCACTGCTTCAACATGGTGAACCGATTTATACATGCTTCTTCAGGTCATAGCTCTGTCTTCAAAAGTCATTATAATTTTTTTTGTTACAAGAGAATCTCTGTTCTCCATTTTTGTTTAAACTTTGCAATTTCACAAAACTTGGTACCAAAATTATTTTTTGAAGATTTTATTGAAGTTAAACCTACATTAGCTATTGATATGAAAGTAGAGTTTTTCTAAACTTTCTATAAATCTGTGGTTTCCTATCAAACATTTTTGTCTCAATTAACAGCATGAAGAATGAATTGTTGGTTTACTGTAAGCTTTAAAATATAGTGTTTAATAAATGAAATAATCTCTTATTCAGTTCCATAAGATATTTTTACCTATTATAATCTTTTGATATAAAAGGACAATTTGATAAAGTTAAAAAAATTGATATTTTTTTTAGATATCATATGGAAGTGAGTTGACTCAGCAATCTGGATTTGGTGTAGATGACAGTAGTAACGATGCTTTAGTCATTGTTGATGACCCACTATTGGGAGGTTCAACTCAAGGTTAGTATTTTTTTTAACCAACCAAACGCTTGCCAAACAGCTATCATTATAGTTGAATAACTATTAATGAAAATGTATTATAAATTTATAATCTTGAGTCATTTTTATGACCTGTACATTTTAGGATCAATGCTTTTAATGGGAAAGTAGAAAGAAAGTGGCATACAATTTTATTTTCTAAAATCATAGTGGCTAAAATAAATTATAACACTTTACTTTGTCACTGTATAAAGATATAAAATGCCTAAAGTCTTCATAAACAATTTTGTAAAAACTCGCAACATCAGATCATCACATCAACAAAACTGTTAAGTTTTTTCAAGAACATAAAATAGAGCTTCAAAGAATTCTATTTAGGAATAACTTATTGATCAAGCTTTGTTGATTTACTCAACTAAATTAGTTTGTACATATAATGTTCTACTTAATCTTATAGCTTTGACCCCACCAACTAAAAAAGGAAAGAGAGGTCGTCCAAAAGGTTCTACAGGAACACGAAGGCCTAGAGGTAGAGGACTGAAGAAAGCTTTGAGTGCTGCTGAAATTGCAGGTGCCCAGGCAGGCTTAACAGCAGCTTATGCTGCCTATGGATATAATTTCACAGGTAAGGATGGGATAGATAGTACTAAATAAACATAATATGAAAATTTTAATAAGACCATGTGGTATGATTGCCAATGAGGCAACTCTTCACAAGAAGCCAAATGAGGAAGAAATGACAACTATTGGTCGCTGTACTAGTTTTTTAAAAGAGTTTGTATTATCTTACAATAATTAATATACAATGTTAAGTCAAACCTGTTATAAGCATTCACTCTTTAAGAAGTATAAAAAGTGACCACTCACGAGAGGTTACTTTTAAACAAGGTTCCAAATTATTTAGATTCAGACATTACCCACTGCGAGGATCAGGGTGAAGTGTATTAGTGTTTTCAATTGGTGAAGTTATCTGTCTCGCTGTAGTGAAATAAACAAATAATAATGAATTTCGGTACTCTAAATTTTAAGAAAACTTGGCAAATGTTTGTGTTCACCAATTCACTACCAATTTAGCAATCTCCATTGCAATCAGGTTCTGATTTTTATTTTGATTTCAATACTGAACATTGAAATGACTGTTGATAGAAATTGAAATTACAATTTTGTGCAAAAATAAGGTGATAAGTGACTGCTGAAAGGAGTTAAATTATACTGAGAAAATATTTTGAAGGGTATGAAAGGGACTTTAAACAAGGTGTTCGTTAAGGCAGGTTTGACTGTTTATATCTGATGAAGTGTTGTAAGTCGGTACTATTAAATCATAAGAAGAATATTAGTTTTTACTGGTGCTTCAGGATCTACTGATTTGCTGACATTTAGTATTCATCATATTTTTATAGGTACTGGTGGTTCTCCAAGCAGTAAAAGTAATAGTTCATTCATGATTGGTGATTCTCCAAAAAACACAAACTCTCCACAAGATTCAAAGAAACAATAGGGCGACGTTTTATGTGTGCAAACATTGTTGATGAATTTTAATGATTGCATGTGATGCACATTTGAGTTGTTGTTGAGATGCATTTTAATGATTGCATGCATATCTGATTCAAATTTAAGTTGTTGTTGAGATGCATTTTAATGATTGCATGTGATACAAATTTAAGTTGTAAGTTAAGAAGCCTGCATGTCATTGTCTAATGCATTTATTTGAGAAAATTTTAGTTGTTTTCCTGCATTCATACCTCACCTTGTGCTATTGATTTCTGTTAACATTCTAAATATTGGAACATTAAATGTATTTGTTGTTTATTCAATCTTCTCAAGTGGTTCAATAAAACATGAATATTTTACTATTCCTTCTTCAAACATCACTTTGACTGTACATTTCTCATTAAAACAAAGACTCTTTTGAACAAAGTTTTGGTTAAGTGCTTTTACCATTTCTACTTCTTTGAAAACATTTATTTTTTAAAAATTTTCATCAAGACTATATGCATTATTGATTTTACACATTGTTGTAATACTTAATTTATGAAAACCTTGCCAGGAACAATTAAAAATTCCAATAATAAACCAATTTGATATCTTTGAATAATTTAATTTTAGATGTAACGTGTCTTCTGATTGGCTGACGTTTTTTTGTTTATCAGCTCAAGACATAATTTTGTCATGTGACCGTGACGTCATCAACGTTTTTTCATGGTTTACTCCGGTTTAAAATGGAATTTAGAATTAAATTATTAGAAATGACTGTAATATTTATTCTGTCTATTCGAAATAACATAAAAAATATGGTGCACACTGTAAAATAACTCGATACACGGGTTATTTAGTGTGCACCACATTTTTTATGTTACTTCTTCATAGACAGAAAAATATTAGTCATTCCTTAAATAAAGGAATTGTCATTCTAGCTTTATAGTATGAAATTCAAAACAGTGTAGCTGTGGCCATTGATTGACCCATCAAAATCATCCATTGACTGGGACAATTTACGTGAACGTTTGTCTGTAACAACCACTGTTCATGACGTACCTACGATAGACATTTAAACTGTGGGGTCAACAAAGGTTTCTTAACGCCTCTAATTATAAAATAATTCGAAAAATTAATCAGGAATAACCTTTGTGTTTTGATTTATATAATTGATATAAATCAAAATATCGTGTTATTTCTGATTAATTTTTCGAATTACTTTATTTAGGTGTTGAGAACCTTTGGTGACCCCATAGTTTAAGTGTCTTTAAAAAGTACATAGTGAGCATTGGTCGTTACATACAAACGTTCACCTAAATTGTCCCAGTCAATGAATGATTTTAATGTGTCAATCAATGGCCACAGCTACACTGTTTTGAATTTCATACTATAATGAATTCTGACTTAGCTAATTTAATATAATGGCCAATGCTTAATGCATGAAACTAGGTTAAAGGGCAGTAAGTTAATATGATTATGTTGAAGTCGTTACACAAATAAAAGAAGATGTGCATGTTTGGGAAAAAATACTGAAGAAGTCTATAGATCTTGCTTTATTTTATTGAATCTGTAATAGAAATACCACTATATTTGCTATTGATTAAAGCATGTAACATTTACATGGATTTTATCTTACATTGCTTCTTATTTATACAATATATTTTATAATAGATTGTTATGTTTAAGTGATGGCTATTTGTTTATATAAAAATGTTGGAAACGATTACAAAATCATGGGGAAAAAATAAAATATTAAAACCAGATTGTTTGTTGTTTCCTTTTAAACATTTGTCATATCCTTACAGAATAGAAGTGTTATACATTGCTCCAAATTTCAATATTTACATTACTTGAACATAAATTACAAAGTAGCCAATTTTAAAAACACACTGTACAAAGACATGCATCAGAGAAAATACTTTGAAATACAAATTCACACTAAATCTTGAAAGGCTCATTACCAATACTTGTTGACTCTACCAGATAATATTTCTTTTCTTGTGGCCTCTTGTCTCTAATGAGAACACAGTCAGTACAGTGTCTCATGTTGATAATCACACACGATACATTATGTCATGTTGATCACCAGACAATTTAGTATCACATGTTGATCGCAGACATAACATTATTTTGTGTTGTTGTTGATCACAGATTAAACATTATCTAATGTTGTTGACCAAAGAACTACATAATCACATGTTGAGTATCATAGACAATGCAGTATCACATGTTGATTATCACAGACAATGCATTATCACATGTTGATTATCACATACAATGCAGTGTCACATGTTGAGTATCACAGACAATGCATAATCACATGTTGATCATCACATACAATGCAGTGTCACATGTTGAGTATCACAGACAATGCAGTATCACATGTTGATCATCACATACAATACAGTATCACATGGTGATTATCACACAATAAAGTATCACATGTTGATTATCACAGACAATGCAGTATCACATGGTGATTATCACATACAATCACATGTTGAGTATCACAGACAATGCAGTATCACATGTTGATCATCACATACAATGCAGTGTCACATGTTGAGTATCACAGACAATGCAGTATCACATGTTGATCATCACAGACAATAAAGTATCACATGTTGATTATCACAGACAATGCAGTATCACATGTTGATTATCACATACAATCATATGTTGAGTATCACAGACAATGCAGTATCACATGTTGATAATCACATACAATCACATGTTGATTATCACAGACAATGCAGTATCACATGTTGATTATCACATACAGTCAAATGTTGATTATCACATTCAATCACATGTTGAGAATCGCAGACAATGCAGCATCACATGTTGATTATCACAGACAATACAGTATTACATGTTGAATATCACAAACAATACAGTATCCCATGTTAATTATCGCATACAATCACATGTTGATTATCACAGACAATACAGTATCATATTTGGATTATCACAGACAATGCAGTATCACATGTTGATTATCACATACAATCACATGTTGAGTATCACAGACAATGCAGTATCACGTGTTGATAATCACATACAATCACATTTTGATTATCACAGACAATGCAGTATCACATGTTGATTATCACATACAGTCAAATGTTGATTATCACATTCAATCACATGTTGAGTATCGCAGACAATGCAGCATCACATGTTGATTATCACAGACAATACAGTATTACATGTTGAATATCACAAACAATACAGTATCACATGTTAATTATCGTATACAATCACATGTTGATTATCACAGACAATACAGTATCACATTTGGATTATCACAAACAATACAATATCACATGTTGATTATCACATATAACAGTATCACATGTGGAATATCAAACAATACAGTATCACATGTTGATTATCACAGACAATACATTTTTACATGTTGATCACCACAGACAATTCATTATGACATGTTGATAATCACAGATAATACAGTATCACACATTGATTATCATAGACAATTCATTATTACATGTTGATCACCACAGACAATTCATTATCACATGTTGATAATTGCAGACAATGCAGTATCACATGATGGTTATCACAGACAATGCAGTATCACATGTTGATTATTGTAGACAATACGTTATCGCATGTTGATCACCACGGACAATATCAGCCCAAGAGCCGCATGGCTCGAGGGCTGATAATAGATGCGATATGAAAAATGACATGTTATGATCTTTTTATCATATGCTTCAACCATGGAGAAAAATATCTGATTCGTATATTGATCCTTTTACGTGGTTCTGTAATAGAAGTTTAAGGATTGAAAAATTCACGGACGTCGGACCCCAAATTTAGTACATTCGATATGAAATTTTTCTATCATTTGCCTCAAAAGGGAAGACACACATTTTAAAATGGTCAAATCGACAAAAAACAAACAAAAATTAACAATACACATAATGAAGACTGTTTGGCAACTTTTTAAAGTAACTTTCTAAATTATGTTTGAAACTTTTAAACAATGCATTTATTTAATAATTTGTTTGTTTTTTGTTTTTTGTTTTTTGCTTTTTTTTATTTATTATTTCACAAAATATACTTTCCTGTATCCAAATGATTGTTTTGTACACTACTTAGTAATAGTTTTCACTGAAAATTTAATTTTGAGATGTATTTTCCGGAATTTGCCGAGTATCACCGGAATGCCATGTGATAACGTTACAGAAAGGCATGTGATAACAATCGAAGCATGTGATAAACTTTTCATATCAGCCGCTAAGGACCAATTCGAAAAATATGGAATTTACGTTGATTTAATAGTAATATCATACAGTAAAAATCATATGTTATTTAGTCTTAAGTATATAATAAAATTCATTATCACATGTTGATTATTACAGACAATACAGTATCACATGTTGATCATCACAGACAATACAGTTTTACATGTTGATCACCACAGACAATTCATTATGACATGTTGATTTTCACAGACAATACAGTATCACATGTTGATTATCATAGATAGTTCATTTTTACATGTTGATCACCACAGACAATTCATTATGACATGTCGATTTTCATAGACAATACAGTATCACATGTTGATTATCATAGACAATTCATTATCACATGTTGATCACCACAGACAATTCATTATCACATGTTGATTATCACAGACAATACAGTATCACATGTTGGTTATCACAGACAATATAGTATCACATGTTGAATATCACAAACAATACAGTATCACATGTGTAATATCACAAACAGTACATCACATATTTATTAACATAGACAATACATTATCACATGTTGATAAAAACAGACAATGCAGTATCACATGTTGATCACCACAGACATTACAGTAGCACATGTTGATTATCACTGACGATACAGTAGCACATGTTGATCATCGCAAAAAGTACGTTATCACATGTTGATCATACAGAAAATACAGTATCATGTGTTGTTCACCATAGACAATACAGTAGCACATGTTGATCACCACAGACACTATTGTATCGCATGTTGATCACCACAGACAATACATTATTACATGTTGATCACCACACACAATACAGTATCACATGTTGATCACAACAGACAATACAGTATCACATGTTGATCACCATAGACAATACAGAAGCACATGTTGATCGTCATTGTCGATACAGTAGCACATGTTGATCACCACAGACATTACAGAAACGTATTTTGATCATCACTGACAATAAAGTATCACATGTTGATCATCACAAAAAGTACTTTATCACATGTTGATCATCACAGACAATACAGTAGCACATGTTGATTATCATAGACAATACAGTATCACATGTGTAATATCACAAACAATACAGTATCACATGTGTAATATCACAAACAATACAGTATCACATGTGTAATATCACAAACAATACAGTATCACATGTGTAATATCACAAACAATACAGTAGCACGTGTTGATTATCACAGACAATACAGTATCACATGTTGAATATCACAAACAATACAGTAGCACGTGTTGATTATCACAGACAATACAGTATCACATGTGTAATATCACAAACAATACAGTAGCACGTGTTGATTATCACAGACAATACAGTATCACATGTTGAATATCACAAACAACACAGTATCACATGTGTAATATCACAAACAATACATCACATATTTATTATCATAGACAAAACATTATCACATGTTGATAAAAACAGACAATGCAGTATCACATGTTGATCACCACAGACATTACAGTAGCACATGTTGATTATCACAGACATTACAGAAACGTATTTTGATCATCACTGACAATAAAGTATCACATGTTGATCATCACAATAAGTACGTTATCACATGTTGATCACACAGAAAATACAGTATCATGTGTTGTTCACCATAGACAATACAGTAGCACATGTTGATCATCACTGACGATACAGTAGCACATGTTGATCACCACAGACACTATTGTATCGCATGTTGATCACCACAGACAATACATTATTACATGTTGATCACCACAGACAATACAGTATCACATGTTGATCACAACAGACAATACAGTATCACATGTTGATCACCATAGACAATACAGAAGCACATGTTGATCGTCATTGTCGATACAGTAGCACATGTTGATCACCACAGACATTACAGAAACGTATTTTGATCATCACTGACAATAAAGTATCACATGTTGATTATCACAGACAATACAGTAGCACATGTTGATTATCACAGACAATACAGTAGCACATGTTGAATATCACAAACAACACAGTATCACATGTGTAATATCACAAACAATACATCACATATTTATTATCATAGACAAAACATTATCACATGTTGATAAAAACAGACAATGCAGTATCACATGTTGATCACCACAGACATTACAGTAGCACATGTTGATTATCACAGACATTACAGAAACGTATTTTGATCATCACTGACAATAAAGTATCACATGTTGATCATCACAATAAGTACGTTATCACATGTTGATCACACAGAAAATACAGTATCATGTGTTGTTCACCATAGACAATACAGTAGCACATGTTGATCATCACTGACGATACAGTAGCACATGTTGATCACCACAGACACTATTGTATCGCATGTTGATCACCACAGACAATACATTATTACATGTTGATCACCACAGACAATACAGTATCACATGTTGATCACAACAGACAATACAGTATCACATGTTGATCACCATAGACAATACAGAAGCACATGTTGATCGTCATTGTCGATACAGTAGCACATGTTGATCACCACAGACATTACAGAAACGTATTTTGATCATCACTGACAATAAAGTATCACATGTTGATTATCACAGACAATACAGTAGCACATGTTGATTATCACAGACAATACAGTAGCACATGTTGAATATCACAAACAACACAGTATCACATGTGTAATATCACAAACAATACATCACATATTGATTATCATAGACAATACATTATCGCTATTTTGTGCATTTTTCCTTTGATCTTTTTTTGTGATAATTTTCATATCATACTTTTCGCTTGAGATGGAAAAATTATCGCTAGAAACTAAGGAGGCCACGTGGCGTTGCTAACCAAATTGACATGAAATTGACAACGGCGTCATAGGTAAAATAGCGATAAACAGATTATCATTGGTCATCTCAACTCGATTGCTTTTCTCACTTTCGCTGTACCAGCTCAAGCGAGAAAATCAATCTCGTTGAGATGATCAACGATAATCTATAATTATCACATGTTGATAAACACAGATAATACAGTATTACATGCTGATTATCACAAACAATACAGTATCACATGTTGATTATCACAGACAATACAGTATCACAGATAGAATATCAAAAACAATACAACATCACATGTTGATTATTACAGACAATACATTTTCACATGTTGATTATCACAGACAATACAATATCACATGTTGATTATCACAGACAATACATTATCACATGCTGATAATCACAAACAATACATTATCACATGCTGATTATCACAGACAATACAATATCACATATGATCACAGACAATACATTATCACATGTTGATTATCACAGACAATACGTTATCACATGTTCATTATCACAGACAATACATTATCACATGTTGACTATCACAGACAATACTGTATCACATGTTGACTATCACAGATATTACATTTTCACATGTTGATCATCACAGACAATTCATTATCGCATGTTGATTATTACAGACAATACATTATCACATGTTGTCACAGATAATACAATATCACATGTAATCATCACAGACAATACATTATCACATGTTGATTATCACAGGCAATACGTTATCACATGTTAATTATCACAGACAATACATTGTCACATGTTGCTGATCAACACAGACAATGCATCCATGTTGCTGATGTTCACTGACTATACACTATCACATGCTGATCAGTACAGACATGGATCGACATTATCTTTCCTGTAATTCACGTTCAAGGAAAGACAACTATGTTAGCAGTTGTAGTGTCGAGGGGAAGACTGATAGAATGACGGAATGAACACTCAGTATGGTAGTGAATTTGATATTTTAACAAATAAGTCCCCCAAGCAACAGCTAAGACAAACAGTTGACAGTTTATAACTCGACAGATCCGAACATGGAATATTTTCATGCCGATGCTTTAAATGTTTATTGGAGCGGCATGTTTGTATATGCTTTTTCATCTCCAATGTTCGTTCTTCCAGTATTACAAAAGATTAAAGAAAAGACAGTGGTTCTCTTAATTTCACGAATGTGATCAAGACAATTCTGAGATCCTCAGTTTGAACTTCTGATAGACTAAATATTACCTTATCTGCCCGATCTACAATCACAAATCAGTGGCAGATCCAGAAATTTTTCTAAGTGGGGGCTTCTGACTGCCTAAGAGGGGCCCACTACAGTCACGCTTCGGTGATTCCATTTATAACCAACCAAATGTATTCCCCCCCCCCCCCCCCAACCCCCCCCCCTAAATCCGCCTCTGCAAATTCATTGCCCAGAACAAATATTTCATCAAAATCAAGAAATATTGAATCCTGTGGCATGGGATTTGTCAAAGTACGACATAAGTCAAAGGGATTTAAAGACAAAGTCATATAACATATGTATTGTAACTGTGAACATGCACGAGCGTAAAATAGCAATTGATATATACATATGTAAACGACATGCGTTTGGGAAAATAGTATGACATTGCTGAGAAATGGGAAGTTGACAATTGGAAAGTTGATATCATCACGTTTGTGATATATTCATGTTTGAAGTCGAATATATTGTCAATATCAAGGAAAATAACAAGATATAAAGGTAAAGCGATGAGAAATGAAATCAGTGTCTCTTTGAGGATTTTTGTGGACTGTACTTTTCTTTTGACCATGGTGGAGTTTGGTTTTTTTTTTATTTACCCTTTTGTATCGTTTCCTCTTCTTTGTTTAAATAAAAGTAATTGAAGTTGGATTATTAAACATATTTATGAAAGTCTGAGGTTATGTGGTAGCCTCTCTATTTTGTTTCATTTTAATTGTAAAATAAAGATGTATAATTATGTTAATATTGAATAAAACTGCATAACATATTGTCTCATATAAACTTTTATTACACTGAAATGTTTCCATACATTATCCATGATTACTTGGATTTGATTGGTTAGTTTAAAGTTTTACCGCTTAGTTCCGAGGTTCTTTGTTTTGAGGTAGAAGGACTGATGGAGTCAAAATGGACAGACGTATATGTCTAGTAGCCATTGAAGTGTTTGAGAAAGTATATTGAATAGTCAGCATTGTATTGTATTGACAGACTTGACATTTTGACAACTTGTAAGCTGTTATAAAGATATCACTGTGTGGTATACCAGTATGTATGTTTGAATTGGTTTGTGCCACGACAGTAACTACCTTGCTCCACAAGTTGGTTGTTTTACGTTACTGATTAATAAATATCCTGAACCCTAGCAAAGCGACTTTAGTTTTCCTTGAGGCCTAAAAGTCAGCTATTACAGTTATACGACTTTAAGTACACGAATGCCTGTTGACCCAATTTAAATTTGATGATAGGTTAACCATTATTTTAGCGATGGAAATACACAATTTTGATGCACATGGATATCAACCAAACCCGAATCTCAATCAAAAACTGACCTGACACATCATATATATATAACGCGATATTTTTTTTGTTTTATAAGCGGGAATAAATTGGTGTTTTTAAAAAAAATCGCCATCGCATTATGTACTGCATGTATGGCTGTCCTTAAGTTCAAAGTGTCAAAAAGGCCTTCAACACAGAGCAAACTTCATACCTTACTGAAGATAGCCAACATTCTGGTAAGACCGGAAATACATTCTTGCTGTTAAATACGCTTCATTCGTGCATTAACTAAAGCAGTCAGATTCGGGATAACAAAAACAAATTAAAGACGTAACTGGGCAAAACAAACTAATCAATACTTTTATGCCCGACAACAGAGTATTTTTTTAAATGGTCCCACATAGGAACTACATGAATATGTAAGAATTTCTTCAAAATTATTTCGATCAAGGAGATCTGGCTTGATTGCAAAGCAAATGAAACAACTATCCACCAGAGTTCAAATGATTTGATTTGATTTGATTTTTTGGTGTTTCATTGGCTAGTGATTACAGTAGTAACTACTTAGACCACTCGGCCACCGAGGCACTGAGTTCAAATGCACAACAAGTTGTAGCCTTCAATAATGAGAAAAATCCATACTGTATAGTCATATACAAAAGGCTCCGACATGCAAACTATGATACATTTCAAGCGAGAAAACTACCGGCCTAATTTATAACAGCAATTTACGAAACACAAATATGACAGACAACGAACCAACGACTATCATTGGCTACATGCTCCTGACTTGGGACAGGTTCATTGGATGTCGATGTACTCTCTCATATAGGTACAACTCAATAGTAAAGAGTTACCAACGACTATCATTGGCTACATGCTCCTGACTTGGGACAGGTTTGTTGGAAGTCGATGTACTCTCTCATTGGCTACATGCTCCTGACTTGGGACAGGTTTATTGGATGTCGATGTACTCTCTCATTGGCTACATGCTCCTGATTTGTGACAGGTTTATTGGATGTCCATGTACTCTCTCATTGGCTACATGCTCCTGACTTGGGACAGGTTTATTGGATGTCCATGTACTCTCTCATTGGCTACATGCTCCTGACTTGGGACAGGTTGATTGGATGTCCATGTACTCTCTCATTGGCTACATGCTCCTGACTTGGGACATATCATTGGCTACATGCTCCTGACTTGGGACAGGTTTATTGGATGTCGATGTACTCTCTCATATAGGTACAACTCAATAATAATAAAGAGATTGTCTAAAAGAAATGCACAAAGGAATAACTGTGTTAACAAGAAAATATATTTATTATACCATGAAAACTATATAAAAGGCAAGATTCTGCTGACATGCTACGAAAATCCTTTTGATTAATAAACAAGTGTAAACGATTTAAAAGTTGATTATAGAAATACTCAAATTTACCATGATGTACATGTATGTAAAATTGAACTTTGAAATTTTCAAAGGTTATTTTTTTCGAAAAGAAAATATAAATATAAATGCCCACGTACATAAGCTTCTCTGAAATAAATTATACAGAGAAGTGATAGCAACCATTGCATGTAATGTCTAGCACCGGATCTTTATTGACAATAATTCAACTGGATTTCTAGCAACAGCTTTCTAAGCCAGCAAACAACCATTGCCTATTATATCTAGCACCGTCTTACTATGTTAACAACCATTGCACTTATTGTCTAGCACCGGAATTCTAAATGTTTGAACACAATTGGCAGATTCCACTTCCCGTCAAGTTCTTATTTCACCGATTAATCGATCATATGTAAGAGGTATGACAGTATCATTAACACGATGGGTCACATTTCTACGCTGTGTCAAGTATAGTATATATTTTTCCAAAGTGAACAAATGAAGGTCCTTTTCTTCTGGAATATGTTTTCGTACGTATTCAGCAAGACGCGTCACATATTCAGTATTGCTACCAGCCTCGCCGTTAGCTGACATTATTTCCGTGGCCATTGTAGCCATATTGCATGGTCCTAAGTAATGTTCGTTCTCGGTGGTTGCTGTATACACAAGTACTTTTCGGGTTTCTTTATTTCGAGCAAAGAAGTTTTCAACTACGGTGTTGTAGCCTCCCAATTTACTTTCTCTTTTATTTAGATAACTCAATGCTTTCAGGATATGATTTCTGCCAGCAATTTCATATGCGACTCCCCAAACATCATCCTAAATGATAAGAAGTATATATTAGTTAGTTGGAAGCATCTAATAATAATTCTGCAATGTACTAATTTATTAATTGTGATTTAGTTCATAATTGGCATTTAAAATTTAGCATATAATGAAATCAAACAATAACTCAATATATAGCTTCTTCAAAGTGGGATAAATCTGGATAAAGAATGTGAATGATGACTGCCACGAGAAAATGAGGCTGTAAAAGGCGAACTTTGACCCCGAAAGAATGGTTCAAAGGGTAAAAGTCGTGATATTCTTCCTTCATAAACATTTTTATTAAAACTTTACTGTGTATTTATACATTCAAAACAGCCAAACAGACTCTCCTCTTTAGGATTACATGTTGATAATCATATCTTGGTTGTCCACAAACACTTACAGATTTCCAGTATTCTATCATGAAGTATTTCCAATGTTCCTTAAGCATGTAACTGACCTAAAAATGATGCAATCTATTGACGTATAACTCACATAAACAAACTATTAATCAATACGAATGTAGGTAGACCATGTTTCTATTGGTTTTGTTCTAAAAATAGCAAAGCACATGTAATAAATGATGCAATACATACCTTCTCCGATCTAATCAAAGTGGCAACACGACCAGGCTGAAAAAATAAATTTAAAAATGATTAAAATGTGTCCTTAAAACGGGGTAGTAGATTTTTTTTTGTCATTTAACACTGTTTTTAGTTCATTTAACATTGTTTTTAGTTATCTTCATTTTTTGAAGATAAGTTAAATTGAACATATTTGTTGAAAATATGATTTAGTATGCGTCTTGCGTACAAGATTATAAGCATAGCTTTTTAATGATTTTTTCAGTCTTTCATTTAATTTACAAAAAGCACATACTTTATCTATTAAAAGGTTGAAATATGATAGATGTTATACATTTTACAATACATTTAAGAATTGCAAGGAACGGGTGTTAAAACTTGTTTAATGCTATCAATTTGTTAAAATAATCAATTATACCTTATTAACGGTTCCTCTATGAGTTACATTTCCCTGCCAGAATCTTCTTTGATAACCATGAATAAATCCTATTTCCTTTGATTTGTATATAAAATTTGGTTTCCATGTAAGAGATCCGTAACCAAATACCCATATACTGCTTTCCATGTCGATCAAAGATTCTAAAACCGTATTACTCATTTTTTTCAAATTTAAAATTTAATAGAACTGAACGTATCACGAGAATATATTTAATGGTACAAGTATCCGCCAGTCTGGTAATTATATGTTCATTTTATCGATAATTTCATTGGTTGTACCGATACAGAGTTGCATCATTCAACTTTATTCTATAGTAATAATACTGCATGATAAATATGCATATTGTGTACTGAAAACGTCATCTATTCATTACAATATTACAATTGTTTTGTTGTTGTTATTGTGGTGTACACGTGGAAATTTTTATATTGACATTTCTGCTGACCTTCACCGCATTAGGTAAACAGGCATACGTAATTCACTAATCGATCAATAGAAATATTAGGGTATATTTCAAACGGAAATGTTTTAGTTACATAGGAGGAAAACTACAACGGGAACTTAATTTTATAATACAGATAATATATGATAATATGTACATGAAAATGATAAATAAATGAGCATGGTTATATATATATTCATGTACTATAGACATTTATTAATATAGGCTATTTCGGAGAAACAATTTAATTAAGTTTTAAAGATTTTGGATGTGCTTCATAAAGTTTATAATCACCGCTATGATAAGCTATTCTTCATTTTGACCAGTTGTACAATATTCGGAAAGATATATTATTTGTTGACAAGCAATTTTTACTGCGCCGTTCAGAATGATAAAGACAAATTTATATAGATTTAAAAATAAATGATGACGAAAATAAACATATAAAATACATGAACATTGAAAGTTGTATCAAATTGTAACAAAAAGTGAATTAAAACAAATTTATATAATTCAATTTCGGATGTTACACATCTTCTAATTGGCTAAAATATTTGTCGTCTATCAACTCATAAACATAATTTTGTCATGTGACCGTGACACCCTCGACGTTTTTCCCCATGATTTACTTCTTAAAAATGGAATTTAAAATTAAGTTACAAGGTAGACGCGGCTTTTCGGTGAGTAACACAATTCTGGTGTTATTTCTTAATAAACAAAAAAATATTACAGGCATTCCTTAGAAGAAAGAAAAAAACTGATAACGGGTATAGCCTGCCTTACTTAAAAATTATATTATCAAACATAAGATCGATGTCACCATGTTTAATCCCTGAGATTAACTTCCTAGTCGTTTTTTTGACGGTGCATTACATTTGCACGCATTACCAATACATTAACGCGCGCAAAAAATCATTACCTTAGGCTTTGCGCGCATAAAATTACAGGTAAACTTCACAGGCACTTGTCTGTGGTAAACTTGGGGATAAAAACAAGTAGATTATATATAGAGCTCTTCACAAGTATACCTTCCACGAATCTAAGTTCCTTGCTAACCAACAAGGATAAGGAAAAGGGGTTTCAAGCAGGATATGTTAGTCACGTTTTATTTTGCACAAGCACCAAGTCTTGGAAATATATACAGATCCAGTCGTACAGCTTCTGATTTTCAAACTCTGCTACTTTGATATATGTGGTGGTTTCGACATATTCAAAATAAAATATCTTTGTAGTTTACATGGTATACCTGTAAAATTAATGCGCGCAAAAATGTAATCAAAAGCTGCGCGCAAACGCGAAAAATCTGTAATGCGCCTCTTTTTGAACCTACAAAGGACAAATTATTAAAAACTGTTATAATATTACAAATACTAACAATAAAGACATTAAAACCAAATCGTCGCTTTATTTTATAGCAGTACTGGTTCTCCCATGTCGACCTGTATCCGCATTATAACATTTACTGGATGTCCCTCTCTATTGATATTTATATAGTATTGAATATAATAAATATGATTGTTTCTTTCGTCCGGTATCCAGGCCTAAGGGGGGCGTTTGTTTACCTGTGAGTTTTTTTTAATTATTTTTAAAAACAAAGCCAAATATGGTTGGAATGGGGACCTTAAATCAGATGCCTGGCGTTGTTAGAGTTTCCGATCATTTCACGTTTTTAGAACTCCTAAAACAAGCCATAGCTGTTCGTTGGTGGTCATTTGATTGAAAAATATTTTATTTGCACCTACATATAACAAAAAGGACCAGACACAAGTAATGCCACCTTAGTCCTTTCCTCAAAATACAATAAAATCAAAATTGATTTCATTGCAAAGGTCTCTCAGGGGTCAATGACAAAGATACAATCATAATTCAGTTATACAAAAAAATACAGTACAAGAAGAAAATGTATAATATCGGTGAGTTAATAACAAAAAACAACATAAGAGGATTTTAGATGTTTAGTTTTCTGCTTTAAGGATGGTTGCGCCCCCAGGGGAAACAACTTGATTGCAGCTAGCTGGAGAAAACATGCATGCTAGGTTTTAATTATGAATTTAAAGAAGAAAGAAAGAAAGAAAGAAAGAACCCTTTCTATATAGTTCTAGCTTTCTTGTAAACTTTAATTCTGAAAAAAAGAAAAGGAGACAGAGGTACTAAGGTTTACACACCCGTAATATTCAATTAGGTTCATGTACTTTTTAAATAATTAAATTTATGACGTATATGCCTGGCCTCTTTATTGGAGATTTAGGTTTTGGTTTTAAAATTGGATTTACTGTCAGTCATCGGTCATAATAATATAACAATTAATAATTTACAAATATATATGCATGCAACAACAACGTCCAAGATTGATAACAAGATTGTAACGACCACTGTTCACGACGTACCTACGATAGACATTTAAACTGTGGGGTCACCAAAGGTTTCTTAACGCCTTTAATTATAAAATAATGCGAAAAATTAATCAGGAATAACCTGTATGTTTTGATTTATATAATTGATATAAATCAAAACATCGTGTTATTTCTGAATAATTTTTCGAATTACTTTATTAAAGTGTTGAGAACCTTTGGTGACCCCATAGTTTAAGTGTCTTTAAAAAGTACATAGTGAGCAGAGGTCGTTACATACAAACGTTCACCTAAATTGTCCCAGTCAATGGATGAATTTAATGTGTCAATCAATGGTCACAGCCACACTGTTTTGAATTTCCTTCTATGTTATGTATTATCATAAAATGCAACTTACATTTCAATATTATTATATTTGTCTGGCGTCTATACCAAATTTAGTCCTGGTATCTATGATGAGTTTATTTACAACCACTGGGTCGATGCCACTGCTTGTGGAGATTTATTTTCCCGAGGGTATCACAAGCCAGTAGTCAGCACTTTTTGTGCTGACATGAATTGTCATTGATATGGTTATATTTATAAATTTACTGTATACAAATTTTTGAATTTTGAAATACTAAGGCTTTTCTACCTCAGGCATAGATTATACCTTAGCTGTATTTGGCAAAACTTTTAGGAATTTTGGTCCTCAATGCTCTTTAACTTCGTACTTTATTTGGCCTTTTGAACTTTTTTGGATTCGAGCGTCACTGATGAGTCTTTTGTAGACGAAACGTGCGTCTGGCGTATATTCTAAATTTAGTCCTGGTATCTATGATGAGTTTATTTACAACCACTGGGTCGATGTCACTGCTGGTGGAGATTTATTTCCCCGAGGGTATCACAAGCCCAGTAGTCAGCACTTTTTGTGCTGACATGAATTGTCATTGATATGGTTATACTAATAAATTTACTGTTTACAAATTTTTGAATTTTGAAATACTAAGGCTTTTCTACCTCAGGCATAGATTACCTTAGCTGTATTTGGCAAATTTTTTAGGAATTTTGGTCCTCAATGCTCTTTAACTTCGTACTTTATATGGCCTTTTGAACTCTTTTGGAGTCGAGCGTCACTGATGAGTCTGTTGTAGACGAAACGTGCGTCTGGCGTATATACTAAATTTAGTCCTGGTATTTATGATGAGTTTATTTTACAACCACTAGGTCGATGCCACTGCTGGTGGAGATTTATTTCCGCGAGGGTATCACAAGCCCAGTAGTCAGCACTTTGTGTGCTGACATGAATTGTCATTGATATGGTTATATTTATAAATTTACTGTTTACAAAATTTTTGAATTTTTTGAAATACTAAGGCTTTTCTACCTCAGGCATAGCTTACCTTAGCTGTATTTGGTAAAACTTTTAGGAATTTTGGTCCTCAATGCTCTTCAACTTCGTCCTTTATTTGGCCTTTCGAACTTTTTTGGATTCGAGCGTCACTGATGAGTCTTTTGTAGACGAAACGTGCGTCTGGCGTACATACACAATTTAGTCCTGGTATCTATGATGAGTTTATTTACAACCACTGGGTCGATGCCACTGCTGGTGGAGATATATTTCCCCGAGGGTATTTGTCTATATGCCTTTACATATTTACCTATTATGTCTAAAATAGAGAATGGAAAGGCGGAATATGACAACAGAAAACACACCAATTGGTCTTCAACGCAGCGGGAAAATCCCGATACTGGAATGGCCTCACCTGGCCACCAAATTAAAAATGTGTACTAGTTCAGTGAAAATGAACGCCATATTTAACTCCAAAACATATAAACGAACTAAAATTTTAAAACTTAAAAGACTAACAAAGACCAGAGGTTCCTGACTTAGGACAGGCTCAAAAATGTGGCGATCACAAATCTCCTCCTACACTTCTAGCCAATGTAGATATAAGTATACGGGGTTAGTTGAGATCTCACTAAACACGTTTAACCCCTCCGCATTGTTACACCTGTCCCAAGTCATAAGCCTCTGGCTTTTGTTAGTCTTAGTTCATATGTTTTTAAATTTTAGTGCATTTATTTGTTTTGGAGTTTATTATGGCCCAATTGTTTGTAGTCTCTTTGACATGTACCCCATTTCGAGTCTCTATCTTAGACATTGTATGTAAAAATGTCGAAAATAGGGGTAAAGCAGTTAACATTTAAAAAAAATCTTAATCACTATAAAAACAAACAAGTATGTAACTAAGGAACACCAAAAGACATATAGACTAAGCATATTAGCAAAAATGAAAGATAAGAATACACAAAATTACAATAGCACAATAACACAATGAAGGGATGTATAAGTACAGAGCCACGACATATGAAACAAAGAAACACAAAATTGCATTTAATTGATAAATTCAACAACACATCGTTATCTTGATGATATATTTTGGTTGAATAATCAAGAATTTTCTCAATATACTTCTGAAATTTATCCCAAGGAACTTTCTGTAAATAAATCAAATTTTAACGGTAATAACTGTCCTTTCCTAGATTTAGATATTTCGGTTTTAAACGGGAAAACACATTAGTAAAAATAAAAGACAAGAATACAAAAATATACCTAGCACAATGAAGGGATGTATAAGTACAGAGCCACGTCAAATTGATATCACCCAAAACAGTATAAGTAAAGTTCATAAAGACAAATAAAAGGATACTATAACACTTATGATCACTTATTAAGATGATAAACAGCGGTTGACGTGGCTCTGTACTTATACATCCCTTCATTGTGTTATTGTGCCATGGTAAATTTTTGTATTCTTGTCTTTTATTTTTACTAATGTGCTTTGTCTATCAACAAGGTCTTGTTAGGTATAATTTTTAAATCGTAATTAAAAACATGATTGGAAAAGGACGAAACGTTCTTAGACATACCCCATGGTTCATCTAACTTACTACTCAGACTGGTGACGTTTTACAATTGCAACAAGCTCATGAATACCGAATAAGTTGGGAAATACATATCACATATGCAGGTGAAGTTGGTATCTTGCTAAAAAGGTAGGGAAATTGATAATTTCAAAATTAAAATCTTCTTGTCATATACATGTATTCTGGTACTGAGATGTCAATTCGGGGTATTCGTTTTAAAATGCGGCGGAGGAAGCTGTGTCTGTTGTCGAAGAAGTAATTTCTGACCTCATTGATGTTACATCAGGTATACTACATCAATGATCTGCCAGAGCGTGTTTGATCTAGAAAAAGATCGTTTGCGCCGATGACACTATCATTTTCCTCACAGTAAAACTGTCGTAGATACCACAACACTACAAGAGGACATGAATAAATTAACAGACTAGGTACATCTATGGCTCATGAATTTTAAAGCAAACAAATGCAATGTCATGACTATCAGCAAGAAAAAATCCCACCACCAAAAGACTACATCCTGCACGGCTATGTAATGGAGAGTATCAGCTGCAAAATATCTCCGAGATACTATTGATCAGCTGATATTAAGGTCAAACTAACTCAGCAAGCCAGACAAGAACACTTACCATTCATTCCAAAGACTAAATGAAATTAACCTTTTGCTTAAAGAGAGGGGTTAAAGTATTCAAGAAACAGATGAAAACTCACTAGTGTTATATTAAGGTATATAGGATTTTTTTTTCTGAGACAAGTGCCTGTGATTTAAGGTCAGAAAAACCCTGCCCGAAAAACATCTCACAATCATTTCATAAACCAAATACATAAATGACATATTCTTTATATTGTCGTGGTACCTATCCCATAAACTAGGACCGATAAAAATAAATGATAAAAATGACATCAGTTACATTAAATATGACCAGCAACGAGCAAAACGTTTTACAAAGGAGTACAACAAGGTTCTACTCTTGGTCCTATACTTTTAAATATTTCTTAAATGCTATCTTATACTTTTAAATATTTTTTTAATTGGTATCTTTCACTGAACCTCACACTGTTCATTCTATAATAATGCTGACGGCTATACTCTTTTCTTTTTTACAGATCATAGGGATATATTTAAACAGATATATCTATACTTGAAATAAACTCCTCATATATAGTTAACAGGACTAAAATTTTACACTTACGCTTTACGTTTAAAAGGCCAAATAAAGTAGGAAGTTAAAAGTATAGGACCAAGAGTAGAATCTATACTTGAAAGAGACAGTTTAGTCATAATAGACTATTTCTCTTCGAATCAATTGAAAGCACCTTAATATTCAAGCTATGGCAATTGGCAAAAACAATGGACACATATCTCCAACATCTGCCAATAAATAAAACATAGAGACAACTTAATGTTAGTGAAAAATGGCATTTACTTGAACAAACTTAAATTTAGTCTTAAGATGCATGATTTTTTATTAGTTGATATAGTGGCTTTGAACTATAGCTGTCAGTTTACTGGGAGTCGTGACTCTCAGATATATTCCTAGTGTCTTTTGCAGTGTTGTAGGGATGTACAAGGTCGAGGTAGTTTTTGATGAAGTTGAAGGCCAATCACCTTTAAACTTAGTAAACATGTTCCCTATGATATGATCTTTCTAATTTTATTGCCAAATTAGAGATCTTATCCCATTTTCACAGTCCACTGAACATAGAAAATGATTGTGTGGATGGGGCATCTGTGTACTTTGAACATATTCTTGTTTTAAAATAAATAAGGCCCTTAGTTTTCTCGTTTGACTGATTGCTCTATACATTGTCATTTCGGGGCCTTTTATAGCTGACTATGCGGTATTGGCTTTGTTGAAGGCCGTATGGTGACCTATAGTTGTTAATTTCTGTGTCATTTTGGTCTCTTGTGGAGAGTTGTCTCATTGGCAATCATACCACATCTTCTTCTTTTTTTTTATATATATTAACAGTAAACCGCTCTTTCATTAATTCAAACTTTAGTTTTTAGCTCATTGTTAGCTATGACGGCGTGCACAAAGCTGAGTCCACAAACGTAACGTCTTCAAATTACTAAAACCATTTACGACGTCGGCATTTTCCTCCAGAAAACAAGCGCGTAACAAAAACACTGGACACTTAGGTAGCAATAAACAGTTAGGAAAAAAATATTTTACCATCCCCTTTTCATTGCTTTCTTGCAATATCAAGCTTACTGTTTGTGTCATATATGTGCATATGTATGTAATCAGAATCTTCCATAGATTTTATATCCAGTATATAAAATGGTAAAATATCATTTCTTTTGGGTGTATCCATGGCAACAATCTGCATTTATTTGTTATAAAATATTGCAAAAAGGGGGGAAAAGATGTCACATATTTCCCCAAAATTTGGCTAAAAGTAGAATTTCAATCGCTTGAAGTAATACCTTTTCTGAAACTGTGTACATACATCATTCAGCAAATCCAATGAAAATCATATGTCTTTCGTCTCATTTTTTTGTAAAATTGCGTCAAAAAGTTCGGGTAGAAAAAAAGTGTTTGTAAACATTACATTAACTTCTGGACCGATAGCCGGTCTAGCTATGAAAATACGGATTGTCAAACAGAAAATAGCCCATAAAACATGTAAAAAATAATCTTGATGCTCTTATAAACCACCTTTGAAGGCTAAGTTAGCACTCAGCTTTCTAAAAATGAATTTTATTACACAATAACTTTCCTATTTGAAAAATCCACCGGGGCCAAAATGCGAAACTAAACTCCTAACTGTGTATTGCTACCTTAGGTTATCACATAACTTTAAAAATTTACGTTCAACATATTTCTTTTTTCTTTCGAACAAAAAAGTGCAGCAAATGCACATTCTGGAAATATAAATAGATATATGCTAAGAGCAGTGAAATGGAAATGATTAGCGATTATGTCGTGGACCCTTTTCAGAAAATAGCGTTAAAACGTCATTTCTTAAGATTGTAACATACTAGCTGGACTTTAAAAAAAATTCAGGTGTTTAGTCTGGACTATCGAATCATTCATATTTTGTAGAATATTTTAAACCTCTGGTTATGCACATTTGGAATACCAAGTTATTTTGAAAATAAAAAGATTTTAATTACATATTTTTCTTGTCGATTCTTCCATTTCGATTATTAGTCCTTCCAAATTACTACTTCTTACACATAGCGAAGACCATTCCAAACTTTGTGCACGCCGTCTAAGCAAACACTTTTAGAATAGAATAAGTACAAGAATGAGCACTCAGCTGGATTAACCAGGATAACAACGGCACTTAATATGATGACTTACTTTTGTAATAAAAAATGCCATTTCTCAGTAAAGTAAGACGCCTAAGAACCATGTCAATAGAGTTATTCAGAATAGTAAACAAATAAAATAAAAAAACATTTACATAATATTATAAATTAACCGTTATTCAAAATAGCTTACACTGTCACGGTCTCCACCGGATTATCATCCCTTTATGTCACGGTAATATCAATCGGTTCACACAAAATGGATTTGGTGTAAAGACTAAAGACAATATAAACAGTTCGAGAAATGCATGACCGAGTACAATTAAAATATATAAGTATCGATACGATTTAGGATCATAAGTGTTCCTAGCAGTTTGGCGATTTACATATCGGGTATCCTGGGTCGAAATCCCCGGAGGGGTCCGAATGTCAAGAAGCAAGACGCGAGAAGAAAACAAGATGGTAAAGTAAAATCGGGAGTCGGTTCGCACGGAGCATAACCATCCGTGTGAATCAGATCATTATTGACAAAATCCTTTAAACAAAGCCCAATTGACCTTTGGAATTCGGATCCCTCTGTAGATTTCACTGAAATCGGGATACCCAGTACAAATGGACATGTTACGGTGCTTTGAGATTTCTTTCTTAAATTCTACCAAATATCATTATAAACCGTAAATTACATCGTGTTTTTTTTTTTACCGCGATAAAGAAATTTATAAAGTGCTATTGTTATCTACAATGATAAAAATAACTATAGTTCTCAGTAATCTTTTCACCCGAATAATACCCAGGTATAGAAAGTGGTGACAGTTTTCCTGTCTTAGATTGTACGACTTCTAGAGTTGGATGTATAAATACACAGCCACGTCTGTTTAGGGGTATGGTATATATGCTCATTTCGCTACGATAGATGCATAAATACGGTAACGCAACCGTGTAGAGTTGGAATAAGGAAATTCCCGCACTCTCTGCATACGTTTAAAGTTTTACCCTCTCACAATTGTTTGTTGATTCAAAGATGGCTTTGTTTTAGACACAATTTCTGTCAGGCTTTATCAAACATGCCCTCTAGTGGCAGTCCAAATTGCCTGTAAATTATGAGAGACTGGATTGGGGGGGGGGGGGGTATGTTATTCTATAAACATTTAATTTTCACCCCTTTTTTCTCTAATCTTCAAAATATTAACCCCTTTCTTCTCTAATCTTCAAAAAATTAGACCACGCATTTCTTTAATCTTCATTTTTTTTTGCTCGTTATTCTCTAATCTTCATTTTTAAGGGCATTATTCTTTAATCATTTAACCCCATTAAAACCCTCCATTATCACGGACTGCCGTCTTTGTAAAGACCACCTTTTCCGATATTTTGTTTAATATCTTATCTCTTATCAGTAATTCAAAAAGTACTGCATTTTAATCAAACCATTATTTTTTATTTTTTTTATTATAAACTTGTTCTGCAAGTTATAATTTAAGCCATTGTAATGCTGGGGTTATCGCTCTTTGAACTATATTTATCAAATAAATAAATAAAACAAATAATTTCTATTGTCTCCATCGCTTCACTCTTGTATAATTTCTGCTAAATAATAATAATAAAAATCTCATAAAAACGAGGAATTGATATCCACACAGACCAGCACTATTCTTATTGTTAGAATATCAATATTTTAGGGGAGAAAAAAGATTCTAGTCAGTCCTTGTTTGATGAGTGATCTTCAAAATAAAATACGATTGATAAAGTTCTTATCCACAAAAAGAAAAAAAATGATAACGACAAAGAAATCGAATTTTATTTTTTTCAGTATTTATGGTACCATGGTGCTGGTGATTATGGTAAATTGTATTCAGATTCTAAATAATTATAGTTGGTTCAGGACAAGAGTATGGTTTCATGTTAACTGTGTTAGTAAACTGTGTCTTCGTAAAATTGGAAGTGGTTTTGTCTTCACTATCATAACATGCGGAATATAATAAATTTTGTTATTTATATCAACCTGATTTAACTTCCGCTTAATTGAAGGTTGCAATAATTGTTCGATTTTTGTTTGTTTTATTGTCTCTATCTTGTTTGGATCCTGTCTTATATCTTTTCATGCAATATTCCTGGTAACTTATTATCGACTCCTCCTAGGAGTCGATATTAAGAATTGAACGATGGACAGTTAGTGCGTGAATTTTTCTTGCTACCTGATTGGAAGATATTACGAGACGTGAATAATTAAAGTTTATTGATTGGTTAGGACAATCCAAACCTAGTAAATGTCCTTCAATCCCGCAGAGTATCGAATTTGTCCTCTCTATTTTAGCAATTAGATTTTGCCTGGTCATTAATCATGCATATTGATACACAGGTAACTTTTATCTAAAAATAGCCGAATCTTCTAGAGTTTCGTAAACAACAACGTTAAACGATATATATACTACTTCATAACGTGTGACCTCACGTGTGTGGTAAAATTTGTTGATTGATGCACGTGGCTATTCTAGTAAATGAATTAATCTACAAAGCGAGAGCACTTTCCATTTTCATCAGCTAAGAGTCGACTTAGCCCTTTTTGAAAGGCTATTGCTTGTATCATTTAATTAAAAGTCAAAAACCCTGTTTGTTTTGGGGATTCAGTATGCCGGTTTTTTCACGATCACTTTGTTAAAGAGATTGGTGTTGTTTTTTTTTAAATTTTGTCATTACTTTTTTGTCATTAATACTTGTATTATATCAGTCTTTTCTCATTATACAAATATAGCCTTTGTATGAGGTCGATACAAGGATATATGGACCTGAAAGAAGTATATTGACTGAGGACGAAGTCCGAGGTCGATATACTTCTTTGGGTCGATATATCCTGTATTGACCTCATACAAAGGCTATATTTGTTATATTATTAATTTCTGACCATATTTGTATCAAAATCGTCATTTAGGATTGTTGGAATTTTATAGATATTACATTGTCTCCTTGACAATAACAGCATATAAGTTGTTATTTCATTTACTTTTTTTTTGACATCTTATGTATTTGAAGATTTTTTTCGTCAAATAATCGATGTGATAACAGATATCATGCGTTTCAAAACGTTAAACAATATCCTGAAATTCATTACATGACGTCACAAAGTATATTGGTTTTTAGATATTCTAAAAATAACCGTGCAATATGCTTTTTGCAGGTCAATATGCGTTTTGCTATCCGCCGTTTTCTCTCTACCTTTGAAAATATAGTTTAACATGTGACTATCCCTTAACAAATCAAATTTGTTAAAATATACGAATTAATAATATTATACTATATGCACGTACACCTGCGATCAAAGTAAGTCATACACAACAAAACCAGAACATAAAAAGTGTGACAAAAAATAATATTAATAAAAACCCAGCTAAAAGCGTCGATAGTTAACGCTGTCTGAGGGCAACCTTTATAGTTATTTTGTTCACGACTGCCATCAAATATAGAATTTTACATTAGAGAGGTCGTATAAAATATGTAGCACTTTAATTTAGCTTTTATTTCATAGTTTTAAAGGAAGACCTTTCAAACAGAAAACAATATGTTTTTGTTTCTTGTTGTTTGTTGGTTTTTTTTTCTTTTCTTTTCCTTTGCTCAATTTGTTTTCAAATTCTTATAAACACAATTTATCTGGAAATTGTTTTAAGACTGTTCACTTGTTTAAATTAATAGTTTTAAAAGAGTTATGATTAAACATGAAACAGATTTTTTAAATCTAGATTCAGGCGCGGATCCAGAGGGGGGGGGGTCCGGGGTTGGAACCCCCCTTTTTTTGGCCGATCAATGTATTTGAATGGAGCATATAGCTGGAACCCCCCCCCCCCCCTTTACTCTGGGTTGGGAACCCCCCCCCTTTTTAAAATGGCTGGATCCGCCCCTGAGATTTCTAAGTTTTGAACTATCGGCAAGAAAGATGGTTTTCTATTCCTCCTTTTTGACTGAGATATTCACTGTTTATATATTCGAATATTGTCACTTCGAAAACAATTTAATATTACCCGAAGAGGAAAATTGACAACAACTGCATGGTTTGTTCTTTTTTTCCGCACTGAATGTAGTTATGATCAGTTATCTAATTATGTTATAAAGTAACAGGTTGAAGAAAAAATAAACAGACAAAAATAACTTTGACAATAAAGCAACAGATTTTATCAATTAATAAATGACTTAACACTTGAAAATTTAAAACTAAAAATAATCATATTATAAAGTTTTTTTTCTCACAGTTTAGAAGGGAGTAACAGCTGTGTTTACAACCTGACCTCGGAGCTTCTCGACCTATAACCCTGTGAGATATGACGGATACCTTTGTAAGGGGTAACAAATGAAAATAACGACAGGTGGTAGAAAATTACCGTTTTGTTCTGTCCTTGTTGTATGACAATTCTGTCGCTATTCACAACACTAGTAACCCCAGGTATTTTATAGCACTTCATTCATCAACACGTACAGAAACAAACAATTGAACTGTACGCAAGGCCTCCAATAAAATCCTGAAAACGAAATGATCACTGAATGAAATAAAAATCCTTCTGTTATCAAAGATATAAAAGATGTGGTACGCGTGCCAATGAGATAACTATCCATCCAAGTCACAATTTGTAAAAGTAAACCGTTATAGGTCAAAGTATAGCCTAGTTTAATATTGAGTTGATTTAAAAAAGTTATAACACAAATGTGAGTCGAAAAAAGATATACAGCACAATATGGCTAAATTTGAAATGGACAAACAGATAGTGTTTCCTTATGCCGTGCTGAAACACACACCAGTGTCCAAGGTTAGGGACGGACGGGTTGAGCATTGATAAACATGTAAACCCTGTCACACGTTTTATGTGAATGTCCCGAGTCCGGTCTGTATTTCAGCTAGTGGTTGACGTTGGTTGCTGTCGTATATATATCTTTTTTGTTCGTTTTTTAGTACAAATTTTAAGGCGTTGGTTGTTTCACATTTTTGCATGTCGGGGACTATTATAATATGATTTTTGATGACCGTACGGCTACCCATAGTTGCTAACACCAAGAGAGGATACAAAAAACGAAGAATGTTGGAAGTTAAGACACTTGATAAATGGTCTTTTTTATTTACTTAAAGCAATTGGACAATTGTATGGCATTTTACGTTTCTCAGATAAGAATAAATGTGAAGTGAACAACCAAATGTTTTGTTTTTAATATTTGAAAGAAAACACATTGCTGGGTATATTTTAGAAGTACATTGGTAGGTAGCAAAGGACGATATATAATGTGCATGATGTGCGTAATTCCATAAAAGGATTATCAATGAGTGTGCACTCTTCCTAATCGTTTGTTTATCAAATTTACAATTATGATGTCATATTGACCTCTATTTATTTCAAGGGAGACCAGATGGTGTATTCGGGTACATTAATTAAAATAACTTCACTGAAGATTTGGCTTAAAGTTCAATGTAAAATCTATCTAACAATTAATATTTGTACTGGGAGTCTTTTTATTGCAAGTTGAAGGCTTTGACCAATGAAAAAGATAATTTATTTTAGTTGCACGACAATTTTTGCTAAGAAAGTACAAAAAATAAAAGTACAACTGACAATTATAATAATGATATTTATTATCAGTATTATTATTTTTTATTATTATTATTATTATTAATTCAACACTGTTGATGTTGTCATCGCAACGACTATCCAAGAGACAAAGGAGAAAGATAAATGTTATGCGTTGTTAATGCATAAAGGCTCAACCAGGACAGGTAAAAGTAACTTGTATTTGTCCGAATTAAAATTTTCGTCCGCAAATAGAAAATAAATTTGTTTAATGGCATAAACATCCATGTTTGATTATGTTATATAATAGTTGCTGACATTGCCACCAGATGTCGCGATAATTTTGTCCTCAATCATTCAGGATTTATTTACTTTCCTCTGCTTTATCAAAGACTTTAATCCAAAGTATAAACAACAGTCCGTTTATTTATACCATAAATCCATTATTTTTCTATCGTGGATTGGAACAAAGTCAATAAAAATTGGATAAAATTCGAGAGCAATTTGTCCCTGACAAAATCGGTATTCCCAGAAGTCTTAAGTTTATGACCTTTATTTGATTGTAGACAGGTAAGCAATGTATCATGTGTTGCTTGCGGTGAAATTGTATTTACGGCACATACATATATATATGTCGAAAACGTCATCACAAAACTAAAATACTTCACAACTCAAGACAAGTTAAAATTATTAAATTGATTGTTTGATGTTTGCTTAATGTCCAGTGACAAACATTGAATGCAGGTTCATGACTATTAAATTTGTTTGGCGGGATTTTAGTAAATTTTGTCGGAACGTTGTCAGATCTTGTCAGTATTGCACACAATACCGTTACAGACTCGATATCAGTGCAACAAGGCAGGTATACTGCATAAATCGAATTCACTTACAATAACAGACAACGACCAAAACCCTCAGGCAGTTCAATTTTTATTTTTGAATAACACAGGACAGGCTTTGCAAAGCAGATCTCATCCAGCTATAGTCTTACGGTGTTTATATATCTCAACTTGTACGATTCGCTCGTGTATGTAACAATGTTTTAGATTTTAACGAGAGAAATTTATGTATTACTGAAAAATTATTACACCAGGGTTTTCGATATCACAAACTAGTCAAAACATTTACTAAATTTTATCATCGGTATAAAGACATTATTCGTAAATATAGCTCAACATGCAGACTTTTAATACGTTCAGGTATTTCACATCCAATTTTTTATGGTAATATTCTTTATAAAGCACAAAGGTGTCAGTATTCACCTCAGAAACTTACAAAACCTTTGAATAGACTTATTAAGAAGGGATATAATTACGATACTGTTGTCAAGTCATTAAAGATTGCATATTTTGGCGTTAATATTGAGTCATTGATGAGGTCTTTGCATCGGAACTAAACACATTTATTCTAAAAACAGTTGTTGGCATGACACGGGTTATGTTCTTCTCATATATGTTATGATGGCATGATACTAAACCCCTAACGGGAAGGATTGTGCCTGATGTTCATAGGATGAAATCATAATCTTTCAGTCAGTTTAGTTGAAGTCTGGAGCTGGCATGTCAGTTAACTGCTAGTAGTCTGTTGTTATTTATGTATTATTGTCATTTTGTTTATTTTCTTTGGTTACATCTTCTGACATCAGACTCGGATTTCTCTTGAACTGAATTTTAATGTGCGTATTGTTATGCGTTTACTTTACTACATTGGTTAGAGGTATAGGGGGAGGGTTGAGATCTCACAAACATGTTTAACCCCGCCGCATTTTTGCGCCTGTCCCAAGTCAGGAGCCTCTGGCCTTTGTTAGTCTTGTATTATTTTAATTTTAGTTTCTTGTGTACAATTTGGAAATTAGTATGGCGTTCATTATCACTGGACTAGTATATATTTGTTTAGGGGCCAGCTGAAGGACGCCTCCGGGTGCGGGAATTTCTCGCTACATTGAAGACCTGTTGGTGACCCTCTGCTGTTGTTTTTTATTTGGGCGGGTTGTTGTCTCTTTGACACATTCCCCATTTCCATTCTCAATTTTATAGGGTAACAAATAATTTAAGAAGTATTTATTCCATCCTGACAAATGTCGGAAAGTTGTCAGTATTGCACACAATACCGTTACCGATGCGATATCAGTGCAACAAGGCAGGTATACTGCATTAATCGAATTCACCTACAATGACAACGACCAAAACCCTCAAGCAGTGCAAATTTTATTTTGAATAAAACAGGACAGGCTTCGCAAAGCAGATCTCATACTGCTATATGGTAACAAATAATTTAAAAAGTAATTATTCCATTCTGACAAATGATGCCGGAAAGTCGTCAGTATTGCACACAATACCGTTACAGATTCGATATCAGTGCAACAAGGCAGATATACTGCATAAATCGAATTAACATACAATAACAGACAACGACCAAAACCCCTAAGCAGTGCAAATTTAGTTTGAATAAAAACAGGACAGGCTTTGCAAAGCAGATCTAATACTGCTATATGGTAACAAATAATTTAAAAAGTAATTATTCCATCCTGACAAAGAGTGAAGTGCATATATATTGCTATCAATGATGTCTCAAATGTGATTAGCCTAATCTCTCAATGGCCACATTTCCATATAAATCAAGCCTACATTGGTCATCTGACGAATCAATGCCACGCAACTTACGCCATCTGAATGACCAGGCGACCATCGTTACAAGTAGGGGTATTCATCCACACGAACTTCATCAAAGAAGTGTCGTCTGCGACAATAGTATCTGTAACACAAAGGTTAATTGTAAAATTACAATTTTCTGCTGACTAGTTCTGATAATAAAAATGAAGATGATTTCATGATAAAATCAACATCTGGTCGTGTATTTCTGTGAAATGAAGTACGAGTATTGTTTAACTTCCAAAAAGCCTTTGTTTGGCTTGTTTAGAAACACGAAATATTACGACAGTACAAATACATCAAATCTAAAGACCACTCGTCATTAAAAATGACCACAACAATCCCGCCAAAAGCATGACCGAACTGAACTTACGAGATAGTTGAAAAACAAAAAGAAGGAATACGAGTTTCAGATATTACTTTTGTATCGTAACAGTAATTTAAATTAGAAAAATATAGCGTTTGTTTTCCATTCGATTGATGAGTTTGAGCTTTTGATTTTGCAATTTAATAAGGTACTTTCCGATTTGAATTTTCCTTGGAGTTCGGTATTTTTGTTATGTTACGTTTTCGAAGGAAGCTTCTAAAGAATGAGTAGAGTAAATGTAATATCTATATTTAACAGGGTAGCAGATTTAAGCATATAGTCTGTTTGATAAGAAAAGATATTAAGATTTACGATAAAATATATGTTCTACGTTATATTACACTAAAAGAGATATGGCTTTGTGACTACACTATATACACTGACATTGTATCTCAAAGGAACTGCGATAAGCAACAGAGATCATGGGAATTGTGTCATTACAGCACCGTGCACAATTTTTAAAAATTCCGCCATTGTTTCAAAAATAATAGGCTTATGGTGCAGTAATAATTTGTTTCAATGCCAAAATTTCTCATGAAACAGTATATAGAATTGCGTGTAAAAATTATTTTATGGTCTAATTTGTAATAAGATGCGTCGTATATCAAAAAATTATTATATCAAACTATTGAAAATGGCCGTCTGCTAAAAGCTTAATTTTTAAATTTAAGATAAAAGCACTAATTAACTTCATGTCAATAGAGTTAATCTGATTGTAGTGAGGGTATCCGATATCCATTATGACATTGGGGTCAGAAGGGTAGAGAAGTATTAATACCCGTGTTTCAAACATCAACTACAAGTACCCTGTCATTTATAACCAGCGACGAATGGAAGCAACAGGGTGCATTGTATGGACTAACATTGATATCTAGATTTGAAGAACCGTTGTACACCTGAGAAAAGGATCACCTGCCCTCTGCCTGTTGCTGGCGACATTGATCACGTGGTTAGGCTACCTGTTGTAAATCTTTTGTGATGGATATGATAATTTGACCATACAACTGACCCTTGAGATACTTGAAAAGATCATAAAAAGATAAAAATCAAAGAAAAAGAGGGAGACACGCTTAAGGTCGTGTGGCGTTCGTACGAAATTGACCAATCAAAATAATGGTGGTATAATTGATTCTCAGCATAATAGATCTTTTATTTTCAATTGAGAATTACACACCCCTTAATTATATTGAAACGTAAAATCTTAACAACTTATTATATCACAATGAAAACATCATTATTTCTTTAATTTGATTTAACATCAAATACCGGGGTAACAGTGAGATACAAACTAGTTTGCACTATAAATAATTAACTTTCTTACAGAAAACCAAGACCCAGAAAACTTAACAAGAACGTAGAAAACCTTCCGGATGAGAGATTTCAAGGACTGTCATAAAATAGCTATTACCCATAAATTGTTTTCAATTTACTTCTCCGATCACAGAAAATCACCCTGGGGAAAAATTATAAGGGTTTATTATGGTTATGAAATTATGTTATCAAATTATATGGATGCAAACAATTTTATCGATGAAAAAGATTTTGCTTAGAATCATATTAAAAGGTGATTATAAAAAGCACAGCAACGGATGTGGCCGGCCTTTTGTAGTAATTTTTCTTGCAACGAGTCACAATGTCATCCCATCACAAGGGGTTGGTTTCTAGACTAAACTGCTCAAGCTTGTATTACAATTCAGTTACATCATCCAAATACTGTAAGTAAGGGAAATTAAAATGGAACCTAACATCTACATATTCGGACATCCTTTTGTAATTCATATCAAACATTACTCCCCCTAATTAAGGAATAAGAAAACTAGATTGATACAAGCAATGATATACATTTATCTAGTCAGCTATAGTGATTTTCTAGAATATATTAAAAAACCATCAGCAATGAAGTATGTGTATTCCTTAATCTGGTGGAGTAATGTTTGATATGAATTACATAAGGATGTTGGAATATGGGTAAGTTGGGTTCCAATTTAATTTCCATTATAAACTTCAATGAAACACGTCCATGTTTAGACTGAGTATTAGAGGCAACAGTCGTTTAACGAAGTTCAAGTATATATGTATGTCTGAAATTGACTTTACATTTTCAGAGGTCCATAACTTATAGTAATGGACTTTGATAATTTATAATTCTATTATTCAAGATTCCAAAGATACGCAATTTTCATTTAAAAATTTGAAAATTTGCATTAATTTTAAAAAGCCTGTTCACCCTTAGAAGGATGCGGGGGGAAAATATCGAACTATAATATTACCAATTCATCGAAATTATATACAAAAGAATGACAGAAATAAAAACAAAATCTTGTCACGATAAACACAAGGAGAGTTTTTAAGCCACTACAATGAGAGGATATAAAATAAAACGGAAATATAGAAGACAATAACAACTTCTGAAAACCTAAAACAGCTGAAGTCGGATTGAAAATAAACAGGATTCAGATCCCAAACATTGGCCAAACATAGGATACAGACTAGACCGGGGTGCTCTAAAACATTATTTTTTAATTTGTAGATTTCGGGAAAATGTATCGTGCAAATACACAAACAATACCATCATTAAATATTTGTATTTGAAGGAGCTGTTATAAGAAAATAATAATCAGACATAGTGTGTTTGTACATACATTGTGTTTTATTTAAAAGAAAAAAAAACAGAAAAAAGAAAATAACTTGTGAAATATACAAATTTATTGCAATTTTAAATATCATTGTAACCGAAAATAAAACCAGGCAACTTATACTTGATGTATCCTTCAATTGCTCCAGAATCACCAGTTATTTTGTAGAATTCATCAGCAAAAACCAAGGAAATGTCCGATTATAAATAGTGGGGATATTAAAAAATATGGATTTTGTAAATTAAGAAATTATGATACTTCACAAAGCAAATTTTACATGAAAACATCCAAGCAGTATAAACAGTGAGAGACTTTCAATTGTTTTGGTGGTGCAATAAACGACATTCCCCGAAAGATATTTTTTTTAACAGTATGCTGTTTGAAGCGTGCAATATTGAGAAACATGTCAAGTATTTTGGCGGAACTTATCAGCCAAACAGAAGTGCGCAAAGAGTGTTGAATTTCAATAAACAACACGCTGCTCAGATAAAAATTAAAAACATAATGACAATAGATCAAACGCTATCTTTTTTATTTTGACTGTTCCACCTTATTAATCACTGTCTTCTCCAATCTTAGACAAAATGGAATAATTTTATGAAAGACTATCCTCTTTGTTCCTGACACTTTATGACCTGCGGTCCTGACCGGAAAGGTCAAGCTAATATTCTAATCTATTGTATTGGTAATTTTCATAAAAACGAAGTGCAAATCAGCAACAGGCGAAAATTGAAGACAAAGAAAAAATATCAAGGTAATTAAAGTTCAAATTAAAAGGACATATGACAGGTGATCGCCCATATCAATTTATTGTCGGCCCCATCTGCACAAAAAAGTTCATCGTGACAAAAGGTCTAAGGTCAGACAGACAAACTGTTGAATAAATACCCACATGTTCTGTTGTGTTGTCTTCAATCACTACTCCTAGTTATAGGATAGGGTTATAATATGCGAAAAAATACCGGTAAACAAATACACTTTTTGTAATGGTTATACCCATAATACAGAAGCATAATCGAGGTTAAACTATAACTTGCTGAAAGAAAGAAGTCCAATAAAAAGTAACTCTAGAATGGAAACGTCTTCATTTTAGTTTACATCTAAAATTATCATATTTTAATGTATGATTATTTAAATTTTATTATTTCCGTTTGTTCCACCTCTTTAAATTCTTCTGACAATTGTAAGTTCCGGTTGAAGGTTTACCAACCACATAATTTATTGAAACAATATACGTGATCTTTGAAAACATAATATTGAGATTGATTTGTTTTGTTTTCCTTATAGTTTAATACATTACATCTTATTAAGTGTTTTTGTCAATGACTTACTAAACCCTCGTACTACAGGTTCGTAAACATTATGACTTTGGCAAAACACATTACAGAGTCAATACAGAATATTATTTATAAGATATGCATAACGAACGACCGTCGATCACAGTGTCTCCTGAATATTAACCCAAGATACGACTCATATCAACTTCCCTTGATTTTTAATTATTATGAAGTTCATGTATCATGAAAACCCTTCCGAAAAACTTGAACTCCATTCCCTCTTTAACGAATTTTGTAGTTCAAAGAAAGTGTGAAAAAAACCTTTCAGTAACATGATGCGGCTTCAGTTACGAAACTATTAGAAAAAAAACACACATTGTCGTGTTAAGCAGTACTGAGTCTTAATTCAGAGTATCTGAAAACTTAAGTAGGTTATTTAGAAATCCGAATCCGCCTACACATTACAACTCATCACTACCAAGCTGCTGGCTAAATATGAAGTAATTCAGTACTTGGAAAAAAACTGGCAACATCATTCTGACCGGTCCGAAAAATATTGAAACGATACATAATCATCAGTGTGAAGCTGGCAACGATATATGAAGTACCGGAGAAATCATGAAAAAAACTATGAGATCATTCAACATATTTAAAAGTTCGAAGTATCCGGCAAACTTTAAGAGAGTGTTTGACAGATCCGAGGGATGGTCATACGTTATACAACTCATTACAATCAAGCTGCTAATGTGCAGGCATTTTTCCCAATCGTGTACAGGAGAAATATGTGAAGGAAATATTTGATGACGAACCAGAAAGAACGAAGGAACGGGGAAGATGAATACTATATTGTCCAAACTACTAGTGGGAATTATATTGAATATTTGAGTGAAAGATACCTTTATACCTTTATCTTCGGGTCGTTACATAAGCCAAAGGCTTCTACTGACCCCTCATCTTGGATTGTCTTTTTTAAGATACGGTGACCAGACACATGTCGCATATTCTAACAGAATATTCAAACGATACATAATTTTTTTCTATTGTACTTATAATCCATCTTTCCTTGGATCACCAAATGGATTCTTACTCGCCATGAATAACACAATACTAGGAGTCGATACACGGAGAAGACACTTCTTACCCTTAGCTGTATTTGGCAAAACTTTTAGGAATTTTGGTCCTCAATGCTCTTCAACTTCGTACTTTATTTGGCCTTTTTAACCTTTTTGGATTCGAGCGTCACTGATGAGTCTTTTGTAGACGAAACGAGCGTCTGGCGTATATATAAAATTTAGTCCTGGTATCTATGATGAGTTTATTTCTTACCCTTCAGTCGAGACTCCTCGTGGATCCACATTTTTTTTATAGGGTTCATCCTTAGTTTTCTGTGTAATTATTTGTGTTCTGTCTACTAGCTTCTTTTCCTTTGAACACGGTCTTGCCTCTTTCGTGTCGTCATGATTTTTTATTGTCTATTTGATGTCTTTCCCCTGTTTCTATAATGTCTGTTATCTGAAGACGACTAAAAGGATATACAACTTTCATATACTTTTTTGATAATTCATGAACACACCTCGTGCATTTATAAAATCTTGATTAAATTACATTTCTATTTGTTGGAAGGAGATATACAAAAGCCATTTCCTTTGACGATAAAAGTTTATTTTTTGTAAAATTAATTTCAACCCATTTTGATTTCAGTGAACAAACAGTACTTTCATTTTCTATAAAAAAAAAATTAAATTGGCAGGCCAGTTTATACTTTAAGTTTAATATATAAATATTTTAGGTATAAATTGACTGTTATTGCCCATATACAGTAATAGACAGATTTTTTTGGAAATATATCGTCCGGGAAAACCCTTATTTATCGTTATCATATCGTATTCTACAATTATATGGGGATATATACATATATATTTGTTTTATTGATTATTGAATGAATTTCAGAAGAAATTTATTTGTTTTTAATTTGCCCTATACAATGATGTTCAAGTTGTGCTTATACCAAGTCAGTAAAATGTCATTTGTTTTTGGTTCATTTGATATATTTGAGCATTTGATTTTGCTATTTGTTAAAGGACTTTCTTTATGAATTTCATTGGAGTTCGGTATTTTTGTTCTTTAACTTTTTTTTGGTAAATTTCGTGTTGGCAATTTGTTGCATCAATTTATACACCATATTTTCCGTTATATTCATTCATGGTGTTTACTGAACGAACCATTGCGATTTATAATACTTGTTTGGGGTTATCAAAATCAGATCAGAATGATTACTTTTTCTTTTTAGAAAACGTGATTGAATTTTGTAGTTAATTGTATAACGTGTTTTTATTAATAAAAGTAAATTCAGAAAACCGTGTCGAAGGCATGAAATTTATAACGTTTTGCTTTAATTTTTTACACTAGAAATTCCTTTTTGCTTAATCGTACCCCTTTGTTATTTTTCATTTCCTTTATGATTCCCTTTATTTTGTCTTACAACACGCCAGATAGTTCGTTCTCGGTAAGGTTAGTATTAGGCAGATTACTAAACACATATACAACTGCTAAATATATATGCTTAACAAATATAGTGTAATTAAATCCATGCATGTCCAGTCACTAGTGAAAAGAAGAATTTTACGAATCTGATCTGCGTGTCTGTCTGTAAATAAACTCATTATAGATACCAGGATTAAATTTTGTATTTACGCCAGGTGTGCATTTCGTCTGCAAAAGACTCATCAGTGACGCTCGAATCCAAAAAAGTTTAAAAGGCCTAATAAAGGATACAGTTGAAGAGCATGGAGGACCAAAATTCCTAAAGGTTTTGCCAAATACAGCTAAGGTAATCTGTTCCTGAGATAGGAAAGCCTTAGTATTTCAAAAATTCATTACTGTTTTATTACTAATTCTTGAGAATAGTAATACTAATTGCATGTTTAGGTGGATTTTGTCATATCATATAAAGTGTGCCCTTTCAAATGACAGATATTGCATTTCGATTTTTTAATAATTATTTCTTAATTTCCCATAGATAAAAAGTAAAATCACAAAAATACTGAACTTTCGGGAAAATTCAAAAACGGAAAGTCCATAATCAAATGGCAAAATCAAAAGCTCAAACACATCAAACGAATGGATAACAACTGTCATATTTCTGACTTGGTACAGGCATTTGCCTATGTAGGAAATGGTGATTTGAACCTGGTTTTATAGCTAGCTAGACCTATCACTTGTATGACAGTCGCATCAAATTCCATTATATTAACAACGATGTGTGAACAAAACAAAGACATAAAGTCAGTATGTCAAAAATCGGGACAAAGCAGTCAAAATTGTGTTATAATCTTAATCTCTATATGTAACAAAGAAGCACAAACAGAAATCTGGACAAAGCACATTAGCAAAAATTAAAGACAAGAATACACAAATTTACAATAGATATGAAGTCTGCGTAATACCTTAAAAGAATCGTACTGTTTTAATGCATTGTTTAACGATGTTCAGGGATGTTGTATACATTCGAACAAACAACTACCGTAGTTTCATTGGTTGGTTTAGCTATAGCTTAAAGTTTTGTTCAAATTATTATTTGCCATCGATTAAGTTCTCGGAACAATTTTACATAGAAATAATGATTTTACTTTTCTGTGTGCGTATTTCTGATACTCATATATAGATACAATTTCCAAACACATTTTAGTTCAAGCAAGTCAATCAAAACACTAATTATGTATAACGTTAATGAACTTATTTCTGTGTAAATTTATAATTCTGACATTTTACTTTAGCTCATTTTTTCCTCTTTGGAGGGTTTCGAAATTTTTAACACTTCTGCAGACATTTTGAAAATGACCGGAAATTCGGTTAAAATTATTTAAAATTTCCAGACTATTTTATTATTGTAATTGTCTCCATCTCAGATAGTTTCAGGCGATATGTATTCACATACCGTAAGTGCTATCCATTTAGAAACCAAAAAAAATAATTTGAAACAGTAATTTGGAGAGTCATTATCAAGATAATTTGATATTTAGTGTTGTAAAACACATGTCATATTGTGATTTTCAGGTTTTTACCTTGTCTGATATGCAATCGGTCAATCAACCATCAACGGTTTTTAGATGTTCAATGTTTACACTGCTTATTCAGTGATGATCATTGATTCACATGCTTTAAACTAAATAATAAACATAAGTTCAAGGATAAAATATTGGCTTTTGCAGGTTAATTGCTTGATGTAAAATAGCATCCAGAACTTTAAAACAGTTTCTAATCAGAATGAATATAACCCTTGTTGCACTGTAAATGATCTGATTGTATTTTCATATTTATATAATATGTTAGACAATTGTTAATCATAAATATATGTCTGAGAAGATTTCTATGATGATTGAAATATTACTGTTTTCGACGTTCTTGTTGGTTTCGACGTCATTTCACCATTTTCGACATAGAAAATGCCTATACCAAGGCAAGAATATAAAAGTTGATTTCGCCATTTGATTAGGAATTTTCCGTTTTGAATTTCCTCTAAGTTTAGTATTTATGTGATTTCACTGTTTGCATAGACACTTAAACTCCACAACCTAATATAAGAGGACAAAATAAACTCATCTCAAAAGTTGAACTTGCAAATTTAAATTTTATCAAAAGTTTTAAAAAAGTAAAATCAGGAATAGGCAAACAAACATTTTGAAGCCCTTGAATGGCATATAATTCCCTACGTCTTTCTGTACTTATATAAGCTACATTTGATGTTTGACTTATATCTAGTAACCAAAATACTGAACTCTGAGGAAAATTAAAAAATAAAGTCACTAATCAAATGGCAAAATAAAAAATTCAAACCATCAAACGAATGAATAACATTTCCATAATCCTGACTTGGTACAGCATTTTCTAATGTATACTTTAGTTTATTGTATATTGATATTTTTCTGTCCTAATTTCTTATAAAATTTTATAGACCCGAATATCGCTTATTTATACCATTGAACAATTGTTGATGCCAAAAAAGAGAAATGATAAACAATAATAAAAAAACACACCAAAGTTACAAGGATATACAATAACAAATTTATGAAATTTTGCTTTGATTTGCAGGCCAACGTTAAGAAATCAAAGTAAATAAAAGATGCCAATTTTTTTTATCAGATGGCAAAATCATTGGACAGTTCTTGATGTCAGAATAGAGAAAGGACATTGAAGTTTTTATACAGGAAAGTTTTCTGGTATTGGGCACCATTTTCTATTTGACATCAATATGGAATATGTATATATAATGTAAAATAATCAGTATTCGGATTATAAAGTTGCCAATTGCATACATAATTCTTTGGATTCTATTGATAACAATAGTTAAAAATATAGTGTTTTTCTGGATTGACCTCCACAAGAAACGCTTAACCATATGCCTTTAAAAATCACGGATGTATCAATACGTGGGAAATTTGGAAGCAATTTAACAAAAGGGAAACAGTCATGAGAAACTTCGCCTGAGGGAGTTGGAACCTAAAAGAGGGACGAAAGATACCAAAGGGACAGTCAAACTCATAAATCTAAAACAAACTGACAACTCCATGGCTAAAAATGAAAAAGACAAACAGAAAAACAATAGTACACACGACACAACATAGAAAACTAAAGAATAAACAACACGAACCCCACCAAAAACTAGGGTGATCTCCCGGTGCTCCGGAAGGTTAAGCAGATCCTGCTCCACATGTGGCACCCGTCGTGTTGCTTATGTGATTACAAATCCGGTAAATAGTCTAATTCGGTAGGTCATATTCATGAAAGGGAAGGGGATTGTAGTTACGACGTAAGGAACATATCCGATATCATTTGTGAAACGGTTATTCCATAACGGTCATCCAACTCGTGATGGCGTCCGTAAAATTTACGAAGGGATGATTTCAACTTCACTATTTGGAACTCTTGGTTTAATAGCTTCCTTGTGAGCAGCAAACCTCTATCAAGAAAATCATGATAGGAAATGCAAGCACGGGAATAATCGTATCAATTGGGAGATATATACCCCGTATGCAGGTGCTGCTGGAATGTTGCTACTTAGAAATGGAAAGTTCACAATTGGAAAGCTGAAATCATCTCTTTTGTCGTAAAGTTTTGTTTTCAACCGACCCTCATTGTCAATTTCTAGATGTAAGTCAAGATATGAAGCCGACTTAATTGTATCTGTAGTATCCTTTATCTCTAGTTCGATTGGATAGATGCGTTCCACATAGTCACCAAATTTTGAATTGTTTAGTGAAAGAACATCATCTATATAGCGGAAAGTAGAGTTAAAGGATATTGCTAACTTCTTGTCTTTCTTCCTAAGAAGTTCCTGCATGAAGTCAGCCTCATAATAATAAAGAAACAAGTCGGCGAGTAGAGGGCACAGTTTGTTCCCATTGGAATGCCGACAGTCTGTTGAAAAACACGGTGTTCATAAATCATTATCATTTTTTGTCCATTTCTTGTCTTCAATTTTTAAAAGTTCTAGAACGTACTGTCATGAAATATTTTTACCGATTTTCATTAATGCTTTATAGATCTTTCAATAGTTCAGCTTGACGTCAAATCAGACAAGAAGTATAAAGACTGAAACATATGAAATGATGATAGTAATAAAAAGGTAAGTGGAAGTCTACCCTTTTACCATGCATGAGAGATCTGTAATTGAAGTCTAACACAGTAGTCAATAAAAATCTACCTATATGACCAGTTTTATTCCAGACTATATAGATAATGTATGTATCTACATTTTGTGATTGGGCTTTATTTTATATTTTCATTTAACAACTGTACTTTCGTAAGCTGATATCATTTATAGCAACATGTCCTATGATCACTTTTCTTATATTTTTCGATGTTCACTTGTCTTAAATCAGATAATGAAGATCCGTCTTACAATGTTTTCAAGATGTGCTGTTCTTTGTTGTGCTCAAGTGTTTATCCAAATTTTCAATTACTACCATTAAGAATCGTTATTGGTTATAACCCCAACTGACCAATCCATTAAAAGACAATAAGTCTTGAAAAGCAATTTACCTCTAAAAACCCATCATACTGATAACAGATTTTTTCAGAGTTTTCACAGCTGCTTTAATATTTTATTCATTAAAGATGGTATCATTAAATGACCACTATCAACTCATTTTATCATATTGTATCGAGAGTCTGAACCAATACTCACTGATGTTAGGGGCACCCTTATAATATAAAATTCATATTAAAACATTTGTCATGGAGACAGAAGACATTCATTTATATTGTTCCTAATCATCTTAAAAACAAATCTAAGGTCAAATCAAGGTGAATGAGTGCAGTATGAAGAACTATCTTAAAGAAATACGACATGTTTTAATAGAATATTTGTCTTTTATTTATGTTTCTCTTTAGATGTAAAACATGGTTACACATGCTGGATGATTACAATGTCCGAGCTAAAGTGGCATATTTGCAATTTACCTGTATGAAATAATTAAAAGTAACTTTTTAATTACAATATTCAATTATACTGATAAAATTTCGGAAATTGGTCTAATGATAATTTCAATCATTTATATTTATGTTTCTTTTCCTATTTCTCCTCTGACAAGTTACCCGGACGAGATCCATGCTATATTCTATTAGAAAGGTGAGTTTCCCATGGTTTTAAAGCAGACAGATGGTCAGTGAATATTGAATACGATATATATTGGCATCATTTGTCAGCAGGTTACCTGTTGTTTGATTTTTTTATGTCGAATTTATCGTAAGCACATGCTTCCACTGACCATAAAATTATTTTTTTTCTTTGAAAAAAGGATCGATATTTTTTACTTCAAAAGATCAAATAAAAGAGCGCGCTGCTTTAAATACAGTATTTTAGGGGTAAAAGAAAAATATCCACCAGTCGCAGAAGAACACATTTTTTAGATACCTGTCCGACGTTTTGTAACGTCGATGATAAATTTTCTGCATATCATTGCAAATTAGTTTTGTATATAGATAATAAATGCACAACAATAATAGAAAGAGAATAACAAATGTCATCTATACACGATCAAAGTGACCCGGATCATATGCCCTGTGGTTGCCATATGTCGTGGTGTTTTGACCCTTTTCCCTGAAGAAGCTTCCGGTCAAAACGGAAATGAAGTCGCTTGTTGGTCAGTTTGACCAAAGATAAGAAGTGAATTGAAGTGTTTTAATTTAGTAATGCATTGGCTGATTGTTTATAGATGTATTGATATGAAAGTGGTTGTCAATGGCATGCAACAGTTTACAAAGACACGAAACATAGCCATAGTCATCCGTGACACAGATAAGACAGTCGTTTAATAATTTTAACATGATCATACATTTTGAGTTGTGAGCAAATTAAGGGATACTTCCAAAATCTGAACGCTGAATAATAATCAAGCTTCATACATACAATTTGTTGAGTAGTGTATTGGTAGGCATCTTAAGAGATTATGAACTTGGAGAAAAAAGTCACTAGTATTTGAAAAATAAAAGACTTAACTCCATTTAACGTAAACAAAGGGAACTGTAGAGTAAAACTGAATGACACATCAATCCAACTACATATTTAAACCAACAAGACAATTAAAAAGCAATGGTCTTCAATATTGTGTTTCTAAATGCGATTCATAAATCAATAAACTATATTTTGTATTATAATCACATTCGGCTTTTCGTATAGCGTTATATTTTAAGTTGAGGTTTTTTTGTTTATTCATACTTGCGCTTTCAAAAATACCTTGTCGTCTCATTCACTTTTACACCTCATCTTCTTTAACTTTGTGATATTAATTTGAATATACTTTATTTGAAAAGGCATCTAAAGCAGTTCTTATTTACATACAGACACTACTCAAGTTGAAGAGCAATGAGGACCAAAATTCCTAAAAGTTTTTGCAAATACAGCTAACCAGTTCAAAGAATGTACAAAAATGTATTTATTAAATGCTTTCGTTGGTGAGATGAATTGATTGTTGCAATCACCTGCCATATACAAAGGTTTTCGAAGAAAGCAAAATCACATTCATATTAGAAATATACTATAGTTCCTTGGCTCTTTTATTCAACATACTTTTTAACCGTTCAATGTGGTAACTATAGAACAAGAGCGTGAAAGGTCATGGCACCAACCATTTTACAGGTGAAAGAGGAGTGACTGGCACTTTTTAAATATCCAAAACAAAAAAAATATTAAAACCTCCGCTGTTCTTGGTGAAGAACGATAGACTTATTTCCGTTTTGTCACAAAACATCTGACTTATGGTAAAATAATAATTCCAAATCTTCCACCTTCTTACTTTTATATTATCAAATGATCAGTGCCTGTTTTTTGCAACACACAAAACGATAATTTCAATATAACGGTAGTATACAGTTAATTTGGAGACAACATACCATACATGTATATATGGCTTACTTTTGAAATAATGGACACGAGAGAATCAAAGTTTAGTTCTAAACAATCAGTGTGTGAATTAATTAATTTAAGATTTGTAACATATTTAACTATAATTTTGCTATTCTTTATGTCAAGTTCAATAGGACTGATGCGAACAAGATATTCATAAAACTGAACTGTCAAGCGAGGAGATATCATTTATATGGTGGAATGTGAAGATAAGGGAAAATACCGGCTTTTCTAAAGGCTCAAGTTTGAAACATGAACTAAAGGAACAAGTACAGTCGGTTTCCGCATGAATGCCGATTGTTGAAAAAAGACCGTACCAAATGTATTGTTAATATTAAAATACGAATTTTCATTGATAAAATACAACAGTAGTGAACTGATGTTCAAATTTCATAAATCTATTCAGAATACAACAAGTAACAAACGAAAAAATAAGGGAATCCCATTAACCCATAATGAAGCGAGGCTGGATGTGTTTACAGAGTAAGCTTTTCCTGATATGTTATAAAGGTTCTAACACCCGCATGCAAGGTTGACCTTCAATGAATTTTTCTAATCGTTTTATATCTCATATGGTGATATAGTTCCTAATGTTTTGTGTATTTATATTTATATATTTATTCAGCATTTGCCCTAACATTTTTGGGTTGAAGCGTTAGCGTTAAAGGTGAAATTTTGGTTATTAAGGCTCTTCAAATTCGTAATATTTAACTTTGTTACTGTTTTGATTCAAGTTCCACTGATGAGTATTAGGTTGTCGAAACGCGAGTCTGATATACCAAAATCTAAACCTGGTATCTGTTCGGTTTTCCTTTTTTGGTATCAATGACCACATATCATTTCTACATACGGAAAGGTAATCTAGATCTTCGCTTAATTTTAGTTCTTTGCCAGGCATGCACTTTGGTTACTTTTCTTGGTTATTCAAAGTTGTTTTTTCCAGTTTATGGATTAAGGTATCTCTCACCTTTGAAAAACACATTTTAGTATTAACATATTTATTTATAGTGAATTGTGAAACACGTTATTACAACTTATATAGGATATTCTTATCCCAGGCATAGATTACCTTAGCCGTATTTGGCACAACTTTTTGGAATTTTGGATCCTCAATGCTCTTCAACTTTGTACTAGTTTTGCTTTATAAATATTTTGATATGAGCGTCACTGATGGGTCTTATGTAGACGAAACGCGCGTCTGGCGTACTAAATTAAAATCCTGGTATCGTTGATAACTAATTATAGTAATCTCTTTCCACTTTGCTGGTGCGAATGCTGCTTTGTAGCGGTATTAGCCTGCTTTTTTTACGAAATTTACAATGGTGTCTTTTGCGGGCAAGCTATATTGCTCTGTCTTAACACGGGTCAGCCATTTATCGTCCTCTTATCATAGTTTCTCAAGACCATTATAGCATATTCGTAAATGGCGTCAAACTCTTTTTGCCGAGAAGTGTTGTTGACAATGTAAAGGCGACTAGTCATTTATATGCAACCAACAGGAATGTATATGAATATTATAGGCAACTTGGAAAAACTCACAAAAGCTGTCATGATCATTAGTGTGTTCGCTCGACGCTCGGTTCGTTTAATAAACATAATAACTATCAAATTTATGAAAAAGCAGTAACATAAACAACTTTCACTGACAACTCTGGTACCTTTCCCCCTTAAACCAGTCTGTCCTTTCACTTACAATATTCTTTTTGTATTTTACTGTATTGTAATTTCAACCACTTTGTCAACCAATCAGAAAAATTAAAAATAAGTAGTAATATAGTGAATATAGTAAATAATGGTAATTAGGTACATAGTACGTACGTCTTGCAATTTAGAATAATAATGACACAATACAATTAACAATTGACAAGAAGCGCAATGATAGTGCCTCATATCTGCAATGAGAAATTAATGGGAAACACAATTAACAAGTAAAAACTATCCGATGAAGCTCTCAAGAAGTAAATAAGTATGACAATCCCTTTCGGAAGTTAACAACGCTTTATTTTTATTTGTAATAAGTGTAGTTCTGCAATACTGAAACAGTTTTTGTGAAATAGTTTAGCCAAAACCGCAATAATTTGTCCAATTAGGGTCTATAGATAAAGTTGATATCCAGAATTGTCCACCCTTAAAGGTTATTTTCCTATGCCATGTCACGTTAAATGTGTTATCAAATAGAAATGTTTATCCTATATGTAAGGTATAATAATCAACCTTATATTTCTGTTGAGTTATGTTGTAAATAGTAAAATCACAAAAATACCGAACTGTGAAAAAAAAGAGAAGTCAATAATCAAATGGCAAAATCAAAAGCCTAAACACATCGAACGAATGGATAACGACTGTCATAATTTTGGCTTGTTCCTGTCATTTTCTAATGTAGAAAATGGTGGAATAAACCTGGTTTTAAAGCTAGCTAAACATCCTCGAACTGAGTATTTTTGCGTTCTGTCATTTTTTGGGGTATTCTTTCGACTCCAATTTGCATTTGGTTAGAATCGGAGTTGTTGATATATATATATATTGCGTTGACAACTCCTTTAAAATTCAAGTAGTTGTGAAATTTTGTGTTTTTTTATGCTTTAATTATTAATCTGCCTTAAGTTAATTATTCTAAAGTTAGTTTAATGTGTATTTTGAAGAGTATTGACTGAGAAACCTAAATTCAGAACAGTGTTGCCAATACAGTCAGGAAAATCTATCTCTTATACGGAACATCCTGTTAAATAATTTAAATTTTGTAATCAGTGCAGTTATAAATATGTTCATATTAATGGTATATGCCAAGTCGACACAGAGGTGCTGACTACTGAGCTGGTGATACCACCGGGGAGGAAACGTACACCAACAGTGGCGACGACCAAGTGGTAGTAAAATAAAACTGATCAAAAATACCAGGCTTAGAATGTTGTACGCCAGTCGCCAATCTTCTTCTCCTTCTCAAAACTAGATATTTTATCGATGGTATTCGTTTTGATTTTTTTAATTGATTTATTATCCTGATTCATTTAACCATAATTTTTCTCCTATGGTTTATCACAATTACATTTACATTATCTTAATATTATCTTTTAGATATTTGACTATAACATTTAACCATTATTCTCCCTTTGGTTACTTTTGTCGTGTTTTATCGGAAAACATTGGAACCAAATTAAGCCGTGATTTAAGGATGTTCGCTACTCTGTTTAAAAATAACAAGCTTTTTAAAAAAACTGTTATGAATTAAAAGTATATAAATAAAGAAACAATAAAAGCAGAAAAAAATGGAGGGTCCGTACGTTTGTTTTCGAGCTATAAGCCATAGAAAATTTGCGGGAGATAATTCTCTCTTGATTTTTTATACATTAAACATTGGCACCTTTTTTGTTTCAAAAACTATGAAAACATAACAAGGATTTAATAAGATTTATGAAATATGGCTTTTTGAACTTCATGTAAAACAATTATGAAAAGAAAGAGTAGGGATTAGTGGGCAATATTTTTTTAATGGTAATACATAGATGTAACCAGAGGATTCCGAAAATCTGGCAAAAATTCAAAAAAATAGAGAAGCAAACATCCTTAATCTATGAGTTTCTTGCTGGAGGTAAACATACTTTGGAAAAAATTTGTTATTCGTATCGTATCATAACGATCTGTCATTCAAGGTTGTTTCTTAGAAGACAATTGTCTTTACTAGCTTATAAGCACCGTATAATATATGTTTTACCACTAAGTTCAAACTGATATTAATGGTACAAATGTTTATGCACCACATACGCTTTTTGACCAATAATGTAGCATTAGTGATGTTTGAGGCTGAACCTTTTGAAAATCCGAAACCTATAAAAGACGTTTCAAGTTGAAGACTAACAGCTTACTTGGAAATGATGACTTCTTACAAAGTTACAAAATACACCCAACTCATCTATTTTGTTTTTTAGTCTTGTGAATTGCGCATAAAGATAAAAAAAAAAGTTGTGGTAATAAAGGAGATGATATATGATATCAGTCGAGAATGGTGAACCCTACTTTCTCTCCAGGACACTCTTAGTTTAAACATATTCATGTATAGTGGATTGGGAAGTTTTTGCAACTTATATTAATCCCTTTCCAATTTGCGGATGCGAGTGCTGCTTTGTAACGGCATTAACCTGCTCTTTTTTGAAATCTACAAGGGTGTCTTTTACGTGCAAGAGATATGTCGAACTCTTTCTTAACACAGGTCAGCCATTTTTAATAATATTCATTATACCTACCAGTGAAAATTGACATTTATTAAATTAGAATATAATTCGCGTTAACTAGTTCTCATCGCAAACATCTAGGTGATCTAGAAATAAAAACATCCCTAGGATATCCGATAACCTTACCCGTGTTATACACCCCAATACAGGTAAATATACAGGTATTCTCATCAGTTTTAATTTTTGCGAGCTAACGAACAGATGTTCTCGTCGCTGCAAAGTTTTCAACAAAATTAGAAATTTAGTTTTATTCTATTGAACACTTCTTTAAATAACAAAGTATCATAACTATATCGTTTAAATTGAAAATTTAAATTATATTTGAGTATGGAATCCGATCTCGAGGTGCACGAAAATTCGGAGGTTCAGGTAAACAAAGATACGCCATCTTTTATACCGGCAAATGAGAAAGATATGTCCAGAACCAAACCCACTGGTAAGGCTAAGAAAAAGCCGTCAAAGTCATCTGTATTGCAACAGGAATATGACAAGAAAATCAAAGGTTTGCAAGACATATTTGATAGTAAGTTTGATACTTTATTTAACATGATGCAATCGTTGGCCAATGTTAGAGGGGCAAATAACAACGAGAGTATAGTTCAGAATAGGGATACGCAAGGTATGCCCAGATCTGAAACTAATCCAGATTCAAGGGGTCAGAATAGAGATACACAAGGTTTGCTCAGATCTGACACCCTTAGATCCATTATTCCACTAGTTTCGAATCTAGACGAGGATTTGGGTTCTCCTGGAATATCTAGGAATATAGATTTCGACACAATGTCGGAAATTTCTATTCATGTTAACCCGATAGAAAGGGATAAACTTGGTGATATTCGCTCTGACAATGAGTCAGATAATGAGAGCGAAATTAGATTTGAACAGTCAACAGGTAGTGTTGCTAGAAAAGGTGAAAGGTTTATGAAACATGTACAATTAAAATCAGTGGCGGATCCAGAAATTTACATAAATGGGGGCCCACTGACTGACCTAAGAGGGGGCCCGCTCCAGTCACGCTTCAATGATTCCCTATATAAGCAACCAAATATTTTCCCAAAAAGGGGGGGCCCGGGCCCCCTGCCCCCCCTAAATCCGCCTCTGAAAATCTGTTTCAAATGATGTAAACAAAGATGTTGAGTTAAGCTCAGACAATATTACTAGACATAATGTTTTATCAGAATTGTTTAGTGAGGATATTGCCTCAAACAATGATAAAGGAAGTGTTGGGTTGATAATGGATCAGGCACAAGTCACTATTTTGGAAAATTCCTGGCGGTGTCAGCACCCAGAGAAACTTTCCGCTTATAGAGAGGAATACAGGAGTCATTTTCCTGTGCATGATAGTGCTGTAGAGTTCTTGCAAGTTCCTAGTCTGGATGACTTGCTAGAGCCAATGATGAGAAAGAACCATGGGCCAAAGGCAGTAAAGTCGTGGGATACTGGCCATAGGCAATTATATACACAGCCTTTAAAGCAGATTGAGAAACTTTCATTTCAAGGACAAATGGCGTCTCGAATGAATGTAATTTCGGGCATGTATATGCAACAGACAATGGGTACTCTGCTTGGGAAGCTTGAAAGTTCTCCGTCTTTAGAACATGAGGAGACAGAATCATGTTGTCAAATTGTGAAAGATTTGTTCGCAATGTCTACTAAGTCTTTGTACCAGTCGGGTAGGACTGGTGCATTTTTTCATTTAGTCAGACGTAAGGCTGCATCACATGATTCGGGTCTTGTGAATTTGTCTGATATTAAAGACAAAACTCAATATTTGTCTCTATCAGGAGAAGATGTTTTTGGGAATGGTCTTAAGTCATGCCTTGACAGTGGGATTTCCAGTGACACTAGAACAATAGAAAAGTCACTCTTCTTATGAAAGAGATAGAAAAGGTTTAAGAACAGGAGAGACAATTTACGCATAAAACCCGATATGCATAGGGATGAATCTCTTAAAACACAAAACCATTATATAACTTTTATACAACCACTATAAATAAAGTATATGTTAAAGCTAAATGTGTTAATATATGATTTTTTAATTGCCAAACATGCTGTTAATTGAACAACCTATTGTTCAACATAGGGGTGTGTAAAAAACTGCCAGATTTGACTGCATATTCTTCTTTTTTTTTTTTTTAAATACATATCAAACCTTAATAATGTAGCTTTCTGGGTATCCAATTTTTAACGTGTTCCGAAATGTAGTTTCGTCACAAGAATTTTTCAAAGTTGTGTCATTTTGTCTATATGAATGTCGGTAAATTCGTATGATCGAGCACACCGACAAGTATATCGTTGGGACAACTCGATATAATGTAATCAATATACGTGAAAGATTACCTAATGTGAAGTTTATCAAAATCATCATAACATAATTGATCAACACATTATGTTTGAACAACATGAGTCCTACAATATAAGATTTAAAGGTGCATATCATTTACATTCAACGTTTTTATTGGATTTTTTTTACTACAATGTAACCTCGAGGTTCAACGTTGATAGTAAAAAAAAATCTTAGAAATTTTTTGAATGATATTGTAAATGATATGAACCTTCGAATTCTTATAACATCGAATAGAAAATATGTGATCCGAATTAACCATGCACGTGTGCTACAGAAGATTATGAACTTTTATGATGTACAGGGGTAAGGGTTTTTCTTAAACTATATTATGATCCCAAATTTGATGAATTTTGTTGGCAATACTTTAATATACACACTACATATAGCAAAGTATATATTAAATCTCAATGTATTATAATTAGGAAAAATGTTTGACTCGGTAACAAAAATCTTCCCCCCCCCCCCCCCCCCCCCCCCCCCCCCCCCCCCCGTATTGCATGTAATGGTTTAAACCTAAAGGATTCGCACTAACTGCCTAAAAGGGGTCCGCTCTAGTCTTGAATCAGTGATTTTGTTTATCATAAACAAAATATTGTCTCACACTGAAAGGGTCAGCCGGGCAACATGCACAGCCCGGATTGTCAAAACAACTAAGATTTACAAAAACGATTACAAACAAAAACCATCAGTTGGACAATCTTACTGGAATCTGATTATCTCTACTGATAAATAATGCAACACTAATGACACATTTAAGTTTTGGAATGATTTTATTCACAAAGAATGTTTCTCATTGGTATACATTTCTATGCTCTTGTCTTTTCAGAGTTTATATTGGAAATTAAAAATTGCTGCATGAAAGACACTTGCTCCACATTCCTATGCAAATGATTTTATATGTACGAAATCATTCCATAAAATATCCGTTTGATATCCTTTCAATGCATGACACTGTCTAGTGGTTTTTCTGCCACAATTACAAGGAAAGCCTGGCTAAACTGGTGCTAAATCAACTTGAAACACTTGAATCTTACATCGCTATTGATGTTAAGCAATTATTTAAAGGCCATCCGGAACTGTTCGGTTTTATGACAGTCTTCCTTCCATACACATCATCGCTGCAAAATAATTTGAACATTCAATTAGATGATTATAATATTATTTGGCAATCCAAAGAGAACCTGAAAACATCAGACCACAATAAACAGAGACCCCAAAAAAAAGCCAATTTTACTTTACAATGAAATTGAAAAAGTAGTTAGTTACATGTCAAATCATCTTTTGGCTGTCGACAAAAAATAAATAAAATCTAAATTTCGTAGCATTTTACCACCCCCACCCCCCTTTTTTTAACTGAATTTGTTCAAGGTATGGTGGTTTTACCCCTTTTCAGATTTCAGTATGTCATGTTGTATATCTTTTATAAATTAGATGAATTTCTAGCAAGTTTCTACGATATTCTTTATCATTTGACAAAATACTATGCATCTGAATTAAATTGTTTACTGTTTGAAAAAGCGCGCCTTCTTTTACTTTAATTTACTTCCCTTTATTTCACATAGCAACAAATATTAAAAACTGCCACATTTTACTGCATATCAATTTTTTTTCCCAAAAAAAATATATGTCAAGCAGCATAATTAACTTTACAAATTGGGAGAAAATCAAGATGTTCCGACTATAGGTTAGTATTAAAAAAAAATAATGAAAGGTTGGCATGATTCCAGGTTTGAACCCTGACGACACTTAAAATCGAAAATTCACTTATTTACCTATCATATGAAGATACGATGATGTGATAAACTTAACAATTAATAATTTACCTGGTGCATTATCATATTCACATTACGTTGACACATCTCAGTTCGTCTGTGTTAGCTCATTTCATGCTCGTAAACAATGTACACACCATTTTCCGCTGTTCTTTACCGATTACCTCTAGTCAGAAGAGCCCACTGTTTACAGGGGCGATAATATTTTGTCACCGGTTCACGCACTGTTGAAAAACGCAAGGAACAAAAAGATCAATTGAATGATTTATTACCCGAACTAGGTCAGGGTAGGAAAAGAAGGGTAGATTTTGACAGAGATTGGCAAAATAAGAATCCCAAGTTCAATGTTGAGCATTATACTGTTAATGCCAGCAAGACTCGAGGCTCAAATAACAATAGGTTCAATGTGCCTAAGACATCAAATAGTGGGAGACAGCCACAAAGAGACAATCAGGGCTATAAGGGTCCTTCCAAAGAGTCAAATAAGGACAAGACCAACACGACTGGTCAGAGTAGCTGGGGGTCTTTTCGGATCCCCAGAAAGAACAACAGTTGACTCAAAGGTAGGCTCATGTTTAATGATTACAAGACGCTAGGGGGCGTCTAAAATATTTTCTTCAAAATTGGAAAATGATAACAACGGATCAGTGGGTACTTTCTATAATAGAGGAAGTTTACAAATTGGAATTTCTTCAAAGACCTGCATGGACAGCATCAAGAAAACAATAATATCTCACAAACGCAAATTTTTTGCAAAATAATCTTTATTAGAAAACGATGCTATAGAAAAAGTTTTTTTCCGGAATCTCTCACAGGTTTTTACAGTACACTATTTCTAGTGCCAAAGAAAACCGGAAAATGAGACCTGTGACAAATTTAAAACCATTAAATGCACATCTAAAGAAAGTCCATTTCAAGATGGACACAATGAGCAAAGTCATAAATCTAGTGAAACCAAAAGATTGGGCAATTTCAATAGATCTGAGCGATGCATATTTCCATGTACCAATTTTCAGCAACATCGTCCGTACATGAGGTTTTGCATAGCAAATCAATGTTATCAATGGAAAGCAATGTGCTTTCGGCCCAACATGTGCTCCTCGAATTTTTACAAAACTGTGTCAGTAGTAGCTGCATATCTGAGAACTCAAAATATCAGAATGTCAGTATATTTAGACGATTGGTTGATAGTCAATCAGGACCAACAGCAATTAGTTCAGGATCGCCTGAAATGTCTCAATCTGTTGGTTTCACTAGGCTTATGATAAACACAGACAAATCGAGCCTAGTTCCAAGTCGAAATGATAACTTACTTAGGGGGAGTTTTTCATTTAGACAAGGGCGTAGTTTATCCAACAATGGAAAGGATAGAAAATAACAGATATTACTAGAAAAAATGCTTTCAGGTCAGAATTTGGCCCTAGATTTTTTGAAAATTTTGGGGATGATGACATCATGCATCGAGTTGATTCCCAATGCTCGTCTGTTTATGAGACCCATCCAACTTCATTTGTTAAGTTTTTGGAGACCAGTCAGCAAAAATATGTTGGCACATGTTCCATTGACACAACATCTGAAATCCCATCTTTTATGGTGGAAAAATTCAGCCAACACGCTGAAAGGCCGATATTTGCAATTGCCGAAAATCAATGTGACCATAACGACAGATGCTTCAATGAAAGGTTATGGGGGTCATATGGGAAAACAGATTTTCCAGGCACATAAATTGTTTTGAAATGAAAGCTGTAACTTTGACAGTTCAGCATTTTCTGAAAATTTTGAAGGGAAAATGTGTTTGTTAAGAAGCGACAACACAAGCGTAGTACAATACATAAATCGTCAAGGGGGGGGGGGGCGAAGTCACCAAATTTATGTTACTTGACTTGGAGCTATGGCAGATAGTAATTCAAAACAACATAGTATTGAAAGCAGCCCATATTATGGGCAAGAAGAATGTTTTAGCAGATCATTTGAGTCGGGAAAAGGAGAATGGTCTCTGAACAAGTCAATAGTGCAGCAGATTTTTCAGATATGGGGAACTCCATTGATAGATTTGTTTGCATCATGGGAAAATAGCAAGACAGAAATAATTTGAAATTGGATTCCTCATCCCAATGCTTGGCCTTGGATGCTCTGACAATTCCTTGGGAAACATGTACGCGTATGTGTTTCCCCCAATTTGTCTGATTCCAAGGATATTGCAATATATGAGGCAGTTCCACTGTTAGATTATCTTGTTGTGCCCCAGTGGCCAAGGAGCACTGGTACACCGAGATTTTACAGTTACTGATAGCCTGCCCAATAAGACACCAGTAATGGACAATTTGCTGTCTCAGTCCAAAATGAAAATGTTTCATCCAAATCCATAATATAAATTCTGACAGCATGGACTTCTTTCGACAGACGTTTTAAAACAGAGGGATTTTCTAAATCAGCAAGAACATTGCTCTCAGCTTCATGGCGAGATGGTACAAAAAAGGACTATTCCTCAAAATTCGAAAAGTTTAATAGCTGGTGTGGTGAGAGACAAATTGATCCATATTCAGCAAATTTAAATCAGATTGCCGATTTTTTGGCTTATTTATTTCATTCTGGTTTACAATATAGGACAATAGCAGGTTATCGATCTATGTTATCTGCAGTGTATACCTCCAGTGCAAAATTTTCCTGTCGGCCAACACCCTAACATAGTTATGAATTATTAAAGGTGTTTTTAATTCTAGACCTCCAAAGGTTAAAATTCTGCCTGAATGGAACTTAGAATTATTATACTGGCTCTTGAGAAGAAACCATTTGAGCCTATGCAAGAAGTTGATTTAAAAAACAGTGTTTTTAGTTGTCATAACTATATTCAGAAGATGTAGTGATTTGCAAAGTCTCCGTATTGATGACAAGTCAATGAGTTCAGAGTAAGGGTATTACTTTTGTAAGACATGGCTTAGCCAAGCAAGATAGACAAAAACTTTTGGAGAAAAATTATTTGTTTCCAGAGAAAACTTTAATAGATCCAAAAAGAGCTCTCTCAGTTTATTTGGATAAAACTAAGAATTTTCGGAGAAAGTTGAGTGAATCAGAAAGAATTAAGCTTTTTCTGGGAATAAATGAACCGCACAAACCGGTATCAACAGCAACTATTTCAAGTTGGATTGTATAGGCTATTAGAATAGCTTATAATGATGACAATATGAAAGTAAATGCACACTCCACACGTGCTATAGCTCCAAGTTGGACTTTGTACAAGGGAGCTTCTTTGAAATCAATTTTAGATTCTGCCGACTGGGCAGTTGAATCAACATTCGCAAAGTTTTATTTGCGAGATTTTGATGTCACTAAAGTTTTAGAATAGGATATGAGCATACAAATTCATTTATTTGTATGATATTTTATTTGTATTTGCAGTATAACATGTAGCTGTATATAGATGTAAATAGTGGGTTTTTTGTTATGGTGGTAGTATTTTATCCTGTTGGAAAGATATTTGTTTGTGGAATTTTTCTTGAAGAGAAGGAAATTCATCCACCACCGTTGAATGAATTCAACACTGCATTGAAATCAGTGAGTATTCTAATTTAATAAATGTCAATTTTCACTGGTAGGTATAATGAATATTATTAAAAATGGAACAATTTGTTCTCAAGTTGCGATTTTTAATAATAGAGTTATACCTACCAGTGAAGGGGCCACCACCATCCCCTAGATGAATTAACGCGAATTATATTCTAATTTAATAAATGTCAATTTTCACTGGTAGGTATACCTCTATTATTAAAAATCTCAACTTGGGAACAAATTGTTCCATTTATCGTCCCTTTCCGATGAGCTATCGTCGTTTCCTCAAGACCATACTCGCAAATGGTGTTAAGGGAGAGCCGAAAATTCAGTCCCTGAAATTTTCTTCACGTATAGCGTGGATCGCACCAGGAACCTATGTGTTAGTAGTCCGATGCACTAACCAAAACACAACGGCTCTCACGGGCACTCTTATACCCATTGTCGGGATTTTGAATTTAAAAATGCTTTAGCGGTTATACAAATTCATCAAACATTTTATGCATGTACCAAGTCAGGAAAGTGACAGTTGTTGACAATATGTTTGATGTTTTTGAGCTTTCTATTTTGCCATTTGATTAGGGATTGATTACCTTTTAATCGACTATTTTTTTTCAAATTAAGAAAAAAACTATGAATTACCGCAGGTTTTAATAAATCAAAGCCAAATTAAACAAAAAGTTTAATCCTCTCAAAAAAGTGCAAAATATTTTCAAGGTCCATAGATAAACTCATCATAGATACCAGGACTAAATTTAGTATATACGCCAGACGCGCGTTTCGTCTACAGAAGACTCATCAGTGACGCTCGAATCCAAAAAAGTTAAAAAGCATATTATTAGTCTGTGTTCAAGGAACTTAGTAGGCACTTGAGGAAAAGTCGGTGACCGGTATGCTTGACTTCTTTTTTTGTAGTGCATTTTTATCAATAATAGTATGCAATGTCTTCCTTCTACTTTGAATAAAATGTAAGTAATTTTACAAGTTTTTACATAACATCTAATCAATTAAAGAAGCACAGGAGACATGTTCTTATTCAAACACATAAGCATCAATATATTTCAGTTGAGCCGTATATTTTGTTCTTTATTTGGTCTTTTTAAAAGCATTACTGATATTTTCTTTGCTGAAATTAAGAAACGTGCGTCTGGCATATAAAATTATAAGCCGGGTGTTTTTGGTGATTTATTTTATTTTAATAAATAGTTTAAGACAGTAGTTCTACGATTTTCAAATTTGTATGTAACATACAAAACTGATGTTATTTACGTGCATTAAACTTTTAATAACAATAACAAAAGATGTAAATAATCTAAATATGCCAACTTGGTAACTTCATACATTTTTCAATACTGAATTCCACTTCTTTGTTTAAATTCAAACTTGATATCTATCTTAGGTAACCCCATACACTATAAGTAATCTACAAATACAAAAAACAAAAAAAAGAGTATTGCTAACACTGAGAAATAACTTAGAATGAAAAAACGGGAGAAATATTGAAAATGTTCATTATTGGACACCTTGCCGATGAAAATTAAGGACTGATGGCATATAAACAAAACAAAACTAAATATATGTTAAAAAAAACTAAATAGGATTATCCGAACATAAATGACAAAATACCATATTCAAATTTCAAGCTGTCATAAATGAATGATAAAATGGAAAATGTAGATAACTAACATTCATTATTTAAGTACATGTATAGTACAGATTATACGCCTTCACGAGATGGTTTACAGTCATGGAATTTCCGTTTCAGTGATGAAGTCAGAAATTTTCCGATGAACGTTACCACAATCCTATAAATATCTTTTCTCGAATGTAACCTGCCGAACAGAAATTTATCACGGGGTTGTAACAACGGGAGCAACATTTGACACAGGATCTGCTTATCCTTCCCACGCATATAGAATCACACTGATTGTGTCGGGGTTTGTATTTTTCTACATGATTAACATCATGCAAATTCCTATTATTTTCTAAGATTATAGTGATAGTAGTTCAATTGACTTTTGATGTTGATGTTTTGTTCTTGTTTTAAAGTGTTAAAAAAATACAGTTAAGTTTTTCCATGAAAATGCTACCGTTCCATTATTGCCTTTTTTATGATTCCACTTCTGTATCAGAAGCCTGTCAACACTGAGGTTGTGTATTCACACACTTCACGTGATAGGTACATTCGACTCCAATCTTAATTCATAAGGATTATCAATTTTCAAGCTGATGGTCTGTGCTTCTCTTTGGACAGTCCAGCTTGTTCCACCAATTAAAAATGACCGCCATGAAATAGCCAATTGTGCTGAAAGTGACATTAAATACCAACCAATCAATGAAAAACCTTGTCTGGTGCTGTTTTCCTTCAAATAGTTTCATTTTATTGTCGGTCTCTGAACATTTTCTTACCATTATGATTTCACCATGATATTCATTTCTCACTCCATTTGCAATCGCTTTGAATTTAGAATTTATTATTTTTAATTACACTCTGTGTTATGCCTGCCCACAATGCAACTTTAAATTGATTTTTTTTTAAAACTATACAGAAGTAGTTGTACAATTAAATAACATAATATGAACACTTTATCCAGCTTTAAATATCCGATGGTATGACAATTTGAACTTTCATTAAGTACAGTTTAACCATACTTTATTTTATAATAATCATTAAACGAGATCGTTTTCCTTCCTTTATGAAAAAGTTCTACACTATAATCTGCAAGCAAATACTACAATCAGGGAGATATGATTGCTGAAGCTATTACTATTGTATTGGCGTCTGTATTCATTCTCTTCTGAAGACCAGATTATTAAGCTTATCGGAAAATGATTTACTGAAGTCGAATGAATAAAATTTATTAAATACTCATCGCTTAAGTAGTGATCGCGTTTGACTTCAAATGAAAGATTCTTTCTGTTTGTAGCTATTGAATAAATCGGACATTATAAAAATGTAAATAATCTGCAGATATCTGATTCCAATTTATTTCTGTTCCTACATTCATCAAAGTAATAGATGAACAAAAAAGCTAAGTTTATATCTTCTTACAATCCGCTTGTCATGAAATGCAATTGAGATGGGGTATTTTGCTATTCAGCTTTTCTTGTAACTTCAGGTCATGTCATATCATGTCTGCCGCCCTTCCAGGTTTGCTGTTAACATTTGTAGAGACATCTGCATCTATTGTACGCTTTTACCTTTGTTACATAATCGTTAATTTATTTCTGTCATGGGAACAAGTGATGAGCATTATGTAATTTAAAGCTGAGAAATACAGTCGCTTCAAACCAATTTTAACGAAATCATCAATTAAGTCTCCATATATATTGATCTGTATTCCCAGACAACACTTCCTGCAAACTTACCTTTGCTTTTGCTATTCTTCGTAGCTTCAAAATGTCAGAAGTACCAAATAGCAGTTTTATTAGACTTTAAAACTAATACTGATATCAAGCCAGCCTATCGTTGAAAAGATAAGCTTCATGAGAAAAGTTTGGAGCAACAGTATGTTGTAACTACTATTGTGGTACATGTATAATTATTATTGATAGAAAAGCAAGTCACAAATTTGAAAGGGGAATGATATGTAGTTGTGGCCTTCGTCTGCTCTTTGTTCGGGTTGTTGTCTCTTTGACACATTTCCCATTTCCATTTACAATTTTATTACGTAGTTGGTGTTGTCCTTGTTGTTGTAAATATATTTTTTTTCTATTCTGGTCTTAAACTAATATTGTTTTCTATATTGTGTTGTTTACAAGAGCTGATATATTATATCTAATGTCGCTTATGATAACAGGAAAAATGGTGATTAGTTATTGTCTGTGTTAAGATACTCGAGATTTTTTTCCAAGATTTTCACAAGATGAAATGACGAGTTTTATTTCTTAAGATTTAGTTTAACCTGACTTTTTATTTGTACTGTTTTCAAATTAGGAATCTGAATCTTTGCGTCCGTTTATTTTCACCCTCTGTCTATGTTTTATTAGATCCTAGTACGTTTGTTATTTGTTGTTTAATGATATTTCTATTTAAGTGTTATCTTTATTCATGCTACCTTTTTTATGGTCAAGAAAAGTAATAGTACTGCATGATGGATGCGATTTCATGAAAGCCAATACTTTTTTTTTATTATTGTAATTACTTTAGCAAGCATTACGTAATTGGCAAATATTTTCAAATTATTTGCTATCATGTTGTTTTAATAGTTCTATGATTGTTTGTCAGGGGATATTTTGTATATGGATAGACAAATACAACTTTTTAATCAAATCTTTTTTTTCAAATTAAGAAAAAAAATCAAAGAATAACCGGAGGTTTCAAAAATCAAAGCAAAAAGATTTAATCCTCTCCAAAAATATTTTCAAGGACCAAATCATTAGTCTGTGTTCAAGGAACTTAGTAGGCACTTGAGGAAAAGTCGGTGACCGGTATGCTTGACTTCTTTTTTGTAAAGCATTTTTATCAATAATATTATGCAATGTCTTGCTTTTACTATGAATAAAATGTAAGTAATTTTACAAGTGAAGAGTTTACATAACATCTAATCAATTAAAGAAGCACAGGAGACATGTTCTTATTCAAACACACATGAGCGTCAATAATGAATCGTCCGATATATATCAGTTGAGCCGTATATTTTGTTCTTATCATAATGTGTATGTGTAGGACACAACGATAAATATATATATATATATATAGACTCAAATACGCATGAAATAAACATTACTCTTTCACAGAGGGAATTCTGATGATTAGAATTATCTCCCTTCCAAACTTAACTCTTCAAGGTTTGGCACATTTTCCTACGAAAACGTTATCAGTCATGAGTTCATCAGAAACATTCAGGAAAATAGGGATCATAATCGAAAAGAAATATTTAAAAAAAAAAAGAAATAGACTCAAAACAAAATGAATTACTAGTAACCAAAAAGAAGATTAACGCTCTGCTATGCGAATTTTTTTTAGTAAGTACAGCTTTAAAATAAATTTTTTGCCGAATATTGACTGGATTTCCGTCTTGCCAAATTTGTTGTATTGTCCATACACTTCGGATCTGCCTAAACCACAATAAAATTTGACCAAATCCTTACATTATTGAGGTATATAAAGGGATAAACAATATCTTTGTTTAGCTCCGATAGGGAGGAAAGGACAATCTTTAATTCAAAATGGCATTTTTTTTCTTCAATAACTGGGTTTTTTTTAACCTACAGCGAGATTTTTTTCTAAACTTTAAAGAATGTCCTCTGCAATAGCTCTCATTCAATGTTCAAAGATTCTTGAGTTGGAATATTTCTGTTAGTAATATATTTATAAATTAGAATCAATAAACACTTGATAGGAAACCCACAACAATAAAAATTTAAAAAAAACAACAAACCTAGAGGCAAAACGTGTATTTCGACAATATCGATTCTAGACAAGATGGTTAATAATCCCCTTTATAAAGAAAAAAACATAACAATGTATATCATAAAATGATAACTGTATAATTACAAAAGAGTGGCGAACATATTCTGCTCAATATGTGGCATCCGTGGTGTTGTTCATGCAAGTACAAAATCTGTGATAAGTCTTATTCGAAAATTGGAATGCATTCGTAGTCATTTGGGAAACAGATATTCCCTAACGGTCAACTTATCTTTATCTCGTCCATATACTGATACAATTCAAATATAACTAGATTAATTCACTGGGTTTCTAATATGGGTATATTTCAAACGTGTGGCAGGGTTACATTTTCCAGAGGTAATGATCATTCAGCAAAGTAGTCAGCATTTCAGTGTTGACACAAAATATCTTTGTTCGTTTTCTGTAGGATTTCGGTCGCTATATCTTAGTCTAAAAATTAAATCACAAAAGTTCTGAACTCCGAGGAAAATTCCAATCGGATAGTCCCTAATCAAATGGAAAATCTAAAGCTCAAACACTTCGAAGGAATGGAGAACAACTGTCATTTTCCTGACTTTGTACAGGCATTTTCTTATATAGCAAATGGCAGATGAAACCTGGTTATATAGCTAGATAAACCTCTCACTTGTATGACAGTGTGACATAGCCATATTAGGCACAACGTTAATGAATTATTTGTATACTGTTATTTAGTCGTTTTTCGTCATGGAGTTATAAGTTTGCCTTCGATATATGTGTTTGATGAGATGAGACTGTTGTAGAAGTGAGAGGTTATGCGCTATAAAATCAGGTTCAATCAACCATTTTCTACATTTGAAAATGCCTGTACCAAGTCAGGTATATGACAGTTATTGTCCATTCGTTTGATGTGTTTTGTCAATTGATTTTGCCATGTGGATTAGGGACTTTCCGATTGAATTTTCCTCCGAGTTCAGTAATTTTGTGATTTGACTTTTTGAATATCCCTTTGGTATCTTCCGTCTCTCTTTTGAAGACAATTTCTCTAAGAAATAATGTTATGACACTTCGATAAAGTCAGAAATGATGTACGTATATTATTTTCGTAGTATTCTTTTTATCATGTCTGAGCACCATTGTTCTAAAAACAAAACAATTGATAATAAAGTTTTAAAAAAATCAAAGTTTACAAAAATTCGATTTCGTCAACTTCAACCACTTCTTCTGTCATTTTCTATTTCATTTACCGAAAATCAGCGCTGATGATTAAAATAAATAATTTCGTTTCCAAAACGTTAATTCAATGGCAATCATTTTCTAGCTCTCCATTTTTCATAATTGAAATGTTTTGACTTCACGTTAAAACCAAGAAGGATCAAATCTGGACGAAGAACCAGAGCATGTATGCTTGAGGAATATACGTTTCTTAACTCTTAATAATTTACAAACAGTAAAGAACAAGACAAAATCCGTATTTTTTAATAGTCAACTAGACAACATATTGACCCTTTAGGTGTAGTTAACATTGTCAAGTATTTTCTACAGATTTTCTCCGGATGATAAGTCGACAGTGAGGTCGTTTTAATTAGATTCTTACGTGAAAACTGGTCACTTCAATCTTTTTTTCATCTTTATATTGCAATATTCTAGCAGCACGTGCAGCTTCAAATGTATCCCTGTCGAATAGATATTCCAGATATTGATTGCTGCTAACAGGAAAGCAACTCGATAAGGTAAAGGGTATTATTGTAGTGTATTTCATTTTTTCGAAAGATAAATGGTCGACATCATGACATGAATGCATGTTACGGAATGAATGAGTCACAAGTGATCAATGATATGTTTCGCTTTTTTTTGTCACAGTTCCATCATTTCTGAACAGTTCTGAATTTACTACGTGTAACACGAACATGAAAGGTTCCACTGATGTGATAGGAATAGTATACTTTTTATGGCCACTTGCATGAATTATTATTTTAGAAGAGACTTACTTTGCTTAACCCTAGTTATGTATTATCGTATATAAAGATAAACATTGTGTTACCGAGCATTAATCTGTAATTGTAATTCTATGAAAATAAAACGTCGTGGTCCTTTGCCAGGACATAGTATGCGTGCAAACTGTATTATTATTTCTCAAAAATGATTAACGATTAAGTTTATGTATGGATTTCAGGCGATCCAACTTTCAATGAACGATTGTTACCCTACACCGATTTTTATTTTTATTTTATAAACCTTTGCAAATATGGAAAGCATTTTGATGAATCAGTTGCAATTGTACTTTGTTTAACGTTCTAATAATTACACGTTTGTCATATCTGTTGACTTGCATCAGTACCAAAAGTCATGAACAATAAGGATTTTCCACGCTCGTTGAGATAAATCACTCCCATTGTTGACTTTTTGTGTTCCGCAATTTTATAATTTATTGTAACATTCATGTTTTGTTAAATATTGTTCCTGCAAAAATCCACAAGTTAGATACAAATATATATGTTCAACTACAGCTCGCTCTTTTATTATTGAAAAGTGATAATATTGAATTTCGGTGGTCACGACTGTATTGGAAGGTATGTTTTATTTTTTCTCTAACCAATATTGCTTGATTTATGTATTAATTTTTTTGTTATAGGAAGAGTAATTGTAAATCAATTTCTATACTCTTTTTTTTACATTTTCATAGACCAATGCATTTGGAAAGCACTGTGGGTCCAATTCGGTATGGATGATTCCAATATCTTCTACTGTATCGATGACTTTATGCTACGAATCAGGTCAAATGTGAAATAAATGCAGTTTGCACGCTGCATTTCCATATACAATCCTTGGAAACCGATAGATATGTCATCCGATATATCATATGTGAAGATGTAAAATGTCATCGTCCAAAAAATGAGAAAATATTCTGAAGTTAACGATGCTGTCAACATCAACAACTAACACAACAGTGAAAGAAGTAGTTTGAAAACTGGTAGAATGTTCGAGATACTAAGTAATTAGCTGGGTCATGCATTAGATATCCTTATTATTATTATTTATCTACAGTTAAACATAATTGTATATACGAAACATAACGAAAACATATTAGAAGAATGTTGTACTTTCTTGTAGATCACATGACTTTGTTGTTGTATGGAATGCTCATCACGTGGAGTAAGTATCTATCTTCAAAACAAAGAAATATTTTGCAGAAGATTCCCACGAGTTCTTCTTTCCATATGTAATAAATGAGCACACATGCATGGAATAAAGAAACTCGTTACGTAATGTTCACTGTGCATGTCTGTTAATTAATGTTGTAGTTTTTTTATCAAACATATTTGTTTGAATGAAATTACATACACTAGAGATATCGGAAGAATTTTAATGCATACAAGAAATATCAGCTATATGAAACATGAAGCAAAATTAGTTTTATATCAATATATGTAGTTGTAAGAATTCCAAAAGAAACAATTAATGTTGTTTCATATAATCATTAACGTTAATCAAATGCAATCAAAGTAAACTGATAAATTGCACACAATTTTATTTGCCTCCAGTAAGGAAGCAATTATTTTACCATATAATTTATTCTAAATTTTACAACGATCATATTCTTTTACCTAGAATTATGAACTTAGATTTTCAGATAACTTGAAAAGTTGGCCTAACCATGACACAAGAAGGTACTAACCGTTTCTTGTTCTCAATATTTCAATGCTATTAACTGTAGGATTTTGGTATTACAATAAAAAGTAAAATCACCGAAGAAGGCTAGTTGCTAGAACTATCTTTGCATTTAATCTTTTTATATTTTTATTAAGAAGTGGAAGATGACCAACGGGAAAAATATCATATATCAGAAAACTTTGCTCTGATGTTTCATGCATGAAAGATCGCTCTACTTGCATTATTTAAAACTTTTTTATATCCTCTAGTATAACTTATTTTCCTGGTTAAATGTATACGTTTTAGTAAATTACTTTCTAATTAGATCATATGAAACAAAGGTTAACAATTCAAATATTGACATTCTATAAGATGGTGACAGAATGACTGAACAAATTTTAATGCTTATTATATTCTTACTTATTCATTCATAAAAACCAAAACATCTGTGACACATATTTCTATATAAACTTATATATAGCTAAAAATCTGTATTGATGAAATGTTTTCTTTTAAAGAAATTCCTGAAATCAGAATTTATTAAGAAAAGTGTTTGGGCAACATTGATGATTGGAAGGACAATATATTCTAAAAGCATGTCTACAATTTATTAGTTACAGTTTAATTAAACACATCAACTATGCTTGCTGAGGTTCAAACTTAGAAACCAGGAAAATATCAACGGCATCGAAACCCAAGATCGCTAATGTCAATGCAGATAAATAAAATAAAATAAATAAATAGTATAACGCATTCTATAAGCTCTAAAAGATGGACGAAAGATACCAAAGGGACAGTCATACTCATAAATCGAAAATAAACTGACAACGCCATGGCTAAAAATGAAAAGAAAAAAAGACAAACAATAGTACACATGACACTATTAACACTATTAACTTATAACTTACAGTACATCATATTGTGCGAATGATAAAGTCAAGTGAAAATGGTGTCGAGAAAGAGTGCAATCAGACACTAAAATCAGAGTATCACCCCACAGTTTGACTCTCCTCAATTGGTATCCAAAAATTCAAAAGTCAAAACCGATAAAAATTTGTAAAACAGTGAAATCATTCTACCTTAAACACTTTTTCGAATGCATATATCAGCAATTAACAAATGGCACATGAAGGACATAAATAATGTCTATAGGACAACTCCAGTTCCAAGTCAGGAGTTGGTAGCAAACAGTATATCGTTGGTGCATTAGTTTTTACCATACTAGAACACACCCGTGATATTGCGAGTCCGTGACTGAATTAAAGTACATAACTATGCGTAGGTATACCCTATGCGTATGCCTTAGAATGAAATTCAAAACAGTGTGGCTGTGGCCATTGATTGACACATTAAATTCATCCATTGACTGGGACAATTTAGGTGAACGTTTGTATGTAACGACCACTGCTCACTATGTACTTTTTAAAGACACTTAAACTATGGGGGCACCAAAGGTTCTCAACACCTTAATAAAGTAATTCGAAAAATTAATCAGAAATAATACGATGTTTTGATTTATATCAATTATATAAATTAAAACATAAAGGTTATTCCTGATTAATTTTTCGAATTATTTTATAATTAAAGGCGTTAAGAAACCTTTGGTGACCCCACAGTTTAAATGTCTATCGTAGGTACGTCGTGAACAGTGGTCGTTACAGACAAATGTTCACGTAAATTGTCCCAGTCGATGGATGAATTTAATGTGTCAATCAATGGCCACAGCCACACTGTTTTGAATTTCATTCTATTTTAGTATTGGTATTGTCATCTGATAAAGTCATAAATGCACAGTTTTCTCGGCTTTCAAAATCTTTCTGTTTGAACCCGTCGACCTGGAACCTATCAATTATTGGTGATATTAATAATTTGGAAAACAAAAGGGCCTGGAATGGAGTATTTTTTACTCAACAGTATACAGCAAAATTCTAAATACACCGTTTGGTGGTGCGCGTGTCAGATGAGGAACGTACAGATAAGGAAATAGGTAACAGGTGAATATACTATTGGTATCGGTGTCGGACTCGACATGGAACTTCTTAATTATTGGCAATATTAATTACGTGGAAAACAAATGGTCCTGGAGTGGTGTAATTTTTAACCAACACCATTGTACTATATAAGTTATATATAAAGTTGAATTCTTTGATTCATTGTTTTTACGTGATGACGGCTGACAAATTGGACCTCGTTATTTTAGTATTATAGATTTAAGTATAATAAACAACCATCTTCGGTTGCTTTTTTATTTAGAAAGAGTACATCATATGTAAGTACAGACAAACCAACTAGGAACAATCAAGTACAGAAAAACCCAACGAACAATGAAGCTACAAATCCGTCAGAAAGCTGTTCATGCAGCCAATATAAAATCAATTTGAAGTAAACAAAAATTTAGTGATATTTAACATAACCAGTCGGTATAATATCGCATATTGTTAACAATTAACATTTATAATGCAGGTAATTTTACCAGTTCGATCACAGATTACAGGTACAAATCAGTTTTAATTATCAAATCAACTTTTCAGTCAACGTCATTGTTTATTCAGATGGTCGCTATACTATATTGTAAAAATTCAATTAAATCGAGCTTGTTTTACATCTAAAACAAGTGGCAACCATAATCACATCGGGCTCTATTTCATCTTTCAGTCAATCTTATGTATTACATTTAATTATACCGGCAATTATTGTGTCAGAATAATATTTAATACAATATCGAATTAAAATTTGTGGATTTTTCTTTCGGTTAAATCCAGGTTGCCGCATCACAGATCTTTACGTACATCCTTACATGTTGCTCGTGTTACATCAACCATTTACAAGTATTGTCCATATTTTTCGGACTGCCAAGCTGAAGAAGCGAGACCGTTTTTATTTGTATTTTCTTTTTGGTGTTTTTTTTTTTTGGGGGGGGGGAGGGGGGGGGGGCATTTCAAAATTTAAGCAAATTATTCCCTATTCTGAAAACATGACAGATAAATCAGATATTTTTTTTAAATTGAAAATAAGTCAATTTGTATAGTAAACTGTTTTGATATCTTTTGATAGATTGCTGAAACCTTCAAGCTGATTGATTCCTTATTTTTGTACTAATTAAGCATACCTAATATGTATAGATATATCTTCATGTTTTACCATGACTCATATATTGATTAATCCTGCTTTACAATTTCATACTTAAAGTTACCATTTACATAATATAAAACTTCTACAATAGCCTTTTCAGTGTGTGCCCGCAGACAAGGATCGTATTTACTCTTGACTGTTGACTTTTATTGGATTATACCTAGTTCAGAGTTGCTGGAATACACTTGGTGATTGAACAATTACAATAAATGCTGTTTCATGCACGATAAAGTCGGTAAATAGTTCGCCGGTATCTTAAGGTTGACTACAGTACAGACCAATAGGTCTTGGTGTCTCCAACCAGCAAAGTTTAATCAAAGAAACAAAATTCCATTTATTTAGTTGCAAGTACAATTAGCTTAAACACCCAGACATTTGTATTTCAAATACTTTTCTTTATATAAAAATTGCCACAATTGTATTTCAAATATTTTATTATCCGGAATCGATAAAGCTAAATAGAACAAGGTTACGACAGAGAGACATTTTAATGATTGTATGCAGAACTGTGAAGAAAGAAAAAAAGATTCGAGTGCAAGTTTTATGTAAACATCTAAAGAGTCCTTTCCGACTTTTTACAGTTTAGACGCAAAAGCAATTATGACAGTTATTATAACGTAAACAACTTTGTCATATCTTTGTTGTACTTTTACTAATCATTTTATAATTATGCAACACCATATGAACCTCAGAATGATAACTTTCGTTGTCCTTTATTGGTCTTCTCTTAAAACCGGCCAAAATTGTGACTGGTCAAAACGTACCATAAGAAGAATGACGAACGTTATGATGATAATAAAATTGTATTTTAACCGAACTGTGTATTTGAAAATATATAAGGTCTATTCGGGTACAACAAAACATAAGGTCTATTCGGGTACAACAAAATATAAGGTCTATTCGGGTACAACAAAATATAGGGTCTATTCTTGTTCTATAAAACTTAAGAGTCACTTCACAATGACAGATAATGAATGCTGCTCATTGAAACAGCTATCTAAATAAGTACATTTAAAGCTGTTACAATTCCATTTACCCCTTCTATAAAATAAATCCAATTGACGCTTCGTATATAAAACATACAATTGACCCTTATATAAGAAAAAGCAACTCGATTTCAGAAGAAAATCGTCATATATTTTTATGATAAAAAAAATCATCTAAAACGCATCACCTGGCGTACTTCCCATGTGATTCCATTTACATCAGCAATATAAATAGATATTTGTAATCTATTATTGTATGGAAGTATATACAAGTAGCAAGAAAAGGTAAGCTATAGTTAACGAAATTTAAAGACTTTTAGTTTTCGAAAACATATTACAAATTGAAAAAAATAACATATCCGATTTCCGGTTTAGTACGTTGTAAGTTGATGCCAGTAACATAATATTTATCATATGCGCAATATTGTTGTACTGTATATTATTTCAGTATCGCTTGACGAATTTTCATATGATTTGTAGAATATTTATCACATTTATATTATGTGTAACAATTTTAAGTTAACAACCCCTATTCCCGTGATTCAAACAAAAGTAAAATTATGTTCCTCTGTCCATTGCTAAGGACAAATTAGACTTTTTTTCATCCTATTGTGGTGCTTTTTTCGTCTACTGTTCTCTTTGATGAAAGACTGAGATCATAACTGATGGGACCTACTGGTGATACATCAAAGGTAAATATTGATTTCAGGATAATTGGAAACAAACAGATTTTAATTATGATAGGGATGATTGGTGAGAATAGATTCTACAGACAAATAGATGTATTGCTGCTAATAAATCTAACTTTAGATATGTGTTTTTAGCAATAATTAATATTTGTATAGTATACGCAATAACGCTTTTACTACCTGGTATGGAACGCCATCACTGCCTTATAAGAAGACACTACTATGACATGATGCAAATGTTGCTTACATGATGTGAATTCTCCTTTATATGATGTGAATTCTTCATTACATGATGTGAATTCTTCTTTACATGATGTGAACTCTTCTTTACATGATGTGAACTCTTCATTACATGATGTGAATTCTTCTTTACATGATGTGAACTCTTCATTACATGATGTGAATTCTTCATTACATGATGTGAATTCTTCATTACAAGATGTGAATTCTTCATTACATGATGTGAATTCTTCTTTACGTGATGTGAACTCTTCATTATATGATGTGAATTCTTCATTACATGATGTAAACTCTTCATTACATGATGTGAAAACTTCATTACATTACATGATGTGAAAACTTCATTACATTATGTGAAAACTGCATTACATGATGTAAAAACGTCTTTACGTGATGTGGTTTTTTCATTACATGATGCGAAACTTTCCTTATGTGCTGTTAAAATAAAAACCCTTGTACATGATGCGAATACTTTAGTGTATGATGTGAATATTGCAGTACGTGATGATAGAACTGCATTACCTGATGTGATCGTCACCTTATAATTGTACGTCATGTAAATTGTTAAATGAGACCATCCTCCCGGGACGTGTAGTTGCCTGTATTGTGTCCCTATTCGACCATTTGGACACCTGATGTCAGATTATAGCTGAACAACAGACAATTAAATAAATGAGACTCTGTTTAGTCACAAATGTACAATAATTGCGGACAAAAGAGAGTTAAAAAACTTTTTTAAATGAAGTTCAAAAATAGAGTAATTTCAAATGTAAAATGAAAAATAAAGTGTTCCCAGAGTTAGTCCTTAGTAAAGTAAATTGGCTTCGCGTTGTATTTTAAGTAGTAAAATAGCACCAAGAAGAGATGACTAACTCAGTCTAGCGAACTGCACCGAAGTGGTGACTAACTCTAAACTCAAGTGGACTACTGGGCTTTGTTCATTGTTGAAGGCCGTACAGTGACCTATAATTGTTAATGTTTGTGTCATTTTGGTCTTTTGTGGATAGTTGTCTCATTGGCAATGATACCACATCTTCTTTTTTATACTACAGTCCGGCGAGTTTTTTTAGACCTGTACAAGGCCGACTCCGATTGAAAAACAATTAAAATCCTTATATTGTCATTAAACCGGATAACTTTTACATTAAAGGTACTGAAAACAAATTGAATAAACTAATATGCATTAAACATTACAGAAACATCAAAAGTTAAATACTAAATCAGTTAAATTAACAATCCTTACTTTTATCTCACTATGGACATGATGGAGTTTAAATCAAATTAAACTTAAAATAAACATTTACAGCTAATTTCCGAAAACATGTAGAGCAAGACTTTAGTTAGCTTCCTTGCTTTTTTTTAAATTTTGTACAATCATTAGGATAACACCCAATCAAATTCAAATATTACATATACAGTTTCGACTACGCCTATATATATTGTTTAAAGATTTCAATCTTATTTACCAAGCTTGTATAAACAATCATAGGAACAAAGCAAGCAATCCAACCAAAGTTTTGCTTTACATGCATTAGGAAATTAGCTGTAATCAACAAATAATTAATCTATCCAAAAGTAAGGGGAATTAACTAGGCACATTCATTACATAGAGATTAATACATGGCCTTTTCCATATCAGCCTGGGTATCATCCAGAGACCCCCATATCAGCCCGAGACGGAGTCGAGGCGCTGATATGGGTCGACGGATGATACCCAGGCTGATATGGAAAAGGCCATGTATTAATCGCTTTATCATATACTTCCGACAATAGTTTTATGTAAGGCAAAAAAAAAAACACAAATGCAACAACTAAAACAGTCAAAAACTTTATAAAGAAGTTAAGTTATAAATCCAATATACTACAACTGTCAATGCAACCAACAGCATCACTACCTCCATATACATATATGTACATTTTATGGTAACATTTCCTATAGAGGCATTTTGAAACATTGAGTAGTTGGAAGAGTTTCATGATCATTATTACTCCATGTTTGTTGTACTATAAAATGATTCATAATTGCCAATGGTATTTGTTAGTAAGTACTAAACTATCCCCACAAAACTGTTCCCGTAAATTTTGACGTCGTCATCAATATCTGACGTCACAATGGAAAAAATAAACAACCGATACCGGAAACACCGGAAGTAACTTGCACGAGAAGCACTGTTATGGGTTTTTGCACGAGACGCCCCTGATATGGGTTATCAGACCGGGCTGATATGGGTTATCAGCCTGGGTGGGAAATTATGGCTTGTGTACTTCCGTTCGTTACACATATGCAAAAGCTATCATATTAATGCTAAGTATATGATAAACTATTATAAGGTTCATATTTACGGGAACCTCAGTATTATATCTAAACGTTTATGAGTCCCTTACCAACGAAGTTGAAGCGGACTTTAGGTTTGCACTTTATCCGTCTGTCAGAATGTCCGTCCGGAAAACTAGCTTTCCGCATTTTTTAGTTTTAAACATATTTATTTGTAGTGTATTCGGTAACACGTTTTGCAACTTATTTAAATCCCTTTCCACTTTGCAAATGCGAGTTCTGATTTGTAGAGGCATTAGCCTACTCGTTTTCGAAATCTACAAGGATGTCTTTTACGTGCAAGAGATATGGCACTGTTGTTGGCCATGCTTGAAGATATTGATTTGATATTTAGTATATAATATAACTTTGACAAGTACAGATCAAGTTCTAATTTTGTTACGGTTTGAGGATTTTTGGCAGAGTTATGGCCCTTGGACTTAGAAAATTCTCTCAGATAATTGGTTTCCATATTTTTTTATTTTTTTTAAACATATTGACTTAAAATTTGGCATAAAAATTAGTAGTGAAACCACGACAAGTTACAGATCAAGTGCGAATTGTGTTTGCAAAGTTATGGTCCTCGAACTTAGAAAAATAATGCAAGAAATAAATTTTCCACTATTTGTTTTGTCATTAACTTACAGATTTAGATTTGAAATTTGGTTTATAGTTTTTACCATTACAAGTTACAGATTAAGTTTAAATTTAGTTTTGGTTTGATGGTATTTTGCAAATTCATGTGATCCTTAGACCTAGAAAACTCACACAATGTTCTGCACATGTTTTAATCATGCTTGTCTAACTACCGTTATATTGATTTGGTATTTGGTATCTACTTTTAACATTACAATTTACACATCAATTTCAAATTTTCTGTTTGAGAATAATGAATTTTTACTGGTAGGGGACTACGTATTGCCATGCAATACTTTCAGAATGCTTGTCAACACTTTTTAAGTTTGTGTATCACTTCTTAGCCATTTTTTATGGATTTATTATTTTAAGTTTAGATAAATTAATAGATTTGTTAATTTATAAGTGAGATATGTAACAAAGTAACGTAAGTGAGACAATTGTACATGTACCGTATAGTTTCTGGATATACACGATATAGGAGAAGTATTTTCGAATAATTTTAGGAAGGGGTTTGCCAACATTGCCTCTAAAAAGTAATATTTTCATATAAAATTCATTTGAATTAGGTTCCTAAATTTATATATATATATAAAAAAAAAGACTTATACTTAAAAAGAAAATTTTAAATATGACACGGCCATGCTTATATAAGCTCTAAATGTATAGCATCACTCATAACTTACATAAGTTTTATATTCAGCTCCCTTTAAATGCATTTAAGGATGTACTTAGTTGAAATTAAAAAAAAACCACAGAAATTAAAATTGATACTATAAGTCGAAAGAGCATCAGCTAAGGAACAAAATAAGCTAAAAAATATTGATAGGTCATGGAGCTCCTTTTTGAGATATTTCAGTTTTAAAAAAATGGCGGGAAAAGGCTGACTTGGGACTTTTACCTTGCATTTGCATTGGTATTACTTGGATCTCAAAATTAGCTATTGAAGATTTTTATGAAATAAAAATTGGTGTTATGGAGCAAAATATTTTACCCTATAGCTTTGGAAAAAATCCAAGGAGTCTGAATAATAATAATAACGTCCGAGAGGTCCCGTGTTCTTATAAAGATGTTTTGACATAATGAAGTGTTCACATAACGTCATATGAGTTTCTTACCTCGTAATACCAATTTGACATTACGATGTATATATTTTGGCATAATGTAATAGAAATAAGACATACAGATTTTTTTAACATAACGTAAAGAAATTTTCGCATCATGTAATAAAACTTTCAGATTAGGTAATGAAACAACCACATCACGTAATGAAGTTTTCACATCATGTAAAGAGGAAACCACATCATGTAATGAAGAATTCACATCATGTAAAGAAGATTTTACATCATGTAAAGAACAATTCACATCATGTAATGAAGAATTCACATCATGTAAGGGAGAATTCACATCATGTAAGCAACATTTGCATCATGTCATAGTAGTTTCTTCTTAAAAGGCAGTGATGGCGTTCCATAACCTGGTGTTATAGTCGCGTGACTATCAAGATCGACAATGTTTTCATGGGAATCCAAGTTTACATGTTTTATAGATGTATAATATACAAAGAATATTATATGGTCTTTTCAATATCAACCCGCAACAACAATTTAATATCAGTGGCGGATCGAGAAATTTTCATAAGTGGGGGCCCACTGACTGACCTCAGAGGGGACCCGCTCCATTCACGCTTCAGTGATTCCCTATATAAGCAACCATTTTTTTTCCCGAAAAAGGGGGGGGGGGCGGTACCGAGGGCTATGCTCGTGAGATGATATTCAAAAGAGATGCTGTTCCGCTTGACATGCCGTAAATAACATACTTTTTTGCAACCATGACTGATATCGATATCATCACGAATGACTATGCTACAAAACAATTTCTATTTAGTATATTATACAAAACATTTACTTGTATGTACCTACATATAATAAAATTTATTGCGATGTAGCTGGGATATCGATGACCTCGTGCGGACATGCGCAATACTAAGGGGGATAATTAGAAAGACACGTCTATATGTATTATCAGGTTTTCTAAACATTGATATCGTTTAAAACCAGTTGCGAGCGATAATGTGAACCTTTTTTTATCGAGTGAGCGTAGAGAACGAGCAAAAGCTTATCATTGTGTCGAGCGGTTTTATACGTCTATATGGTTTCATGTTCCAGTTCTTTCTTGGTTCAACTTGGCTGCAGTTGCGATACCTCCAACCATGCAGTTATTTCGAACGTTTATACCATGTTTATACAAGTACATGCAGCATACATAATTATATTTTTGAACGAAGAGTTTATCATTTATTAGTAATAATGATATTATATTAAAAAAAAAGAAGAAAAAAAAGGAATTTATCGTTTTTTCCAACTTGAAAGTTATGGTTTGTGAACGAGTTTACTCTATAGAAATGCTCCTCATAAATTGTAAAAGTTATTGCTAGAATAAATTATCTATTGATACTCCAGTGTCCCCCTTTTGACCCCCCTCCCAAAAAAACTTTCTGACGATACTCATTTTTCAAACGTAAAAAAACTACCAATCTGTTTATCACTCTACGCTAACTTTACCATGCAGCATGCCATTAATCGGAAATGTAATTGCTTTTACTGCATTGAATGAAAAAAGTGTTGAAGTTTCCAACTAATCAATGGACGATACCGAACTCGTGCACTGGCGCCGCTACCATTTTTGCAACAATTAATGGCTGTTAAAAACATATGCTTTGTATTAATTCATTAGAGGCACGAGATTCATATTTTTTGTAACTACAAAAAACTTTTCTAGTGAATAAGAAATGATTGCAAAGATCTATCAGCATAATGTTTTCATATCACTTTACACGGCTAAGTTATAAAAAGACTTTGATATCAAGAAAGTCATTTATAAAGTTAATTCAAGAGATCTGTACTAAGAAAGACAAATTTTTATTCCATGTTATGTTTCCATTTATAACAAAGGGGTTTCTCCCTAAGTGCATGTTTTATAAAAGGAATCAGTATAATTGACCAATAGAGTACATGTATTCAAAACATCAGAAAAGTAAAATGTAAAAAAAAAACAATGGTTCGATCTGTAACAAACCTTGTGTTTCTTTTGAGTCGTATTTATGTTGTATGTATCAGAGCTTAGGAACAATACGTGTTTACTACTTGAACTTGTAAATGGATTTTGCTTTACACGAAACTCCGTCCTCGAGAAATAAGACCATAAGCCATTCTTTTTAAACTTGATATAGGGTAAACAACTGCTTTCACAAAAAAATGTATTAATGAATTCTGTCGAGATAACATAAAATTTGAGGTATAAGAAACTGAAAAAAAATGTACGCTTTTAGAACATGTCAGAAATTTGTAGAGATACATGAAATACCACAAGTATTTAGAAAATGGTAAGAGGTAAGAAATAAGAAGTATAAAAGATAAATATAGTTTGTATGTCTGTGTTACTGATGAACTATATAGTTGAAATCCTTTGCATCTTAACGGCAACATGGATTAATCCGATCGCGGACAAATGTTAAAGGAGAACCATACACTGTAATAAAAAACAAACTTCTTTTTTGGTAATAGATAAGAAAGAATTGTGCACCTAAAAATAGTAAAGTGAGAACCAAAATGATAATTTAAAACTTTTAAACATAATGACATTTTGACAATAGTGTCCTTTGTCAGTATGCGAAGGGATTAAAGATTGGAATACCATCAAATTGTATACAAGACTTTAACAAGTATACAAATGACCTAATTATTTTTACTCCAATACAAGAAAGATGTTTTTTTTACTGTTTCGGTTTGTTAATACGACATAAATTAAAAATACTAAACGCTTAAGTAATTAAAACGTCGACCTCCAAAGCCAATAATTTATACCGCATATCAATAAATAAGATGGCATATGGTCATCATGCTTTGACATTTTTATGGTCTGCAACACATTGTTTTTGTGACGAACCGTATCATCGACGCGGGGGAAACTGATAAATCATTCCGATTATTTAAGCACTGGATATACCAACAAATAAACAACATAAGATTCGACATACATTCCTTTACGACTCAACAAACTAATATTCAGATCGATATAAACAGACAAAGTCGAACATGGCCAACATTCTTTGTTGACTTTAAGAAAACGCCATCTGGACTTTTAAGCACACAATAGAATGATGCAGTTGAGTGTTAGGAGAACAACATTTATGACATTTGTATAGGTTTGCATTCTATCAGAAATTACCTTGGTTTTAATCAACGTGCAACAGATGAGAATTTAATCAATTCTGCAACAGTGGTGATGGTAGGTGAAGGACATATGCCAGATATAAGGAAGTGAAATTATTTTTGATTAAGCGTCAGTTTTTATATTGTTCTTCAGGATACCACTCTTTCTTTTCATCATATTTAAGGATAACCCTGTATTTTTGAGATTTTTCTTTTTTGTATGTTTTCGGACAGCACAATATCTTGAATCGCTTTAGCGTATCATTAACTGAAAAGTTTTAACTGTTGCTTTATGACTGGTGTCATTATTCATTAGAGAAGCTCGTTCAAAAGTTAATAGTTTAAAAAGCTAATTAGAACAATAAAATCCCAATCTTGTTGAAAAGAAAAATCTTATTAAAACAAACAGAAGTTTCTCGTTTCCAGATAATTGTCTTTGGGAATGTGCTGATGATATAAGTTTGACAGAAAGAAAGCGACCAAGGGACGCTTAATTTACGGTTCGTCAACAAAATAAAAGAAAATCTACAAAACACATGTATACATTTCTAAGGTCGTTAATTATTTCTGGTACTCATAAAATGCACATCCATTTTATGTCGACACCATTCAGTAACATTGATTATTAATTCTCACAGCCGTTAATTGTGCGCTGGTTTTTTTTTCAAAAAGAGAAATATTGAGTTTTCTTTTTAACGACCCGTGAAAAATTAAAAGCTGTGACAGTCGGGAAGACATCTATTTGTAATTTGAAAGGTTGAATCGTATTCTGATGCATTTAATTGTCTAATCAATAAAAGAAAGCAGTCAAGGTATCATTATTTTAAATGGCATTATAATTAAGCCAGAATTATGGACCATTACTATAATTAGAAGTTAACTGTCACTTGAAGTGTGGATAAGACTGGTATTGTTAGTAAACAAAGTGTGTCCAGTCATATCCTGTCAAGCTCTATCTAAGTTTACAACTTTACAGACACGTGTTGCAGTCCCAAGGGCCAAATAAGAATCAGATATTAAAGAAAATTGTATATCTTTATATATCTTGTCGTTTTTTAAACAAAAAACCTCAAGGGAGTCAGCTAGATCCGAGACAATGACAGCATATGGGCTTTATCCACGGACTTCAACTAGGAAAAAAAAGAGATTATTAACTCTACACTAGATTTGAGGGGGAGGCATAATTTAAGAAAGAAAGATTTCAGAAATGATTATAACGTTGTTTTGGGGCGCTAGGGCGAGGACATTGTCATGATTTGTTGAGGATGACACATTTTGATCTATGTCACAAGAATTCAAATTTCGAACCTAATAAACGAATATGCAGAATACTGTGTATTTTAAACTAAACCTTATACTATGATAAAATTAATACGCCTACCTTTATTAGTATGTATATATTATGTACTTCAATAAACTGCAAATAAGCTGTAGATACATGTAGATTTGACATTAAATGAGTAATTAATTAATCGTTTATCCCAAATTTACATCATTTCTGTAATTTAAAGTGGTATATTCTTACGATTGGTTTAATATGTTTCATTATACAGATGTGACAATACTATATGTTGTACATAGTTAGTGTATTGGTGCGAATAATGAACTTCTTTAATGTGACATAATCTTCTGGATACTTGCAAAAACTGGTAAATAATACAGACGAGTTTTATTTTGTCGGCTGCCTAGAATGAATAACATTAACGGCACCAATTTAACTACACCAGATGCAGAGTATAGCAATATGCGTATCACATTCTTCATATAACGGCCAAACTAAATGGTCAGTTCTTAATGATAGGTGAAGTCAATATTTACTTTCTCATCTAGAAGTATGTTTTGATTTTCTACAAACTTAAAAACAGACATATCCTTTGAATGTTTTCATAGAATGTCAGATTAAGTTTCTTTGACACATAACTGCTGTTCAACTCATCAAAACTTCTTGTTTTGTGTAGATTGTCTGGTCATTGTTTATAGACTCTCGTAAGCTTACCAAAACATAACAAACATGTCAATCTACATGGATCTATTGTAAAATCAAACGACTGCAGGATTTTGTTTTGTAAACTTTGACAGTTGTTTGCATACTAAACACTTCCTCTTTATCGGACACTTGATTTTCATCTGTAGGGTCAATCGTACACGAGAATAAATGATTCCATCTTTGCTAATTGTCTTTAAGTAGTATTTTGTCTTTGATATTTGTTCTTTTGATATATTTAAGCTGCATTGCCATACTTTGAATTAGTGCACTTTGAGTGACCGTTCTAATTCAAACCTTTTGTCAAATACCCTAACCGTTTCGATTCTGTTTTTGGTTTACTCGATCGGGATCTTTAATATTAGATCTAGGATAAACGAAACTTTGTACTTTCTTACAAATATTTTGCCCGTTAGGAAAAGTACATATATTAACCACAAATCTGGTATTAAAGTAAAGAATTATTTACATGTTCGACAAGAGAAATTCACTGGTTTCATTCGTAACACTTTTGACTCATGCAGCAACCTCTTCTTCGATTACAAAAAGTTTTCAATTGTTTTCTACTTTATACAAACATATTTCTTACACATACACTCATTAATAATTAGAAACGGCGAATCTGGATATTTTTTTGGGCTAGCACCGTAAGCTATAAATATATAAAAAGATATTATAAAAATAAAGTTTTTAGTTTAACATTGTTTTTACCCATCATGTGGCTGTATGTATATACATGCGCCTAATTGCACGCAGATCTTTTATCTGACTCACTGTACTTGGATTGAGATTTTCAAAAATTTTGGCCGCGGACAAGTAATCGAAGAGACATTCATTGTCGAAATGCGGACATGGTCAAGTAAATTGGTAATATTTCGATATCTTCGTACGTACCTTTGACTACAAAAAAAAAAATGTCTGAATTTATATTATACTTTTAAACTTGAAAATATATTTTATTCACTAAGATATTCAGGTCAATTCCTTTACTCGATTGCTGTGGTCAGGAGTTGGGGTTTTGTGTGTTCTTTTTACATTCTGTACTTTTCGATGTTCAGTATACTTCTAGGAAATATTTACTCAAGTTTTTTTTACACATATAGAATTTTTGAATCTGTTATTTATTCTACATATTTTCTAGTACTGCAAATTACACGAGCTGCAGATTTTCTGTGTTGCGTTATATCAATATCAATTTCTCAGACTGTTTTACATCATGAAGTTATTATCTTTCTTTAGCAGCATACTACAACCACAAAAAGATAGAGATGTGCAAAAAAGTTTGTTTCCCAGGGTTGAAATATGTCTGTCTTCCTAACATCTGTCTTGTGTCAAATAGTACTCAGCATTAAAGACAAAAGAACATTCCCCATCTTAAAACCATTAGCTTTTGAAGTTTATTGTATTCCATCATAGTAATTATTATGTCGCTTAAACATCTGTAAATTTGAGTTAGTTCGTCAAAACCCAACTTGAAAAGATGACATTATACAAATGAACACTAAAATGACAATACAGTTGTTGTTGTTTTCCAGCCAAATTCTTTGTTTTCACTGCCGTTTTTTTCTTCGCTCTCGAGGCTTTACGACGTAAATCGAATATCAAGTTGTATTCAGATAAAAATGTTTACACTTCAGATATATAAAAGATGAGCCAAAAATTTTATTAAAATAAATTAGAATTTAATTTGGAAACAGGTGCACTGTAGCTCATAACTCCTTGACGATGTTTGTCTTCAATTTATTTTGTTATCAAAGTTTCAAAAAATCTTATTTTGATTGTATCACATCATGAAGTATGCAAAGTATTACTATGTATTTTTTGGAGGATATTTTAATTTAAAAAAAACTCCTAGATATAACTGAACATATTTCGCCATATATGCATCTCATGTTTTTAAATTTAACTTGGTTCATCTGAAAAACATGTAAACAAGAGAAAATGAAACACACGATAAACATCAGACAAATATTTAAATTGGCATTGCCTCATTACGCGTGCTGTAGTGTAAAACGCATAGTACTACATTGCACCAGGGCACCTTTTTTATGTCGCGTTGCCAACTCATTACTTATTTATTATCTTGTTGCGCATGATCAAAGCCCAGATGAAATAAATGACTTCACGTAATATTTTGAGGCAGTTTTATCTGTTTTCATTCTATTTTCGTAGTTATTCCTGTAACATATGTATGACATATATAAGCCAAACATGCAATGTTAGACATCAGGAAAACAAATATGATTAATATTGATTCGAGCAAAATTATATTTCATTAATTCTAGGCAAAATGAAAGTTTGTAAGTTTCCAACATGACTGTAGTATATTGATTCTTTTCTTACACGTTCAAGGTAACAGATTGCATAGTTATCTTTCACAGCATGCTTTCTTTAAACTAATTCCTCCTCTAGATGTTATGTTTCATATTGCTAGAATTTCGTACACAGTTCTCTTTATCCACATAGTTTTGTGTTTGTGTTGTAAAAAGTTCTTCTGCAAGTTAATGTTTAAAAATAGTTAATAAAAGACAAATGATTTTAAATCAATACTGAAATATGGCATTAAAATAGCAACAAGGTCATCGAACCTTCATGCAAAACTAGATACAGGGCAAGTAATCGGTTCTCTTCGTATAAACCAACTATAAAACAAAGAAAATGTATTTTCTGTTAACTGATATTGCATCATTCCTAAAGATGCGGGCATAATAATGCTCGTTTTGACCGTCACATGTATATATTCCGGAATTTTGTGTGCATGTACAAATACTGCACTTAGCTTTCGGTTCTGTAATATTATGCAACCTCTCCCTTTAAACTTGATGTGTCTACTTGCTTTAATGAAACTATGCATAATAAATGTTATAAAAACAAAGATATGTATACAAACCACTTTTAAAGCCATTTAAAAATAAGTGGTCAAAACTTGTAATAATCGACAGTTCTGACAAGACGAGATTCAGAAGCATGTTTAGGCTTATGGCCCTCGAGTATACATTACGGATATAAAGGAATATGCCTATGTAAGAAATTTACTAAGAAATGGACAAACCCTTACACTATAGGTATAACAGTTTATTTTTACTAAATGGAATTTGATATTGGATAAAAGGGTTATTTCGATACCATTGAAATCAGTGTTAGGTAACACTGAGCTGGTATCACATTTTCCCGGGAAAAAGGAAATTTTACTTGGTCACATGTTCTAGTTCTCTACAACACAGTCACGTGTTCATATTGCATCTACAACCAACACAAAACAATTCATCTTTCCATTAATATTATTTGACAGAATAATTTACGTATACGAAAAACAGAATAGTGAGTACAAACAAATAACTTTTTCAATAATATATTGTCACAAGGAAATTCGGTAAGCAACTGTTAATCCTTTTAATCAACTTGCAGTAACTGTTGCTTCTAATATGTTTTAGTTATTACAAAACGCGTGATAATTTGACCTAAAACACGTGTAATACATTTCAACTTGAAAGGTTAGATAGGGATAAGTAGAAAAACTGTTAAAACAATTATCTACCTTCGTTTCATCCAAGTACCTCCTCTTTCGTTCAGTTTAAATGCTTCTGCATATATTTGTGGCAATATGACAGCTTGGCTTGTTTTAATTTTATGCTGATAATAAATTTATTTCATTATGTTAACATCAATCGCTGTAACCGTCTTTGAAATATTTGTGGCCGGAATCAAATTATCATGCAATAAAAAGATCTTTCATGTATATAAACTATGCAAGGTGCGCCTTCTCTTCGTCTTTCATAAATAATTGTCCTCCTTGTCTTTGATATTGAACTTGACATGTAGTTATTGCGAATTAGCTATAACTATCACTCAGAGACTCAAAACTGGGTCGGGTACTATGCTGTTACAGTAATGCAATTTCATTTTCGTTTTGATATTGTAGTCCGTGCATTGTTTAATGCTTTTTTTGATCATCTCAAAATAACGATTTTCACTGATTTTAATGATATACATTTTTTTTCCCAGCTCTGAAATGTGGTACAAAGGTTACTAAGATCGTGACTCTTGTTAATGAAATTCTCTGCCATTTTCGCTACTCCAAATTATACTATTTTCTATTCTGATATATATATATATATAAGCGTGGCCATATTAATATAATCGCGTGCCGGTTTTATTTAATTTGACATCTGCTTACTGCTTTTGTGTTCTTGTTCTAAACATTTACGTACGATTTCACTGTTTTACTACCAATAGTTGATTTTTTTCTTTTACGCATATCATCATCATTCATTCATTCGTGTATAGTCCTACCTTTTAGCACGCGCCTTTTGTTCATCCATGAAAACAATGGCTACACCTTTATAATATGAGATAATCACGATCGTTTCTTTACCTGATAAAACATAGAAATCACGGTTTGGAAACTGTTGGACATCAATAAACGTATTTGAAAATATCGATTGTCGGCCTGACATCATAAGCAGGTGCGCGATTTCTATACACACTCGACTAAACTATTTAAAGGAAGGATCGAAAATGTTTGAAATTGTTTTTTTTTTTTTTTTCAATTTTCATATTTTTAACAAATATTGATTTTCTTGTACGATGGTTCTAATACAAATATTCTCTTGCACAAACTAAAATTTATGACCATCTTTTTTTTCTAGTATTTTCTTCTTTTTAGTTTTTGATAAACACTGGTTTTGTTTAAATGAGACAAACAGTAGATACTACTTATGTAAACTAAGTCGTTTCCAATGTCAAAATATAGTGTTTCTTTATATTTTATTTCTTTGTACCATAAAAATTCAGGCATACAAGAAACGAATGCTTACTTATAACTCTATAACATTGTAAGAATCCATCAGTATACTCCAGTTGAACTGCTAATTAACAGATTTATAAACTCAATCATAGATACCACGATTGATATTTTTTATTTGTGCCACACCCGCTTTCCGTGAAGCAAAGACCCATCAGTGACGCTCGAATCAAAAAAGTTGAAAAGGACAAATCAAGTACGAAGTTGAAGAGCATTGAGGACTATAAATTCATAAAAGTTTTGCCAAATACAGCTAAGGTAATCTATTCCTGAGGTAGTCTGCATATATAACGGTAGATGAGTAACTTTTCATGAAAGCAATGTTTGGTTTATTTTTGTTGTTTTCCTTATTTGTCTTTCTATTTGTCCATCTCTTGACACGGGTGTGTTCGTTTCATGGGAACATAACTGTTGTGGGCGTAGTTTATCTTCAACTATTCCCTGCTTCATCAACCAACCTTTTATTGCAGACTATATATGAGCAATAAAATTTTTTAATTACAAAAAATCATGATAAAAGATAATATGAAAGAAATCAACCTAAGGACTTGTCAATAATTAATCTTTTAATTTTCACCGATCACCACATTTAGTTAATTCATTATATAAATTGCACATTAGGACATGACCGCGAAAGAAAAATCGATTCGTTCAATAAGCAAACGCCATGAAATGGTTTTAAAGTAAATTCAGTGCAAGTCGGGCCTCTAGTATTGTAGCTGTTATTACTGCAAGGACACCTCGCAATACCATGTTTTCGTCTTTTTAGTTCCTTGGTCATTTTTGCTCATTTGTCAGCATATATTTTCACCACTTGTAATCTTTAATGTATGATGGTTTGAAACAATTTTCATTTTTTTTATATGAAAGTTTTTACAAACGAAATGTGCGGATATAGATCCGAATTTATTTTCATGTAATCACAAGACTTCCTGTTTATAAATATTTGACACATATATACTGAGAAGCACTCATTGTCAAGACGTGTCACTATGACGAAATGTTAAGGAATCAGGGCGTCGTTATCGACATGTAAACTTATAGATCATCGTAGAAAACTTCGGAAATCCGAGTTGGTCTCTAACCTCTAGATAAGGTGTTATCTGACGCAGTCCTTGTCCTTCCATGCTAGTGGTCTGTCAACAAACACGTTCACTGCTTGAAATGCATATTATCTATTCCTTACCAGTTTAATTTCTAATAAATAAGTTTCCATAGATTTCAATTCAAATATATTTATATTTCAAATTTGAGTTATCTTGCTGGATATCATGGCCGGCAAGTCTTTTTTTTTTGTCCATCGTATTTTATTAGTACATGCATTCAAAATATAATTTCAGATGAGATTAAAAATTCCTTCTAGATTTCGATAACATTCTTCCTTTTGTAGATTATTCGAAACATTTAGAATTTCTAACCATTTGTTCCTGTTTCGTTCTCAATAGCTTAGAAAACTGGTATCTGACAAGGTCTCTTCTTTTATCACTTTATCAGTGTTCCCTCTAGTAAATCAGTCAAATAAAAAAAGTGTACTGGTATGTCAATAGTCAATATGAAGATGCCTTTGAAAGAAGATATAATATAAAAACTGTACATTTTTTTCTCATGATGGACAGCATTTCCGGGTGTATATATTTATCATTGTTCGTTGCAACAAAATAACATCAAAAATACCACACATGGCATAACTAAATATACTCCTTATGTTTCCTCTTATAACAGGCTGATGTTCTAAGTGTTCGGATTTGTGTCGCAGACCAGTTTTGATTTTAAGTGTTCTTTATTTTTCGCGTTTCCTTGTTTGACAGTCTCTCATTGTTGTTTTTTAGTTGTGTTTCATCTTATAATAACGTATAATTTCTGATTTTCTTTCCAAGACACTTTATCCGGTGTATCATAATGGTTTCGTGAGTCTAGTCGATTATCTATAAATGTGATGATCAATTAGGAAACCATTGTCGCTTTATAGTCATTTTCATTAAAAAAGAAAGAAAAGTTAAATACGCACCTAAAATTTGTCGTAAATTTCTGGTGTTGGAAACGCGATCAATGTTAATCTGTGATATTATTTTTATTGAAGGATTCCTTGGAACTAATCTTTTTTGAATGAACCACATTGTCAATAATTCATTACTTTCTTCGTTTATTTTTTGTTTTTTAGAAATACTTACTCGGATCATACTTGGTGTTTTGTTTCTGTGAATATGACATCAATGCAAAAGCAGAGAAAATAATGTTTAATTTGTTACCACCATTGTCTTGGATGTATACATTGATGCCATGTCAGATCAGGATTGTGATTGTAAATCATTGTTCCAGAGTATGCTATCCTACCATAGTCTATGGAGACATTGATGCATGTCAGATCATGATTGTGATTGTAAATCATTGTTCCCAGAGTATGCCTATCCACCATAGTCTATGGAGTACATGTTCCAGCAGATCGTGATTGTGATTGTAAATCATTGTCCAAAGTATCATATCAAACATAGTCTATGGAGTACATTGATGCCATGTCAAGCATAGATTGTGATTGTAAATCATTGTTCCCAGAGTATGCCTATCCACCATGTCTATGGAGTACATTGTCAAGTTCGTGATTGTGATTGTAAATCATTTTCCCAGAGTATGCCTATCCACATAGTCATATGGAGTACATTGATGCCATGTTCATATCAGGATTGTGATTGTAATCATTGTTCCCAGAGTATGCCTATCCACCATAGTCTATGGAGTAAATTTCGAGCGTGATTGTGTGTATATTGTCCAATGTTGCTATCACCATATGTTTCATGGGTAAATTGTTAGCAGTGATTGGATTGTAAATCTTTGTCCAAGTGTATGCCTATCAAACATAGTCTATGGAGTACATTGATGCCGTGTCAAGATCAGGATTGTGATTGTAAATCATTGTTCCCAGAGTATGCCTATCCACCATAGTCTATGGAGTACATGTTTTCAGAGCGTGATTGTGATTGTAAATCATTGTTCCGAGAGTATGCCTATCCACAATAGTCTATGGAGTACATTGATGCCATGTCCAGATCAGGATTGTGATTGTAAATCATGGTTCCCAGAGTATGCCTATCCACCATAGTCTATGGAGTAAATGTTCAGAGCGTGATTGTGATTGTAAATCATTGTTCCCAGAGTATGCCTATCCACCATTGTTTATATATGAAGTACATTCTTGTGGTGTTCTTGCGTGTATTTGTTCTGAATTTCTGTCACGTAATGTTGGCATCTTCGGGATATTTTTTAGCAATGTCATATTAGCGGGAGGTTTGGCTAGCATTAACATCCAGGTTCAACCCACAAGTGTTTTAAAATTCCTGTGCGAAGTGCAGAAATTTTGGCATTTGTTACCAAATAGTTGTTTCTATGTACTTGGCGTTTGTTCATTTGTTGCACTTAAGTGTTCTGTTGTTCTTTTTTTTTCCTCTTATATTGATAGTTTCCCTTGGTTTTAGTTTTTGACCAGAATTTTTTTCTCTCTATTGATTTATGACTTTTGAACACCAGAATACTACTGTGCCTTTATTGCTACCATGTTCAGATCATGATTGTGGATCAATGTCCCATAGTACGCCTATCGATCATAGCCTTTGGATAAATTGATAACATGATCAGAGCATGATTATGATAGATTGTCCACAGTGTAGCTTATCCCCCAAAGTCTATGATACATGATCCATGATCACAGCATGAATATTATCATTGTTCATAGATAATGCCTATCCACCATATTCTATCTTTGGTGATGAAACTCATCTGGCATCCACAATGACTAAGGCAAAACCTTAAAGAAAGAATTTTTTATCTACCCAGTAAAAAACATTCAACTCCCTCATTGGATATCAATGTACCATTAAAAGTTCAAAGCTTCCACGAAAATTCAAAGTTTTCAAGGATAAAACGCAACCAATGCATGACTCAATGGACAGTCCAGTGTTTAAAGGAAAAGGTTGTATTATGTAGGTTTGTAGACTTTCATAATTGCTACGAAAAAAAGGAAACAATATTTTACTTTAGGAAAATAGTCACTTGTGACCTCTCTTTATTTCATGATTTTTCATGTGAAATACCAATAGTAATAATATAATAATCGCAATAACAGTTATATACATCCAGAAAAAAAAACATTATAAATATACATAATATATACAGGCATCACAGAAAAAACAAAGACATGACTGAATGAATGATAGTGGTGAGAAATGATAGATGTAAGTTAGAATGAGATCTGAGCCAGTGTAAGATACATGTAGGATGGGCCAAATGGTAAATGTGAGATCTGTATGAGATGTTACTTCGTGCTGAGAACCTTGGCTTTGCCTGGTCCTTTTTCTGTGGAATGATGGAAGATACTTGACAATATATCTCATTTGTTCATTATAAATCTGGATAAATACTTCTTTAGAAGTACAAGTAGTACTATATTTTACAGGACAACAATATTTTTTACAAAACAAAACTTGGAACTTTTGATCCAGATGCTAAATGCTTAATTTGAATGCCAAAAAGCAACACAATTTCGATGCTCAAAATGCAAGTGACTCTAATAATAGTAAGGTAACAAAACATTATTTAACTGTAATAATTTGCCCTATTTCAGTGTAATAACCAGGTTAATTTGATCCAATACTGAAGGGAAATTGTTGCTTAGCTTTAAATTAACTGTACAAATTACTATAGTATACATGTATAGCCATAAAACAACAATTCTATCTGTGTTAACAATTATTACTTCATAAAAAACAACAGTTTTTGCAGACTTAAGCTGAAGCACCAATTAGTTATTTTCAAGCAAAATGTGTTTCAAACAATAGATGCAGCTGTATTGAACAATTGTATTTTTAAAATGCACAATGTAATTTTTCTTCAAATTAACTCAAAGTATGTTAAAGTGGTGTAATTACTTTTATTTTTAGGAGTTGAGTTTCATAAACGTTATATATGTAACACCAGCTACATCTAATTATCTCTATTTTGGAGCAAAATCTGCATCAAACTGTAATCGTTTAATAAAAGTTAAAACTCAACAATTAAATACATACAATAAATATTTCATCTTCAACAATAAGTATATCATATGATCTCATCTTATGTCTAGCGTTTTAAAAAATAGAGAGCATACTGAATCAAACAGACACACTTTTTAACAAATATATTTCTTGAAAAAAATAACACTCTTTTTACTCATTTACTCATCTGCACTCACATCATACATAACAAAATACACACGTGAATAGCTGCTAAAAATGCCAGTTGCCAATAAAATTGGCACCAGAAATAATTGGATGGATTATTATCACAACTGTTTCCTTCCGTATTCTTTGCATATATTTTGGCAAAATGTACACAAAATGTACACATTGGACTGTAATCATTGGTTTTATGTCATTAGTGTCATAAATACGAAATTTCCAAGCACTAATCCAATGCTCAAACGAAAAACTTTCAGCCTGCTGAACTCACTTGAAACAATTCGGAGACAGAATTATCCTCACTGCATACTAGTCTTTACAAAAGGCACTTTAAATCACAACGTATGCATATTTTACAGCAATTTGTATAAATAAATATAATTTATTGCAGTGTTTTGGAATTGTCTGTCATACTTCGGTCGCCAGTACGTCCTCACTATAACACGAATGTCGATGTGCTGGCTCTAAATATAATGTTGATTTTCTAGAATCTTTTGAATATTCTTTGGAATAGTCTATGATATGAATGTCTGTATTATAACAGCTGAAAAACAAAAAAATAAAACATTATAACTAATTGTTACAAAGGTTTTCATGTCTTCTCTTAAACATTTTACACCTTTCATAAGATTCTTAAGAGTAGAAAATTGCAATGAATTCAGATGCTACGATCATTTCTTTTTATATGTTTTCAAGTGGCACTTCATAAAATACTTCAAGTTATGGTTAAGCCGATAATATAAAAATAATTTGTTTTGCATCAGAAGCAATTCTTCTATCAAAAGCCTACATAAATTTCACAAGTAAGAAATTACCCCTCAAGAATACTTAACGAAAATCAAAACATGTTGTAGTTAAGTCTTAATATAAAGCATAACTCACCTAAAATCATTTTTTGATGATGAACTAACTTCAGATGAATAATTATCGTCAATACGATTTCTGTATTTATCACTGTCTTTTTGAGGAGGCGATTTTGAAAACTGCCCTTTTGTATTTAAGTCTTTTCTATGTAATGAACTGCTTAGTGTTTGTATATTTTTCAACCTTTCCAGGTCTGAATGTGTTAAAGTCTACATTTATATCTTTTTGAAGCTCCTCATTAGAAATCTTATTAATACTAGCAGAAGTCTGATTTGTTGTGAAAATATTAGAATCAGTCAATTTATTGTTAATGTTATTCACTATGTTTTCCTCGTTTTCTTTGCTTGTGTCAATTGGAGGCGGATCATTCTTTCTCCGAAGTAATAAAAACATAACCATTATAATTATTAGCAATAATGGTATGCCAGCTCCAAGACAAACAATTAGCAATAGCTTAGTAGTAGTAAACTCTTCTGCGTCTGAACGCACTAAATCCGTGTTTGTTTGGTTATTTACTGCAATAACTACGGGAGTGTTTTCAAGGCTGTCTGCAGTTGTTTGCTCGGTAGGATTAACTCCTTCACGATAAGAACAATCTTTTCCAGAGAATCCAATGGCGCATTCACATTTGAAATCATTGACTAAATCCCTACATGTAGCTCCATTTTTGCAAGGAAAACTGCTACAGTCGTTATCATTTACTGAACAATCTTTCCCACTAAATCCAGGTACACAAGTACAGGAGAAATCGTTAATCTTATCCTCGCATGTTCCACCGTTAGCGCAAGGCCGTAATTCACAATCATCAACATTAATTTGACACAATGGACCTACGAATCCTGGTATACATCTACATTCGTACCGATTTTCGCGGTCTATACAACTTCCGCCGTTCTGACATGGGTTTCCCCTGCAGCTGCGCAGTCATCAATATTTTCTTGGCATAGACTTCCATTATAACCGGAAGGGCAAACGCATCGGAAGCGATTAAGTTCATCGACGCATCTTCCGCCTGAAAGAGAATGCAATGGAAAATTACTATAGGTTGATTTTTCATAATAGATTTAAAACGCATTTCCCGATAATGTGTTTCTGTTGTTTTGACAAGGACAAGGTGATGACCTCATTTTTTTTTATTGAATAAAAGAAGCAATGAATAAATATGTTGTAAAAATCTATGGTCGGCAACCAATTGAAAATGTGCCATGTGTTACAAATAAACCACATCCATTTCATCAATATATTATTGAAATGGTGTTATGCTAATCATTTATCGTACTATACATGTACTATAGGTTGTGATTTATACCAGACTCGGTATCATTATGACAACTATTGAACCACTAATGTGTAATAGATACTGGCAAATGAGCATGTTTTACTACCAATCTGTACTAAACTGCACAGCACTTTGCTCTTGAAGATGCAGATGTCATAGGTATAGAATAGAGAGATGATTTAGTGATGCCAGTTATTGATAAACAATGGTATTCTTGATAACATCCTATCGTTGTTAACCATTTCAGTTTCTTAGTTTATTTTCAATCTCATTGAACTACCCTGGAATGTCAGTATATGTGTTCCTGAACTACCACACTAACAGGAAATAAGTTATAATTTTAACATAGGTTGAACTGAAACTTCAGTTTTACTAACAAAGAGGAAAAGCAATAAATAAAGAAACTATATATCAAAACAGCCTGAAACCGCAAGCCAAATTTCTCCCAACTAATTAATATAACAGTAAATTATAGACTTACCATTTTGACAGAGGTTGGAAACACATTCGTTTATTTCCCAGTCACAATTGTAACCAGTGTATCCAGGCTGACATTGGCATTTATATGATCCATGTTCCTCTGTACATGTTGCTTTATTTTTGCAAGGAGATGTGCTACAGGAAACAGCTATGGTTTCACAACGTTTACCAGTAAACCCATCTTGGCATTTGCATTGGTAGCCTGATCCAACATCCTAAAAGGAAAGATGAAACCTATTTTATACAACTGTTGTTAAAACATATAAAACGAACTTGAGGGTGTACCCGAGTACCTTGAGATTTTAAACCATGGAGATAATGCCTCCATTTTGAACACTATGATGACCCTATGATAAGATTGAGCTTTTAAGAATCTCTCGACGATTAAAGCAGAAAAGAAAAGATTCGATATTTGAATGTTGCATAAGTGTTTGGTGTAAAACTTATAATAAAATTTGACAAAATTCAGTGAAACTTACCACACATTGTCCTCCATTGTCACAAGGAAGGTTTTGGCAATCATCTACCTCTATTTCACAATTTGTTCCTGTAAATCCTTTAGGACAGGAACATGTATAACTGCCTTGACCAGTGTTGGTACATATTCCTTGATTTTTACATGGTTTGTGATGAGTACAGTAGTTCAGATCTGAAATAGTAAGGGAGTTTGAAATAACAAAACATACGTAGATTATGTGAATACAAGTTTTACTATCACTTTTTCACATCTTTAAAATGTATTGTTAGAGTGAACTATCATAGAAGATGCTTATATAAGATTTTTTTTTCACGAACTTGATCATGTGTAAATATTTGAAAGTGTAAGAAAAGATTTGGAAAAGTTTTATATAAGCATTTAGTTTGTTCCAGATACAATTATCATGTGTTTGTTTTGAAAAGCTGTAACAGGGTAAATTGACTATATATTTAGTTAGGACTCGAATATAGTTGCTCTAGAAACTTTTACAGAACAAAATCAATGCATAGAGAAGCTGGGTATGGGCCACAGTATTGTATAACCATAGAAAGGAAATATACCTTGATTACAAAAAAGACCTCCCCATCCTTCTTCACAGTTACATTGCCATGATTCCACACATGATCCATGAAGACAACCGGGGTAAGGGACACATTTATCACAAAATGGTCCATCCCAACCCATACGGCATCTGAAAATAAAAAATGTACACTTAGTAAACTTAGACTTCTAATACAGTTATTAATTAATATTGATGTGGGATTAATACAATACACTTTGTTTAAGAAAGCAACAGACTTGTAGGCTTACACGGTTATAATTCAATTATTTTGTAGATATAACAAAGAAAGAATTTGTTCAAAACATTAATTCTTTTAAAACTTGTAATTTCACCTGTTCTCAATATTTATTCAATTAGTAATACCTTGTACGATGAATTAGCATGGTCTATTGTCGATAAAATATTCTGTAGGAAGTTCTTTTCATTAATATCAAGTCGATATTGTAGCCTTCTTTTATTAAATACCAAGGACATTATTATTTCTTCTCAAATATTGACTTAATTACTTTATATTGAAACAGTTAGACTTGAGTTAGTTTCATTACATTTTGCAGTTTTTTTGCAGGTCAGAAAGACCGGGAAATTTACAATAACGTTGAATAGTACATGCCAAACTAATTACTCATTTACATCTGCTGAATCTAACATCCTAAGAAACTTACACATACCCAAAACATAATTTGTCTTGTAATGTTTTGCAAGCCATAACGTTTTTAATTTACTTTTGTTTTGATCCCACATGGGAATGAAGAGTACGTGCATTATAAAAACCACATATGCAAATAATAATACTGTAGTGTCTTCCATGTTGTTATTTTTTGCTAATGTGCCTTACTATTTGTTTACAAACTGCCAACTTATAAAGTCCTTGTCACAATGACATTCTTTATTTTTTTGGCAGATTCAGGAATTTCTGTACTTTACCTTATTTTTACTCAGGGTAAAACTTTGACATGTCTTATATTTATACCATTTTGAATACTTACTTGCATTCGTTTGGAGCATCACAAAATCCATGATTCTGATGACAGCCAGACAGACAGACAGCTAAAAAGAAAAAAGAGATGAGGTTTTAACATTTACTTCAGCTATTAAGAAACTATGGTTTAAATAAATGGTTTACAAACTTCACGCTGATAAAACGCCAGGGTTAAACTTAATTCGTACAGGATACACATTTTTCTTGTGAAAGACTCTATAATTATATTGCTAGCAGATTCGCTGTCTGCTTTTAACATGCCACACTTTAGTAATTTTTTGCAAGCACTGTTCAATTATTTTGGGAGAGTTTGTTTCCTGGGAACTTAATGGTTACATCCTCTTATACAATTATTTTTTCTGCAACATATGTATCATGGGCCATTCTCAACAGAGTGATGACCGGAACTGCACTTAAATTTCGACAATATATCATGTCTATGAGAAGAAACAGATCCTGTCCAAACTATTGGAATCTTACGTTTTAATCAGAAGAATATTTTGTATTTGACCTAGTTAAATAAGTTAGCTAGAGATAGTTTAGAATGATTTAGTAAATAGCATTTAAGAAAAAAACAGCTGTTTTGTGGCTCTGTCTACCTGGCCAAATTATTGGTGTATAGGAATGACAGCTGGTGCGACAAGACGTTTTACGTGTCAATGCTCATAGCAAAATACATTATTAAAACAAAATTTTAAGTTAATAATACAAAATGTACTTGAATTATTTTAAATTTATAGAATAATCCATGCGAAAAAACAATGAGTAACATCAACAAACACGCTAAAGGCTCAGAACCTTACAAGTATATATATATATTTATATTGTGTTGTGGGGGTATTGATTTTCCTTGGTTATTTCGTGACTTATGTTAAATGATTCATAATGTCTAAACTATAACAGGTAAAAATGAGATTTGAGAAGTTATACGCAAATAAAGATTAACACAAAGTAGGGGATAAGATGTAAATATTTTTATTCAGAAATTTGCTACAAGAATCAATCATTTTAGTATTTTACTGTTAATTTATATCATACAGTTAAATATACTGTGGATAATTTGAGTGAATTAAATGCGACAGTTCGATTGAATCTTGGGACGAGATGAAGTATGACGAAACAATGACCCCGGGATAATAAAGCCTATCTTTTACAGGGGAAATGCGACAGATGGCCTAGTCAAATTCCTTTGTACTGTTGAACAGACTCAACAAATCGTTTATCAGCAAATATTAGTACGATTAGACCGTTACGTATGTTTGATAATATCGTCTTCTCCTTATTATAGAATTCAAAACATTGATTTTTAGAGATCAATTACAGTCTTATACAGACCCAATTTTACATAGAAAAAATATCAATCATCTGAGTTAGGATTTTGCATATAAAACGTATTAGATGATGAAAGATATCTATAGTCGAGGCGACTCTGAAAATCTTGTGTGACCATGTTTGGTTTTGACCAAGTACACATACATGTTTAATGTATTGGTACTTTTGTACTTATTTATTTTCAGGGGAATTCATTTTACCATTACATATTCTCACCTTGGTCACAATAAGGACCTTTCCATCCGTCTAGACATATCTTAGTCCCATTACCGTCACAATTATAGTGACCAAATTGGTCATCTCTTGGACGACAAAAGTTTGAGCAACCAGTTCCGTAGTAATGTTCGTCGCATACTACTCGGTATGAGGACTCCAGAGATGTATACTGTGTGTCATACATTAGTTGCTGCCACGATGAACCTGCTAATATGGACTTCTGAACTGCTAACCTCATGATCTGTTCCCGAGGACTGCCTGCAAGACAAAACATTGGACCGTGAGAAAGCTATTTCACTCACACGCCCGTCAAAGCGATACCAAGTTTAATAATACAGGTGAGCTTTAACAAGCGTGTCAACTCTCCATCGTTCGTTTCTGACAATAGCCATGTTTTATTGTTATATGCTAGTCTTGGTGACCATCTCAATCCCAAACCAACTGTTGATTTGTATTATAATTTTCTCATGCCTGTTTGCACTCTACATAAAGCGATTTCATTATATTGGACTGACACAAAATTCGGACGTCAATGGAAATTTTTACAAACTGAAGTATTCTATACAACTCAGAATATTACTTAAAATGCGATGGGGTTAAATAAAGTATTGAGAATTGAGACGATTTTGGCATGTATGTTTGTTGTTGTTGAATTTTAAGTCTAGTGTTACAAAATCAACGTTTATATTACTGTATCGAAATAAATTGTGCATACAGGTGTACAATTCTCTGTTTAAAATGTTAATATAAAGCCCTTGTTCATTAAACAAACAAAAAATGAGGAGAAATGCTGCTTTATAATATAAAGAAGCATTAAAATCAGTTACAGGTCATACAATGCCAGGTATATGTTTTGCCATCTGTTGAAGTTCACATGAAATCCGGAACGACAGTTGTAAATCTACATTGTAGTAATTTTTATCACCACTAGAAGATATCTTCACAAACAAAAATCCACTTTTAAGAATTCTATAATTATTTGGATTTCAATGTGCCAACACAGAATCGTAAATTTCCACTTAATATCCAATATCAGTCATGAATGTTGTATGTTCACTATATCCATGGTTATAAACACGAGACACGCTCCACATAAATAAATCCTTGTATGAAATCACAACACCGATCACAAATAACACGTTTGTATCGCTTTTAATCCATAAGTTTATTATATAGATCCATATCTTCAAAGTAAAAATGTAGACTTTTATCATATTTCTTTAAAACATTGTTGCATAAACAACAATTTCATTCAATTAGTGCACTTGAAATCCTTTATAGGCACTGTAAAACAAATACAAACATCAAATTACTTACCCTGTTTGGGACCTTGTGTGGTTTTATCATGCCATGCTTCCAAAATCAATGAAAAGGTACCCTGAAATTATGAAAATCATACTTGTAATGTCTATCGAGTAATTACACCCAAGTGCATTCTGACAAACAAGAACAGAATCGAGTGCACATATTAAACTCCTGCTTTTCAAAGCACATTTTTAATGATTTGGGAACTCTGAGAGAATAGTGACCAGGAATATGTCTCGAATGTCGTAACCATAATCATGTCATAATTTCTACGCTATTGACAACAAAGTGAGACTAAACATTGAAATTTACTAGAGTAACACGATGGGTGTCAGTAGTCAAACAGGAAGTTCATCCTTCAAGGCCATCATCGGGTGTTCTTATTGCAGGACCGTTTGTTTGCTGTTGTATAGTGTTTTATGGAATTTTGATTGTTTTGTTTTAAACTTTGGCTTTGATGTCCTTATTCTACCACTTATGTTTTTGAAGGTTGAAGACACCATTTTTGAATACCCCCTTGATATCTTCGTACCTTAAGTCAACCACGAAACGCATTTGACGAAAGACAGTACATTTGACAATGTTAACAAGTACAAATAAATACTAAACAACTTCATGTTAAGAGGCAGGCCAATGGTACATTTCTTTTTATGTACACAAAATTATTAGCTAGTGGCAAAGAGGCAAGCTGTTTCCAGCATCATAACGGGATATACCGAGTGCAAATCGATAGTCGCTATAGGTCGGTAATCTACAGGTCTAAATCCCCTTTTAAAACATCAACGTAACCTATTGCTGTGACCAAGATGAAAAAAAAGATCAGTTGTTTTTTTATTGGTATGCAATGTTTGATATTGAGTTTTACAACAGACTGCATAACCAAACCAATATTACAGTGCACGTTATTTAAATAGGCTATAAAAAATCTTTGCGATTATCTTACAGGAATGTTAATCTGCATTACAATCGAATGGTGAATATATGTTGTAAAATTCGAATCGTTAATTGTTTACTTACTGGCCATGAAAACTGGAATGGAAATAAGATTGGATTTTCGAACTTCACAGGTAATTCCTCTTTGAAATCAATTGTATTGCCTCCAAGAACGGCAGTCACAAATGTTCCATAATTACACGTTGGATTACTTGAAATCTCTGCTTGATAGTTTGTAAAACAGATAGAGAAAAACGTCCGGCAAGAATATACACACTGACTGTTTCTGTTCATAGTTCCATTGCAACATTCACCATTTATATTAAAACCTTTTGAATTTTTAAACATTGTTAATTCCAATTCAAAAACTCCTGTGCACAACACCTGAAATAGAAGATAAGTGTGAATTAATTAACTGCAATTAAATTTAATCATTCATTTGTAAAGCGATATGATCTTTTTCTTTAAAACAAGTTAGGCTAATCAATTTGCGAAATACTATAAAACAAGAATATTGGGAACTGTCGGCAATATATCATTAGTAGATTAGATAGATAGGTAAGGTGAGATGTATAGTGTAAAATTGTTTAAGTACAAATTATGAAAATGACATACCTTTGTTACTATAGAATACTCTATTAATATCCAAAGTACCACAATACGAGGTGTTTTCCACCACGGCATCTTTCTTGTTTACTCTCTCACTCTGCAGTTGTTCACTATTGAGTTACCTTTACACTAGCCTCGTTCTACACTGACTCCGCCCACAAAATTGATTGACAGATATCCTACAAAGCAGCATTCATATCATTTTCAATAATTTGATTTAATTATCCACACAGGTGTATACATACGCTATTTTCACACCTTTTACTACAATAATGGAGATGACTTTTGAAGCAAAAACGTAAATGAGTACAAAATATTAAAATGCATAATCTGAAACTATCACAAATCCAATGCGTTTAGTCATAAATTGATTCTTACCATTTTATATATATTGTGAAAATATCATCATGTTTTATTTACGAAACTATAATTTCATGATACGAAAAAATTACAACTTGATAAATGTTGCGAAATTTCGTTTGAACCAATAACACATTTTTTTTCAATAACTCTTACAAGTGTCGGTAACCTTTATTTGCACATGCAACTTTTGCTTCTCGGGCTACTCTTACATGATTTAAAAGCACAAAGTATCAAATTGTATTCCATTTTCAACTCTTACCTTTATTAACAAAAGACAAGTAACAATATTCCATGAATAAATATAAATAACTAAAGAATATAACATTCCGGCGATTGTGTTGAAATACACAAACTCTCTCGCGTGTTTTAAATGTGTAGAGTTTTTGGACAATACATTAAAGGATCCATTGTGCTTTCAGCTGTCGCTCGAGACAAAACACCTGTCTCAGTAACCACTTTTAACAAATGCAAATGACTTCCATATAAGGCAAATATGGCACGCGATCAGGTAAAAAAGTAAGCCATTTTAATAAAATTTTCAAACAGATAGTAAGAAGAAGGAAATTTGTTCAGATTTTTATCATTCAATCTGATAATTTAACATAATTTATTAACAAAATGCACTTGATGATACTTGAAATGCTAAGTGTCCCAGTTACAGATTAACCGTTTATTGTCCGGTATTATATATGATTGACAATATAAAAAGCATAGGTGAGTTAAGAAATAAAAAAACGTATTCATTTTCTCATTCAACACATTCAGAGTAAAATCTGCACGCTTTTCTTGTTTTTATTTTTCATCATTTTATGTTTGATAAACCATCCATGTTTACCTTCGACCCTTTGTTATTATTTACTTTCATTGGGAAGATAAGACCTGTTGAAATTGCTATTGTTAATCATCCGTCACTCATTTAGAGCCGCAAGTCGGAGGAGGAGTCAGTCACGGTTAAAGCTTTGAAATGAATGATAAAACGAAAGTCGGCACGAGTCGACGCGTGCCGTCAACCTTGAGGTAACAGTGAATTAAAAACCCGCCAAATCTAAAATAATTCAATTTGCATAAAGGTGTTACAGATGTTTTATTCTACTTAACCTTCATATTTGCGAAAAAAATGAAGTAAATTGGTGCATGCGACACTTTGATTAGTCTATAGATAGAATTACAGCTGGAATACACCTGTATCCACGAGATTCTTATTCACGACAAACAAAACTGCAGGAATCCACTTGAGCACATTTTGCATATATTAACTGTATTTTGTGAGAATGCCGAAGATATGCTGATATTTTTTTTTTAAATAAAGACTTACCGTCGTTTCGGTTGCAGATTTTATTTGTACGCGTATAATGAAGAAAATTGTTATATATATGGTACACTTCAAAAAATGAGAAAATATTGTCAAATTATCTTTAATTTTTTTATCAAGAGAAAACTTTGACATATACTTGAGTGGGCTCGTTGATGGGCACCATCATTTTTATTTAACCAGATTAATACAGTGATTCTAAACAATCTGTTGGTCTATTGATTATTTAATTGACTTAATTTGATTAGCGTGGGGCACCGGCGTCGGAGAAATCAAGGGCCATATTCGGATCCCGTCTGTCACTAGGTAAATCCTTTTGTTTCCTCGTTAGTAGTAATTGGTCTACAGTGGGAAGTTTACTCGGCAAAAATTTAACTCCTAATGAGCAACATACGCAGGGGGTATCTTGGAAAAAGTAACTTTACAATGCATGTCTAAATGGTGTCGGCGCCAACCATCAAGACAAATAAAATGTTGTGAAAACAAATAAAGAATTACAAATTAAGCATTATTCAAAAATATTAATTTAATAAAAGGGATCAGATTAAAACTGAATTTTATATAATTAGTTATAAATGTAGTAAGTACATAATGCAACATACTGAGTTAAAATAGAAATTCTCACGGGAAAAGACATGCATGTCTATTTTATGGTTATTTACCTGAATTTTTTTTAAACTCACTATTTTGAAATAAACAAAAATCTAGTTGTTCAAAGTTGTACAGAAAAAAAATGGGTCTAACAATACTCGAGGGTACACATGTGGGCCATTTCTACGACAGATTGGGATAGCAGTACTTTGGCGCGCATGTCTTTGAAGTAATTTAGTAATCAAGATGTTTGTTTTGAAAAGAAATGAGGGGCAGGTGTAGGGACCATCTGCCACGTGTAACGGTACTCGTCAAATACCAGTACATACAACAGGTAGTCTTCACCTGCTTATTGTGTATTTATTTGTTAAGATAAATTACCATATAATTTTAATATTCCTGTAAAAAAAAAAGGACGGAACTTCATATTTGAAGAGCATTAAAATGTACTGAACTTCAAACACTTTACGAGAGCATGATCTTTCCTAAAATTTAATGCAGAATTGCAACAACATAAAATATATAATCGAAAATAAAATTAAATACGGGAAAAAAAACGGAAATTAATAAATGTTTTTTTAAAAACGCATGTGTATCTTCACTGTTGCACAGAATCATTCCATTTTAGATAACAGATGTTAGATTTGCATTCATTTTATTTAGTATCCATTAATCGTTTTTGATCAACCAAAGCATAAACTTTGCAGGATGTTGGGTCAGGTGATGGGTGAAACAGACCACGCGTCAACCAGATCAAATTCGGGGACTTTTGATTAATATTGTTGAATATATACAAATAAATTATTGACAGATGACTTCCGGATTACCACGTGCATTTTCGATTTATCTGTGATCTTTCAAATAAACCCTGACCCTATAAATTAATTCAGCTAAATATCATCAGGGACATAGTATTTATGTCTCCGATATTATAAACCTATGTGAGAAATGTATTCCTTATGTTCATATCTCCATGCCTATTCTAATTTTCAATTCGAAATTCAATATCTTAGATCAGTATTTCATCCCTACACGCGCTTTAATTGAAATGATTTTAGATTCGCGTGTCTACAATATCTGTTTCAATCGTTTTTTAATCAGATTATATGATTGTTTGACCTTAGAAACATGTAACAAGACTATACATAAGTATTAACGAGGAATTTGTACTTTACGCGTTAGGTTTAGCGGTATTGAGTGTTAACACAATTTAGTTGCACCTTATTAATTAGATAGCCAATATTTTACAATATAACTGCCAATGCTTGTCTGGCCATTAGTGCCATCGATGGTGGTAAGGTACTGCTTGAACCATCCGTTGTATCATCGAACCATCTAATTTAATTAAGGTGGTCTCTTTTTATTAACAAACAAATGAGTACTTTGCTAATAGCAATTTTGAAATCTATGCATTTTTAAAAGAATTTTGTGAAACACATCTGTGGAAAACTAGAATAGCAACCCTTAATGCAAAACAAGCGCATTTCGGAAGTAGAAATGAAAGCCTTTCTTTGGGTCACATATAAAATACTTTCAAATGGGAAGGTAAAGATGTACTTTATGTTTCATGGTCAAATAGCAAGCAATTCACACCTTGGTTAATTTGTAAAAGAATAAAATTAAGAAGTTCAAAAACGAGGGAGGAAGTTTAGTGATATTATTAACAGTAAATTTCTTCACACAGTTGCCTTACATTTCATCTTATTTCATTATATTTAATTGGCCGTATTTATACGCCCTTTTACCAGTGTATCACTGTGATCTACTGAATGGAGCATACTTTATATTTATAAACATTATCGTCGTACAGCAGCAGCCGTAATAGTTTAGATAAACTTTAACCATATGGTGAATAATTCCTTATGTCTGTCCACGGCACGTGGGAAAAAGTTTTATGCAGAAATTTGATAGCTACTGCTCGCGTACGCCGACCGCGTTTCATCTTTAGGCATCTGTTATCAATGAAGACAAAATACTGAAACTTTACACAACTTTTGAAATTATAATAACCTGCAAGACGCATAATCATATCACACTCTGTCTACATAGAAGCATGTTTTTTCTGGATATATAAGTTAATTTGAATCAAGATGGGAAAGAAATAAATCAACCCGTCGCTTAACAACGATCAGGAAGCACACATGATACATGGGGGACAACTCTAATTAACTTACGTGTATATTGCTTCAGTCCATTAAACTTTTAATATGAAAGCTACATTGAACACCTGCAATTAAAAATATAAAGTTCGATTAGAAATAAATTAAACAGCACGACACGATTTTATTCTGCACTGACCATTTGTAAGTGATTTAATTTAGTTTGTATAATTCAATAGTTTTGGTGTGTCACTATTTAAAAAAAATAAGATTGTCAGTATTTATAGACTGAGACTGCCATATCAGTTTTAGTATTAGATACTCGTTTCATTTGCATATAGTGGTAAACAGTTTTTTTCTTTCAATTTTAGCATTACATATAGTGGCAGCTGAGGGTGAAACAAACAATTTTTTTTTCTCAGAATCAAAAACAAATTTTTTTTTTCTCCAAAAACTGGAAACAAACTTTTTTTTCCAAAAAAAACCATAGCCCCCCCCCCCCCCCCCCCCCAGAAAATCAAATGGTTGCTGCCTAACATCCAGTCTGGGGGTACACATTTATTGATATTTACGTGGAGTTTTCTTCACTATAATATAATTCAGGCTCTGAGCTAATGAAATATAAACTCTTCACTCAGTAATATATAATAAGCAAGTAGATAACGACACGGTACATTTTGGATTTCATATTTTGGCGCCTTGCAAGTTTTGACTATACTTTTTCGTCTGAAGGTTGACATGTGGTGTGACTGCAGAGTCACAAATTAAAGCACAGAGAAGAAAATACATCGAGGAAAACGCACCAGAGAGTAAAACCGTACATTGGGACAATTCGTGCCAACAGGCCTTAAGATTGAGGATTGAGGTGTCAACGTATATTTGTTCCGCCTAACAGAAGTTCCACTGGAAACTTTGTTATAAACAATGTCATAATACCTATTCCTGTTGGAAAAAATATTCTATACCATTTATTCCGTTAGGAACATATACTGAAATATTTATTCCTGTGGAAATAATATTCCAGAATATTTCTTCCTTTTGGAACTTATATTGTGAAGGAACTTCTATTCCGTGACAGAGGAAGTATCAGGGGCGGATGCAGGAATTTTCGAAAGGGGGGTTGCTAACCCAGGGCACCCAGGGCAAAGGGGGGGGGGGGGTGCAAAACATATGTCCCGATACAAATGCATTGATCGGCAAAAATAAAGGGGGGGGGGTGCGCACCCCCGGAACCCCCCCCCTCCCTGGATCCGCCACTGAGTATCCAGGACAACAAAATCTTAATCAATCGCAAACGATAAATTGTGGATGGTAATTTGGGTTGGTAATCGCAGGGACATGCAAAATTAGCCTAGAAATGGAACATTTAAATTAGATTCTGACTGATATTAAAGTCGAAAATAAAACTTGACACATAAACGAGAAAAAGACAAAAAGAAAAACAACAGTATACACCGAAACACAGCATAAACCAGACAAAAAAAGTAAGGGTTATCTCAGGTGCACCCAAATGGAAAGCATATGCTGTTCCATGATGGGGAACGAGTGTCAGTCGTGTTGCTGATGTAAGTACAAACCCGGTAATAAGTATAATTCGGTGGTAAAATTAAGGGAATCGGAGAACAGAATTGTTATTACTAAGATCTGGGACTATTATACTTATAGTCCCAGCTAAGATGTAAGTAAGTAAGTAAGTAATTTTTATTGGTTTAAAATCCAAAATTACAGGATTGACACCAAGACAATACAAATTTGTTATACACAAACATACAAACATATATATATCATACCAATTTAAGATGTGAAATGTGAAGAAGAACCAAGGGACTGAAAAAACATCTAAATTAAGTAAAACAAACCCACAAAATGGGGATGGAAAAGGGGGGATATCTAGGGTCAGAATAGTGACACCAGAGTTTACTCCTGTTAAAAATGATAAAAAAAATCCTATCAGTTGATTTTGCAGTTAATAATTTCAGATTCACATACATTTGTACATCAAATTCTTTGAAAAAACTACCTCAAAATGTCAATAAAGAATATATTTGTTTGTTTGTTTGTTTGTTTGTTTGTTTGTTTGTTTAAATCGTCAGACCTTGTTTAGACTTCAACTTGACTGAATGTTAAAGCATGGTTTTTCAGAAAAAAAAGATAAACAAAACCCTACATGATATATATTAAAATAAATTGTGAAAAGATAAAAAGCAAATTATACAAAACAGCAAACAAAAGCAAAAGCAAAAATAATCCCTTTATAGCAAAAAATAAATTATCAGAATCCTCTCCTTTTTCTCAGTATTTTCTTTCATTTTAAGGTTATGTTGGGATGAAGCTTTGTGGGGTCAACAAAATTAACTGTACATGAACATGCATTTCTACAACCATTCATTGATGTATGGGTTAAACAAAAGTTTAAGGATATGCATGATTATCAAAACCATACATTTAGAATCTAGAGTTTAAATATAAAACTCTTATGACATTATACTCAGTCAGTGTAATGAAAACTGAAGTATTAAATATTTTTTTTAGTTATTTTCTTTCTTAACAGAGACCCCTATTTCTTATGAAATTATTTGTAAAATCCCAGTAAAATCAACTAAAATTAGAATGACACCCATTTCCACATTGTCTTTTTCACCGGTACAGAAATAACAAGCTTTTTAAAATTTCCGAATCTGTGCATCAATTGTATGTAATTCAATTTTACTGTATGATATTATTTGTAAAATTCTTTTTTTGGATGTGCCTATCCATAATATGAATTTATCAAATATACAGAAAAAAATCATTTTTTTACACCCGAAAAACTTCTTTTACAGTATTTTTTTGGTTGATTGTTTTGTGATAACTATATATTTGCAAACTTTAAAAAGAAAAACTCACATGTAATTCTAAATAATAAATTTTGAAAGTACTTACATACAATTCAAAATGTTTTAATCCTAAAAATCAAATAGCAGTAATGTTTCCTATGAACATGATACGTTTGATCGTCCTTATATTGTATATGGTATTATTTCAAGACATGAAATTGTGAAAACAAGTATTAAAGAAGTTTAAAAGGTGTTCATAATAATTTAAATGGTTGAGAAACATGCTCTATACATACCAATACATAGATGTTACTTTGTTCCGTATAAGTTGTGTGGGTTTTTTTATATTTTAAAATTCAATGCCTATTTTTACTATTTATGTCATCTTTCACATTCCATGATATTTTCCCACAGTATGTTTATATTTGAATGTACACCAATATATTAATCTCAACCTTAGATTTATCAGTGACATTTGACCTTAGACCAAGGCAATTAGAAATTTGTTGCTAGATTTGTTTCATTGAAGACAAAAGATCACATAACTGCAAGTAATCTTTATTGATATAAATCAATATCTGTATTAATATATTAGCTGTTACTTTTACAATGTCTGTCTAATAAATAAGATACCTTCTAATCTATTTTAAAATAAGATAATAATCTGTTATAAGCCTATAATTTATTGATTATAATGGAACAAAGTTAAAACATAATTTTGGGGACATTAGGCTCAATTTTGACCAATGTAAACATTGATGAATGGACCGCTTAGGTTATCCTTTTTTAAATTGTATGAAGGAGGCATTTTTTTGTCTATGTTAAAATCAAATTGAAGAGTTTTATGATTCTAAGGTATAATTTAAAACAACAACATGGATTAACCAGTATCAAAGGGTGTCACATGATTTTTTTTTTACATCAAACTTTTCAAATTCAACTTAAAGTTCACTGTGATAAAGAAAGAATTAAAATGAAATAGAATTAAAAAATTAAAGCGATGAGAGATTAATTTTAATATTTTTTTTATTTTTCAGATAATCCCTAGTATATGACCCCTGATAACCATAGATGTTGATTTGGTTGTCCTGAAAGTCCCTGTGGTGCAACCCTGTTGATAAGTATGAGGTAACACTTATAACTAACTTCTACAATTTTTTGTTTATATTTATAACTAACACATGGAACTCAGTGTTACTATTTATAGATATGATGCAAAACTGTAACAAAAGAACCTGGGAAAAGTTTCTCAAACAGATGTGATAAGATGTCTAGGAAGTGAACTGTTTAATTAAGTTTAAAAGCTTCTATTTATTTTTAAGCTATGTGCACATTTTAAATGTCTATATAGAAATATTTCAACTGATTTATATATATGTTATTACACCATCTCTGTGTGAAACATGATGGTATTTATCAGATAAAGAATAAATTGTTCCAAACATATTCTGTATTTGGCTATAAACTGTTACTTATGTATTTATATGTATGCTATTACAACATCTCTGTTTTTTAATGTGATGGTATATATCAGATAAAAATAACCTTTTTTTCATACTATAATCTTGATATGGCTAAAAACTACTAAATTTATACCAGTAAATGTATAATGCTGCAATATGATTTATACAATACTTGTAAGGAATTTATTAATTTTAAGTTAATGGCTTTTACTGCTTAAGTCCCCCTTTTTTCATGGCTCAAATGTCCTGATCTGACACTTGGATAAATAATTGATGTTAAGGAATTCTCAAAAAATGTAAATAAGATGTTAAAGTATTACTGGTGCACTTAGGGTCCAAAGCAACTAAAACATGTTTAGCTACTTCAAAGAAAAATATATATACAGAAGATCATAGATATACCCAACTACATCAAAAATAATTTAATTGTTTGTCCTGTTATTGTTCATGAAAGTAGCAACAGCCTATTTGCCATTAATTCTGATGGAAAGAAATCTTTTAGCGACAATTTTCCCTTTCAAAATCTTTACAAAAGTGCACCTCGTTTTATTACAGAATCACCTGTGGTGAGAAAATATTGACATGCAATACCCACTTCATTATCCTATTCTGTGCCTACAGTAATATCCATATATGAATTTCCAATTATTGTCGTATTAGCTGTTACAATAGAGACACACAATGTGATAAAATAGTTGCTGAGGACTGAATATAGAGAAATGCTGTTTCCATTAACGGTGAAATTAATATGGAAAAAAAAAGTATTTACGTCATTTATCTACAAACGAATAAATTAACTGAATTATTGTTTAAAAACTTTTAATCTAATGTTATTCATCAATCATACTCAAATTGCTTCATTGTTTTCAAAATGTTTACAGTAATCTGTGTACTCAACTCCATGATTATGCTTTTGACAGACATATTTTTTTCTCATTTACAGCCGGGGGTGGGGGGGGGGGGGGGGGGGGGGGGGGGGGGGGGGTGGGGGGGGGGGGGCTTGGTGGCCAAGTGGTCTCAATCAAATCCTCATAATTGACTAGGATTGTCAGATTTTTTATTGGAGGTCAGTGGTTTTCTCCCGCAGTCCATCTTCGTCCACCAATAGCCCAAAAGTGGCGCTTAAAAGTAGCATTAAAGCACCAACAATCAACCAATTTATCAATCTTATTAACAGCCAAATGCTTTATAATAGTGTGTTCTAGTAGATTTTGATCTCATCCTTATTATAGTAATGTCGATATTGGATTAAGGCCCTTAATTTTTTCATAATATTTTAAACAGTGCTTCTATATATATGATAATGAGAAACACCTCAATCAAATATATTGGAACTTTTTTGGAGTTATAAAACCACTAACTAATAAAATTGAGAAGGGAAATGGGGAATGTGTTAAAGAGACAACAACCCGACCATATAGCAGACAACAGCAGAAGGTCTCCAACAGGTCTTTAATGCAGCGAGAAATTCCCGCACCCAGAGGCGTCCTTCAGCTGGCCCCTAAACAAATATATATATATATTATATACTAGCTATGTATATTTTAATTTTTATTCATTTCACTTTAGAGTTATTGCCCTTGATTTACTAAACAAAGTATATGTAGGTCCAGATTCTAAAAAGAGAACCCTTACAATATTTATATAATTATAAAGCATGATGAACAATATAAAATTCAATTCAGCTTTGATTTGATAATTGCCTCCCCCTTTTTTCATAAAAAAGAAACGCTCAAATCATTTTTATAGAAATAAAAGCTGTACATGTATAAACTTTTTTGTAAACTTTTATTGTTCAAGAGGCATGAGCTTTTAAATCCCCAAAAGTCAACTGCTTGTTGTCTTGATCTTTGATTACAAGGAAGTGCTAAATAGGATTTACCACCAAGTCAGTCAAAAGACTCAGTAATGCACAAAAACTTTAATGTAAAACATTCAAAACAAATATGATGTAATATAAAATTGAACGTGTGTTCAAATCACTGTTAACATTGGGCAAATTTAATGTTATTTTTTGAAAACTGAAATTTTGTTACCAGAGTTTATTAGAAGATTAACTCCTTCTTGATTGCCTTTGAGATGAATTAAAGTTTTAAATTACAATCAGTGAGTATTTTAAAGATTTGTAAAATGAAGAAAGTACTGATTTTGTATTTTGCTGGTCTTTCATTGCTATTGTGTCAAACTTTATAAACTAACATACTAAAGAATCTGCCACAGACTTGTTAAATCAAATTTATTTCAAGCTCAGTGGATCATTCTGGAAGTGAATGATGCTTGAAGGTTAACTGCAGGATTTGATTAAAGACGTCTGTAAGAGGATGCATACTAAATAAGTAATCAATATTACCAGTAGAAAAACAATGATATGCACACATCCATGCATTATTGATAAGTGTTTTTAAATTTTAGATAATCAAATTTCTCTGCGTAAGACCTTTAGGATTGTCTGATCAATGAGTTTGAAGTTCATCTCAAGAATGATTTATTAGAAAATGTTGTGATGAACAATTGAGAGAAGATAGTCTCAAATGGTCTGTATCAAAAGCAATAACATGTAAGAAATGTCTAATTCATAAGTTGTCTGATTAAAATGGTCCATTGTTTGATGTTGCACACCTTTTGGTAGTTAGGCACATGTTTACTTGGCCTAAACTGTGGTAACACCTTTCTATTGTCTGATTAATTATTTGATATTACAGGTTTGCATGTTACATTTTGTGCATAGTTAGCAATAAACTGTACAGATAATTAAGGATAAAAAGTAATAGCTACAATCTATCTTATGCATGAAATTTTAATTAGTTTGTGTCTACCCTTGTTTTGTGCTGTTATTGCATAACAGTTATGGGAAAAAACATAGAAGGAATATAAACATGGAATGGAAATAAAGCAATTTTAAAGAACACATTAATAAGGCAAACTGTACTATCATATTGATCAAGATTGGTTTCAAAGGAATTAAAATGGGAATCGGATTTAAAAAATCATATATAATATTAGAATGATAGGCATGCAGTCTACATGCAGTTTATCTATATACTCTTTATCCAAGTTTTCATAAAATTGGTTCTAGCAAATGTAAAGTTGGGAAAATCAAAAACGTCTTTTTCAAATAAAATCTTTGGGACTGTTTAATTTTGATTCAAGAGGTGGCAACTATATTTTTTGTTGAAAAAAATGGTTTTATGATGGAACTAAATCATATTTCACATCTTAAAATTTCTGTTGATCCACTCATTCGCAAATATTTAATAATAGTTATGTACTTTTCATCTCAAACAGATTTTTATTGGAACTTTTCATTAATTAAGTCAGCGTATTTGCTGATTAAGTTTTTCGATATCATGGGATTGCATGTTAGATCTCATATTGTGAAATTCACGATAGCTAATACAATATTACAAATACCTTTAAAGGCAGTTGTATAAAATTATATATCTAACCAATATCTAAATGTATAAAATGTTAATCTTTTATTATTACTATCACAATTCTCTTGCAGTAGTTTAATACATAATGAAAAAGGAATACCATACTGCTTTGTCATAGTATAGCAATGCAAACTATTGTATTATATTCAATTGTTAAGCAAAACTGCTTGCTAAAACTATTTAAAAGCTAGTCAGTATCCATTATATCTTTTAATTGAGATCTGATTATGAATTTAAACATACATGGTACCGAATTGTGTTTGATATAATAACGTGGTAATGCTATGTGTGAAAAAAAAATGAAGGGTTTGAGGAGTATAAGACAATGGGACAGCAACCAAAGAAAAAAAAATGAAATCTGGAGGGCAACATACAGCCTTGAACAATAGTTTTGTTAAAACATATTTTATTGTTCAAAACAAGTGGATTAGACAACTTAGATCCGTCTTCTCCATATTCATTGAACAATAGTGAATTTCTTTTATTGTAAATGCAATATGTTGAGTTTAAAATTTTATTAATATCAACAAATTCTCAGGCCTACTCAGTTAGTTATTTATTCAACTGTTTCTGGAAACGTTAAATTTTGCATGCTCAGATTTATATATTCCTTTACATTAACTTCAATCTACCCACCCTATGTTAAATTTTTAATTTAAAAGTACTTGTTATTTTACGTAGTTATAACATTAAAAGAATAGGATGGTGCAAAAAAATCTGCTCATCCTACGTATAAAATTTTAATTGAATCTACAATAGCTGTTCTGATGTAATTCTTGCATAATGAATTGGGATAAGAATCGTGCTTCACCATGCTTAGAGGAAGGATTGCCTTGTCAGCATCCTGTCTATGCTACTGTCAACTAGATGAGCAAGCATGTTATATGAATGAACACGAAACTGAATGATCAATGGACATGATTGAATCCGATATTCTGACTAAAAATAAATTTTATAATGATTGATTTAATTTTAAATTTTAACGACAAAGGAGAAATATTGCACTGCTATAATAAATTCGAAAAGATGAAGATTATCAAGTTTAAAAAAGGAATTAATTAACATTGTTCATATATATATACACCATATTTGTCTTACCAAATACATGTATGAACTTTTAATCAAGCCAAACAAACATATACTTTGTTTCTATAGACATGTTATATGGTAATGTAAAACCACCTTATTTAAAAGACGCTTATTATCTTGTAATATCATCAAGGATTATTAGGTATCTTATTTTAGTCAACTGAATTTTTAAACAAGTTCCACCAAGTAGCCACCGTACTGGGTGATTAATTTTGAATGGAAGACATCTTGGAGACATAGAAAGCTTCTTTACTTGGTTGATGACACATTGTAAAGTACCGTTGTATGACAGTTATAGATACTACAGGTGGCCTACCAAAGATTTTAATCGGGATTGCAATTTAAGATGTAACTTAAATTTTGACCATAAAAATAATTGGGACGTATTGACTACATTGATATAAAATAATGATTGCAGAAGTTTTGTAAAGTGATAGCAGGTTTGCTGTTCATATCAGACAATTTATCAGAGACAGGTAATGGAGAGGCACCTGTCATGATTTCTGAGGTCAACTGTCATGTAGTTTCCCATTAATAGGATTAATTGTTGTCAGTTATTGAGTAGCAATAATGATCAATTATTTATTTATAGCCAAAACATCTTTTTTATTCACATAAAGTTTTCTACTGTTCTTTTTTTTCCTCAGTTATATGCACACATTTATAAAGTAAGAATGTTTTTGTTATCCCCCCCTTTTTTAGCTCACCTGGCCCAAAGGGCCAAGTGAGCTTTTCTCATCACTTGGCGTCCGGCGTCCGTCGTCGTCCGTCGTCGTCGTCCTGCGTTAACTTTTACAAAAATCTTCTCCTCTAAAACTACTGGGCCAAATTTAACCAAACATGGCCACAATCATCATTGGGGTATCTAGTTTAAAAAATGTGTTCGGTGACCCGGCCAACCAACCAAGATGGCCGCCATGGCTAAAAATAGAACATAGGGGTAAAATGCAGTTTTTGGCTTATAACTCAAAAACCAAAGCATTTAGAGCAAATCTGACATGGGGTAATATTGTTCAACAGGTCAAGATCTATCTGCCCTGAAATTTTCAGTTGAATCGGACATGTCGTTGTTGGGTTGCTGCCCCTGAAATGGTAATTTTAAGGAAATTTTGCTGTTTTTGGTTATTATCTTAAATATTATTATAGATAGAGATAAACTGTAAACAGCAATAATGTTCAGCAAAGTAAGATCTACAAATAAGTCAACATGATCAAAATGGTCAGTTGACCACTTTATGAGTTATTGCCCTTTATAGTCAATTTTTAACCATTTTTCGTAAATCTTAGTAATCTTTTAGAAAAATCTTCTCTTCTGAAACTACTGGGCCAAATTTAACCAAACTTGGCCATAATCATCATTGGGGTATCTAGTTTAAAAAATGTGTCCGGTGACCCGGCCAACCAACCAAGATGGCCACCATGGCTAAAAATAGAACATAGGGGTAAAATGCAGTTTTTGGCTTATAACTCAAAAACCAAAGCATTTAGAGCAAATCTGACAGGGGTAAAATTGTTCATCAGGTCAACATCTATCTGCCCTGAAAATTTTCAGATGAATCAGACATTCCGTTGTTGGGTTGCTGCCCCTGAAATGGTAATTTTAAGGAAATTTTGCTGTTTTTGGTTATTATCTTGAATATTATTATAGATAGAGATAAACTGTAAACAGCAATAATGTTCAGCAAAATAAGATCTACAAATAAGTCATCATGACCAAAATGGTCAGTTGACCACTTTAGGAGTTATTGCCCTTTATAGTCAATTTTTAACCATTTTTCGTAAATCTTAGTAATCTTTTAGAAAAATCTTCTCCTCTGAAACTACTGAGCCAAATTTAACCAAACTTAGCCATAATCATCATTGGGGTATCTAGTTAAAAAAATGTGTCCGGTAACTCGGCCAACAAACCAAGATGGCTGCCATGGCTAAAAATAGAACATGGGGGTAAAATGCAGTTTTTGGCTTATAACTCAAAAACCAAAGCATTTAGAGCAAATCTGACAGGAAGTAAAATTGTTGATCAGGTCACTATCTATCTGCCCTGGAATTTTCAGATGAATCAGATAATTGGTTGTTAGGTTGCTGCCCCTGAATTGGTAATTTTGAGGAAACTTTGCTTTTTTTTTGTTATCTTGAATATTATAAAGACAGAGATATACTGTAAACAGCAATAATGTACAGCAAAGTAAGAACTAAAAATAAGTCACTATGACCAAACTAGTCAATTGACCCCCTAAGGAGTTATTGCCCTTCATAGTCAATTTTTAACAATTTTCTTAAAATTTGAAGATTTTCAATAACATTTTCCACAGAAAGTACTGTTATAGATAGAGATAATTGTAAGCAGCAAGAATGTTTAGTAAAGTAAGATCTACAAACACATCACCATCACCAAAACACAATTTTGTCATGAATCCATCTGTGTCCATTGTTCAATATTCACATAGACCAAGGTGAGCGACACAGGCTCTTTAGAGCCTCTAGTTTTTATCTTCCACTAAATTTCTACATAAGAAAATGCCTGTACTAAGTCAGGAATATGACAGTTGTTGTCCATTTGTTTGATGTGTCTGAGCTTTTGATTTTGCCATAATTGATTAGGTACTTTTGGTTTTGAATTTTCCTTGGACTTCATTTTTTTTTTTTTTATTTTACCTTTTCCATACTTGGCAAAAGTTTCTGTCAATGACATATATAACTTACAAAAACTTCAAATACTAAAATACAATAAATACATGACTAGGAATAAAACGAATAGTTATCATAGCTAGGATGTCATATGTGTAGAATGCACACATTGGTACTTGGATGTCATGTGTGAATTTTGATATGATACACTAGGTTTAAAGATAGCTTGGAATTTGCCAGGTATAAGTTTCAGACAACTTAAGTAATCCATCGTTGATGACTAACTAAAGTCTTGTTCAGTAAACCACATATTAAAATAAGAAGATATGGTGTGATTGCTGACAAGACAACTCTCTACCGTGCAGAAACCATATAATATAGAAGCTAACAACTAAAGGTCACTGTACAACCTTCAGCAATGAGCACTACCATACCACGTAGTAAGCATACATGAATTCTCAATGAAATTTATAATGACATCACATAAGTAATTAATACTTTTAAATTTTCAGATGCATTAGATTTGGTAATGAATGGTGATGTTAAACCAACGGTGATTCAATTGTAAAGCAGCGTCACAATAGTAAGATTTTGTTTTAATTCACTCTAAGGTTAAGAATGTGTTTTATGAATGTATATCTTTATAATATCTTTATAAAACCTACATACATGTTTTATGAATAAATTTCATTCATTGTTTAGTATTTGTACATGCATTAAAAAAGAATCGTGAAGCTACGTAACGAAACAGAAAGCATTGATGTATTAAATCTATGTTGACCAAAGAAATAGATCAATGAACAGATAGCATGATTTTTTGATAGCTTTATAGAAGATCGTACAATGGTGGTATTGTACAATGATAGTGATCACACAAGTTTGATCATTTATTGATATCCATTCAAATACCACCCATTCATTGCATACTTTATAACTTAATCACAGATAAGTCGAGTAGACGACATATTGAATACTTTTGTCAAACACATATTTTGCATGAAATTTTCGATAAAGGATGATAGTTGTATCATTAATATACTGTACAATCGATTGTCTCTATTGATAGGTAACAGATAATCCTGTCATAAGTGGTTAATAACCATGTACATAGATAGTCACTCGTGAAGCAGCGCTGGCCAGGTATTTTACATTTAAAATTATGCTTGGGTTTTACATTTCAGGGGTATGATATATTTTATGTATTCAGAAATATAGATAGTCTTTTTTGGGGGTTTCTTTAGGAAGGAAGAAAAAATTAACGGAAAAAAAATCACTCAATATCGACCAAAATATGAAGTTATTATTAATGTCTCAAAATATGAAGATTGCTATATCATGAGTTATTTTTCAAAAATAATTAATCATATCATGTCGTGCAGTTATCTTTTGTGTTTATAAATTTAAGATAAGAAAACAAGTGTTATGTCCACACTGATTCAGAAATGGTGACATTCATGTTTTGGATCGTGGTGTCCACTTCTTCACAGATATCACCATTTATCCTTTAATCCCATCAGATAGCTGATCTTAATAGTGCAGACATCATTTAAATGCAGGTGACAATATCGATATTTGCTGCAAGTCATTCAAACGACCTGTCTTTGTTATATAATCGTTAGATTAACTTCAATGATAAAAGGCATAAAAGTTCTCGATTTAATTCATTGTTAATTAAAAGACTTTGGCGATATTTGAAATTGATTCAACAGTTGAATAACTGAAAAAAATCTGATGAAATATTTTCCCCATGATGTATTTTGATTGTCTGAACTTGTTTTACTGCAAGGTATCAGTAGAGTTAGGTGCACAGAGATTTTGAATAAATTTGTGTCAACCAATTGCACTTTCTTAGCATATATATAAAAAAAAGATTAAAGAAGAATTGATTTAAGAAAACCAGTTGTTAACAGAGATCACCATTAACTTCTAATGGTCCTATAAAAACCACCTTACTTGAAAAAAAATCCTATATCTTAATGGAAAAAACAAAGAATTTGATAATGATTTTGTTGAGACAGATCTCAGCCTACATAGTTATTTACAGTAATATAATCCAGTATTTATACTGACATTTTAATAACTTTCTTTTATATAAATAATCAGATATTGGTAATTTTTATTATTTTAGCCAGACAAATTCATATAAAATGCCTAATTCTAATGCTCACTAAAAGCCTAGTCTTGTATTTTTATTTCACTGCTAGATCTAACGTTTGAAAGAGGTTACTGATAAAATTGCTGAGTTGTCTGTTCTTATTGATTCTTTGGTAAATATGATGGAAGTTATAAGAAACAAAAGATGTAATTCAAAGAAGAGGAAAAGATTAATATTTTACATAGAAGCTTTGTAATGTAAACATTTAATGTAGAATTTTCCTTGTAAAAACATTTTGTTATAAAGTTTAAATTCTTTCTTTTATTCATTGTAAGAAGGAAGAAATGTATTGATACAGTATTTCATTTGCGGTTTCTTGCATTAAATTGTCAGTATTGTTTAATCCCTGGAAGCAATTTCGCAATAAATTGCTATTATTATTTCATAAAGAATTAAATATTTAGTTCTAGATATTAACTTTAACTGAAGCTTAATACACTATTGTGTAGATGTGTGTTTTTCAGTTTAAAATATTTCTTAAATATTTAATATTTTTATCTTGGTTGAATGATATTTTTACAGTTGGCTTTTGTTTTTAAAATTTGATATTGGTGGGTCACACATTAATACCGGCATATATAAGCTGATTAAGTATGATTCAACTATGCAATTGTCAATTAATAAAGTATTACACCCATGTCCTTTTTTCCATCCTTTTGAAAATCAAGCAGTTGTGCAGATAATTTTCATATTGCCTACTAATTTTTTTTCATAAGTTTCTACAGTCTTTTGGATGACCTACTTTTCATGCTTTCATTGCCTCTTCAATTTGACAGTACCGGTAACCAACACATCTTTTTTTGTTTAACTCTGGTTGCCTAACATAAAGCCACCTTTGTGGTTTGTAATAGCTAGCAAGTGTGACAGTTATGAGCTTAAACTGTGGCTGGCTGAAACCAAAGACATGAGTATTTGGTATTTGTTGGTTCTATAACAAGTATGCTTCATTGAGGAATCATGATCGAAATTGTGACATAAACTTGGGAACTAACCCAGGTTCTAAAATAGACTTCTTCTATTTGTGAAGAACAGATTGTCATGCAAAACGATTTGATTTTAGCACTCAGCAAATATTTTTACTTGTACTCAAAGACTGCTTTGATTTTCTCTCAGTTTCAGCATCGATTTAGGTATTGATGTTTCTCAATGGTCTAGTAAACTAGTTATAAATATTGTTACATATTCATTCAGAAAGCTCTTAACCATTGTGTAGTAACAATAAGCGGTACATAGAGAGCCAAGTACACGTAATTGAAATAACTTGACAAGTAATTGATCAGTGATATTACATACTCACCAGTTTTAGGAGGTGCAGAAAAAACAACATAACCTTCTAAAGTCCTGAGTCAACTATAGCAGATCTTAAGCCATGAGAAATATAACAAATATGTGGAAATATTGTCAGGTTTATCTTTAATATCTAAACTTAGTTTAGGATCATTTAGGAAACTGTTTATCAATAATTAATGCTTAAAGGACCAATCCATGTTCTTTTGTGCTGCGATCAGAATAGTTTCAATGTATCAAGTGTATGTAAGCTTAGTAACAATTGTCGGCAACAGAGCTGAAAAGTTTAAATACAAGGAGAATTGAAGTTCTAGTGATGCATTAAAATGGTTGTGTCAGATTTCATAGTACTGACTTGCTGGGAAACAATAAAGTCTGATAACCTCCGTACTGATTTCAATCTACTATTGAGTCTCGCCATCAATAGTCATTTACCATTAATTATGTTTTAAAGGGATTATACAAAATGTTAAATAAATTATTTTTAACTTTATCAAAAATAGTTATCATATAACTTAAGCTTAAATTAATGAGCTTTGATTCATATGTATAGATATATGAACCTATGTTATGAATTGCTTCATTATCACACTTGAAATTTCCTAAGACACCATTCTTTATGTCTTCTCTTTAACATTTTATTTACTTCTAAAGCTATCTTAGGTCAGATAGAATTTAATTATTTTGTTAAAGTTTGTTACCGGAACTTCAAAATAATAGAAATATTGTAATTTATTGTAATAATTTATAACTGCTTTTTTTCCAGAAGAGATTTAAAAATACTGTTTGTGTATTTTGTTTACAAATTGATTAAAACATTTTTCTATTTATCAATTTGTAACATAATTCAATCTAAGCTGGAGATGCATTTTGTATATATTGAATACCTGAACATCCATCCTTGACTTTGATATTGAAGGAGATTTATAAAAGTCACTGTCCTCAGCGAGGTTCTAAAAGACCCTGTGGACTATTAAAGTTATGGCTGAATAAATTTTCTATATAACTATTTTGTTTTTATTTGTATTAGGATGGATTGATTTGTGTTTAATGCACCTTTCAGCATACTATTGGCTATTTGGTGGCAGCTAGATTTTCTTGGTGGACGAAGCCAGGGTGCAAAGAGAGAACCACTGACCTAGGTGAAAACGGCAATGTTAGTTGTTTAAGATTGGAATCAAACAACCTGACATGGTAAACTTCTTACTTTCTTAATCTGAAAGGCAATTCTAATTTCATAATGCCTTGTTTAATTCCTGATATGTTAAAATCATAAATTCATATAGCTTTGAGCATCGTCATTAAGTTGAAAAAATGAAACATTTGTTTTATTTTCTTGCAGTACTGCACAGATGTGCATTATGCTAATAATAAGTTACATCCTGATGTGTAAAGTTCTCCTACAAAGAAGATTTCATTGATGAAATTTGATGAGTCAAAAAAAAATGGAAACAGTATAGTATAAATTATAAGTTTCCCATGCCCTTCTAAACTTGTTACATTTTCTTGTCGTGATTTGTCAACAAATTGAGGCTTTGAACCTGGGTTATTTAATAGAAAAATTGAAACAAGTATCATGTTATTATATGGACCAAAAAATTGAATGAGTTAATATATTACACAATAGATTTGATAACATGAATAATGTCATTTGCTACGTGTAATTTTAGTGTAAAGCTCACGTGTTCACACAAGATACATCGACATGTGAACTGTTGTACCTTTAAACATTTTAATCTCCTCTTTAATATATAGCTTTTCAATTTCTTCAGTTAATTTTATACTTTTGAAATCTTAAATTCTTCACATTAGCATAACAGAAAAACGTCAAGATGTGTTCTTAACAATGAGGTGTTTTTAAATAAATTTACTGGGCTTGAGTGTGAAATAAGCAATTATTCAAGTGATTTGCTCTTTGAGTGGATTAGCAAAACACTTTTTCAAAATTATAAACTCAAAAGAGATAGTTTTGTAAAAAGAAATTTAAATGATAGAATGCAATGTTTAGGTAGGTAAGAGTATACATAGGATTATTTACCCTGGGAAAATCTCAAATTCAAATCTTACTTTCTGAAGTTAAAGTTATTTAATAGATTGCTCAATTGCACAGATTTACAAATTAACCTTTTAACTCAGATTTATGGAAAGGTGATTTTTAACAATTGCATTAAAAAGGAAAATAAAATTAAGTGAAAAATGTAGAAATATCATAATGGGTCCGTAATCTTTGCAATATGATGACTTTGGTGTGTCTTTCAGTTTCTTACAATGTTGTGGCGGAGTGTCAGAGCTTTAAAAATCATAAAGACAACCATTTAACTCCAATTTGAAGAGATAGATAATATTTTATAGGATGAAGAAGAACACAAAAATTTCATTTCTTTTTATTGCCTAATAATTGAATAGAAAATATGATATTTCCATATTTTCTATATATGATTTTGTTCCCACGCTCTGAAATATAGAGGGTTATCATATTTAAAATTGAATTTAATAGTTGAAAGATGTACACCTTAAGCACATTCTTTTTTATCACATTAGCTAGAAGCAACAACAGACTTTTCTCAGACTATTAAATATTTTTTTGGTTATCTATTGAATAATTGTTTTAAATCGAATCAACTAGCACTTGCTCTTTCATCATCCTTGTAATAAAATTGGCAGATGAATAAATCTTATCTATTTTTAACATTCTTTTTGCTGGGAAAAATTACTGGAGGAAGTTCTTTACTATAAAATAGAAGATGTGGTATGATTGCCAATGAGACAACTCTCCACAAAAGACCAAAAAGACACAGAAATTAACAACTATAGGTCACGTACAGCCTTCAACAATGTGCAAAGCCCATACCACATAGCCATGCCCAAAAATGACAATGTAAAACAATTCAATTACTACTCAGGTTTTATAGTTCCAGGATTTGCTCTTTTTGTTACTAATATAAATATACCGTATAGCAGGTTATTTTCGCACGTGTAAAATTTCACGATTTTCATTGAATAAGGTTTACAAAATATTTTGGCGTTTATTATTTTGGCGGATTCAATGTTTTTATCTATACCTTTGCATGTGCATAGTGCACTTTTAAATTGGTGGAATTTATTTTGGCTGATTTTGTTCTATCCGCAAAAATAAGCGAAAATTTACACCCTGCGAAAAATAATCCTGCTATACGGTAATAACCAATGAGACAACTTTCCACCAGAGACCAAACAACCTCAATGTTAACAAATTTAGGTCACTCTACAGCCTTCAATAATGAGTAAAACAAACACTGTATAGCAAGCTATAAAAAGCCTGGTAATGAAAAATGTGGAACAATTTAACCAAGAAAAATAATGGCCTGATTATGTACGAAAACAAAAATTCAAATTATTTGCAACAACCACTGAATTGAGAACACACCCCCTGGGACAGTGGTGTTAAAGTACAACATAATGATGATTTGAATATTCATTAACATTTACTATACTTTTAGAAAATTTCACACCAAATAGAATTAAAAAGATGATATTTAACTTATGTTTTCAGAGCAGTGGTGCAATGTTTTTGAATTTAAATAGTTTTAAATTACACCAGGAGGAGTTCAAAAATCAAAACCTTTTATTATTGCTCTGTAAATAAAGTTAATGTAGTATCCGTATAAAATGTAATACCAAATTAATTCGCAAAGTTTGCTAAAAAAAAATATGGGAGTTCAAGGTGAAGTTATAGAAACTTAAACTTATTCTCCATTTTATGCTGGATACTGTTCATCTGTTAAATTTGTGTAATATGAATAAACATGATATGGAGTATATGTCAATTAGACAGAAACCCATTAACATAAAGAATGAAAAGACATCTTAGAGGTCAACATGAAGGTCCCAAACAATAGACAAGTATCTATATTGGATGTCAAGCCATCAATTGCTTATACTCTAGTCAAGTATGTTACTTGCTTAAACTGAAGTGGTAATTATTTCATGCAAATTCAGTATGAGAAATAATTAACAATTAATACGATATGTTGGTTCTGCAAGGAAGGTTGACTGCAGGAAAGAAAGGTTAGAAATTTCTACTGTCATTGAAAACAATAGTATACTAAATGGCTGCAAGGATTTTGCCTAGCCTCCTAAAAGAGTTGTTGCAAGAATAATTTAAGTTAATTGGGCGCCTCTCACTTGTCATTTTGGAGACAACAGTTTTAATATTTGAACTTGATCAAAAGAAACTGTTTATTTACATATCCTGCTCAGCTAAACGAATTGCCTCACTCAAGCAAGAAGAGTTATATTTCTGGAACAGAAGAAGTCCAGATGACCATACTTCTATACCTCAAATAAGTAGTGAATCAATTGACAAAAAATAACAAAGATTTTCAATTACAACATATATTTTAAAAGACAGAAAAAACAAAAACACAACAAACAATATTTACATAAGTCAACTACCACCAATGAGGTTCCTGACAAACAAGCTAGGAATTTTTTACCAAAAAATTAAAGACATACTTATTTCCTTGAGGTATATGATATAAAGGAAAGAGAGAGTTTGATATTGACAGTGTTATTTCCCCCACCCAACACAGTGTTTGGATATTCCCCAAGGGAGGTAATAATCTTCCTCAACCAATATTTCACTCATTACCTCAACAATAGACACATTTAAAAGATTCAGGGGTTGAAAAGTTTGTAGCTCTTAGAGGTTTACAGTTACTGAACATTGATTATTTACTGCATTTGTAGATTTCAAATCATTACCCAAAACAAGCATTTGGATACTATGAACAAATTATTTTCCCTTTTCTTTTCCTGAAAGATGTCTAGTAAAATAGAATAAGAATAGGTTTTAAAGATCTAAGAACAATATGTTTGAGAAGCCTCTTTAAAACATGAGAACATAGCTTCTAGCAAACCTTATCAATATTTTGTGTTTTGTCATTAAAGTGATTTGATACACATCATCCGTATTCTGATATGACAGATGAAGCCCTTGAATTATTATGGTGACAATACTGTCATCATTAATGCAAGTTTAATTATTTTGAAGCATATCTTGTCTCAGTTCTTTGCATTAATAGAAAATTTGAAGTGATTTCTAAATTTAGTGCACTTGAAGTTATTCTGTGAGGAGCGTAAGATGATGTGCAGTAAATGATATTAATTTCTTAAATGTTTTTGACATGCTATTAATCCAGTGCAAGTTTGCCAAACAAACAATATATGGCAATACATCTTTGTCATTTTAGAATTTTTTGGACCAGATGTGGCACATTTGCAGTATGATAGAGGAGTAATAATGTTAAAACTGCTATAAATACCAAATATTTGTACATGGTGTTTATAACTGGTGGAATGAACACATCCATCTTTTGAGTACTCCTTCATACAACCTGCTACTGACCCCAATGAAAAAAAATTGATCTCCGTAATATGGTATCAATCATAAAAATATATCATTACTTGTCGTTTCAATATTTATGACCAAATGTTACCTTACAGTAAACAATCCATGACACATAACACTGTTGACAGCTTATGCTGGCTTACATTTGTCATATTTTTATACATAGCAATTTCTTTTTCAGGATTTTTTTTTTTTCTTTTTGAAAGAGAGATTGATGGAGTAGTTTCCCTTTTAATCAACATCACATTCAAGATTGTTTTTACAGAAGGTATATTATTTTGGAGTAGATACATTAAGTTTGAACATGAATAAATGACAATGTATTAAGTTGAGGTAATAGAAAAGGCTGCATTTTAGGTAGATATAAGAAGACAGGGTATGAGTGCCAATAAGACAACTCTCCATCCAAGTCACAATTTGGAGAAGTAAACAATTATAGATCAAAGTATGGTCTTCAACATGGAGCCTGGGCTCATACCAAACAGTAAGCTATTAAAGGCAATGCTAGTAAAGTTCCAAGACAATTTTAATGTAGTTTTAAGTTTAAAAAAAGTAAATTTTCTCCATTATTTTATGACGACATACAGGTTTAATTTGAACATAAAATATACATTTAAAACATTGGAGATGGGTGTAGATTAAAACTTCATTAAGTACATGGATTAAGATTCTATGATAATCAAACAATCAACAATTTACTTCAAAACAGATTTGAAGTATATAGTTTATAAGATTTGTAAATTAGAAAATAAATTCATATTTTTGATTATTAAAAGTAGATTTTGTTATGAAAGAATCAAGATTAAAAAAAGTGAAAATTTATTTTCTAAGATAAGAATTTTAACAGGCTGATACAGCTTCTAAATTATGTTTTTTTTTCTCAATTAATGCATGATAGTCTGTGATTGTTATGTAATATAGTTATCTGTTGCTGATAAATTTTAAAGTTATGTCCCTTTATAACTGATAAAAGTCTCAGAAATTGGATATAAATCAGCTGTTGTCTCAGCCATAGGATTTTCTTGGAATGATTTGATGCTAGCTTAGAAAGCCCATATTTCTTTTTAGTTTACACCTTATTTTAATCCTAACGAGTACCTTTATTCTATGGTCCTAGCTTTGCCATGAGTAGTTATTTACCAGGTGCCACATGTACTGGAAAATTAATTTTTTAGGCAAAAGGTTTTAAACCCAGTATTATGAAGAAGGAACAAGAGATTGAAGAGAAGACCCAGCAATTTGATGGAAAGACATATTTTTTTTTTAGGTTAACTGGTGGGGGATTATTGAAGGTTTTTTGCCAATTTTTTGTTTATCTGATGTATGCAATGGTCTAGATGTGGAAGACAAAAAACTTTTATGTACCTATCTACCAGTTATATCTATTGTTTTGAAATGTCTAGGTTTGAGCGCTAGAAGAAGGTAAATCCAGAAAAGCGCTAAGGATGCAAACATGTATTATTGTTATTAAACAAAAAAGGAAGATGTGGTATGATAACTAACCACAATAGATCAATTTACAAAATAATTAACAACCATAGATCACTACAGCCTTAACAATGAGCAAAGCCATACTGTAAAGTCAGCATAAAAGGCCACAAAATTACAAATGTAAAACAATTCAATCGAGAAAACTAAACACCCCATGTTTTATGCTTATTCAAGGTCTATCTGGTTTTGTGTTTTTCTCTGTTTCCAACATGTTGGTTTTGAAGAAGTAATGGTTTCCAGTTCTCTCAGATACATTGTTTTTTTTCTATAATCTTAGAAATAATACATTGAAACAAGTTTTCAATTCAATCATACAGAACTTCTTTTCCTACATTAAATGCACCAATATGATACTTGTTGCACTTTGGAGTACAAGTGACATCATGCCACAAAGATTTATGAATTATATCTTGCTTATGAAACCAATAAAACGTACATTTTTACTCTTGCTAAATATTATTATGTCACCTGGCACACGAAAACAGTGATGTAACTTTAATGCTGTAGGCATGAACATCAAATAAAGAATATCCAAAGCCAATAGCAATTTACTCTAGAAGTTGTAATTTTCAATTGCTTGTAAATTGTTTCTAGTGATACTAGTGGAGTACAGTAAAATCTGACACAAAATAGTTTCTCACCGCTTGTTTTTCACGCTGAAGTGCAATCTCGATTAAAACATAGAAATCCAAGTTACTGAGTGACTGTGTACAGTCAAACCTTTGTATAAAGGTCTTTCTCAGGGGTAAAATGTGTATAAAAAGTATTAGATGCATACAACATGTCTGCATTCATATAAGGACTGTTATTAATTTTTTTTATGGAGCAGACATGCTGGATAGATCCAAACATACAGATACTGGGGTAGATCCCATACAGTGGCATAATGAGTCTTTTATGCACTTTGTAGGTATAAATATCTACTTTTTTTTTAACCTTAATAAGTCAATAGTCAGTATTGGCATGTTGGCTTTACAGTTCACAATAACTCAGGTTTTCATTGACCTGAATTTTCAAACACCAATTATATTGAATTAATGAAGTAAGCATAATTCTTATATAAAACCACTTAATAACCATGATAACTGTATGGAGATGTAATTAACAGTGTGATGTTTTGCCAGCAAAATTGTGTCATTAGGACATATATTTCTATTTCAATGAGTTCCTAGCTATTATGTGACCTACTTTCATGCTGTCTTGTTTTTAGGCTTTGGTTTGCCAGTTCTCAACAAAATTAAGGTCATTATATATTTGTGTCGAAGATGACTGTCTTGTTTTTATAATTATTGTTTTGTAAAGTGATGTGTTTAGGGAAGTCTCATCAGCAACATCACACAACTGCTAGACACTTAATTGTCTGTTGTAAAGTTTGCACTCAAGTACAGTTCTTAGTACAAGCTAAATGACTTGTAGTCATGCAATTCTGATTGGGTCTGAATCTATCTATAATGGAGTTGTTCAAGCATCTCACTAGAGAAATAGTAAATATGTCCATGTTCACCGACTTTTGTAAGTTTTTGTTTTGATACTTAGAATAGCATAAAGTCATACTTTTGTGAGATTTGATTTAGTGGTGGAGCAGAGGAATAGCCTGATACTAAAAAGAACAAATACAGTACTCTCAATATTTTCAGTTTTGTAATCTCATAAAGACATTTTTCCACAAAGTTGTACTAGTTCAGTAAGGGCTATTTTTGGACCTTTATATCAAGTTCATTATTTCAAGAGGAAAAGAGTCTCAACTTGATGCATATATGTGTTAAAAAGTGAAACAAGACACTTTGTGATGAGTTTTTATGCCCCATTTACAGCATTATGTTTCTGGTCTGTGCGTTCGTCTGTTCGTCAGTCTGTCTCGCTTCAGGTTAAAGTTTTTGGTCAAGGTAGTTTTTTATGAAGTTGAAGTCCAATCAACTTTAAACATGTTCCCTATGATATGATCTTTCAAATTTAATGTCAAATTAGAGATTTTATCCCATTTTCACGGTCCACTGAACATAGAATATGATATTGTGGATGGGGCATCCGTGTACTTGGGACACATTCTTGTTCTTAGAAAGTTTTGTTGATTACACCGCAATTAAGTAAAACATTGAAATTTTAGTGAAAGTTCGCAAAGTCTCCCAAATTCAGCTTAGAAAACATTATGAGCGCAGATATTCAATGTTTAATATATTAATGTCAGATTGTTCATTTGTAACAACAACATAAAGTTAAGTATATTTTTTGTCGAGGCATGTTCTGTATGTTTCTGGACCCAAAAACTTATTGAAATTTGATGTTTTTATTGAATTGGGTGGAAAATTAAGATTTAGGTTAATTATTAAGTCATAAAAAGAACACTGATATGTAAATTATCATACCATTATACCTATTTACTGTCAAGTCATTGTCTAAGCTGTAAACATTGTGATAATTGCCATTTAATCCCAATTTGAAAATTACACCAGAAATAGGGGCAAAATTGCAACCTTTTTGAATATATTCCTTTGTTTAAAAATTGTTGGGATTCTCTGTCACATGCAGTGCATTGTGCAGCATATGCATATCAAACTGACATACCAATGGAAATAAAAAATACTTTATGGACGGTGGAAAACAATGCCTAAGATATTTTCTAAATAAAACGTGTTTTATTTCATCATTGTTTAATTGTTTAGTTTGACGAAATAAGATTTAACTGTAATTATGTTGCTTTACTCATTTCAATTTAAAATAAATTATTGATATGTTCCAGGCGAGAAGATGCAGCTAACGAGATTTAGGAATGGAATAAGTGAGTATTTTGGTTTATTGCTTCAATACTGTCTGCAGTAAAAAACTGACCAAGTAGAAAGATAATGATGTTAATAATACATGTAAGGCAATAAAATGAGCATGAGATCTAACTAGATTTCCACGAATCCTCCACGGCACTTGATTACTACACCTAATTGTTAACAAGATCTAATATAGATATTGATATTCATTCTCTTCACCAATCGTTGTTTACATGCACTTCTTGAAGCAATCAGTCATGTGAATGATTATATTTACGTTTTCAAGATTTTCTTTGCTATTTGATTAAAAAAAAAAACTGCTATAAAGATTGACTGTCCACAAATATGAATAAAGTTAGAATATGAAACATTATTTTAAATGAAATATGACAAGTAGATCCTATCAGGTTTTTGTGCTAGAAATTGGATAATGACAAAGTAAGAGATCTGAGGTCACTGTTCTGGAAGTATAATAGAAATGTTGGGTTTTGTACAAAATAGTTTAATCTCTTGTGTGAAATGTCTTAGTGTAAAATGAAGGTTGTCTATGTGTGTTGTTGTGTGTGTGTTTGTGTGGAATCAAATTTTCAAAACCTCTCAGTCTGCTAGTAAGTAAAATTCAGCAAAATCAAAAACACACATTTGATTACAATTTTTACCTTCAAATTATTCAAAATCAAAAACACAATCTGATGACTTTTTACATTCAAGTTATTCCTGCTCAAAAACTTTTATCTAGAAAACACCACTATGGCCTTAATTAGAAAAAGAAATTTATGATTTTATTGAAGTTAGAGAAGAGTCAAAAAGTTTCTCTGTAAATAGACTTAGTACTTAATGTTTTTTTGTTAAAACTGCACCTTTAAACCTATTTAAATTGCCAAAAAAGTTAATTTCAGTTACACTAGAGATGTTTAAAACCCCTATCACATTAGAACACTCAACATTAACCCTTCAAAAGAAATCCTATGGAGTATGTTTTTATAGAAAGCCACATACCCTGTTTGATAGACAGACAATTTAGTTAACATATTGAACTTCAATGTTTCTAAGTTACCTCTATAAAATAGAAAATTATCTAGAGTAAACACATGTTGTGTGAAGCTATTGATTTGTAAAGTACCCTGCCGGGACATGCCACAGAATATTTTTTGAAAAAATACAGAATCTAGTGATGCTATCTGGCATTTAACTTGTCTTGTGATTGTAAAAAGATTGTAAATGAACTTTTCATCTTTCTACATTGTCAGGTTACATGCTTAAATAACATTACTAACCTTAAAATTCGAAAAACAAGTCCAACAATACAAGAATCCATTTTATCCACGCTATACTATATTGATGTGGTAACACAACCTTTGTGCCAGCTTCCACTTTTAATTATAACACCTGACTGAAATGTTTTCCCAGGTACGATAATCAATTAAAGGTAGAAAATTCAATAATGTTTATCATAATCAAATGAGTACATTACAACTTATTTACTGTCCCAAGTGTCCAGTAAAACATATATTTTGATCAAGATGGTTTCATAATGTGTAAATACATAACTTAAAACTATCCATATGACTTGATATGTAAAAGCAGTGGAGCCAGGTTTTGTAGCCATATTGATTTTTTAAACAACAGACTGCACAATCTTTTGTTATTGTTGTGAAATGAAGTTGATATTTTTTATAAGAAGTATTTTTCAATGGGCTAAGAATTTTTACATTTGTTCAGGAAGACAGGATACATGAGGTTATTATCCTCAACATTTTTTATTGTTACCTGATGTTACATAATTACTTCTCCTTATGGATTTTGCTTGCTATTTCTACCTTGTGTTACACAATGTTGATATTTACCTTAATGAGTTTCCTATAATTCCATGGGAACCAAATTTCATCATTTATGTTAAAATTTTATTTCCAAAAATGAGACAATAAAAGGGAAATAATAATGACAAGGTTTTATTTTTTGATTATTTTTGAAGGAATCCATAAATTTTGGTCAAGTTTTCGACTAGCTCTTAGACACACAAATGTAAAGCATGTATGCAAGTCTATATGCCAGAATGTTTATCTGTATGAATTACACCTATCCTCTGATATGTACTTGGTGCTTGCATATGCTCAATATTTCAAACTTTTTTTGTTTGAGAAATAAATTTTAATTTTATTCTATCATTTGATAGCAAAAACCTTGGTGAATTTTATCAATATTTGAAATTCCTTACTTATCAATTACATTTATGTAGAATCAAGTTAATTTCATTTTTTTCTCATTTTTTCTGCCTTATAAGGACCTTAGCATATACTTTAAACATCTTTTACCTTTAGCTTTTCCATTATAATTTAAAATAAAAGGGGGAAAACCATAATAAGGTAATTTTTTTCCCATAGCAATTTGAGCTTTTAAATACACGTAAAGCTTTTTAAATTAAACAAACTATAGTTATCAGAACCAATAAGTTAATTTTATATGATGTCTTCTTTACAATAGCTGAGTTTTTAAGTTAATAACTTATAAAAGTATTCCATACTACAATAGACATTATATGAAATCGTTCCACTTGTTTAAAAGATTGTTTAGTTATCATCTTCAATAAAATCCATTAAAGTTAATTGTGGACTAATGTATTGCCATTATGACCATCAATGTGGTCAATTTTTTGCTAATTACTGGTCCGGGATGTTATAACAATCTGTTGTAGAAAATTGACTGATTTTATTGATAGTTTATATTGTAATATAAAGTGAGGGATTGTACCGTTCACTCTAGTACTTTGTCCTGTTATAACAACCCACATCCTAGAATCAAATAATAATGGCAAAAATAGCAACACGGAAAGCATCAACAGCAACCATGCTGATTTCAATAACAGCAACTGCATAAAAATGTGTATAAATATTGATCAAATTTCTGAGCTTGTACTTAAAAGACTTATAGAGTTTCAAATACAATTTCATCAACAGAATATGCAAGAAGCAAAGAACTAAAGATACAGAAAGTATTAGAAAGCCATTGATTAAAAGGTTATGTTGTATAGATTATGGTTAGACACCAGGTCCTTTTTCTAATATAACAATACAAACTGTACTGGATGAACCTAGCCAAAAAAACCACACAATGCCACCACTGAGCCACCTGTATAGATATTAAACCTATTTTTGAACATTTTGTTCTAGTTTGAAGTACATTTTCTGGTCCTGAAATAATTTATTTCTTGAATTTTTATTTATAGAAGAGGCGTTTTTCAAAAATATAACTTCTCTTTTAACAAAGAAGGACAGATTTTTCATTCTATTTAGACTGGAGGAAGTTTTTATTTATCCATTTTGATGGAAGTTGAGAAATGATTGCTACCATATTTTGATGATTAGACGTTAAGTAGCCTATATCCGTGTATGTTGTTTGTTTTAATACATAGAAAGTAATGAGGCATCATGCTTTCTCTCTCTTAAGTAAACCATTTGCACAAGGATTTAAGACTTGACAGAGTTTGAAGTATCCTTGAAAACTAAATCAGGGTTTTAAAATCTGTTGATATAAGTTGAGGAAGGATTTAGGGAATCTAACGGTTAATAATCCCAGAAGTGTTCTATCCCTGATCCATGCACTGTGTGAGATCGGTAAAAAAAGAAAGATAAAACTTACTTTTTTATATGATTCAACATGTTCTTCATCTGCAAAAGAAAAAGATAAATGTAAAATAAATTAATGTAATTTTAGAATATAAATAATCAGCAAGTCACTAATGAAAGTGTATTTCAGATATTTAACCCTTTAATATGCCGATGCCATTAGAATATTAATGAACATACCAGAGCGTACATTTGAACTGCCTTTGTTGTGTTGGTTTCTTTGGAAGTCAAAGGAGTCATTTGCCTCAGAAGACATTGAGAATAGATAAAACATGTTCTTATCCCTGTCGTGCAGACGTGTCATTTGTCTTTTAAAAGAAATAATCATGAAGCAATTGCTGTAGAATCCAATTGCCAGAGTTCAGAGAATGATTAACTTATGGCCAATTTATTCTGTCTCTGCATGGCAATCATAAAGCCAATTAACCCTCACTGGTGTTTAATCATTAGGTAATTTGAAGAAAAATGGATTGGTCTTTTCATTTAGACAAAGTATTCCTAAAATCTTGATAGGAAGCCAAATATAAAAAAAAATACTTTTGAGTGAGAAGAAGCAGAAATTTCTAGAAAATGTATTCATTGGACCCAAATATGCTTGTAATGCTTTAAGATCTCTTGTCAGTCCGTCCTTGTTACTCTTTTCACATAATTGTTGTTGAAACCATCAAGTGAATTTGAACCAAGGGTTCGATTGTCATACTAAATTATAATCCTGGTACCTTTGATAACTATTATCATTTAGGACATTAAGCAACCAACAATCAATCAATCAATTGATTATCAATTTAAAAGGTGCAAGTGAAATAAAAAAACACCCATTCAACATTTAAAAATTTTGCTGGACTTTCTACGTGAAATTTTTCATTTTTCATTTTAGCCTTTTTACATTTTCAACATGCATAACACTTTTCTAACTTAGCCGCTATGAACAATTTGGTCCCTTTCATTATCGTGGGATAGATAGAGAATGACTATTAGTATATTATGACCTAATGTGTTCAAGGTTATAAAATTGTATAGAAAGTAGAGAAAAAGTGATGTATTAGCTGTTTTATTTGATAAAAGTTACTTTGCTGTCAATCCTTATGTTTAATTTAGCTTTCGTATTAAGATTCTATCTATTGAAACAGGTAACTTCTTGAATAACATTATAAAATTTATGTTCGCAATTATTTTTGCTGGATAGAATTCCCAGGGTATATTTTTATATGAACAAAGATGCACAAATTGAAATTTAAATGTCTATAAATTTTGAGAGGTGTCCTGTTTAGTTCAGTTTCCCACCCATTACTTTGTATAATATGAGATAAAATAAATCACCATTAAATGGAATTAAAAGTTAAACTTCCCTCTTCACAAGATATGTGCGAGACCAAATACGTAAATGGCATTGTTTGTCCAAAGTCTGTTGATCAGAGCCTTTGTTTATAAATTGAGTGACCTGATATTTTAGGAATTTTATTCACAGCATGTTCAATCAGTGTTGGTAAAATAAATGGTCAATAGTTTAGTTTTCTAGACCTGAAATTTGTTTGTTTAAGATTTTGAGTCGACTAGATTGTCACCCACTTACAGGGTAAAGATTTTAAAGGAAGGATATATTTTATTTAATCTTTGTTGGGATTTCAGGAAATTGTATAGGACAGGTATATCCTAAGTTCCTTTTAACTAATAGAGTTACAAAAACCTCCTAAAAAGTTCAAATTTGCATCTCATTATCACCATTTTAATTCACACAAAGTGTAAATAAATGTCCTATTTAAATGATTAATCTTGTTTTCAACGCATTTGCAATTTTTTTGTAATAGCATTAATCGTAGGTGGACGTTTAAAGGGTCTTCCTCTCTTAAAGGTTTAAATAATGAGGTTCTTCATTCAGGAGATAACAAAAAGTTTCTGAAAAGAAAAATGTGTTAATGATAATTTATGTTCGCCAGTTCAATGACAGGTTGAAAGTAGATGGTTAAACTTGTGTGTCTCAATACTCTCTCATTGTATTATCTGTATGAATATCAGAATTTATAGCAGATTATCTGTTGAATCTTTAAAGGTTATCAGATTATATGCATATTGATATCTTAAAAAATATCTACTGGTAGTTTCAAATTATAACCTCAACAAGCAGCTGATGATTTCACATAAGGAAAGCATTGATTTTGTCTGTTCTTGACTTCTGCTGTATAGAATTTGAAAAAATAATTATGTTTAAATATTGCTGACTTTGATTTCTGCAGAGATTTTTGGTTTGAATTTGAAAAAAAAAATCCTTGATGTCTACTCTGATATTGTAACAGGAAAAATAATAAAATTAAGATTTGAATTGGGGAATGTGACAAAGAATCAACAACCTAACCAAAGAGCAGAAAACAGATGATGCAACACAGCAAGAAAATCCCACATCCAAATGCAGGCTTCAGCTAGCCCCTAAACAAAATACCCATACTAAATACTTCTATATCAATTTATTTGACAGAAAAGTCAGTAGTCAGGACAAATGTATTTACAAATATTAGACAGTAACTATGATGTTTAAATAACATGCAACAGAGCTATTGGACTGTCTGGACTATAAAGTCTAAATGTCAAAATGGATCACGTACGCTGTTATGTAATTTAATGAATTCTGCGTCTTTCTTTTCCCTTTCCAATAGTACTTAGTATAAATATTAATTCTTTTCTGATAAAGAACTTTCTTGCATGCAAAACAATAATAAACTGGTTAAGAAGATTGAAAACATTTTGTCTTGTGATTTCAGATTGACATGGAGTTATAGGAGTGATGTATTGACTTTGTCATGAGAAAGGGAATTATAGAGTCTACAATCAATCCCCAGACTAATAAGATCTGAAACAAAAGACTTCTCAAGACATGACGAGCCATTCATTACTATTGATGTAATGTTTTCAGGTATTGTAGATAGTCATCTTGTAAACACCCTGCATGCACCAAGTAAACCAGTAAACGCAGCATATAACATGGATGTACTGCACTCAAGTACCATAGTACATGTAGTTGTAAGATGCTTAAAAAACATTCAAACATTTGACAGAGAGAACATAATGACGTAATGAAATCTTTCTAAAACTTAAATTTTCTCCAATTTTTTTGAAACTATTCTGGGATTCTGGTGTGTTGCAAATATAAATAATACCTTTTTTAAGATCTTAGAGGTTTTTTTTATGGCAAATTTGGGAGAAATGAAGAGATGGGTGCTTATAGGAATAGGTATTAGGCAAGAATATATTTTATATTAATATAAAAATAATATGAGGCAGGCATTACCTGTAAATGGGGACGAAGTCTGTATGAATTATTTTTTTGTAACTTTTAAAAATATTTGTTTAAAAAAAAGAAACGGAAATACCGTAACGTTTCCGATTTTGGTTCTGATGTTAGGGATTTAGTTGTGACGTTATTTAAATTATGACGTCATATGCAATGTAAACAAAGAAACGCTATCATCAGGTAACGTTTTTTCATATCAAGGAATTATTAAAAATGAAATTGGTATTGCGCGTTCCTTCCTATTTTATACTAGACTGATAAATATATATTTTACTCAAAGTTTCATACAAACGAGAACGGAAAAAGGAAGTACATTGTACATTTCTGCGCAGGTCCGGGATTTCAAAACACGACAAAAAAAATTTGAACGATTTTGAGTTCATTAGTACAATGAAAAATTCGGGAAATTTTCCCGTATTTTTTTTATATTGAATTTTCTACTGTTATTGGGGACTCCGTCCCCATATAATTTTACTATTGAACGAAACCTACAAAACTTCTTTATTGAAACACCTAGTACACATATATATATAATTGACTACTAAAAATTTTAATAAAAAAATTAATCAAAATGTCTTAGCGAGAAGATTTTTTAATTAAATATTTCAATTACTGCACCAGGTATACTTTGAAAGTGACAAACAGTTACATAAGAAGCTGTCATTATTCAGGTCAATAACATTATTACAGGTGAACATACAAGTCGAGGAAAACATCAATATTTACAGTAAAATGCATCTGCAATATACTCAGCCATGTGCTGCACACAATATAAATCATCAATATTTTAATCAAACATATTTCTATTTCCTGATTTTTATTGCTTCATCAATAATCTTGAATAATAATTGAGTTTTGTTTTGTTCGGGAGTTGATACGCTGACCCTATAATTATGTATTTTTTTAGCTCACCTGGCCCGAAGGGCCAAGTGAGCTTTTCCCATCACTTTGCGTCCGTCGTCCGGCGTCCGTTGTCCGTCGTCCGTCGTCGTCGTCGTCGTCCGTCGTCGTTAACTTTTACAAAAATCTTCTCCTCTGAAACTACTGGGCCAAATTAAACCAAACTTGGCCACAATCATCATTGGGGTATCTAGTTTAAAAAATGTGTGGCGTGATCCGGCCAACCAACCAAGATGGCCGCCATGGCTAAAAATAGAACATAGGGGTAAAATGCAGTTTTTGGCTTATAACTCAAAAACCAAAGCATTTAGAGCAAATCTGACATGGGTGAAATTGTTAATCAGGTCAAGATCTATGTGCCCTGAAATTTTCAGATGAATCGGACAACCTGTTGTTGGGTTGCTGCCCCTGAATTGATAATTTTAAGGAAATTTTGCTGTTTTTGGTTATTATCTTGAATATTATTATAGATAGAGATAAACTGTAAACAGCAATAATGTTCAGCAAAGTAAGATTTACAAATAAGTCAACGTGACCGAAATGGTCAGTTGACCCCTTTAGGAGTTATTGCCCTTTTTAGTCCATTTTTTACCATTTTTAGTAAATCTTAGTTATCCTTTACAAAAATCTTCTCCTCTGAAACTACTGGGACAAATTATACCAAACTTGGCCACAATCATCTTTGGGGTATCTAGTTTAAAAAATGTGTGGCGTGACCCGGCCAACCAACCAAGATGGCCGCCATGGCTAAAAATAGAACATAGGGGGTAAAATGCAGTTTTTGGCTTATAACTCAAAAACCAAAGCATTTAGAGCAAATCTGACATGGATAAAATTTTTCATCAGGTCAAGATCTATCTGCCCTGAAATTTTCAGATGAATCGAACAACCCGTTGTTGGGTTGCTACCCCTGAATTGATAATTTTAAGGAAATTTTGCTGTTTTTGGTTATTATCTTGAATATTATTATAGATAGAGATAAACTGTAAACAGCAATAATGTTCAGCAAAGTAAGATCTACAAATAAGTCAACATGACCAAAATGGTCAGTTGACCACTTTAGGAGTTATTGTCCTTTATAGTCAATTTTTAACCATTTTTCGTAAATCTTAGTAATCTTTTAGAAAAATCTTCTCCTCTGAAACTACTGGGCCAAATTTAACCACACTTAGCCATAATCATCATTGGGGTATCTAGTTAAAAAAATGTGTCGGGTAACTCGGCCAACAAACCAAGATGGCGGCCATGGCTAAAAATAGAACATGGGGGTAAAATGCAGTTTTTGGCTTATAACTCAAAAACCAAAGCATTAAGAGCAAATCTGACAGGAAGTAAAATTGTTGATCAGGTCACGATCTATCTGCCCTGAAATTTTCAGATGAATCGGATAATCGGTTGTTAGGTTGCTGCCCCTGAATTGGTAATTTTGAGGAAATTTTGCTGTTTTTTTTGTTATCTTGAATATTATTATAGATAGAGATAAACTGTAAACAGCAATAATGAACAGCAAAGTAAGAACTAAAAATAAGTCACTATGACCAAAATAGTCGATTGACCCCCTAAGGAGTTATGGCCCTTCATAGTAAATTTTTAACAATTTTCTTAAAATTTGAAGATTTTCAATAACATTTTCCACAGAAAGTACTCTTATAGATAGAGATAATTGTAAGCAGCAAGAATGTTTAGTAAAGTAAGATCTACAAACACATCACCATCACCAAAACACAATTTTGTCATGAATCCATCTGTGTCCATTGTTTAATATTCACAAAGACCAAGGTGAGCGACACAGGCTCTTTAGAGCCTCTAGTTTCACCTGGTTCCACCCAACCATGATCTACTTCAGATGTTCACATGACATTTTCACTCAATTTCACTGCACAACCTTTATAATGTCTATAGATTTGTTCATAATTTTATGCATCATTTAAATGTTTATAAATTGATCTGATCTTACAGTGAACTTACTCTTGTTAAATTTCATTATTTATTCATGGCCAAATTGTATTATTTTTATGCTTTGATGTTTATTGTTTATCGATATTCATTTTGATGTGTTTATTTTGGAACTAAATATTTCAACAGAAGGGTATTTGGCCATTATCTGTTTGCCTTTAACCATTTGTCCATTCTTATCAATTGATTTTAGAAGCAAGTTATGTTGAATTGCTGTAAGCCATTTAGACCACAAGAGAGAAAAAAGTAGCTCTGTAGAAATCAATTTTTGGGGAATAACTTTTTTCTAATGTGTAACCAGGTAGAAAGAGTTTACCTGGAGATAGGAATATCATATGACAGCTCTGATCATCTCAAACAACTGAACATTTAGATGCCTCATTGAATGTCAAGTGTATTAATGTCTCATGCCAATTGATTCCATTGTATATATAGTTTTTGGAGAAACCCATTTTTATTGCTTAATCAGAAGTCTGTGGAAATCTCTGTGGTATTTTGATTATTTGCATTTCTAGGAATTTGCAGATTTCAGATCGTGATTCCAAATCAGAATAGTCATAGAACAAACACTAGAAAAAGAGGTTCAAGTCTAAACACCTCTTCAAGATGTAGAAATTGTGATTTGATATTTTAGTTGGTTTCAGAAAAATTGCTAGTTTCCACATTATTCAGGATGCTTCTATCTACTTTTGTATTATTCTGAAAATATAGCAGGTTTTCATGACATCAGTGATTTATATTCTGACAGTTTCCTCCTCATGTAGGACTTGTACTAAAACAAGTCCATTATAGTCCTACAGTGATTTATTTCCATGTTATATTTCTCACTGAAAATTCATAGATAAAAGATTGCTTAATCATTAAAAGTTGGTTAACATTTAAAAAATCCATGTGCTATAAAGTATTTAAACTAATGGATGCAAGCACGGAAACAACAGTGGCGGATCCAGAACTTTTCCTAAGGGGGGGGGCCCTCTCCAGTCATGCTTCAAAGATTCCCTATATAATCAACCAAATTTTTCCCACGAAAAGGGGGGCCCGGGCCCCCCAGGGCCCCCTGGATCCGCCTATGAACAATCAATTACTCAGAAACAAGTTCCATGATGTGTTTTAAAGAGTTGTTTCCCTTTCCATTTTCTTAATTGCTTTAATGTGACAGTTTTATTTATTTAAAAAAAGTCAAGCCTCTATAGAATTATGTAGAATTTGATAATCTATTCAACTTTTTCAATTATATGAGCTTTAATACTCTATGTTTAAATAATTTGTTAATTTTGTTTTGTCACATTTCTGTATCAATTATACATTTTACCTAACAATTTATAAGAGTAAAGTAGCAATTTAAGTTGAGACTTCTGATCTGAGCCTCAGGGCCTCAGGGTTGAGACTTGAATAATAATTGTGTTTGAGTACCGGTACACTCAATTTCTTTTTTAGATTTTTTTATGGAGAAAATTGTTATTTGAGATAGAAAATCATACAGTCACTCCCAAAAATTAATAAATGTTTTAAATATTTGCTATTTAGTAACTAAAGTGCTTTAAATTGTTTGTTTTTAAAAGATAAAACATTATTAATTGTTTAGACATAATGGATCTTTAACAGATAGAATGCTATTTACTTTATTATTTAAATTATTAAGTAATAATTTTTATGAATAAAACACCCAGACATATTTATTTCATGGTGTAGGTATATTCTCTTTTGTTGTCTTTAAGAGGATACAAAAATATTGAAAGATGATTTCATAGTTAATGAAAATTATTAATACATTAAAGACCTTTGAATGCTAAAATATTTTACATGAATAATTTAAATATTATTAAAAAATTCTTACCATATAGTCTTATATGTATCCAGTAAATTCCAATTAGATACTCGATATAAATAGCCCACAGTAGTTTCAAATTAGTCCATGGGAAAAAAATATTGTGTCATAAAATATATTTCCTCATTTGTTTTAAAGGTAAATGAAATATATAATTAATTTACCTGGTAAAAACATCCATTATTACATGTATTACGGTCTTATGAATTGTCAACTTTGAGCTTGCATTTAGCTCATCAAGTGTCTCAAGACCGTGGGAAAACTTTCAAGCTTAAATATTGATATAAAAATTAAGTGACATCACTTTATTGTTGATAAACTTTTACCTGTAAAATATACCTGTCGTTCCTTTAAGGTAATACTACTATCAGTATAAAATATCTTATAATGAGTTTTCATGGTTTATTATCACTTTCATTCTAAGATCTGTAACAATCGTCACTCGAGGGGTCAGAGTAACCGAATCGGTGAGAACAGGAAAGATGGTGGGACAGTTACTTTTTATGGTAATCTACCCACCGATCATTATCTACTTGAATTTGCATTTTGTTTTCAATAAAACAGTATATTTATAGAGGTATTCTGAAGTTTAGGACCTATCATCTTTAAATCAGTTAATTTTAGGTCTGTTCAACGAAGGGATGATGGATTTACCTGACTTCTGCCTGTATTCAAATTAAACATCCATCAATTGTTGTGGGTCTTCTTTTCTTTATAGTTAAATAGCATCATAATCGGTAGGGGTTAATATGTATTTCTTATCATGTCTAATATCAAAGAATTCATATGAAAAGGTGTTGACATCGCTATATTTCAGATGAGTGAAGAAATCCATGATGGAAATAGCTTAGTCATATTTTGATCTAATTTTTATACGACCGCAAAATTTGAAAAAATTTTCGTCGTATATTGCTATCACGTTGGCGTCGTCGTCGTCTGAATACTTTTAGTTTTTGCACTCTAACTTTAGTAAAAGTGAATGGAAATCTATGAAATTTTAACACAAGGTTTATGACCACAAAAGGAAGGTTGGTATTGATTTTGGGAGTTTTGGTCCAAACATTTTAGGAATTAGGGGCCAAAAAGGGCCCAAATAAGCATTTTCTTGGTTTTCGCACTATAACTTTAGTTTAAGTTAATAGAAATCTATGAAATTTTGACACAAGGTTTATGACCACAAAAGAACGGTTGGGATTGATTTTAAGAGTTATGGTTTCAACAGTTTAGGAATTAGGGGCCAAAAAAGGGCCCAAATAAGCATTATTCTTGGTTTTCGCACAATAACTTTAGTTTAAGTAAATAGAAATCTATGAAATTTAAACACAAGGTTTATGACCATAAAAGGAAGGTTGGTATTGATTTTGGGAGTTTTGGTCCCAACAGAATAAGGGGCCCAAAGGGTCCAAAATTAAACTTTGTTTGATTTCATCAAAATTGAATAATTGGGGTTCTTTGATATGCCGAATCTAACTGTCATGACTGTGTATGTAGATTCTTAACTTTTGGTCCCCTTTTCAAATTGGTTTACATTAAGGTCCAAAGGGTCCAAAATTAAACTTAGTTTGATTTTGACAAAAAATGAATCAGTTAGGTTCTTTGATATGCTGAATCTAAAAATGTACTTAGATTCTTGATTATTGGCCCAGTTTTCAAGTTGGTCCAAATCGGGGTCCAAAATTAAACTTTGTTTGATTTCATCAAAAATTGAATAAATGGGGTTCTTTGATATACCAAATCTAACTGTGTATGTAGATTCTTCATTTTTGGTCCTGTTTTCAAATTGGTCTACACTAAAGTCCAAAGGGTCCAAAATTAAACTTAGTCTGATTTTAACAAAAATTGAAATCTTGGGGTTCTTTGATATGCTGAATCCAAAAATGTACTTAGATTTTTTATTATGGGCCCAGTTTTCAAGTTGGTCCAAATCAGGATCTAAAATTATTATATTAAGTATTGTGCAATAGCAAGTCTTTTCAATTGCACAGTATTGCGCAATGGCAAGAAATATCTAATTGCACAATATTGTGAAATAGCAATTTTTTTTTTAATTAGAGTTATCTTTCTTTGTCCAGAATAGTAATGAAGAAATATCTAATTGCAAAATATTGTGCAATAGCAAGATTTTTTTTTAATTGGAGTTATCTTTCTTTGTCCAGAATCAACTTAAATCTTTGTTATATACAATATACAATGTATATTCACTTTTTACTACCAACTGATAAATTAAAATAATCTTTACCATTCAGTGATAACAAGCAGTTTTTTTACATCTTAATATTTTATGATGTATTTAAATGAGTAGTTATTGTTGCAAACTCCATTAGAAATTTTAATTGAGATTAGTTTTGGAATAAGGGAAAGGGGGATGTGATTAAAAAAATTGGGTTCAATTTTTCTCATTTGAAATTTCATAAATGAAAAAGAAAATTTCTTCAAACATTTTTTTGAGAGGATTAATATTCAACAGCATAGTGAATTGCTCTAAGAGAAAACAAAAATTTTAAGTTCATTAGAACACATTCATTCTGTGTCAGAAACCTATGCTGTGTCAACTATTTAATCACAATCCAAATTTAGAGCTGAATCCAGCTTGAATGTTGTGTCCATACTTGCCCCAACCGTTCAGGGTTCAACCTCTGCGGTCGTATAAAGCTACGCCCTGTGTCCACCCTTCAATGTATCAAGCAACAAACTGTGGACATTTATTTTTGATACACTCTTATAAACCAGGAATTTGATGTTCTAATCTTTGATTGTTTCCATTGTGACTTGCTGCATTAGTAAATGAAGGCCCTATACTTATTTTTTTTTGTGTTGGGATTGTTTCCTTCTATGTATCTTACTAATACGATTTGTACTTCTTCATTATAATATATTGTAGTAAAAATTGAACCTCTGAACCAAAACAGTATTGTCATTTTTATCTAGATACATTATTTGATCTTTTCTTTTGAAGATTTTATGGGAGCTACTATTTTTCTACTGAAGTTGTTTTTATAGTAAAAGTACAGTTAAACACATATCATAGCATTATCATTAGGAATGTTTTGTTTTTATCATTGCTTAGGGGATCATTTTAATAAGACCAAGTTACCGACATAAATCATGATTCAGTCACAGTTTGAAAAAGTTGTATAAAGGATAAAAAAAGACGTGGTTTATATCCTTATTGTGAAGAATTTTCCCATACCTTGTGATTGTATGATAAATATTACGGGTTAACTCCTGTATAATCACAAAGCAAGAAACGTTGAATGAGAAGCCGACAAGCATTTTAAATGATCAAACTATGGAAGACCATAGTTTTTACATTCAGACCTGTTGATATGGGGGTATTGTTTAATTGAGTTGTTCTTGACAGATAAAATATAAAAATATCATTTAATTTTAATACAACTGGTTTATTTGTTAATCAAGACTAGGAAAGGGTCAAGTAAGCTTCATTGTTCAGTATTTTAGGATGAATTTCTCACTAAAACATGTAAATCCTGTTTGACTTTGATATCTGGCACCGGTATAAACCAGGTGTTGGCATATCTTTGGAAGTATCCATGAACCTTATCTATATATAATACTAGAATAAATAGGACTTATATTTTCAGCTTAGAGTGTGGTAACTTGTGGCTCTACTGTTCACATGGATATTTTCATGTACTATATCTAACATTCAGAATAAAAATATGAATATTCATTACACAGCAGAGATATAGTGACAAGCCACTCACATTCATACTCAACAGTGGCAGATCCAGAAATTTTCATAAGTGGGTGCCCACTGACTACCTGAGAGGTCATGCTTCAGTGATTACCTATATAATCAACCAAATTTTTAATTGCATTTAACATAAAGTATTTATGAAACTTTTAACAAAACTCTAATAATGGCCCTTCTGAACTTGCTTCTCTTAGGTCTGAAAAAGCTTCCATTAACATTGCCTTTACTGGGAAATCTAAGATGATAAAAATTGCTCAAAATGAGCATTGCTCTATATTCAGATGACCTAAATTTGAACAATGAAAACAACAAATCAGCCAAGTACATCATAAAAAAAGAAAATCCATATTGTACCTAACTTACTGTAATGTTACAAGATAATTTATTTACTTATTTATTTTTTATTAAGCATTAAGTAAATATTTATTCTTTTCTAAAGAAAAAGAGTGCAGTTTTGTTACATCATACTTGATTTTATCATTTCATAAAACAGTCACAGATGCATGTGATTATAAAATTTTAATGAAATAAGATAAAATTGATGTAGAAGACTTATCAAATATTTTTATCATATGATGACAGACATGCCTTGTATCTTCTAAGGGGAGATGAGATATGATTGAGGAGAACTAGGAGGAGTCTTTGGATTCGATTAGCCAGTTTAAGGGAAACTTTCAGGACAATTGATAAGACTTTCATAAGAAGTAAGATTCATGTTTTACCAAGGTTAGTGCAATCATAGGGTATACATTAACCCTTTGTGAAATAAACACCATATTTCGTGATGTGGTATTAAGTGGGTCCTGAAGTTAATATTTTGCTGAAATAAAGCCAATGCAGTGGGCGATGCAGAAGGGCTAAAGGGGTGGGGGTGGGGGGTTCTGGGGGTTGGAACCCACTTTTTTTTTTTTTTCGACAATTAATGCATTTGAATGGAGAAATATGGTTGGAACCCCCCACCCCCAACCCTTTATCCTTGGTTAAGAACCCCATTCCCCCTTTTTAAAATGGCTGGATCCACCCCAGCAATGTTAACTAACATTAACCACAGCTTAGTATTGGACCAATAAAAAATGTCCATTTTCTTCACCTGCTGCTTTGCCTTTTTTGTCAAAAAGTTCCATTTTCAAAACTAGGTATATAACAAATTATTGAAAGATAATTCATAATACAAATTTTCTAGAAAATAGTGAAGGGAAGGAAATTTAAATTAGACAGATAATTACATTAAGGAAACCAATTTAATAATTATTTTAAATGAAATGATACAGATTTACGCCCAAACTCATACAGGTGTTATCTAATTTGTCTGGATAAAATGCAGGTGAATTTAAGGTGAACCTAAAACAGACTGTTACACCATAGCCATTTTGATTCTCATTACCTAACAAATGTTTGAATGGCTCTAGGTAGAATTCATATTTTTAAAACTGACCAGTTGTAGGATAATTAGTTAAAACCTCTATAATTTTAAATGTAATGTTCAGTATTGGTCGAGAAAAACATTACAATTATCAATTATTTATAGTGGCAGGCAAATTTTTATATTTTTTAAATTGGTCTTTTTGATCACATCAATGACTTACAAATTACACAGATGCCAATAACGAAAATAATACTACTTGAATGATTGTTAGTGACCCTGTCCTTATTGTAAGGTCATATCATACTTTGTTCATCAAACATTTATAACATTGATTGTTTGAAAAGTGAAGGATTTCTAATATAATTTTATGTTATATTACATAGGTACGTAATAAGTTTATAGATATGTACTTTCCTACCTTGTTTTTATCAATTCATTCTCCAAAGAATTCCACATAATAATAGTAAATAAGGCTAATAGCTTAAACTGATCAATTTTTTAGTCTTTCAATTTAAAAACCCAAACAAATACAATATTGAGAATAATTGATGAATGGATGTTTGTTTATGGAGTATGGCTCATTGTATTGTGGAATGTAGCGTTAAAAACTGATTCAGGTCTAAAATGGTTGGGAGTTAAGAGAAAGAAAATCACTTTGCATAATGATTAATGATTGAATAAAGGTACGTTTGGTATAAAACAAAGGTGCGTTTGATTATTGATCAAGGTAGTACAGGTGCTTCATGACAAAGTTTTTTGTTAACAGATATCAGATCTAATATAAACACAGAAAGGTGAAAAAATATTTAAGGAAACATGTGACCACCTGTGAAGTTATGGGCCTTATTTATAATTAGATACCATGGGGGTCAAAGTCAAGTTTATATATTTATTCATAATGGTATTATAGTTTCATTTGATGCCAAATTGATGCTTCATCCTCGTGGAACTCGCAATGATTGCCAGACTATTTTATAGGCAGAAAAGCTAATAACAGATATATAAAGTTGGTCGTGTCGTGTTGTGTAACATCTGAAATGAGCATGATATACCTGTAAACCCCCTAAAGTGAAAAATTAAATCAATGCCCTGCTATTACACAACAAAATTAGGCCATACAAAGTACTTTCTTATTTCACTAATGATAGAGACAGTTTTTGAACACTTAACTGCACATTATCTTAGAAGTATGCAAATACCATAGTATCTTTACTTTGAGGCATTAGGGAAAAAAGCAATGGATGCTCACTAAAATGAATTTATCAGCATGCAATTAATTTGACCCATTTTTTTCAGCTGAAGATGGTGACATTCATCAAATATGTCATATTAAGATTCCCAGAATGAAAGCCATTATTTAAAATACTGTAAAGTGGTGTGTTTTTATTTCAAGATTTCTAAGGGCAAACCTGTTTGCATGGTTAAATTTTCATGTTTTCCTGCATTTTTTCATAATTCCTAATTGTGAACCTAGCGAAATTTAAATTTTCACTGAAATAATCATCTTTATGATACAGATTCAGTTATCACAATAACATCAACTTAGCATTTGACCATTGTGCATTGTAAAAGTTGAAAATTGAAAAAAAATGTATGTATCATCAGCTTTATATGAAAAATATTTTATTTCATTATCCACAAAAAGAGAAATATAGTTTTGTTTCTTTAAAATATAAAAAATCTCTGCTACAGTTTCTCAATCCTTACAAAACCTTGGTGGTACAGATTTTTTGTTTATCTTCTACCCATAAAAATAAAAGCTTTTACTTGTTGTTCAGTATGTAACAGATAAAAGTTTTTTTGGATTTGAATTATTTAAGATAGTAATTACAGTGTATGCATTTGATTAGAATCTTAAAAAACTATAGTTAAGATCTGCATGTCAGTCACTTATTTATTTATTGCTTGATAAAAATTCTTATTTGCATCGTTTGTAGAAAATTGACATATCTAAAAGATAAAACTAAAAAAGAAAGCAATCATGCAGTTGTCCTCTAATCATAACAAATACATTCTACTGCAGCTCACAGTTTGTTAGTCACATCACTTAGTCTTGAGCAATTAGCAGTAGAGCAGTGAACTATCCAGTCTGAAGCAGCTAACAGTACAGTACAAGATAGTCCATAAGCAATACTACAGCTAGTTTAAGCAACTTGCATAACATTGGTTCCCTTATAATAATACTAACAATTCAACAGCTGATAGCATAGGCGGATCTAGGGGGGGGTTATTTAGGGAATCGCTGAAGCATGACTGGAGCGGGCCCCCTTAGGTCAGTCAGGGGGAAAAGTTTTGGATCTGCCACTGGATAGTACAAAAGTCAGGTTATATTAACACCAATGATTGTACAGTAGCTTATAATGCGGTGGGCCCCTTGTTTCAACAGAAACCAGACTCATTATCACCGACCAAATGAATGCAGTTTACAGTTTAGTGATCTTATGGTAATTTAGCAACATTAGTAGAAGTAAAATAATGGCCCAAACCATTCTTCATCAATATACAGTTCAATGGTCCATTTATAATAACATTGACCTTTCTACATGGACAAACACTACATAAGTCCCCTTTAATATAATTGTAAAATCAACAATTCTACATTAGTATGGATAAGAATGAATAAAAGGATAATATCTTCGATTATTCCAGCAATGTACCACATGACCTTGGGAACATTGAATTATTACGTAACATTGCTAGGCATTACAAATAGATTTTTCATGATTATTATTTGAATACTATCTGAACAAGAAAAATCAAGCCTTGCTCCAATGGTTTATGGGGTATACATCTATGAAACAACATCCCAACAACAAAAACAATCAAAAGACATCTAGACTGACTAGAGGGCAGTATAAAGTCAGGAATAAAATTGCTGAATTCATTTCAAATAATAGCAAAAAACATTATAAATAAGTATTGGATGGGACATTTTTACTATTATATATTTTCTCACGATTGGGTAATAGAAAATCCTATCAGTATATTTGTTGGGGGAACTGTCAATTGATTCTTCACAAATATTTATGATCATCATTAAAAAGTGATAAATTTCAGACTGAGAACTTTACTGCAGAAAAAATGAAGTTAAATCTGTTCAAACAAAAGATAGGATGCTAGCTATCAGTTGTTGACAGTATATTGCTTCACTGACAGAGGGGTCTGGCAGAATACTTTAGATAATGTCAAACTTTGCCAATTTGGGTACACTGACACAGTAAATAGACTCTATCAATTTCATAATATAACTATGGCAGTTTTTTGTATTGATTGATTGCTTTACCCTCAAACAGCCTTATCATCCTTCTTTAGGATGGTTTGGTAACTTCAGAATTTCTTCAAAAAGGAATGAAGGTTATCTTTATTACATCTAAATGATCTTTTCTTTGTTATCTATTTACTCCTAACCCCACATCTTTGTTGTACTAATGTACTACAGTGAAATTTGTATTTTATTTTGTAAATGTTGCCAAGTTTCAACTTATCACAAAAGTTAGATTCCCTTTCTCTCATTATTTTTTAAGATATTGCTATGAGATATATCTTATCATTTCAAATTGATGCATTAGAGTTTTTATATTTCTGAAGTCTGTAAAATTAATAGTTACTATTAGAATTAGTGATAAGATGTGCAAAGGCATAAGTTAACTTCTTTTTTCAAGATTATATTGTGATTCTTTCAGAGAATTAACAACGTTAGGGAAATGATATAAAGTATTTTAACAATTGTGTATTTTGAAGTTGTTTTTTTTCAATATGTATATAACAATAAAGGAAACATTCAAATTTTTTGATGAGCAAAACAAAAAAAACCCAAAACATTGCAGAGTTGAAATGATTGCTCCAGATGAGTTGACAATAGCTGAACCCCTCAAAGGAACTTGAAGCATAGGAACAACCCTTATCCAACCTCATTCTTTATTTATTACATATAATGATTTTTCTTTATCATTTAATCTCATTTCTTGTTTTTGTTCATTGCTCATGCATTGTTTCAGCAGCTAATTGTGAAATTGAAGGGAAGGTACATATAAGCTGTGGTTACTCTAAGATTGTATGTACAATGTATTTAAATATACATGTGCTTGTTGAATTAAGTTAGTTGAAGGGGTTATTACATTTTATAATGCTTGTGAATTATGATTGGGAATTATACTAAACATAGTGCTTGAAAATCTGCAATGTTTAAGATTTTGCACTTTGAAAGAATAAGCAGTTGAGGAATTTTTAAGTAGTAATATTGCATAACTGATAATTTTGCAGTGGAGACATCATATTTCAGTTGGTAAATATCTTTTTGAGCATTAACCAGCAGTTGTTTTTAAACATCTGTTATTGAATATCATTGCACACCCTCCCAACTGTTGAGTATGTTGTGTCAACTTTTTATTTATCAAATGTACATGTCATGTAAATTGTAGAAATAAAAACAAGTGTTGCTTATCCCAAACATCTCTAAAATAGCAAAAGAAGCCTTTAACAGGTTGAAACCTCTTGGGAAGAGATAAAATTTAATTACTATCTGTTGGAATGGTAGGCTTATCAGATAAAATCCTATCAAAGTGCTATTACTGACCAGTGTCAATCAGATAGAGACTGCAGACTAAATTGCCTTACAGATGTTTAAAGATAACTCAATACAACTACCCAAATTTAATGTTGAAAGATCAAAACTCTGATGCTGCTGCGAAGAAAATAAGCAAAGTTCCAAAAACTGTACATTATTATAGTTTACATGTCAGAAAATCATGAAGATTTTCGATATCTTTGGCTCGCTTCATAGTGCGTAAAATACAATCACAGAAACAAGAGAAATCTTGGTGCGTAGCCGAGTTATGTAACTTATTGATATAACAGTGTCTTATCTGCTTACTATGACAAGAATGCATGTCATACAAGTGTGGCATAGATAAGGCAAGGGCATTAACCCATACATCACAAGTAGGTATTGTTGTTTTCCATGTTTATAAACAATGTATGGCTACTCCTCATTAATCATATCATTGTTTATACTTCAAATGCTAAAAATAAGGAGAGACTCTTCACAAAATTATTGCAAAGGTTGTTTACTATTCATGTATTGAAGAAAATGTTGCAGTTGATCTTTCTCTAGGAATTTGGCCTGGCAAAGCAGTGAGCTATACTGTATAAAATGTGCAACTAGAACTATTTTATTATATTGCTGAAGGCAGGAGAATACACTGAATGTACATTTCTTGAAACTTGCATAGTGCCTACTTTGATATAATGAAATTGTGGTAGTCGCAAAAATCTTTGCTGCTTTAAAGCGTTTGATTGAACAAAAAAGTAGAGATGAACTCAATCAGTCATACAGTTTGCCTATCAATAATTAGTTTTACTTATTACATTATTATTTCAAAATGATAGAACAGCAGAATCAAGACATCTTCATTAATGTAGGGTCTTTCTCATTACACTTGACTTGATTTTTTAAATATATGAAGGTCAAGGTAATTTAAAACTCAAATAGGTTAATGGTACTATTAACATGTAAAAATAAACCTTTTAAACATAAAAAATAAAATAAAAATGTAAAAAAATATTCCAATTTTTTAACTGCAATTTGAGAGATATGCCCCATGTACTATCTTTGTTAAACATAATTAAAAAATAAAAACTGATGAAAAATATTATCATACGACCTAGGCATACAGTATAACATTGAGAGTATGAACATTTTTATCTATGAGGAATGCTACGAATATTATTTTGTTTCTGGGGTGCATTCTGATAAACCCATATCTAATGCCAAGTTTCAAGCCTATATGTTTGTTTTTGATACAAATTTTATATCATCATCAAATACAAAATTTTGCACTAAGCTTCTTAATTATAAGGGCAAAAACATTAAACTCATTATACCTGTATGCCACACAGTTTATGGTGTATAATGTTACAAGCAATTTGTTCTGTCCATCTGTTCTTCATTTCTGATTTACTATAAGAATCTAAACCTTGGTAAAGATCAGGGGCATAGTTTACAAGAAAATAAGTTTTTGTCTAGTATAATTTCATCAATGACACAGTCAATTTTTCTCAATGGTCATAAGAAGAAATATATTTGCAGCTTTCATTTCATCATAGTGGGTGTAACTCTATTGAAGAAGTACTTTTCTTTTTCTATCTTTTGCTATTATTACAAAATTCAAGTTAGATAATACTGTACTAATAATTGATTACATATACTGGTAATCTTTTGACATACAAGTATGCTGTAACTCAGTCTATGAAAAAGTGCAGCGCCTAATTAGTACCTTATTCCCATTAAATAATTTGAGAGTCATTTTTTATACAAAAGAATCTGATATGTACAATCTTTTTGAATTTTAGATTCACGATTGTTCAATCCTGAATATAAAAGATGATTTATGTTTTATTAGACAACTCCACTTCATTGATACTATATTGATATGAATGACTCGCTGGTCAGTGAATGGAGATTAGATTTTTTATTACAGTTTATGTGTATCACAAAAAATCACTGTATCTTTGATGTATTATAATCCCCAATACAATATTGTGAAAGATAAATCATTATGGAAGATCTTGTTGAGGGAAAAGAGTATAGGACGGTAGATCCCCCAACCTGTTACCAAATCTATTTAGAATAAGGGTTGGATTTAAACACTTTCTTATAGGGGTAAATTCAGTAAATAAATATACGTCATCAGGGACCGCCCATTTAGGGGAGAGCTTTCTGTATAACACTGAAGTCATATGCTCTTCTGATTGGTAGATAATGTTTGTAATAAATATTTTTGGCAGATGGATCAAAACTAGAGTTGAAAAAAAATAAAAAATAAATGCTGAATGTACTAATTTTTTTTACTACAGGGTTGAAAAGTAATGGGGGTCAGTTTAGGAATTCTGTGCGAATCTACATTGTTTGTAAACAAGGCCATGTGAGTGCCCAAAAATGCCGCATGACCCTATGTTTTTATTAGTGCAAAAGATAGGGCTACATTTGTACTTTCATGAATGTTATATGAAAGTTTCCAATTTCTAAAGGTAAATCAGGTAAAAATTTAATTCCATACATAGATTAGCATTAAAGTCAATGGGAGATTTTTTTACTGAATTTACCCCTTTAACGCAGTTTCAGCCAAACTATGGCACCATCTGATAAGAACCCCCTTGTAAGACTTTAGTATCTGCTATTGCTATATTGGTATGCTATCTAAGAAGCTTATCAGTGTATGAATTCTAATACACTATTTTCTGTTGGTAACCTTGACTTTTTTGTAGAACAAAAAATAAAGGTGCACTCTACTCACACTAATTAGTGAAAAAAGTGCAAAGGTATTGACATCATTGACAATAAGAAACAGAATGGAGTTGAACTCATTTTATAAGTACATATAGTTTAAGATCAATGTATTTCAAACAACTATCTTGTTTCTACTATAAGTTACTACAAGTAGCATTAAACACATTTATCAGTCAGCTAATAAATCGTGTTTCTACTCAAATCAATGTATTGTATTGAAACACCTTGTTCCCATTTATCTTTGACAAAACATAATCTTTTTTTATTGTAAAAGCTGCCAAATTTTAACACAAAGATCTGGAGAAAACATCACTTCTGATTGTTTTAGTAGTTGGTATCAGGATGAGGAATAATTACTTAATTATTGTTGACTTACACGTGTAAACAACTAATTACACATATTTACTTTGTGGAATTTACACTTTTTTCTGGAACAGTGTGTACTAAAAGCATGATTTTCTGGGTATGATTCAACTTTATTATTTATAAATGGAAAATGGATTGTTATTTATACATAAAAATTGGTAGATGGTCAAAATTAGATGACATGCATTTCTATCCTATGCTAACATTCACTGTTATTAATAATAACTGAAATTGCTGTTTAGAAATCGTTAACCTCATCTGTAAAATGAACAAAGATTTAGTATAATATTTTTTTCTGTTTTTTTTTCAGATAGAATTTTACTGGAGGTTACAGTCCTGTTAATACTGTCTAGGCCCAATAACATTTCATGAAGTAAAGTGTCACTTGATGAAATAAGATAGTATGCAGCTGACCAATGCAGTCTTCCAACTAAGCCCTTCAGAGTGAAAATTTCATATCTTCTCTCAATTATAAAATGGTTAAGTAGGAATATAAATATGTCATCCACTACTGATTAGGGGACAGATGATATTACAGAAAACAGATGTTTAAAACAAAAACTGAGTGTGTAAATTTTTGATAAACCCTCAAGTTAAGAAATTACAAAAGTAAAAAGTAAATATTCTGATATAGCTTTACATCTACACATTACCTCATCAGATATTTAAAAGAAGAAGCATGAGTTTTGAATAATGTATTATTTTTCATAGTTTTATATGTTATATTTAAGCTTTGAATCTTTAATATGGTAAATTTCGGTAAATTTCAACAGCTTAATTAAGTTCATTACATATACATTAATTTGTTGTTACTAAAATACTATGAGAGCTCAACCACACCCTTTTTTGCATCAGAGACATATAATACAATATATTATATGTCTCTGATTGCATGTATTGATAGATTGTCAAAAGATGGTAAGAAGAAGAAAAAAAGAAAAGAATATAAGAAGAACAATTAGGTCTTTTCTCATCTACGGGATAGATCCCATTGATACTAAATGATACCTCAATATTTTTATGGTAGGGGTGTGCCAGTCTGGCCTAAAAAATGTACCAATTTTAATATACATGTAACATAACGTTTAGCACCTATAGTCTGGAGCAGATCCAGAACTTTTTGTAAGGGGGAGGGGGGATGACTGACCTAATAGGGGGCCGCTCTAGTCATCAGTGATTCCCTAAATAATCAACCAAATTTTTCCAAAGAAAAAAGGGGGGACGCATTTGGAACTTATTTTGAAGGTGAACTTTCATATTAATTCATATATTAGTTTAATTTAGTATAATAACATTGACTATTTATAATTTAAGATTCTGAATAGAATATTCATATATGAAATGAAGATTATACATACCCCAAATCAATATATCGCTCTCAAACGTAAATGCATTTTTATATAGTATGTTATAAAAGGAGGGTCATTTTTATATAAAACCTCTCAAAAAAGGGGGAGGCAGTGCTGTGTATTTACTATTAATTCATTTATGCAACAATTACCACTTGTGGATCAGGATAAAATAACATGTGCTTCCTGTCATCTGACAAATTTTAATTGGAGTGACAGTTTAATTTGAAATTATGGTGTTTTTTTAAGTGGTGCAGATGATAAGCCCAACATCATTTTGATGTGATTTCTCGGGCTTAGTTGCAAGACTGAATGATAAGTAAGTTATCAAAACATTTCATTTGTATGCAGTTTCATTAAACAAAAGCATCACAAGTTATATAAAATAACCTGGATTATTTCATAAAAAAGGGACTACCAGTATTATGAATTTTGTACTGCACATTATGTCAACCCAAAATCTTCATAAAAAATTGATATTTCATGTCTTTCTTCCAAATTGTTGTACCAGTTTTCCTTTCAAGCATGTATCACTGATCAGAGGTCCAATGTGGTTGTTGTTTTTGTATTGTTGGTTTCCTGCGGACGGGGTACAAAAGTGCCTAGAATGGAGACATACCTTTTGGTTGGACTAGAAGCTATGTTATATACCTGAGGACAAACTTTATTTAAAGACCAGTTAGAAATTTCATTTACCTAATATAACTGAATACACCTGTCTTTGATATTACTAAGCAAAAGCTGATCAACTGCCTTAATTGTCATTTGCATCTTTAAAAACTTGAATGTACTTAATCAAGCAAGCTTTTTACAAAGCATATGCTTACAATGATTAATCCATCTTAAAAATTTGAAACAAATGTTTTTAAAACCAGTTCATGAAGATAGATAAACAGCAACACACTTCATGTTCTGAAATGTCCTTAACAAAAACTTAGATAGTAGACATATAATTGATTAACCATCATTTGATCAGCAGACTTTAGCCAAAATTTTCTCATAAAGTTGTCCATGTCCACAAAATAGCTCTAGAGTAGTACACTAATTAACTACAGTTATAAACAGTCAAATGAATTAAGGACAAGTTGAGGCCATTCTGTATGAAGCCTCTATACATTGATACCTTAACTTCAATGTTATCTATAAAAACAAACAACATTATTTGTAAATAAAGATAATTAAAGTCTACAAGAATTAATCTCAGACTCACCTGTACAGCTAAATGTAAACAAATTGTTTGACTTAAGATTCCATGTTATAAAATCCCTGCTTTGTCCTGCGAGAGGAGGCGCTGGGCATGTATCCAGAGAATGTCTTAACTTTCAAACCAGATGTCTTACTACAGCTTGTTTAACAGAACGAGTTGCTTTTTATGTTTCATTCATCTGATTTATAATTTAATCCGCTTGAAAGAATTTCATTATGCTTTTACAGATTTCCCATTATAATTTGTTTATGTTTTCCATGACAAATCATCTATACCTCGCTTTCTTGTTATAGACATTTTTTGTTATGATACAGAATCTTTGTTGAAGTCATTCCAACAACTTCTTGATAAATGTTTGCTTTTTCTAGTTTTGATATCTGTCCAGATTTAATAACTAAGAGTTCCTTCCAATTAGTGACGTTACTAGTACAATTAATGAGATGTTATCATATTTTATGCATTTTTTGAGATGACAGTTGTGAAGAGAATATTGTAAGTTATGTTTATTCTTTAGCTTTTGTGATGGATGTATCATTTCAGATTTACAATATATTTTATAAAAACATTTTAATCTCTACATCTTTTGTTTTGTAGAATTTCATGATAGAGGAAGCCTTCAAAGTTTGGTTTATATTAAAGATGGCAGGTATATTAAAATAAACAGTCACTTAACTCATAACATCTCAACATGGAAACTCAAGTGCTTTGCATCTAATGTGACTTTTGTTGACAAAAAACAGATAAGATCTTACTACTACAACAGAATGCAATTCAGATGTAAAAACTTCTGCTAACTTTTTTCTACAATTTACTTTCTTGTTTCCATAGAAACAGGTGTACACAAAATGAATTGCCCCTATATCAATTTTGGGCGTAAGTATTATGATATAAAAGTAATAGCCCCTATGTTATTAAATAAATGTCAAGACAAGATATTCATACCTTTATCAGGGTTTTGTATACTCACAATGATTGAACAATCAATCAGCGCTAAAAAATTAGTTACGGAGATTTCCTGAATGTGAAGGATTCGATATGATATTGACCTGGTAATTTATTGCGATGAACAGGATAATATATATTTTGCTTGCCAATTCCCATCTGTATTTTATGATAGAGAAAACACATGAACTTAATGTGCTAATTGCCTAATTAACATAATTGATGTATAATTATATTGCATAATTTATAGATAGGTATTTTGGATTGTATTGTTTCCTTCCTCAACACATATCAAAGGGAGATAACTCCTGTTCTGTTCTTAGTTTGCCAATAAGTAACAAGCTGTCTCAGCACTGCTAGTGGAATGTTACATGCATTTTTATTTTTGGATAATTCATGCATTTTTGCTGTGATTTAACGCTATCTGCTGTTTGCTATGACATATCGCTACATGTAATTTTGTGTCATTGAAGCACTGGGGCAAAAATAAGTGCCAAATTTGATGAAAACCATTTTTTGTCTCTTTGGATAGATTGAAGTGCTGTTGGATGTTTTACAAAATAATTTTTTTTATGATAATGAGGAATTTCATTAGCTCTTCTGCTTACAGATTTATTTGTAAAGTGACAGATTTATCACAGGATATTATTTTATTGTCTTGGGGAGGGGGGGAAGGGAATGAATAGGGAACTCAATACTAATGCAAGAATTTTATTACAATTTTAATTTGTCAAGTCTGCCACAGTTGGAAAAGTTTTAAGAACAGGGAACTAGCAGTTTAAGGTGACATATATAAGCAACTTTGAAATAAACCCAATTTAAAGAGATTACAGAAGACCCTTAACGCACATTAGCATTTTATAAATTTGAGTAGCTTATTTTTTTCTAACTGGATGTAGCCTTAAAAGCAAGTTCCATGAGTAAAGACATTAATAAAAAATGCACCAACTTTTCAACATGATGTCAATTCCAGGTGATGGTTAGCTAAATATGCTATTTTGTAAAGGTGCAGGCCTTGAAGGCATAAAACTTTGCTCAGTGCTCGGAGCACAAAAATCATGCTCGAAACATGAAATCCAGCAATTTTATTGGTTAATTTTCGAGTCCGAGTACAAAAATCATGCTCGAAAGTTTTATGACCATGAGGCCTGATCATTTATTAAAAAAAATATGTAAGGTTGCTGACAAAATTTCCTAAGTTTTGAGGACTTGATTGACAATAAAAACCAAAAATCTGAAAATAATCAAAAATACAGAATTGCATTAAAGATTGGAACACTTTAGCCAATTGAAGTTTTTTCAGGAATAAGTTAACAGGTTTATTACAACACAAGTTTTTAGTCTAGGATGAAGAGATAAAGAAATTTTCTCTATTCATTATTCCCACAAACCACAAAGATTTTGATCTGGACTTGTTTGTTATGTCTAACATATTGTCTGATTTGTGGCTTATCTTGTCTGAGATGATTTCATACCTGACTAACTATCCTGTCAGGACAACTAAATCTGCCAGATACCTCATCCACTTCAACCAGTCAATCCTTGCATAAAGTATTTAAAATCTCATAAATATTCTATAACTATTTATAAACTTACTGACTTGCATGCAATCAGGAAGGAGAATATCTTCAACTTTAAGCTTAAGGTTAAACTTAAATTCATTGCTTATATTTAACTCATGCAAGTGATGTACTGGGTGATGTTTTATTTGATTCAGCAGTTTTGAATTATTTTACTTCACCCTGTTTGGACCATAACTCAGTTATCTTATTGAATTCATGAGGTACAAGGTTAAGTCCTATGCTTTCAATTTCAAAAGTGGAATTCAAGTCTTGCAGGATTTTAGTATGCATTATTTCTTAACATTGCACTTTGATAACTTGAATGGTTCTCTACAGCAGATAAAATTTCTGAGCAGTTGAAGAGTTTGATTGATAAAACAAATTGCAATTTGGTCAAAATTTTGAATGAATTGAAATAGGTGGAACAGTATGATATAATCACACATTTCTTATTTCTCAGTTGATTATTGTAGACACAAATGTGTTATATCTTATAGTTAAGTGGTTATGTCAGAATTACAACTTAAAAAATGACAACTTATATTAATCTTAAAAGTGAAAATACTTAAAATAAGTTTTAACAATAAGGTGTTATGGGAAAAGAGTGACTATACTCTTTGTATTGAAAATCGTATCTTGAAAAAAGGTGTCCATGCAAGGTCGTTTGAATTTTGCATTAAAAATATTTTTGACAGACCAGATAACTTCAAACAAAGAACTGGTAAATTCTTTTGATTTTTTTCTTAGTAAAGTAGAGTAAAGTTTTAAGTATCAGCTGGCTCACTATTTTTACTATTCTAGGGTTACATTTTTCTTGAAGACTTTAGATACACTTAAAATCATCTAAAATGAAGTCATAATGTGCTTGAATTTGAGAGCACTGATAAGGTAAGAGATAGTGTTTACTATATTGCACCTGTCCTACTACAAGTCCATATTTCATCTACATATATCCTACTGTTTGATACATAACATTTTAAATGATAATTGCATGTTATCATTCAAATATTCCAATCAGTGCAAGTTATTCACTTTAAATCTAAGTCAGTAATGTGAAATTTATATCTTTAACAAATTTTTACCATTAAATTCTAATGACTGAATAGTTTAGATGATTTCTATCCAGAAAATGCATGAGTTTCTTTATCAAACAAAATCCAAAACAAAAATTCTTGGCTAGGCATACCTGCCAACTTTCACGATTTAGGCGTGTACTACACGATTTTGACCCTTTGTCACGATTGCACGATCGTGTTCCTGGAAAACCCTCTAAAACACGATTTGGTGAAAATCTTCACGAAAAATATTGTTGTTCCCGATTTTGAACTGTGTCCAATGGAGGAAAATCGTGTTCAGCCAATCAAATTGTGTGTTTCTCATGATCAAATTAATCAGCCAATCAAAAACGTTTTCTCTCAAGATTATTTTAACATGCTAGATATTGAACTTGTGTTGTATTCCTCTGTTTGTTGGTTAAAAACGTGAACATGGCAAATGATTTTTCAACTGCAAGGAGGTTCTTACACAGAATAAGAATAAAAGCATGGCTGATTGACAAACTACAATGATGCAGTACTACCATAAAGATAATAAATAGTAGTTTATTCACTAATTTATTGACATTACATGCATGTACACTTGCTGTAACATAATTTTATTTATGTATTCAATCATTTAAAGTATAATGTACTATTCATTATTTTTCACATGCCCCCCCCCCCCCCTCCCCCATCAACATGAGGAATCCTTTAAATGAGGGACTACCCTTAGTCAAGGGGTCACTCTTGTAAACAATAAAATAGAAAAATGTAGATTTATTGACTTAAAAATGGGAAATTCTGAGATTATATTTGGAACAGCTTTTCTAAATGAAGAGTCCTATTATTTTCAATTATAAAGAAGATATAAGGCCAAGAACATATCAAAATTTTTGGACATGTGTTGACCATATAATACCAGATAGATCATAAGATGTATAGTTCTTTGGGAAAAGTTTCTTCAAATAATATGAATGTGTGCTCATTTGTACTTAAAAAGTGGTTTTTAATGTCCTTACATAGAGGGGGGATCCCTAGGTGTTGTTCCTAACCTGATAAAGGTCCTTCTTTGTGTATAATTTAAAATTTGAAAAGTCAACAACTATCTAGTATCCTTACACATGAAAATAATTCCTGGTCTTACAGCTACATGTTCATATTTTCTGCTGATATAAAAACTAGAATCATGCAAATAAACTTAAGAAAAAGGCATGTAAGCTCATCTTACAAATATGACACTTTTTCTAGACTACAAAACAGCACGCGCAAAATAGTCGTCGCAAAGAATTGTTACCTTTGAAACTGTTGTCGCGCGCTAAAACCCCCATGGGCATTTTCAAAAGTTGGCAGGTATGGCTAGGGAAATTGTTATTACGTAAGTTGAAACAGTGAATTTAAAAAATTTCATATTTCACTTTTAAAGACATTATCACTCAGTTCGAAATACATTTCTACAGTATTTTGGTATCATAGATGCAATTTCAATATTTCCAAATCTAATCAAAAAGTTTTTAACTGTCAACTCCCTTATTATTTACACTACTCATAGGAGAAGAACATGTTTTTATGATATTACTATAAAGCGGTCACTACAGTTAAAAAAATCTTAAGATATATAAGTCTTTAATCCTGTAGGAGTAGGCTTTTCCCCTTTTCATAGAGGTTTACTAATACAGTGCCACTGAATTGAGCCAGTAATCCTGAATGACAATTACTAGAGTGGGTCAAAGTACTTTAAACAAACTTATTTTTGTTGATACTTTTTGACAGTGATTTATTTTGGCAATTTTCTAGTTTTATTGTTTTTCTTCTTCTTGTAGTTTCTAATTTCTTGTTGTATTAAAGTATGCTTAAGTAAGTTAAGTTATATATTGTAACAGCACTCTGAGAGTACTTTTTAAGCTGCTGATTTAGAATCTTGCTGTCAAACATTCTGTTATATTAGCAACTGTGCTCATGTCATCCAATCCATCATATCTCTTCTTTTTCAAGTTACATATTACATGTAATGGTATTACTTAGAGGATTTAGCTTGTTTGATTGGAAATACATGTCTATTGTTTCTCCAGTAACCAGGAGGCAACAGACATGCTATGGTCTATTTTTAATGCTTCTATTAAATGTGTATTAGATTATTATTTGACGTTTGATGAAATTGATTTTTTATAAAGATATGACAATTTTATCTGAAGAATTTAGTACCTTGACAAGGTTTGGATATGATTTTCTCCAAACAGCATACCATTGACAGGAGTCTGACTGTGAAATCAATAATGAAAGATTATCTTTTTGACAATGATAAATTTGAGCAAACATTTATTTTTTTTAACTCAATTTTGTGATTTAACAGACAGATTCGACTTTGTCAACTTGATTTTTTTCTGTAAATAATAGACATCATATTGGGTAGGCCGGAAATATAAAAGAGACAAATGACAATTCAGCTATAGTTTAAGATATCAAAGATGTACCACTTCTCATACCAAGCTGTGATATATTTTCAACGCCTTTGTAATTTTGTGGTTTGCTTTATCTTTAAGTTCAATGTGAGAAAATATCTCAAGTATATTTTTACCTGAAGGGTTTTAATATGTGATGTTAGATTTTCCCATAGAAATAACTTGTAGGTTTTGTCACTGACAGTAAATAGGGTGATATAAAGTTCTGATTCTCATTCGTCTTGTGAAACTTAGACAGTGGCTTAAATTGTACAACCAATCATTTTAATATTTGCATGTTAAGAGGAATCCAAAATTTGATAATTTAAACTTGAAACTTCAAAATTTAATATCAGTTTTGCACTTTTTAAAATTGTGTAAATTGATCTTGTAGCACTTGAAATTGAGCTTTTGTTCCATGTTGAAGACCTCAGTGTGACTTTGAAATGAAGAACAGCAATAAAAGCACTGTTCCAGTGCACATAGGGATTTTGTGTCGTGAACTAATACGCAGTATCTCTTCTTTTCTATCAATAATGTTTTTTAGAAATGTGCAAAGAGGAGCTTTTAAATACAACATTAAAATTTTGAAACCATTAATGTAATAGTATCATAAAATAAATGGTAATTTATGATGTATTTAAATTAACAGAGATCGTTATGTAATAGATTACCATATATTAAAAAATAACATTTGTGTGAATTTATTTCAGATAAAGTATGCTGATTAGCTGCTGGGACTCACGGTGAAGTTTGACCAACATGAAGGCACCTGATGAGCACGGAGATAAAATTGTAGACATTTCAAACATAAAAAGTTTTAGAACTGAGGTAATCATCAAAAACTAGATACCATTTTATCAAAATAATCTTTCAAAGATCTAAAAGGGGTGAAACTTAAGAATGGTTTGAGTTAGAATGCCCAGTATATGTTAAAAATTTGAATGTTTTTACCTTTGATTCATTAGCTTTCAAGTACGTAAAGAAAACAGCAATAATGAGGGTGTATGGGTTGCTTTGACCTCCCCAACACCTGCATTTCAAGATTGTTAGCTGCATAAGTATGCATTGGCTTTCCCATGGTCTTGTTTATCAGGAAAAGGTGAAATATTTGCATAACTCAATTGATTCTTAATTTGTTGTTTATAAATGACTGCAGTAGTCTGCATAATTGAAGTACAAAAATCCATTTAGTTGTGGCCATTCATAAACATTTAGTGATTGAGAAAAGAAAACCCAAAACAAAAACCTGGCTGTCTTTTGAAATTGTCAATTTGAAAAATTCTTCTGCATTTCTTTAATTGCCATTTCAAGCCAAACCCTAAGATTCACTTAGGTATGAAAATATGATTCTCCTGGACTTATAAGTCTACCAGTAAAACCCTTGCTAAAGTGATGCATGCCCTTGGCTGTTCAACATGTATAAAGATACGACAATATCCAGTCACTACTGTCAGAATGGGGACATTAAATGTGATGCCATGTGAAAAGGTTTATTTCGAAATAAGTTTTATTGCGAACCCTATGATAGTTTTCCATAGATTCACCTGCAAGTTACCTGTCGATTTAAACTTTTGTAAGTTCTATTGTCCCATCTTACAAATACAACAGGTATTGTTTTCTGTATAGTTTATTCACCAGGACCTTTAAATTTCTTCTAGGAGAAATATATCACTCATTGATTAATTTACCTGACCAAAAAATTATCTGTTTTTTTATTGAAATACTTCTATAAACTCACATAAACTGTATGCAATATTGTATTTATTCAATATATCATTAATATATTTTCAATCTGTTCAATATAAAATCTGATTTAATAATAAAAAGTTTATTTTAGACACATTTTTTTAGTATTTTCCAATGAATTTGCATGGTTTTTTTTGTTGTTAATTTATAGACTATGTTTATGAAGACTTTAATTTAAAAATAATAATATTCAAATTTTTATTTATCAAACACACAAAAATATTTATTGAATATTTGATCAGAAATCAACTTTTAATTTTTAAATCATTATTAATATTGAACACATTAAAAACGAGTTTTTGGTATTGAATAAATACAACACCACATGCAGTTTTGTGAGTCCTTTCTTAGTATTGGTATAAGTAATTTTTCATCATTGACAGTTCAATTTTTTGTTCAGGTAAATTAATCAATGAGTGATAGATTTCTCCTAGAAGAAATTTAAAGGTCCTGGTGAATAAACTATACAGAGAACAATACCTGTTGTATTTGTTCAATGGGACAATAGAACTGCCAAAAGTTTAAATCGACAGGTAACTTGCAGGTGAATCTATGGAAAACTATCATAGGATTCGCTATAATATTTATATCAAACGTTGGACCAGCATTTTCATCTGTAACTGCCACAACATAGATAGGTATACAATCAGTACCAGCATACCGACTGTTTCTTTGAGCATAAACAAACTTAATTAAAAAGTCATATAGTAAATTACCAGCATGATTACTACGATTTAAGTTTTAGCTATTGACGCTGAAGCCACAATTTCAAGTATATTTGTACTCAGAAGATAGGCTATCGATTTCAATCAGCAAACGATTGCTGATCAATTTATTTCAAAAAGCTAATTTTCTAAATATCATTTGTAAAATCTATGATAATAACTTAGTGACAGAACAAATTTAAGCATTATTGATGAGAAATCGTTGTCATTAATAACACTAAGAGTCAACAACGTATCCTTATCTGCATATTATACAAGAACTTGCTAAAACAGGATGTAATCAAGTTATGTTTTTGTTTAATTACAGTCAGGATGATGTAAGTTTCCATACAAACACTTTGTCAATTAAAAGCCAGGTAGAATAATAAACAGCTGCAGTGTCCAGGTAGGTTGAAGTTTGTTGCACCTCTAGTCAGGTGTGTTAATTTCCATCCAATAGATTCACAGTTTTTATTGTAATATTGTTGTCAAACTGATAGCAATACTATCATGGGTTTATTGATCAGGTGAAGAGGATTCTCATTTCATTAGGATGTTTGATTATGATAAAGAATTGGTCATATATTTCTGCAATATTAAGGGGTTCGACCTTTGAAAGCATTTATTTATGCCCTTAATATGAATTTGTTCCAAGCTTTTAAAATCTTTATACTGGACATTAAATTGTCCTGAACTAGCTTGTTATGTTACTACGCAACAAGTATTAAGTTGATAACTGAAGGAAAAATAGAGCAGGAAACTGTATCTTTTTTATAAAATGCCTCAAATACCAAATTTAAGGTCAAGACCTGCCATCATTTGATGTGAATATTTTATTTCTTTCATTCTGCCTTAGGTGTAGATTCCAATCCAAGGGAGATAACTACAATTAAGAAGCCTTCTCTGCAGATAAGCCATCTATTGAAATACAACAATGTTATTGTATGAGTTGCATAATAAATGAAGTAAATCTGTCACTTGAAACATATTTATATAATGGTGCTGTTTACATCTTTTCAATGATTTTTAAATATTTATTGTCAATTTTTTTGAGTTGTTCAGTTTAAGAATTCAGACCTTTCAAAGTCAAAGTTGTATAACTGACAGGATTTGTTTTGCAAGCTCGTGTCATAATAGTAGTTCTAGTAGGTCCCTAATGGTAATTAAATATTATATGTTTATAAATCTATTGATAAATTATCCTTTTAAAAAGCATTGAATCACCACGTATTGACAATAAAACAGCATTTTGAATATCCACTTAAAGCAAATTTTGGAAGAAAAATGCATTGTGATCTATTTTCAACATTACTTGATCCTGTAAGCTTGCTACTGCATAAATAATGAGGAAAACTTTATAAATTTAATTTGATCCTGAGACATAAATTCTAGCAAGTGTTTTATACTTCATTGAAGATCCTAATGAAAAATACTTTAAATGAGGTCTTGTACTAATAGAATTCTGATTAAGTTCTACACATTTTATGGTTAAAAAATTATGTCTTGCATTTAAAGTTGAATTTCATTATCAAAAATAACGTGTGGTTAGGATTTTTACATCTAATATATAATCTTAAGTCATAATCAGAAAAAGAACTTATAAACTCATATTCACCATTTCCTTTCTCAATTTTATCATAGTAAACCAATATGTTAAAGATTTTTTTCTCTCACTAGAATCACAGTATGACCCCTCTATGTTGCATCTCCATGCCTGTCTTTATCATTTGTGGGGTCTGACATACCAGAGAAGCGATAGTTGTATATTCCAGATTCAGGATCATTAAGTGTTTTTAATTTGTAAAGATGCTCCAAATAGGTATACTAAATCAAATGTCTTGTTTTCTTATCCTTTTAAGGGCCTAATGACTTAGAGAGGTGGATTCTATGACTTTATGGCTTAAGAGTTGGTCAATATCTACCTGTATAGATCACTTTGGCATACCATATCTAGGTTGTACAGAAGGTATTTTAAATTTACTCAGGTCATTTGTAAAAATTGTAACCATTGAAACAAAGCACTCAAAAATACTATTGAAATTTTATTGATTTTATTCAAATTCAATAGAACTACAATGTATAAAGTTTCTAAAGGAAAAATTGAAAATTAGGTTATTAATTGTTCATAATTGATTAACAAATGTTTCAAAGGAAATTTATTGATTGATAGTGGCTTAATGTCAGATCAGCATGAAGATGCTAAATTTTTATGAATCAGATGAGCTCTATAAGATAAATCTGTTATTCAATTACAAAAACTTGTTCAAGCTTTTAAGTCAATTCAGGAATTAATTTGTTCAAATACGATTTGTATGTGATAAGACTTAGCTAGTAAGTCCATCAGTAATGTCACCTAAGTTTCCCCCATTTATGAAACTGACTACCATGAGAAATTTGAAAAGTGTAAATTTTAAAAGGTGTTTTAAAGAATTTTAAAAAGAAATTCTGATTCTTTTGATAAAACATGTATCACCAATTCCTTCATCATAGGTATAAATGATTTGATATATTGTGATCTATTGTCTATTGTTTACTTTTATAAATGTATACTCAATCTACCTTTCCCTTGCAATCCTCTTACAAATGTTATTGATAATTTTCAAAGTAATAGAAAATTTGGATCATTCCAGTTCTAACAACAGCATTTACAGCTAGCGTTTCAATAATCATGTTCTAGAACTAGAGCATAAAAAGTTCTATAACCAGAACATAAAAAAAATAGATGATGTCATTGCGCTGATTGGGATAAAATCATTGTCTTTTCCCATTATAAAGTAATTATATTCTAGTCCATTTCATTTCACTTCAAAGATCAAAATCGTGCCATTAAATAGTTTCCCACAAAAAATCACATCAAAGGAAGTAGGTATTCAGGTAAAAACGTACAGGTGAGTAGAAGATATTAATTGACTGATAGTGATGGATTACATGGATAAGTAGATAATGACCAATCATTGAATCCTCCCTATAATTGTCACTCGTATTGTTCCCGCTGATGACAATATAATACTGACAAAATGACATACAAGGCTGAGATTTGTCGCTAGTCCGTAATTTTTGGCTTATTTCAGAAGTGTGTTTGATGAAGTATAATTCGTATAGACAGAAAATCTATACTACAAAGAAGAAGGCTGGTCATTTAGTTTAAATGGATTAATAATTTTCGATGTCTTTTCTTTTTCTATTTGTTTGTTTTAGAATTAAGTTAGACACTTTTTGTACCTTTTTCTCAGGTAGTATAGGTGAAAATATGTTCATTAGTTAGTAAAATTGGAATGTGATTGAAGAATTACAGGCCTAGATCTCTTATGATCAATTTGTCAAAAGTTTATCAAACAGAATACTGCATAGTAGGTGACAATCCTGGACACTATAGATTATATAATCAAATTCTTCTCCAAAAATTGACACATAAAAGTAAATATTTTATTCCTGAAGATGATTGTGTGACTTTCTTTGTATTCAGATTGTTTTAAGGTTACGTATATTCATGTCTGATCTTATCCAAGGTTTTTTTCCAAATTATCTCATTGTTACTTGTGGATAAAAGTCTTGAAAAAGTAGGCAACATATCCCTTCTTTTTGAGTAGAATTTATGAAGAAAAAAATGAAGTGAAGTAAAATGTAACTAGTCTGTGTGCTTAATTTTAAACTGTGTGATATTCAGATATACTGTTGATTTATAACTAAAATGGAAAGAATATAAGTCAGTATTTTCCACTATTCAATATTGTATTAACCAGCCATTACATTAACAGATTAATGTATTAGATTGATTAGATTGGGGAGGGGGTGGGAGTGGGTGGTAAATAGGTTATTGTCTAGCCCATTGCTTAATCCAAGAATATATCATGACAGCTTATTGGGAATAAATGTCATATAATAAAACAACTAAAAGACTTTTAATTTGATGAATACAAACTTTATCATCTCAAGAAAAAATCATATCGAACTCAGCCAATGACCTTGGTAAATATGATACATGTATTCTTTTGTTATTAAGTCTTAATAAAAGTCATTTGTTATTAGTCTATCCACTAGGTAAGTCTTTGTTAATTCTAACCGTAGGCATTTTTGAAGATTGAAAAAGAGGATGTTGATTCTGATAAAAGTAAAGAAATCAGATGTGGTACTAGGAATATTTCGCTACAGGCATCTACAAAAAAATAATAAAATACATAATCTTTGAACTGATCTCAGAAGTTTTAGATTGATTGATTGATTGTTGCTGTTTTAACTCCACTTTTAAGAGCCACTTTTGGGCTATTTCGTGGCGGCCTGCTTTTACTGGTGAAGGAGGCCAGAGTGACTAAATTTTTAGAAGATTTCCTTTCCAATGACATAACTATAAATTTTCATCATTTTACCAAAGACTAAAACTAAATGTATTTAAAATTATTTTCATCATTACTCACAATGGTCATCTAGACTCATTTACTTAGTCTTATATTGGTCACAACACTTCAATATGTTGAATTGTTTACAAAAAGTTTGTGGGAGCCTCTGGTTCAAATTATATGATGTATAATGTAGAACTTGATATCATTTGAAAATTTACATAATTTGAATTTTGGATTGTCTTTAAGACTGACTTTAATAAATATTTAATGATGTTTATGAAAATTTGATAATATGTTCATTCACCATTGTGGGAATAAGATTACAAAATGAAATCAAACCCTTCATGTTCTGAATGAATTAATACTTTTAAAAAATGCTGACATTGAAAAAGAATTATATTCAATGTTTCAGCATGTTGGTAAAACAATGTATATGATTGCTACTGAATTATATATTAATTTATATCAAGGTTGGAGAACAACTTAATATGATAGACTTTAATATAAATGCAGGAACTTCCCATATTCAATGTTGGGACTTGGGCGGCTCTTCTCATAGATGAAGAGTTATTGGACTTGAGGGACATCTGGAAGGTGTGTCCCTCTGGCTGAATCTGTGCCTAAAATGTGAAGCTCTTGTTCATCCTTTAAAATCGATTCGAGAAATAACTTATTATTCCGTTGAATTTCTATCATGCATGTTTGAATTTTTGTCTCCATACAAATAAGAAACAAGTTATCATTTTAAAGGAATACCTTTTGGATTGATATAAAACTTATATCCATAAAATGTTTACTATGCAGTATAGTCCCCTGTTACAGGGTTCCTAAAAACAATTGCTAAGGATAATATAATATATTAGTAATGCAACCCCTTCAGTTCTATTATTATGACAACATTTATTTTGTTGAAAATCATACTGGTGTAATCATAAGGAAGTATTAAGGAAAACCATATCAAGAAATAGAGGGGCAAAAAAAAAGACCCTATCCAACACCTTTGAAAATATAAAAAAAAAGAATACATGTATATTACAATGATATTCTTATCAAGAGCCATAATAATCAAAATGTTATACATGTACTGGTTAATTCTACTGTACAAAATGCATATATTATTCAAAGGATTTGTGTCCTATGAATATTATTGTGCCCTCAAAGGCTTTTTTGTTATCTTATAAATATTTGAAATTTATGTGGAAATTATAATGACATTTCATTCATGGTTGTCAAAAAATGAAACTGAAGATTGAAATCAAAATGAGGAAATATGGACAAAATTGTCTAAAAATTTCAAGTTCTGAATGAAATAATAATCATCCTTCTATTTATTATTAAGAATTGTATATCAATGCGTGGGCACTTATAATATTGTAAAACCAGATCTTAACCATTAAAAGAGGGTTGAGGAAAGTGAAAGATTGAAATCAAATCAAGGAAACAAGGACTAAATTGTCTGAAGATGTCAAATTCTGAATGAATCATAGTAGTCCATCTTGCTTTTTGTGAATTATTTATTTCAATGTGTCTGCTTTTCTGATTTCAAAGGGATAATTCAGAAGTATAAAGAAGTGAGTTTAGAAAATGGAACAAAAGTGGGTGTCTGATTCATGTGGGTTTTGGTTAAACCATGGAAGTATAATATTGAAAATATAATACTTCCATGGTTACACCAATTCTTAAATCAGAAGACTTTAAACATTATTGTTCCTTTGTTTCACTCTTGAGAAGATTTTTGTCATATCATTCTGTTTGCTTATTTGAATCTGATGGTACCAATATCTTTTTTGCTTAATTTGTAATAATCTATATTTACATTGTTAATGTCATCTGCTTTTGTTAAAGCAACTTAAAAAAATAATATTTTTAGCATCATTGACCCTGAAATGTTATTTTATTTAATTATTTGTAGATTTTTAAAGTGTTTTTTTTTTAACTGATTTGAATTGTTGAACAATTTTGCTGATTTAGAAAAAAAAGATGTGTTGAGGGTTCTACTGAAACCTGTGCCTACATCAACAATAGCTGCTTTTGTTAATTCTAACTTCATCCATTTCTCAGTGAAATACTGATTTTTTTTCTATAGATGCTATTTCTAGTTTTCTAGAAGCTTCTTTCCTGGTTTCTTGACATTCACTAATGGTTTGACAAAGTTGTGGGTGTTGAAAATAGCCCAAGACTATATAGATTTTTATTTTAGTAATTACTAAGTCCATTTATCAATAAAATATGGAAAAAAGATATTTTTTTAAGTTTTGGTTACTGAATGAAACAATAGTCATCTGTTTTGCTGTTTTTGTGAAGATTTTTAAAAGTATATTTCTATATGACTTTTTGAGCCGAATGAAAAAAAATATCTGTAAAAAAGGAAAATGTAAACAAAAAGGGTGTGTTTCGTATATGTGCATTGAATTACACCAATATTCTCAAAAAAATGGACAACACAATTGGGGTATTATTGTTCTGTAGATCAGAAAGATAATGTTTACCTGTAGAACAGGTATTTTCTATTACACTGAAATATTACTTCATATTTTTGGTTCCTGTTAATGAGGAAAAACATAAAGTTACAAATATTGCGACTGTTTTTTGTGGTATTGTCATCTACTCCTCAGAATAACAAAACATTTATGATTAACAATTGTATCCTTTCCCTAAACTTTAACCAAAGGCATTTGTTGCAACATGCATTTTTTTCATGGATTTTGTTTTTCTTACTGTGGCCATGGATTTCCATATACTCTGTTACATAAGTTGTGTATTGCCTAAAGTGTGAGCTAACTGGAAAAGTACATTTTCAAATCAAATTTACCCATAAAGCTAAGCCATATGAACCTGTATCAACTTTTAGAAAATACAAACTTACGGAGAAATGTGTCTAAATGCTTGTACAAGGGCAATGGATAAAATCAATATGGTAACTAACATAAGAATGTCTGAGTTTTAAAGGCATCATTTAAAGATATTTAAGTAATTTTCTTTACTTCCTTACAAGTATTGTTCTATTCGCTCATTTACTTCATAATGGTATTTCTGTGCTCCTTATTAATTGTGAAGCTAATGTTTGTTTTAAGAAATAATGAAATAAGAAATAAAACCATACGATTTTTATTTTATTGATTTATATAACTTTGATATTTTGATTAAGTTTCCTATAAAAAGGTGCAAATGAGTTTTCCTCACCTTTTGGTTTTGTTTTGTTTTTGTTTTCCATCATAATAAATCGTTAGAAATTAATGCATTTTCAGAATTTGTATGTCTCAAGAAAACTTTTAAGTTGAAATTTTTTGAAAACCATTGAAGGCAGAAGCCCCAGCTGAATTGATTTTCTGGAAATTATGATATTGATTATTAGGGTCTAAATACAGAATTTAGGTGCTTTTCATAGATGTTTTTGGATATTCCAGGAGCTATATTCTTGATTAGTCATGGCTGTTAAATCACAAAACAAATAAAATATAAACAACAAAATGTAAATTCTTACCTGTTAAAGAACTGCAGGTATCAGTGTAATTATCCCAATCTTGAAGAAAATTGTTTATAATAATCACTACTGTATCATTTGACAATTATCCAATTATAATAAATGGCACGATTCCACAAAAAAATAAATATATCAGTTCACAAAAATTTGTCTATGGATGTAAATGTACAACTACTAGATCGATTGCACCTTTATGATTATATGATTGATGTTGAGACAATTGGCTTGACAAGGAGAGGTGCGAGATGCTCCTGGCTATGTCAATATCTGATCACTGACCACATTATCAATGATTGACTTACTAATCTTGACAAAATGATTGCCTCCCAGAAAAATGTAGAAAAATATAAAGTCATCAGTTATACACCCCAATATACATCTCTATCGATAATCAGCTGATTATAAAGTCAAATGATGTGAAAAGTACCTGACTGGCACCTCCCAGTTGTACAGGTGGCCGAGGCAGGTAGATTTCACCTTGTTTTAAGGCATTTAGTGATTTTGTACAAAATCTGGCCATGTATATAATTCGATGTTGATTGAATTATAACTCTATCAAATTTAATATCTAAAATTTTAACATAACAAGGACATTTACACTGCATTTGATATAATTTCCAACAATTGATCCGAGTTTAAATAATTGAACAATATCAAAAAAATACTTTGTTGTTAGAATTTTAATTACAACTGCAAGGCATCGGCATGCTAATAACTGTTTATTGTAAGAAGGAAAACTTAGTCTAGTTAGTTGTTCTTTTTGAAGCGAAAGTAATTTATTTTAATTTCTACTCCCTTTATTATATAATTTACATTCCAACTACATGAAAAGTAGACCATGGTTTAGATGCTTTTGATTCAAAAGTTTGTTATTTTAAAAAATGAGTTTTTCTTTTTTATATTATTTGTTTAATTTGAAACAGGCAACCAGATTCTTCTAAGTAATAGTGACATTTGCTGGAATGATCAATGATTGCATGGGGAAGGAATTGGCTTTCCAATTTTTTTTACTCACCCATCACAATAACTGTACATGAAAGGTGACTTTGTGGTAATGTGGCTTAAGTAGTTCAAGTACTGTATCACTGAGGATGTGAGTTTAAATCCCCCTTAGTGGTAGATGTGTTCAATGCCAAACTTTATTGAGTAGACTTGTCAATTTTCCTACCAAATGTTGATGGTTCTCTCCAGACACACCAGTTTCTTGCACCAATAAAAACTGACTGCCACGAAATAGTGCAATTGTTCTGAAGTGGCGTTAGACACAAATCATTCAACCCATACATGAATAATTTTTATTGCAAGCAAGATCAATAAAGACTTATTTATTTTAAGATGGTATATAGCTTGCAATATGATTATAATATATGATCTGTACTCTGTAGGTATCTTTATAATTGAGATAATTAATTACAAGTAAAATGATTTTTAAAATTACCCTATTTAAACTCAAAATGGAAGAGTTTATAATGGCCATCAATGAGGAAACCTCTTTCTGATGGATATTTTCTGTAGAAGTGCAGTGATGCTTCAGGTAAATGGTCTATACCGATCACCATTTATGCTGAGCATGACTTGTAATTTTTCGTGTATATTACTTGAGAATATGAAAGTCATCGCCTCGAAATTCAAGTCTTGTCTTTTTAACTTGCAATATTTTTTGCGGTTTCAAATGACTCAATTTTATGAATGAAAATGTGTATAAATCATAGTAACAATGTGTTGTGTGCTCAAAAATGGACTTCAACTGCAACACAGTCGATTTATTTTTGTTCCTTGATTTGGGAGGAGAAGTAATCTGAGTTCTAAATGGACCTGTTTGTTTATGTACACCTGCTATAAACTTTATATCCCTTCACATAAAATTCCCACTATTATGCAACTAGTTAAGGTAGTAATTCTTAAAGGTAAAAAATAAAACAAACGTTATTAAAGATTTTTTTGTGAAATTATGGATATTGTGTCCAAAGTTAAGACATAAAATAGATTTTTTCATTTTAATTTCAGTTTTATTATTTTATCAGTTTAATTCCCAAAAGTATTTATTTCATGTATATGATATGAGGGTTTGTTATCATTTACATCTATCAGAAGTAAAAATAATAATTTCCTCAAATGTTAGAAAGAAATTCCCTCAACAAGTTTAAAGTTTGAAAAATTTGAAAATTGTACATGTTCAAATATATATATATTTTTTTTATTTCATGTGAAGAATGTTTAAAGAAAAATTATTGATTGTCCCTTTTTTTATAAAGTTGATCAATAGATAGACATATGACCATAAGTTAACCACAAATATCTGACAAATGCTTTATCATAAAATAAGAGAAGGAAATATATATATAATCCAATAAATCATTTGTATAATTATTGTCATATACATAGAAACAAATTGTTATATTATTGACCCATCATGATCAAACTTATTATTGCTCTGTTGGTCACTTCACAGGCAAACAGTGTATAAACTGTTACCCTCAGGCCAAGTTTAACACAAAAACTGCTATTTCTTTTGTTTAGAAAATAAATTTTCTATCGGATCATTTGACTTTAATCTGTTATATTTGACATGTTGTTCTTTGTGATTATTTCTACAAGTCGTTGGACAATGTTAAGTATGCGAGTTGGTGACTTTTTTTAGACGCCAGTCACGTAAAGCACCTGACGTTTCAAAGCCTACGGACAATTATTCCTTATAATAACTTCAAATTATTTTTATATCCTTTGATAGAAACATTTTTTCCTTATTAAATTTTTAACAAAAGGAATTATATTTATAGTTTATTAAATATTTAAAATTCTTTTATAACGGGCATTTGGTTTGTGAAAATAAAAGTATATAACATGGACAGCATGTTTGGTTTAATTATTCTGTCAAGTGAAAATCTTTGGTCTGAAATCAAATAATTGAATTAACTTAATTTTTGTTATCATTTTGTTACATGTCAATTTGGTATGTTGAATTTACATAGATTTACGTAACTTTATAATTATTTTATTTGATAAACTCACTTTTACATTGTTCTGTAGAAATATAATTAAATTTTAGAGAAAAAGTCTTTGGCAGTGATTCACTTAAATTGCATGGATTACATCAAGTCTTTTTAAAGAACAGATTTCACATGCCCACATGTTTAATTTGGTAAGATTTTTTTTTCATTTTTTGTGCATGAATTGTATTTGTATTAATTTCTGTTATGTTGTTAAAGACTGTACAAATTTTGACACTTTTAAAAATTACTACATTCTTCAACCCATCAATCATCAAAGATGGCTACTTTGGAACGATTAATTTTGCTCATATTCCACTCCTCCAAATAAAAAGTTTGGAAATCACAATAGATGAATTCAAAATACAAATCATAAAGATGGTTTTTATAGGGTTAAGATATATAAGTAAGCAAAAGTAGCTTCCCTATCTAAACTATCTTGTATTAATTAAGTACTGTAATGGTCAAGATTGTATAAAATTGTCTTCAAATGCAGACCACTGAAAACATCCTACAGAATGGAACTCAACCAATATTGTTAAAGCTTATTCAGATGAAGAATCATGCTCAACATTGCACTGTAAAAAAATGGGGAAAAAATATTCATATTTGTCTCCTGAAATGAGCCAGTTGCTACCACTTGATGGATGATGGCTATATAGAGAATGATAAACAATGAAAAAAAAAACATAAATGCTAAACTTTTTATAGTATATTCAAATTCAAATATATCATCTTTTTTCCAAAAAATATCAGCAGATTTATAAATGCTAGTAGGACAAACAGAATAAATGGCACACGATTCGTGCAGATGAATGATCATGGAGCCTCTAGCTGAATATCTAACTGTTGTATGTTACATCTGTTGATGTCACATATTGGACTATTTTCTCAGACACTTTTTCTCTAGTGAAGGTTTATTAAATGTTTAAATTATTACCAAATCACTTAAGAAGAACATTTTAAAGATGCTTTAAGAACACCATATGGTTACATTTCATTATAGTTGTATTATAGTAGTCAATAAAGACATGAATAAATTTCAAATGATAATAATAAAATCACTTAAACATTCTTAAATAAATAATGTCAAAGATTTGAATATAAATTGTCAACAAAGACACATGCATATGAATTTCCATGATTTTGGATTCTGGAGTAGTTGGTTTTTATATTGGATGTCATTTATTGTAAATTTATGAAGGTATTCAGGCTATTTTAGCAATTAAGTTGCTGTAGGGACAATAAATTAGAATATCACTTTTATTTTACATGTTTATCAGAATTATGTTAATTTTGTAAAGATTACATAGACCAGAATAAATTAGATTCTGTAAATAAGAATCAAAATAGTATTCAATGAAAACTTTTTAACTTCATATATTTCATGCAGCCTTATTGGTACCTCACACATATGTATTGTCTCTAATTAAAAAAGAAATTCCAAAGGTTGAGGTCTAATACGCTTGGGACTTGTATACAAAATTACTTTGTATCAAAATGATTCGATTGTTTAAATTCTTTTGTAGCCTTAACATTTTTAGGATAGTTTTGAGTAGATCAATTTTGAAACAATAGCAGAAGGGAGTTTTAGTTTACCTGTAGTTTATAAAGGCATGTATGTAAAAGAACATGAAACTGCGTCACACTAGCACCATAACTGTTTCAATAGCTTTCTCTTTAGTATGGAAATCCACAACATTGGTATTGAACAAATGTACAAATAGTTATGAATCCACAGTAATGCCAAACATAATCTGCTTAAATATCTTTCTGAATGAATCTCAAAAGGCTTTTCTACAGTTTGGACATTGTTTTCAGCATCCTTACATAAACATAAGTTGACAATATGCATATATTTTATGTGAATAATACTAAATCCTTGAAGATACTAGTTGAGCAATACTGGTTCCTTAAAGATACCAGTTTAGCAAAACTGGGTGGAAACTGGTGAGCAATACTGGATTCTTAAAGCCTTTTGTAACATAAATGTTTGAAGGCAGGGCATCTATGTTTTACAATTGCCCTTCCCAATTTCAATTGTATATTAAAATATTGTTCACCTATGATTTATAGTTGATATATAAATATAATATTTTTAGCTTTATAGTACATGACTATCTTACAAAATTACACCAATGAGATCGTATCACAGGCAACCAAAAAACAATACAGTAGCTTAAGGGCAAGCAGATTATATAAGGAAAACGAAAATGTATTTACTTTATAAGTTAAAAAAAAAAAGAAAAAAAAAGAAGCTCTTTAGATGAACAAATTGGTGTCAACTTCTTGCTTTGTTCTAAATTGGCAATTTGCACTGAATTATTGTTCTTTCAAATTATAATGGCCTGTTGTTTGTCGAATAAATTGACATTCCAAATTAAATTGCATATCGATAAACAATGAGAAATGATTGATAACCGCCCTGTTTTTCACTATGCTAATTACTCCATAAAAGGTATGACTGGTTCAGTGAGGTCAATAGAGAAAAAAAAATAATCAAATAAAAAATATCTCTATATAAAATCACGGTAAGATATAATCATAATGATATTTACCTTTTTATATGGGGTCGTGTTATCCATTATTCTTTTAATGACCATGTTCTCAGGTGTAAAAACAATCGATTGACATGTGCGTCGTTACTTGTCCAGCTTGAACCATCTTTTCTAATTGCCTTGCATTGAAAAGAGGATCCTTATCTCTTCGAAAAAATCTTTTTAAACGAAAAAAGTCATTAAGGAAGTTTTTTCCCCTCGAAAGATTTGAGAGATTTCCCAGAATGTAAATGATCAAACTGGAAAATTTGGTTTAGAAAATTTAATACTTGAAATAATATTCAATGTTATTGTTTTGATTAACAATCAAAGCAGGTTAAATATTGATGAATTGATTCAATAATGCAGAAAAGAGGGTTTAAATTGGAACATACCTGGATTAAATAGATTCTTTATAATCAGAGACTCTCTGCAGGCCATTTTATTATAAATATTACAAATTCCTTGAAATAACACTTTGCACGAACATATGTTCCTTTATTGATATACACGACATTTAGTAGAAAGCCATATTGGACTAAATTTTAGACTGAATTATAAAAAAAGATCATGAAGTATTAAAAGGACAAAAAATGAAACAGTTTACTACTTTTACTGGAGTAGTACTTGTAAGGTTTATTATATCTGAGCTTTCTCAAGACATTAGTCTGTTAGATATCAAAAAGGTTATGATAGTATTTTGCATTTTTATCTGTACAGGTTTATTCAAGGCATTGCATAAGGGGGAGTATATGTTGCAGGGACTTTTTAAAAGGGGGGTTCCAACCATATGTCCTCATTCAACTTATGTCTTTTTTAAAGGTCATTAAAGAAAAGTGAGACTCAGTACATGTACTACACATGACACCAAAACTAGGATGCTGTGGCCAAAATGTAGAGCCAAGACCTAAAGACTGCCTAATCTGAAGAACTCTTAGTCTGCACCATACAAAGTTTCATGAGGTAAGTTAAAGTTGTTCCTGTTTAAAGTGAGACCTGAAGAAGTATATATTGGAGATCATTGGAGTCTTCCATCATATGAATATGATTACCACTATCATCTATATCATTTGGTGCATGGTGGATAGTTGTCTCATTTACAATCATGCTACAATGTATACATCTCCTTATTTTTAACAGGGAATATAAACAGTAAAATTGACAAGTATTACATGATCTACAATGATCAAACATTTCAAAATCTGTAGGTGTTCTTGCCTATTTTTGCATTTTTTGGCTATTATCTTAAAAATGTGTGATGATGCTAGGATCCTTACTAGGGATTCCCTAGGTGAGGGATTCAGGATAGCCTATAGTTCTATTTTACCAAATGTCTAAAAGCTTGAATATTTTCTGAAGATAATGAATAGTTAAGAATAAAATACAAAACTTAGAAACACCTGACCAGCAATAACTGATTTTTACCTGGGGATAAAAGTGACAGGTAAAGGTGAAAGAAATGTTTGAAGATAAAGTGTTATCAGATTGGGCTGGATTCATATGGTAATTAAACAATATCAAACTTCTGTCCATCCATCCAAACATACCAAGGTGTACTTACATAGATAATACATACCAAGGTGTACTTACATAGATAATATATTTAGGGTGACTTTCAATTGGCTAATTTAAACATTTCCTACCATACATTTTGTTAAAAGGGAACAAAAGCAGATTCAAACTTTCATATATAAAACTGACCTTTAACAGTCATAATAAAAAAAAATATCCATAATTTAATTTGAAAAACTTTCCAAATCAAAAAGAAAATATGTAGGAAATGTCTTTAAAATTAACAGTCAAATTAGAACTAGTTTTAAAATCATTTCTTTTTTGGGCCAAAAATGGAATTAACAATAATCTCTTCTCCTTTGTACAAGTTTTGGGTTATAAAAAAAACGGCAACTTTTTCAATTTTGATGATATTCAAATTAATCGTCCCACATATATTAGCAACTTTACCTGACCATATAGGAAAATAGGTATTTAGTCGGATCTTAACACGTACTTGTGATTTGGTTAAAACCGGTTTTGTTCAAAATATACGAAGAAATGTCGAAATGTTCAGGACTTAATTAAATCCGTATTTCGGTAGGATGGTGCAAGCATACGATTTTTATTGCGTCTTAAACTTTGAGAAGCGAATAATCTTCAACTACTTTATTCAAATATTGTGTAAAAACGTTAATTTGAGCTATGAAAGTCAAGTGGCTCAAGTATTTTTCTGAGGAAGTTTTAAAAAATTGCAAAGAAATATTTTTACATTGGGTTAGCTTTCATTAGTCTTAACTATCTATAGATTAACAACTTTTGGTTATATTTATAATTTAGAATCATCATTGAAGGTGGGGGACGATTTCGCAGATAATTAATTATATTGATGTGCCATTTGTATGCAAGAGTGACATTTCGTTGTATTATGTGCCAATTCGAAAAAGTTCTGCGACTATTCTCTCCCCTTCACAGGTTCTTTATTTTATAATTAAGTTAAGGTTTCTGATATAATTTTGAATAATTACAAAATGTATCAATTCAATATATTTCACTTTTTGTTATTGGTGTATCAAAAACATTGATGTACGAATATAATTTCATAAAATTGAAACGTTTAAAATGATTACATACCAATATAAAGAACCGTTCATCATTTTTGAAAAAGACTATGGACGAAAATCGATTAATTTATCTTCCCTTGGTGACAGATTGATTGGGAAATGAACCAGCGTAATATAATGGTAATCACAGAGAGGGACCAGCAAGCAATTTTTAATTGTAGCTTATTCAACGTTAAAACAATTTTTCACTATAAACGAATGTTACTTTATACAAATATAAGGACTTTGTTAGCTAAATCTACAAATTTTATTAGATATTATGATTTTTTATTGCAATAGATTAATATGCTACATATATGGGATTTCAATCATCAGTAATAAGGCAACTTTTCATATATGAGGTAGTTTGATTTCACTGAATCTCTTGAACATAAGTTTGATTTCACTGAATCTCTTGAAATTTTTTAACACTGTCACAACTTATATACATGTATATATATGCTCTCTTCTGTTTTTGAAAATTCAATTTAGTCAATCAAGAATTATAGAACTTTCAATTATAAATTAGTTTGAAAATTTTCAAATGTTGTATGTATATTTTTGATGAAAACAGTGCAATGTTGGGTTGTAATAGCACTTTATTCTTTTTGAAAGTTTGTCAGACTAAATTATTGATAGGCATTTTCATTATGAGTGTAGAAAGTCAGTTTTATATATCCATGATGAAATAAGCATCTGAACATTTTTGAAGCGCTAAGAATGGAGCCAAATGTTTGAGTGTTCAGTTTACCACAGTCTCCTATAGTTAATTATTAAAGCATTTAAACCGTGAGTAAATATTTCAGTATGGTATCTGAAGTGGCCATGCCTTGGTCAGGTGACAATTACCACGGAAAGGTGTCGGTGATGACACTGATAATTTATATCAACTTATTTCTGTGGGATGAATATATGTCAGTCATTTACTGACCAAATATAAACAGGAAGGGCTTGGAAGCTTCCGTTAAATAAATATTTGGATCGTTGTCCTCTTATAAGGATTAAATTTGTCTGGACCTCAAGATAATAGCTTGCATGATACCAGTTTGTTACTCATCTTGAAATGACTCTTTTTTTGTATACAAACTACCAGCTTTTCACTAATCTTTGTATAAGAATTAAAATTGACAAGTTTTGTTACATTGTGAAATAAGTTCTGTAAAGAGTTTGTTTTTTAGTGACTTTTGTCTCTTTCAGATTTATGTTTAAATTATTTTCAAGTTTTACCCTCCAGCATTTTCTAACTGCATTTGCTATAAAATAAATAGGAAAAGACAATTATTGCAAATTAATGATGTAAAATTTAATGAATTAAACATGGGCATTATTTCTTCCATACAGTTTTAAATATTAAATCTCCAGGCAAATTAAGACAATATTTGATGTTCTAATGAAAATTTCTGCTATTGATTAGTTGAAATTGGAAGTTGCATGTACTTATTTAGACAATTAGCCATAAGCACCAGACATGCTACATCAGTCTAGCTCCAGACATGCAGATCAGTAATAATTTTGTAGACAGTTTTACTGGCAAGAGTTCATCCTTGACAATATTGTAACAGGGCATGAAATGATATTAAATATTCCTGCATAACTTGCATTTAGGACTACAACCATTTAACTAATTTATTCAACATTCTACCTTTAAGTAAAGATATACTTACTGACATTATTTCAGGGAGACTTAGGTGCAAACACGTTTTTTTTCAAAGCATTCAGACTCTTGCTACTTTACTTCCCCCTCCCCCTCCCAATGAAAAATCAGCTATTAGAATATACTATCTTAGCTGTTCTTTGTAGAAATTGTTTTAATATTGCAATGATGAATTCTTGAGCACAATATTAATGTGTTAAGACTTTTGAAGAAAAAATAATTTTATGCCTTCTATTGTCCTTTCAATTCTCTGTGAATTTAATATTTATAAGACTTTAATATTGTCACTAAGATGGACAACAGATTTAATGAAAAAAATCTAAAAATGAAACAAACGGTCAAATGAAACCAAACAAAGGATTAAATTAATGATTCCTTATTATAAAAATCTAGCTCCACTACCATCAAATTTTGCTGCCATAGCTACTAAAGATAAACGATTGGACAACATTTCTATACCAAATCTGAATAGTTCTTTTGAGGTCAAACTTCTATGAAACTGATAACCAATGATCTATTTAGGATCCCATTAAAATGTTTGTTTGATAACCTTATTTTGCATTCAAAATGACATCCAGCATATTGTCAGAAATAACAGAATTAGATTTGATATGAAAATATTTTTGGGCCTACTGATAACACTGTATAGGGATAAGATCAATGTATGGTGACATTAATGCTCAAATTGATGAACGAAAATCAACTCTTAACAGACAGCAACCAATGACAATGGCTGGATTACAGGTTCATGGTTAGCATCAGGAACTTTTAGAATCTGTGACAGAGGTGTATGCCAAGCATAATAGCCGAAAATTCCAAAAATTAATCATGACAAATACATCATCCATGGTTTTGATATCTATTCTTATCAGAATTTCTGAAACTCAATGATTATTCCTTTAAAACATTTTTTTGCTTTATTAAGTTTGAGTTAATGGTATACATGGTGACCAGGTGAGCCTAGAATACAGGCTACTTGTAATCTCTTGTCTTTTTTCATAGATTGCATCAGGAATAAATGCTGAATCACATGGTTATAGGCCTATGTATCATTATTTCTCATTGATAATGATGCAGAACAGTTGCCTTCATATTCCTTGGTATATTTTTAGCTCACCTGGCCCGAAGGGTGACCAAGCCAACTAACCAAGATGGCCGTCATGACTAAAAATAGAACATAAGGGTAAAATGCAGTTTTTGGCTTGTATCTCAAAAATCACAGAATTTAGAGCAAATCTGACATTGGGTAAAAATTTTATCAGGTCAAGATCTATCTGCCCTGAAATTTTCAGATGAATCTGACAACCATTGTTAGGTTTGCTGCCCCTGGTTTGGTAATTTTAAGGAAATTTTGCTGTTTTGGGTTATTATAGATGGAGATAAACTGTAAACAGCAATAATGTTCAGCAAAATAAGAATTACAAATAAGTCAACATGACAAAAATGGTCAGTTGACCCCTTAAGGAGTTATTGCCCTTTATAGTCAATGTTTAACCATTTTTCGTAAATCTTAGTATCTTTTACAAAAGCATCTCCTCTGAAACTACTGGGCCAAATTATACCAAACTTGGCCACAATCATAATTGGGGTATCTAGTTTTAAAAATGTGTCCGGTGACCCGGCCAACCAACCAAGAAGGCTGCCATGACTAAAAATAGAACATAAGGGTAAAATGCAGTTTTTGGCTTGTATCTCAAAAACCAAAGCATTTAGAGGAAATCTGACATTGGGTAAAATTTTACCAGGTCAACATCTATCTGCCCTGAAATTTTCAGATGAATCTGACAATTCGTTATTAGGTTGCTGCCCCTGGTTTGGTAATTTTAAATTTGCTGTTTTCGGTTATATCTTGAATATTATTATAGATAGAGATAAACTGTAAACAGCAATAATGTACAGCAAAATAAGACCTAAAGATAAGTCAACATGACAAAAATGGTCAATTGACCCCCTTAGGAGTTATTGCCCTTTATAGTCAATGTTTAACAATTTTCATAAAATTTGTAAATTTTTACTAACATTTTCCACTCTAACTACTGGGCCAAGTTCATTATAGATAGAGATAATTGTAAGCAGCAAGAATGTTCAGTAAAGTAAGATCTACAAACACATCATCATCACCAAAACAAAATTTTGTCATTAATCTATCTGTGTTCTTTGTTTAATATTCACATATACCAAGGTGAGCGACACAGGCTCTTTAGAGCCTCTAGTTTTATTTGCTGTCTATCCAAAGGACCATAAGAGCTAGGGTTTAACAGCTTATATTAATAATGATGGGTGAAAGTGTGAATAATGTTAATTGAGGTAAAAAGTCAAGCTATGATTAACATGTCAGCCACCCATCAACCTAAATGAAAAATTATGAAATGTTACCTAGGTAAGATCTTGACAAATGGATAAAGACTTAGTTAATCCTCATCAACCTTAATAATCTGAATGGAAGAGGAGATTCACCTTGCTTTATATCCAAGGTTATACTTCAGTCATCATCTTGTTACTACAAATCAAGAATAAACTAGAGTTTGATCTTGCACAACATAGTCCATTTAATTGTCCTACAAATAGGACCATGGTAGATATAACTACGGTAGTCTATATAAACCTTGTGCTTTGATTTCTTTTCAAAAAGAAGAAAGTTTATTTTGATTTTTATGGTAAAGAGTGGAGAATTAAAAAAAAGAAGAGGATGAGGTATGATTGCCAATGAGACAACTCTCCACAAGAGACCAAAATAACACAGAAATTAACAACTATAGGTCACATGATACGGCCTTTGACAATGAGCAAAACGCATATCCCATAGTCAGCTATAAAAGGCCCCGAAATGACAATGTAAAACAATTCAAACGAGAAAATCAAAGGCCTAATTTATGTACAAAAATGAATGAAATAACAAATATGTAACACATAAACAAATGACAACCACTGAATTACAGGCTCCTGACTTGGGACAGGCACATGTATACAGAATATGGCGGGGTTAAACATGTTAGCTGGATCCCAACCCTCCCCTAACCTGGGACAGTGGTTTAACAGTACAATATAAGAACGAACTATAAAAATCAGTTGAAAAAGGCTTAACCCATCAGATCGAGAAAAAAAATACAAGTGGACATGGCTGGGTACAACCCAACAACAAAAAGACACTATGTACAGATCTGAGAATACTCACAGTTAACTGACAGCCACTAACAACAAATAAGAAATCATGCAACTTAGACTAAATTATCTGTAAAATGCAGATTTTACAGTTAACAATTACAGGTGCATATACCCAATGCTCAAGAATTTACATTTTTTGCAATTTTTAGCTCACCTGGCCCGAAGGGCCAAGTGAGCTTTTCCCATCACTTGGCGTCCGTTGTCCGTCGTCGTCGTCGTCCGTCGTCGTTAACTTTTACAAAAATCTTCTCCTCTGAAACTACTGGGCCAAATTAAACCAAACTTGGCCACAATCATCATTGGGGTATCTAGTTTAAAAAATGTGTGGCGTGACCCGGCCAACCAACCAAGATGGCCACCATGGCTAAAAATAGAACATAGGGGTAAAATGCAGTTTTTGGCTTATAACTCAAAAACCAAAGCATTTAGAGCGAATCTGACATGGGGTAAAATTGTTAATCAGGTCAAGATCTATCTGCCCTCAAATTTTCAGATGAATCCGACAACCCGTTATTGGGTTGCTGCCCCTGAACTGGTAATTTTAGGGAATTTTTGCTGTTTTTGGCTATTATCTTGAATATTATTATAGATAGAGATAAACTGTAAACAGCAATAATGTTCAGCAAAGTAAGATTTACAAATAAGTCAACATGACCAAAATGGTCAGTTGACCCCTTTAGGAGTTATTGACCTTTATAGTCAATTTTTAACCATTTTGCGTAAATCTTAGTAATCTTTTACAAAAATCTTCTCCTCTGAAACTACTGGGCCAAATTAATCCAAACTTGGCCACAATCATCTTTGGGGTATCTAGTTTAAAAAATGTGTGGCGTGACCCGGCCAACCAACCAAGATGGCCGCCATGGCTAAAAATAGAACATAGGGGTAAAATGCAGTTTTTGGCTTATAACTCAAAAACCAAAGCATTTAGAGCAAATCTGACATGCAGTAAAAGTGTTTATCAGGTCAAGATCTACCTGTCCTAAAATTTTCAGATGAATCGGACAACCTGTTGTTGGGTTGCTGCCCCTGAATTGGTAATTTTAAGGAAATTTTGCTGTTTTTGGTTATTATCTTGAATATTATTATAGATAGAGATAAACGGTAAACAGCAATAATGTTCAGCAAAGTAAGATTTACGAATAAGTCAGCATGATCAAAATGGTCAGTTGACCCTGAAGGAGTTAATGCCCTTTATAGTCAATTTTTAACCATTTTTTCGTAAATCTTAGTAATCTTTTACAAAAATCTTCTTCTCTGAAACTACTGGGCCAAATTAAACTAAGCTTTGCCACAATCATCATTGGGGTAATTTGTTTTAAAAATGTGTGGCGTGACCTGGCCAATCAACCAAAATGGCTGCCACGGCTAATAATAGAACATAGGGGTAAAATGCAGTTTTTGGCTTATAACTCAAAAACCGAAGCATTAAGAGAAAATCTGACAGGGTTTAATTGTTTATCAGGTCAAGATCTATCTGCCCTGATGTTTTCACATGGATCGGACAACCCGTTGTTAGGTTACTGTCCTGAATTGGTAATTTTAAGGAAATTTTGCCGTTTTTTGTTATTATCTTGAATATTATTATAGATAGAGATAAACTGTAACAGCAATAACGTTCAGCAAAATAAGATCTACAAATAAGTTACATGACCAAAATAGTCAATTGACCCCTTAAGGAGTTATTGCCCTTTATAGTTAATTTTTAACATTTTTCATAAATTTTTGTAAATTTGTAGAAAATATTTTCAACTGTAATTACTGGGCCAAGTTCATTATAGACAGAGATATTTGTAGCAACAAGAATGTTCAGTAAAGTAAGATCTACAAACACATCACTATCACCAAAACACAATTATGTCATGAATTTATCCGTGTCCATTATTTAATATGCACAAGACCAAGGTGAGCGACACAGGCTCTTTAGAGCCTCTAGTTTTTTTTTTTGTTAAATTGTTTTACTGAAGTCTCTTTGCAATTTGCAGGATTTTGATAACAAGTTGTTACTATATATTGGTGTGAATTAACTTGCTCCATAAAGGCTCTTCGAACAAAATATTGCTATGACAATCCCTTTCTATTGCAATTGCTATGACAATCCCTTTCTATTGCACATTAGATTTTATATTCATATTATATGCTTAAAAATGGGAAGGGGTAAAATATCATGGTCGCAAAAGTAAATTCTAAACACGCTAAAAAAGAGTAGACATATTATTTAGAAAGATAAAGCAGAAAGAATAATAGACTGGATAGATAACATCAGAATTCATTTGTTTTATACTGAATCAAGAAAAATGTGCTAGCATATTATAGAATTATAAAAGATGATTTTGTCAAATCAGTTTAATAATATGATTTTGCTCCTCAATATGATGAGACAATAATTCATCCCTTCACTTCATCTCTATATGGCACTACAGATTTTAATTATAAAACTGGGACACAATCAAATTGTGATCAATTAAGTAAATATTATCAGAAGTAGTATTGACAAATATGACTTATGATTTACTGTTATCTCTTCTGATTGGCCAAATTGGCCTGACTAATATTTTTTATCATGATATGAAATTTGATCAGGATCAGTATAGGTACCTCAATGTAATCAATCTTTTATATCTGCTTAATCATATTACCAGTCTTTATACTCAGTTAATTGTTCTTGCGATGAAATAGTCACTCAAGTTTGTCTGTATTTGGAATGATTAAAAATTAAGGTTCTTATCACAATTTATTAGAATTGATGCCAATCTAGTCATTTAATTCCTTTATACAAATGTTACAGTTCTCATGATGTATGAGTTTTTGAAATGATTTTGTGTAAAGAAAATCACCAAGTAGTAAATAGGGAAATTGTCCCACACATGAGTATATGCTTACATTGCAAAAAATATATCAAAACCAAACAACATGTAATCAAATGAACTATCTATTTATATATTATTGTGAAATTAAAATGTAATCAATTAATTCTCCAAATCCTTCAAATGCTAAATAAATCTGAATAAAAAGACAAGCTCTAAGGAAATTCCTGAATTTCGAACAGGATTTTTATTATATATGTCTTGGTTAAACTTGTGCTTGGCTGTTCTATCAGTTGTGATGCTAAAAGAAGCAGTTATCAACCTCTTAATGCAAAATGAAACTATCAGACAACTTGGCATCATGATGAACTGAAGTGGTTAATTTTGACAGCCTCACTGTGAGATGAAGAACAGCAATAAAAGTGCTGTCCTTTTAGTGATATATCTATGAACATTTACCACTGAAGTGATATACTTGTGATATTTATCCTCTTGATATGATATACTGGTGAGATGAAGAACAACAATAAAAGTGCTGTCCTTTTAGTGATATATCTATGAACATTTACCACTGAAGTGATATACTTGTGATATTTATCCTCTTGATATGATATACCGGTGATATTTCACCACATCAATGACTTTTTGACACAACAATGATATATAAAGGTTATAACTATTGACATATATATTTGAATAGCAAAGTAAAGTTACATATCACTATGACTCTTTATTTCTATAAGAACTTTTTAGGGATCCTTCACATAGGTTAAACCAAGACCATTGTAACCTTATAAGCGGACAACTATTCAGATGTTTAAAGTTGACATCAAGTAGACAAAATAAAGAAAATGTGCTCAAATTTCCGGTAATTGTGAAGAGCACTGAGTGAGACATAATAAGAATTTGTAGTGAGATTAGAAATTCACTAGAAACATACAATTATTATGTGAACATCAGAGTCTCTTTGTTTATTTATGTTTGGTCTTTATTAACATTGCATTAATTAAATTCTGTATTTTAAAAGTTAATATCCTGAAATTTTGAATTGCAACAATTTGTTTTCGCCGATAAATTAAGAAATCGACAAGTCTGTTTAAAATTCCATCAATAAAGTACTATTATGGTAAAACATATGTATTATTATAGGATTAATGTCAGTCCGTTGTATAATTGATCCAGAATCACTAGACTTTAAAATGTTTTCTTAAATTATTAATAATAATTGAATAATTAACAAATTTTTATCTGAAAGACTTTGAATTGTATTACATTCTCAGGTTAAATTGAGGTCATAAGTGACAGAATGTAGTGTCAATATACACTGGTTATTTATTTTGGGTCAGTTTATAATTAACACACAATATGGATTAAATTATCAATCTGCAAGGAAAAGTCTAGTTATGTTACAGGCCCGTAGCCAGGAATTTCCAAGGGGGGGGGGGGGGGGGGGGTCATTTGGACTCACAAACTTGACTTTAACAGTCACAATTCGAACAGAATGTTGACTTTAACAGTGCTACGGGTATGTGTTACAGTAAATACCAAAAATGTATTACTGTAGATTCATTATTAATTGTTGGTAACCAATTTTCGTGCTTTTTCGTGGGAAAAGTTGAACTACAAATTTAAATATTCAAGGAACTACAAAATTTCTATCAGGCTGTATGCAGACTTTTGCTACACCACGAAATTACATATCCACGAAAAGGCAAGGGTTCGGCAATCCACAAAAATTTGTACCCACGAAAATTGGTACCCACTGAAATAAATGAATCCACAGTAATTTGAAATATGTCGTATGCATATTTTTAAGAGGTAAGGTAAAGAAAAGTCAGCATTTTAATGCATAACTTCTGATTTGCAGATTTGATTTGCTGCACTTATTTGTCAAATACTGTTACAAGGGAAAAAAGAAAGAAGTTGTACATGGAGTTCTGAGCAAATCAAGTGGGAGGCAAGGGTCAGTATATGGAGACAACAGCTAGCTAAAACACAACAGTATACCTCTAGATTGTCCAAATAGGATTCATATTGTCCAGTCCCTAGGGTATCATCAGCTCAATAGTTCTAAATCAATGTAAAATATATTCATAAATTTAGAACTAATTTTTAAAAAACCCTGATGTTTGAATTGCCTCAAGCAAAGTTGATCTTAGATATTTTTGTCATATACCTCCAAAAGAATTCAAATATTAAGATAGCTGCTATGCTTTATAAAATTTAAGCATTTAAATAAAAAGCACGTAATAATAGAAGTGTTATTTTCATTTTCTACTATCAGTACTTGGTTATACAGCTATATGGCTACTGGTAGATTGCTAGTCCCAAGATGGTAGTATCGCTCATAATTTATATCATGCCTTTTCTTAAGTGTAAGAATATATTAGCAAACTTAGATTCCATTTTCATAAAGAAAAGTTGACCTTAGTTATATTTGGCATTTCCATTAAAGAGGGGGGATAGAGGGGTCTTGATCCCGAAATCCCGGACTTGAAAAAACGAAATCCCGAGGTCCCGAATTCAAATAAAGCAAATCCCGACATCCCGAAATCCGAAAAAAAGGATTCCCGGATCCCGAAAGGGTCAATCCCGAAATCCCGAGCTTAAAAACACCCGATCCCGGAGTCCCGATAAAGGTCCTATCCCCCCTCATTAAAGTCCATTATGGCATTATGGTCATAAAGCTCCTTCAGTTTTCCAGTATTTAAAAATTTCATTTGTTTTTATTTTTTTTAAATTGATTGTTCCTGATGAAGGTTGAATCAATTAAACCTAGACATTTGACCTATTGGCCCAAAAATCATTATTATCATACCAAGTTTAGTAAAAATATTCATAATGACTTGAGGATTTTGTCTGAATGGCCTACAACAGTGAGCATAACCCATACCACATACTAAGCTAAAAAAGAAACTGGGTTAAAAAAATATATGAAACAATTCAAAAGTGAAAACAAAGGGCCTGATTTTTGTTTCAACATAATAAAATTAAAACAAATATGACAGCTATTGCCGACCATTGAACAGTAGGCTCCTGATAGAAAGAATGTTGCGGGTTAAACATAAGAGTTTTCAACCAACCGAAAAATAATATTAAAAAATGGTGATACTTATACAAGTTACATACAAATGACTTTATGAGAATTATGTTTTCCTTGAAATTGTGTAATTGCTCAGAGTAACTGCTTAGTTATATATCTTAGGTTATATCTTTCATTTTGTTAGTCAAAGGGAAGTAATTCAAGTTGAATGTGACTTTTTTTTAATAAATATTTATAAAGGTAAAAAAAGACTTATTTTCAAAATAATGACATGAAAATACACACCTTGTTTAGATGAGAAAAATGATCAAACAATACTTAATGAACTTGGAAAAACTTAAAAGACGGATCAATTTTGCAGAACTTTATTATTGAAATTTTGTTTATTGAAAATTAATTGAGTTTTGAATATAACAGTGTCCACATGAAAGAGCTGTATCTCAATAATACTAATTATTACATTGATTTCCCAGTTAAATAAAAACCAATAATTTCACATGTGAAATAAACGTGGTTATTTCACTCTTTTACGTCATAAAACAATAGGCATGGTCAAGACGTCGATAACGGTGGATCAAAACAAATTGAGAATGCGTAGAAAAAAGATATAGTTCCTTACATGTTTTACATTGATTTTGCCAATGTAATAAAAAGAATAACTAATTAAAGAATTCAAATATAGAAAAATATTCAACTCGTGACCGAACAACTCTGATAATTAACTCATGCGCTACACGTATTTGTGAATTAATGTGTTGTTAGGTCACTCGTTGAATATTTTTCTCTACTTGAATTCTTCGATTAATTATTCTATAAATATTGAGTCAATGGGCGTTGCCCCACCTATGTGTTCAAGGAAATGAATAAATCTGGAAATCTGACTTCATGAGTGATCAAATAATTAGTAGGATGAATAATTGGAGACTTATTCTAATAATAGTCATTATGTCACTTTTCAATATTTTTTGTGATTATCTTGCGTGTAAAAAAGAAATAACCAGTATCAGTTGCAGGAGTAGGTCTTTGAATCATAATCACATCCCAAAAAATTACATTTTATACTGTACTTAAAAAAACAATACACAGTGAATTCCATCTGTAAAATGTTTTTTAATTTTTATATGAGAATAAATATTGTTTGTTAAATTAAAGAATTTATTGTTATTTGTCATGTACTTTTTTTATGTTTAAAAGTGTACTGTGCAAACAGTTACAAAATTTAAATTTCTGCTTAATTCATTCTCTAGAAGTATAAGATAAACCTAAAGAATGTATATTACCATCTGAAAACCCAAACTATGGAATGATATTTTTATTGATTAACTAATTTGAAGAGTACTTCGGTGGTGAATGGAAATATGTCATATTATTTTAAGTTCATAACTATATAGAATTGCTTTAGATACAAGTTAAAAGATGGAATTGAAAAATAAACTATTGACACTATAGTTATGAGATAAAATTACTTCAAACAAGGAAAATTGTATCATTGGTTAGATAAAATTACTTCAAACAAGGAAAATTGTATCATTGGTTAGATAAAATTACTTCCAGGAGGAAAAACAGACTATTTGGATGATGTTTTTAGTGATAAAAGTACTTAAACAAGGAAAAATGGACAAGCTGTTGAAATTCTTATGTAGTTATTGAAATGCCAAATAGATACTTAGAACTCAATTGCTAGGTCAAGATGACCCCATAAGATATTTTTTCACATTAAGGAGATGGTTAGAATGTTATGATTTAGACCAAAATCTAGGAAAAGTTTCAGTGCCTAGAAAAATTTCCTTAGTGAGAAAATTTAAATGTCATTTTTGTAGAATCAGATCAATATGATGATTATTTCAAAAGATTGAACATTGCTCAAACAGATGGTCCGAGACCACAATTATTTCGTAGTGCATTTCTTTTAGAACATAAATGAAAATAAAAAAAATCCCACCTGCACTTTCTCAAATAAACTTTTACAGTGTGTTGTACTACTTTTGGGACAAATTATATCAAAATTATAGAAAACTTCATCGGCTCTAACTCAAAATATGGACAATTTTATGTTTAGGGCGTCTTGAAATCTTTTGACAGCTTCCGAAGTGCTAATTTTCAACCTTTTTCACCTGGACCAAATCACTACTTTCCTTTAAAATTCTGGACCCAAATTTTTTACAGTGTAATTTCACCCCCCTACTTGCAATTTGAGGCATTAAACATGGAGAAATTAATTTGGAAGGGGTATAAAAATTAATGGCAAGTAACCCACTGTCAACACTAGGGACTATATTCGTGAACAAAGAAAATCAAGGGACGACAATTGTGATCTCGGACCAGAGGGGTTTCTAGGCACACTATATATATCTCAAACTTCCATATGTGTAGTCATATAATATTTGGATTGTTAAAATAGGGACTATACAAAGTTTCTACTGTATGTCTGTAGGTGAATACTATAAGGATTATTACTCTTACAGTAAGAACAAATACAGGTTTGCAGAATTTGAATATGAGAATAAGAATATGTGATGTGATTGCAAATGAGACAACACAGAAATTAACAACTGTATGTCATTGTACAGCCTTCAACAATGAGCAAAGCACACACCACATAGTCAGCTCAATGACCCTAAAAATGACAAATGTAAAACAAGAAAACTAACGGCATAAATTATGTACAAGGTAATGCCATCTAACAAAAACCAAGAGTGGATGTGGACTGGTACTTAAACATCCACACAACAGAAAGACACTAAGTACAGACTGAGAGTACTCTCAGTAAAAGACAGCTAGGATGAAATTTGAAAAAAATAGGCAGGACAGGAGTTTTGAGTAAAAAAAGGCAGGATGACACTTAGCAAAAAAAAAAAGGCAGGATGAAAATATATGTTTAAAAAAGGCAGGACTGAATAGAGTGAAAAATAACAAGGCAGGACAGAGATTTCAACTAAATAAAAATGCAGGATAATATTTTCCATCCTAGCCATTTTTGAGCAATGCACATCAATAATCTAGTTATATTTTATTTATGCCCTGCCAAAGATATGGTAGAGTAATAAAGTTTTACTCTTGCCCATTAGTATGTGTATGTATGTCTCAAGTTTGTTATGTCCATTTTCTAGAAAATGATATGGTGCTTTATACATTGTACTACTACATGTATGTTTATAAGTGTATGGTTCCCTATTAAATTGTTCTACTAGGTTCTATGCCACTGAAGGAATAATTTGGGTTGATATTGTTGTTTTTTTTTGTCAAAATTATTCATGAATTAGGGTCAAAAAGGGGTCAAAAATAAGCATTTTTCTTGTTACAGGACAACAAAGTGTGTTTAAGTGAAATGATCTCGATGAAATTGTACCACAAGGTTCCATAACTCAAAAGGAAGGTTGGAATTGATTTTAGAGGTTATGGCCAAAATCATCTAGAAATTAGGATGAAAAGGGATTTTTTTAGTTTATGGCCCTGTATTTGATTTGTCCACAATAAGGTTCAAAGGGTGTAAAATTAAACTTTGCTTGATTGCATAACATATCAGATTATCAGGGTTCTTTGCTAAGTCAAATCTAACCATGTATTTATTTTTCTAATTTTAGGCCCTGTTTTACAAATTTATTCACTTTAAGGTGCAAAGTTTTCAAAAAAACAAAAATTAATTAAAATAACTTGTTTGTTGTTATTGTCAAAGATATATTATAATATCAATAAAATTCAACCAAATTAAATGTAAAAAAAAGAAGAGAATAGTCTATTTTGATACAAATATGGTCAGAAATTAATAATATATCAATTATAGCCTTTGTATGAGGTTAATACTGGATATATCTACCAAAGAAGTATATTGTCCTCAGACATTGTCCTCAGTCAATATACTTCTTTCAGGTCAAGATATCATTGTATCCATCTCCTACAAAGGCTATGATTGTACACTGTTACATTCCCATTTCAAATTCAAATGTATTTTTGTTAATTTGACGGGGGAAAAGCCTTACAAAAGAGATATTTTACCACATCGTATATGAATATATGTATACATTTATGTTTGCTAAATCTTATAAAATTAAAAAGAGTTAAAAAAATGATTGAAGATTGGATTGACAGAATATAGTAGAACTCATTTATTCAAAATCTGTATAAATGAAAGAAAAAAAAGTAATGGTTATTAAAAATAAGTCTAAATTTTCAAATATACGTTTTTTTTCAGAAGAAAAAATAAAGTACCTACCTGCTAGATGCCTAAGTATAAAGTAAGTAAGTATATGAAGGTATCACATCATATTGGAGAACCAATCATAACCACTTCCTTTTCTTAGAATTATTGATTATACTTTTTGATTCATCTCTTCTGTCTGGCTTTTAATGGGCGTAATTACTAGGAAAATTTGTCTGGCAATATGAAAAGCTAGAAGTACTTTTTTCTAAAGAATCTCAAGGTTAAATTATATAGCTTGAGTAAGCCAGAAAGATATTTTCATTATATACCATAAACAGTAAATTAATAGAATTCAGCACAAAAATGAAGAATTTTGGAAATTGATACCACCACCAACCAACAATGCAAAATTTAGCTTTTATGACCATATATTAGTGATTGCAGTATGGGGTTTGAGGGGTTGGAAACCCCCCCTTTTTTTACAATCAATATTTTTAAAGGGGACATATGGTTTGACCCCTCCCCTTTTACCTGTTTTTGAACCTCACTTTTAAAGACACATATTCTGTTTTAGCTAGGATTTAAAAGAGCAGAGGAGTACAGTGTTAGGGGTCATTCATAATTGTCAACCATTTTCCAAAGTGTATAAAACGTACACTTGGGGGAGGGGGTTAAAAAATCAACAGTTAAACCTATGTTTAAAAAAAAAATTAAAATTAAAACAGTCCGATATGTTTCAGTTTATTGTCAATGCAAATTTTTATATTAAACTTAACTCTTACTTTTTGTTAAGAAAAACTGACTGATTCTTGTCTTGAAATCTGAAAATGGTTGATGTACACTTTTTGAGGGTGGATGGGGTGTCTGAAAAATTGTATGTTTTGCACACTTTGGAAAATGGTTGACAATTATGGATGACCCCTTAGCTTGGTTTCTTGCTTAAAAAATTGAAGTAAATGTGTAAATTAATGTTATTGTTTGCTAGATTTATAACTTGACTTAAATATTCACTAGTACAGATTACCACTGGACATTAAGCAACCAACAATCAATCATAACTAGATAAAGGGGGAGTATGTGGGGTTGGAAAATGATTTTTTAAGTTACAAAATGTACTGCTAAAAAATTGTTTTGGTGTTGAATTATGCCAAGACTATGAGAATAGAAAGATGCACAAGGAAATTAAGGGCAGAGACGTATTGCACCTTTTTATTTTGGGCCTGGTTGAACATTGTCAGGTGAATAAAGATGCAAATCCAAAATGCAAGGTACATCCCAATTTATTATGAATAATAGTGCTATTACATAAGAAATATCAATTCAAATTTGAAAACATGCAAAATTTTATTTGTTTATCACAAATTCTAAGATAAAAATAACAAAAAATCAAATAATGCAGGGTAAATATGTATTTTATCAGAAAGATATATGTTTTATTTTTTCAGATGATGTACTGAAGTGATTACAAATGAAGATGTTAGTAGATTATTGTTTTCATAGCATTGACATTTTAGAGCATTTCTGACGAAAGGTGCTAATTTACAGTCCGTTTCTGTTGGATATTTTATTGATTTTAGTTAAATCATTTCATTTTACATAATGTCAACTACTGAGGTGAAAAGAAGCTAACAAAAAATTTACAAAATATTTGTTAATTTGTTCATGATTGCCATTAAATTCACATGAATAAAATGAGATATCTGTTATGTGAAATATTCAAGCTCTTTATTACTAGCAGTATAAATAACTATCAATAATTATAACAAAGTTTATCAAATATCTGCCATTTGCACCAAGTTCCAAAAAAGACAAACACTTTGATATAAATGACAAGGTTTCTTACTTTGGACAGGCCCATATACATGCTATAACCTATAGTTGTTAACGTCTGTAGATATAAGAAGATTTGGCAAGAGTGTCAAAGAGAAAACTCTCCATCCATTCACAATTTGTAAAAGTAGACCATCATAGGTCAAAGTACAGCCTTCAACAGAGTCTTTGCTCACACCAAACAGCAAGCTTTAAAGGGCCATGAAAATGACTATTGTAAAACCTATAATTGGAAAAACCAATGGTCTAATCTATATAAAAAAACGAGAAATAAAAAAACACTTATGAACCACATCAACAACCGACAACTGCTGAACATCAGGTTCATATGTCATTTTGTCTCCTTTTTAAATCAGCAGAATTACAAAAGATACATGGAAAAACATTTGAAGACGGTACAGTGATCTATAGTTGTTTCTGTGTCATTTGGTCTCTTGTGAAGAGTTGTTTCATTGGCTATCATACCACATCTTCTTTTTATGCCCATAAATAGTAGAATTTTTTTCTGGTCTTGCGTATACGTCGTGTCATACCTGTCGTCTTCCGTTGTCTTTGTCTGTTGTTGGTTCGTCCTTTCCCGCTTCAGGTTAAAGTTTGGTCAAGGTATTATAATTGAAGTCCAATCAATTGAAACTATATACATTTCCCTATGACAAGATCTTCTAATTTAAATAATTATAGTTGTTTACCCAATTTTACGGTTCACTATACTAGAAAATGATAGTGCAAATTTGGTTATTCAACGTATTTTTGATAAAGTAGAAGCCCAATTAACTTGAAACTTAGTATACATGTTCCCTTTGATAAGATCATTCTAATTTTAATGCCAAATTAGAGAATTTATTCCAATTTCATGTCCACTAAACATAGAAAATGATAGTGCGAGTGGGCATCCGTGTACTGTGGACACATTCTTGTTTATATATGCATAAAAAAAACTCTATGGTATAGGTATAATACGTGGTTTATTTATTTTCGTGGTTCTGTTTTCCGTGGTTTGAGGAAAACTTGATATTCATGGATATTTGATTTCGTTGTTTTGACAAAGTCTGCATACATTTGTAATTTGTTGAACATTTAAATTTGTGGTTCCCCTATACCCACAAAATTCATGAAAATTGGTATCCAACGAATATTAATGAATCCAAAAAATTAGACAACAAAACACATTTTTTACAGACAAAACAATCATAAAGAATATAACTAGCAGTTACTGAAAGTAAGCTGACAGAACTAAAAAAATCATGGCATCTTATATCCTAATCACTTTTTTTTAGGTAAGATAATGGTATAAACTTTTATTTGTCCATAATATTGATATAATTTACTCTGATGTACTTTGTTAACTGTTATCTGTTGAAAAAATAGCTCACAAAAATATAAAAAAAGGTTTATCAAGACTTAAAACTGTTATAAAAGGGAGACAACTCTTTTTCTTTCATATTGAATATTGTGAAAAGAAATAGACCAATTCTTTGATTAAACAACAATGATATAACCACAAAGTATAACAACAATATACAAGAAGATGTGGTATGATTACCAATGTGACAACTATCCACTGAAGACCAAATGACATAGATTTTAGCAAATATAGACTGTTGTAAGGCCCATACATGTCAAGTGACATGATATTCGCGTGTAATACAAGCTTTTTCAACGGTTTACACACGAGGATTTTGAAGGCCTTCAATTAGGAGCAAATCCTTACCACATAGTATTACCACATTAACAATAACAACCACCGTATTACAGACTCCCAATTTTGGACAGGCACATACATAAAAAGTTTAATTAACAAAAAAGACACATTTGTTTAATTTCAAGGACAATTGATAAACTAGTTTGCTTTATAGAAATTTTATTTTTTAAAAGGTTTGGTATGAAAGTTAATTTTTGGCAGGATTGCAACATTATATAGCAAAAGAGAGAAACATAGCCATCCTGCATTCTGTCATCTACAAAGGTCATCTGCTGCATAAACATTTATGTTCACTCTGTTGTTAAAAGTGTTTTAAAACATCAAACTTTGTAAAACAATATTGTGTAATTGTGTAAAACCTAGACATAATCTTGTTCTACGATTAACACACAGCATCCAGATTCAAGAGCACAATTTTTATACGACCGCAAAATTTGAAAATTTTTTCGTCGTATATTGCTATCACGTTGGCGTCGTCGTCGTCGTCGTCGTCCGAATACTTTTAGTTTTCGCACTCTAACTTTAGTAAAAGTGAATGGAAATCTATGAAATTTTGACACAAGGTTTATGACCACAAAAGGAAGGTTGGTATTGATTTTGGGAGTTTTGGTCCCAACATTTTAGGAATTAGGGGCCAAAAAGGGCCCAAATAAGCATTTTCTTGGTTTTCGCACTATAACTTTAGTTTAAGTAAATAGAAATCAATGAAATTTAAATACAATGTTAATGACTACAAAAGGAAGGTTGGTATTGATTTTGGGAGTTTAGGTCCCAACAGTTTAGGAATTAGGGGCCAAAAAGGGACCCAAATAAGCATTTTTCTTGGTTTTCGCACCATAACGTTAGTATAAGTAAATAGAAATCTATGAAATTTAAACAAGGTTTATGACCATAAAAGGAAGGTTGGTATTGATTTTGGGAGTTTTGGTCCCAACAGAATAAGGGGCCCAAAGGCTCCAAAATTAAACTTTGTTTGATTTCATCAAAATTGAATAATTGGGGTTCTTTGATGTGCCGAATCTAACTGTCATGACTGTGTATGTAGATTCTTAACTTTTGGTCCCGTTTTCAAATTGGTCTACATTAAGGTCCAAAGGGTCCAAAATTAAACTTAGTTTGATTTTGACAAAAAATGAATCAGTTAGGTTCTTTGATATGCTGAATCTAAAAATGTACTTAGATTCTTGATTATTGGCCTAGTTTTCAAGTTGGTCCAAATCGGGGTCCAAAATTAAACTTTGTTTGATTTCATCAAAAATTGAATAAATGGGGTTCTTTGATATACCAAATCTAACTGTGTATGTAGATTCTTCATTTTTGGTCCTGTTTTCAAATTGGTCTACACTAAAGTCCAAAGGGTCCAAAATTAAACTTAGTCTGATTTTAACAAAAATTGAAATCTTGGGGTTCTTTGATATGCTGAATCCAAAAATGTACTTAGATTTTTTATTATGGGCCCAGTTTTCAAGTTGGTCCAAATCAGGATCTAAAATTATTATATTAAGTATTGTGCAATAGCAAGTCTTTTCAATTGCACAGTATTGCGCAATGGCAAGAAATATCTAATTGCACAATATTATGAAATAGCAATTTTTTTTTTAATTAGAGTTATCTTTCTTTGTCCAGAATAGTAAGCAAGAAATATCTAATTGCAAAATACTGTGCAATAGCAAGATTTTTATTTAATTGGAGTTATCTTTCTTTGTCCAGAATCAACTTAAATCTTTGTTATATACAAAATACAATGTATATTCACTTTTTACTACCAACTGATAAATTAAAATAATCTTTACCATTCAGTGATAACAAGCAGTTTTTTTACATCTTAATATTTTATGATGTATTTAAATGAGTAGTTATTGTTGCAAACTCCATTAGAAATTTTAATTGAGATTAGTTTTGGAATAAGGGAAAGGGGGATGTGATTAAAAAAATTGGGTTCAATTTTTCTCATTTGAAATTTCATAAATAAAAAAGAAAATTTCTTCAAACATTTTTTTGAGAGGATTAATATTCAACAGCATAGTGAATTGCTCTAAGAGAAAACAAAAATTTTAAGTTCATTAGAACACATTCATTCTGTGTCAGAAACCTATGCTGTGTCAACTATTTAATCACAATCCAAATTTAGAGCTGAATCCAGCTTGAATGTTGTGTCCATACTTGCCCCAACCGTTCAGGGTTCAACCTCTGCGGTCGTATAAAGCTACGCCCTGCGGAGCATCTGGTTCATTTTTTATACCTCCTCAATAGCTTAAATTTTACCCTAGGTTTTCTGTACATACATAAGTATGTCCCATGATTAGTTTCCATTCTCTGACTTTAGTTTGCCTCAATCAAATGTTATGCAACTATACACAATGCTTCCACATAACATAAACCAAGTTTGAATTTTGGTGGTATCACTCTTACCATTCTAGTGTTATGCCCTTTTACAAATGAAAAATTGCTGAATTTTTCGTTTGTATTCTCCAACTTCAGTTTGCCTCAACCAAAAAATATGAAACTTAAACACAAGACTCATTAACACATACCAAAAAACACAGATCAAGTTTGAATTTTGGTGATATCACTTTTACTTTTCTAGAGTTAATCCCCTTTACAAATTGAAAAATTGGTGACGTTTTCGTTTCTGTTCTTTAATTTCACTTTGCTTCAACCAAAAGTTATGAAACGTGTACACAATGCTTATATCCAAAAAAACACAGATCAAGTTTTAATTTTGGTGATGTCATATTTACCGTTCTACAGTTATGCCCCTATACAAATGGAAAATTGCTGATTTTTTTGTTTCTGTTCTCTAGCTGAAGTTTGCCTCAACTAAATGTTTTAAAAAATATATATAAACCTCACATCTGTGTATGACCTCAAATCTGTGTTCTTTTCTCAAATCTATGCCCCATCATGACGTCAATCGCTAATCTATGTCCGTAAAAAATGATTCGGCCTCAAATCTGTATCCGATTTGAAATCGTGACGTCATTTGCAAATCTGTGTCAGTTAAAAAAAGATAAGACCTTAAATCTGTGTTATGTTTTAAATGTTTTTCCAATTTGTTTCCCCATGTGCAACTTTATGAAATTACACATATTTATTTTACTAAAAAAACAGTAAAGAATAAATATTTGTTTGCAACTTCAACATACTTTGTTCAGTCTTTGAATTTGTTCATATCACTGTTTCTATGTTTTACCTTGAATAATAGTATCAAAAAATCATTCTAAAATGCTTAAAATAAAATATTTGTGAATGACAATAGCAAATATATTAATTGTTTGGTCTTAGCTGATATCTATTTAGTTCAAATGTGAAACTTGTGATTATGTCTTTAATAACAAAAATCTTTCCCCGAGAAGAATCATTCTTTATGGTTTGGCATATTCCTTCTCTCCAGAAACCAGATATCAACACTGCAGTCCTTTTGTTCATGGCTGGATTTGTTTTGAATTGTAAATATTTCCCAATAGTAGGAGTTAAGATATCCTGATAATTGTCAGAAAACATTTCAAGAGGATAAATCTCTAGTTGACGTTTTTAAAAATATTCCACCAGTCCACTACTAAAACAGATTTTCCTCCAGTATAAAAAAAAAAACAAATCATAAAGCAATTTTAAACCATGTGTAAAATAAATAAAATGTTAACCTTGCTTTTGTCATAAAAACCACTTGTACAATGTTTGGTGTGAGTGAATGCTCCTTGTTGAAGGCTGTACTTACACCTGTAATTGTTAACTTTTCATTGTTTATTAGATGGAGAGTAATTGTCTCATTGGAACTCATACCACATCTTCTTGTTTATATTTTATAAAAACACATTAAATTTACATACACAGATTAATATGTGCATTCAGGGTTTCATGTTTGGTAAAAAAAAAATAATAACGCTAAATACATAACATTGCAGTATTTGAAGGCAATGTTTTTGTTTATTGGTGTTTAATTTAAACTGAACCTGGCCATTTATATTAATAATAAATAGATATATAAAAAGTATTAGGATAATAAAAAAAAATAAATATATTCCTTTTATACAGTGACGTCATATACGTTTTGTTATGTTTTACGTCAATAAAAGGACATAGATGTGAGACAATACAGGACATAGATTTGAGACAATACAGGACATAGATTTGAGACAATAAAGGACATAGATTTGTGACAAAAAAGGACATAAGATTTGGAACATCTATGACGCAATATAAAAAAGGACATAGATTTGCGGAAAGGATAAAGATTTGAGGCTTACATATATACAATGCTTATCACCACAAAACTCAGAATTATTTTCTTCATATTACTTTTAGATATAATCTATTAAAGGTTAAAGTTTTCCGTAAATCAATAAATTTTGTCAAAGCTTCATTGAATTTTACAAAACTTTTTTCAGGATCTCAACAATTTGAATTAAGGATATCTTAATTTGTAATGTGAAGGTCTTGCATTATAAGTTATATGGTTCGCTACTGACCGCATACGGATCCATAAAGGGTAATTAAAATTCATAGGGGGTGAGGCCGGAGGCCGAATCCCCTATGTATTTTATTCACCCTCTATGGATCCGTAGGGGTCAGTAGTTAACCATATTATGAATTTATCGCACGCTGGACTTTTTCTGCTGCGTTTTGTTGAAAAATAAACAATGAAACACAACAACGTTAATAGATGACGTCATCATTAACGCGTCATTGACCCCCTATGAAATTTACTTACCCCCTACGGTCTCATAGGGGGTCACCACATGACGGCGTTAAACCATTCACAACCTGATAATTTACCCGCGGTGCGATAAGATGCAATGGTGTTTCTCCATAATTATTAAAGAATATCCTAAAATTGAATTGTGGAGGTCCTGTAATATATGATTATGGGACTCAGGAATATAAATGATATCAAATATGTAAGGACCTCCTGAAATAAAACAATTTTGACTTGCTTTTGTGGAGACCCTGATATGTTTCAGAATGAACAGACACACAGACCGAAAAACATAATGCTGTTTTGAGTGGGGCTTAAAAATATCTAGACACCTAACAAACAATACTTTAATGACATATATGATTTGAAGTCTTGTAAGTGTTTACTTTAGTCCTGATCAGCCAACAATATTGCTTTAAAAGTATGTAGTAAAATCAGCTATGTCAAGTGCTGTTGAACTAGTCTGAAATCAAATACTACAGGAAGGTTTCTTGTCATTTGAACAAAATATATTGGCTATAATTCAACCCTGCATGTTGAAATGATTGTTATAAATGAATGTCTAGACTGAGTTCGATTTGTTAATTATCTAAAATCCTAGAATGAATTATATGAAAACAAAGATAACACTGTTTATAAATTAGTTACCAAGAAAGTCCCAATCAATGTGTTATCTTGTTACGTAATTGTAAGGTGGAATTCAATCAAACCTGTTGTCAAACCATGTATCACATTAAGATTGACGCTGTGATAGATTTCCTGTCAATTGTTATGGTGAAATATGGTAAAAAATACAAATAGAATGTCAACTCCTCCATGGAACCAGATGATTTATTATTCTGCACTGTAGTTCCAAGTGAATAAATGCGCTTAACTTTTAACAATAACTTTAAACAGAGAACTTCATTATTTTATAATAGAATTTGCCTCTTTTGGGCACAATAAATATAAAAAAGAAGATGTGGTATGATTGCCAATGAGACAACTCTCCACAAGAGACCAAAATGACACAGACATTAACAACTAAAGGTCACTGTACGGTCTTCAACAATAAAAGCCCATACCGCATAGTCAGCTATAAAAGGCCCCGAAATGACAATGTTAAACAATTCAAACAGGGAAAACTAACGGCCTAATTTAGTTTTAGCCATGGCGTTGTCAGTTTGTTTTAGATTTATGAGTTTGACTGTCCCTTTGGCATCTTTCGTCCCTCTTTGAAGTACAAAAAATGAACGAAAAACAATTATGTAACACATGAACAAAGGACAACCACTGAATTACAGGCTCCTAACTTGGGACAAGCACATACATACAGAATGTGGCGGGCTTAAACATGTTAGCAGGATCCCAACCCTCCCCTAACCTGGGACAGTGATGTTACAGTATAACATAAGGACAAACTATAAAAATCAGTTGAAAAAGGCTGAACACATCAGATGGATAAAATACAAAAAAATAGGCCATTTTTTACCATACTACTGTATCAATTTAGGCAGCATCCTTTAATCAAGTCATTTGCTCCTGGACATTAGACTTCCATCAATCAAAAAAGTAATGAGATTTGTTGGTCACACAGTATCTTATAAAGCATTTGGTATGTAGCACCTGTCAATTTATATTGGACGACGATGGAAGTTTTAATGACCTTATCTGGCTATACAGTCCTTGCGCGGTCGGTATATATTTGTTTTGAGCCTTTCTTACCCTTCAATACAGTGGTGATCCAGAGTTGAGGAGGGAGATGTTGAGGGTGTATACCTCCTTTGATCACTGAATATCTGAAAAATTAAACTAAACTTTAAACTCCCTTGGAGTAGTTTCCCCAAATCTCAATCCCAGACTTTCCTTTGTGGAATGGAACCTTGTAGTACACTATTAGAGAAATCATAACACAAGTTATTGCCTGAAAACTACAAAAATGCTTGTTTTTGGACCCTTATTCCTATACTGTTGGTAACATAACCCCCAAAATCAATCTCAACCTTCCTGTTGTGGTATTAAACCTTCTGGTAAAATTTCATAGAGATCCATTCACTTAAACTAGTTATTGTCTGGAAATCAAATGCATCTTTGGTTGATGCTGCCACCGACATTATTACAAACCTATAAAACTTTTGCAGTCGTATAAATATGATCAGCAAGTCAAGATCTACTAGAAAGTCAAATTTGCTGATATATATAATAGACTGTCACTCTTTATAGGAGTGATTGCCCTCAAATAATGATTTTTTTTACCCTCTTTTGTATTTTGGAGTAAAACTTAATTGGATTGAGCGAAGCGAATAAGAGTAAAATATTCAGCAATACAAGATTAACAAAACAAGAGATTTTGTTTGGATTTTATTCTCATTCACAATGTTGGAGAGTGTCCTTTGTGAATATGCAACACACTGACAGGCTCTTTAGACCCTCTAGTAAGTCCCCTACCAACGAGGTCAAAGGGAACTTTAGGTTTGTACTCTATCTGTCAGTCTGTATTCCTGCAAATAACTTTTCCACACTTTTTTTCTTCACGCTTGAAGAAATTGATTTTATAATTGTTATATTGTTTTGTCATGGCAATTTAAAGATCAAGTCAAAATTTTGCTCCAGTTTGATAATTTTGTGCAGAGTTATGGTGCTTGGACTATTAAATTTTCTGCATTTTTTTCGTTGTGCTTGAAGATATTGATTTAATAATTGGTAAATTGTTTTTTCATGACAATCTAAAGACTGTTTCAGTTTGATCATTTTGTGCAGAGTTTTGGTCCTTGGATTTAGAAAATTAACTTGATCAGTTTTCCGAACTTTTTTTCGTCATGCTTGAAGATATTGACTTGATTTTTAGTATATAGCTTACACCAGGACAAGTTATAGGTCAAATCAGCATTTTGTTCCAGTACAATAAACTGGAAGGGGACCAATAAATTATTGACATGCAATACTCTCAATGCTTTTTTTTTCACAGATCTTAATTTTTCCACCTCCATTATCCTACATCCCCTCTTTTTTTTTTAACCCCTTTATTCTACATCCTCAAAGCATGTCATTCCCTTCACTTTTTTGCACCTGCGGTAAGTCATTTGACCAGGAAAATTGGAACCCACAAAAATTATAAAATATCTCCAGTACTCAATGTTGGGACCATACATAATCAAATACTCAGTCTTTTAATGCTGGGGTTATCGAGGAATATATGACATACTTTATAACGCATACCTTTGGTTATTAGGTAAGCAGTTTGGAAACTGTTAAAATATTTGTTTAACCTTGGGTTAAAATATATTTTGTAAAAACCTGGTCAATTAATAACAATAAATAGATGAAATGGTCATTTTGGATAAGGTAAGGTAAAAAGCCATGAGTGTAAACTATAGAAAAACAAGAATTCTATAAAGTCATTTATTTGTTTTAGGCTCAGATATTAATTCTATACATGTATACAAAACATCACTTTACAAAATTCATAAATAACAAAGACCATTAGCAGGTAATCCCCTCTCATTCATGCCTCATCTAAAATCTCAACATTTTTGTACAAGTCTCATTGTGTTATAGCCATGGTGAGCATATATAAATTAAGATTTAGTTTGTACAATAATTCTATATATGCAAAAATAATTCGCTGAGAAGTTCTGTTAACACTTAGAATCTGAAAGTAAAACTTAGACAGAAATTGTGAAGGGATAAGAAAGTTTTGTCATCCTACGTAAAATCAATTTTACATTATTTAGTTGAAAATTTGCACATTTCTATGTAGATAACTCATAAAATATTTATCTAATTTCAATAAGTTAAATTCCGCGAGGTGAACCAACGCCTGTGAAATCGTTTTGGTAGAGTCCCTGAAGTGGATACCTTGGTATGCCGGGTTGTCAAATCATGCAAATGAATGCAATCCTTAAATAATAATTAAAATTGACAACAACACTTCAAAAGATCTGCAATTTTATTATCTATGTCTACATGTTTCGCCTGCAAGGCAGGCTTCATCAGGACAATTTTTATACAGAAATTGAGCCCCTGAAGTACTCAAAGTGGTGCATTGAATTTGACGTCGTCATGGTGAGAGAAACAATGAAAAGTGAAAGTAGCAATACAGAGTTATAAATAGATAAGATAAATATAGAAAATTAAAGTTTGTATACAATGTAACTTGAGTTCGTTTTACTATTATATGATACATGAAATTGTTCTAAAGGCTTGGCATCTAATAGGACGAACTTCCCATGGTTCCTACCACTTCGCAAGGCTTCTCTTCCAACCTGGCCATAGTTGGAGGTTACTACTTCCCGGCGCGTCGGCAACAATAGGAAGATTATGATCGCCGCTGTGGATAATAAAATTGTCAAAAACTGTTCCTTTGTTAATTATTTGGTGACTATATAATTTTTGGATCGTCTGCAGTAGTTGGTCTGTATAATGGCATAGTTGTGAATTCCTAGTTCATTTAAGATCGGCGCCCGTGGTACGTTTTCTTCTGCAATCATTTATATCTGCTATCATTTATAGATGTATAGGTGGTATCGGACATCTTGGTCATCTTGATTCAGTTGTTATTTTGTTGTAAGTATGGAATATTCCTTGGTCCATGTATATGCTGGTGGCCTGTAGATCGGCGCTGTTAGCTTGGCGGTTCCTTTCGGATGCAGGGGTTCACGATTAAATAATAAATTAAATTCCGCGAGGTGGAACCAACGCCTGTGAAATCGTTTTGGTAGAGTCCCTGAAGTGGATACCTTGGTATGCCGGGTTGTCAAATCATGCAAATGAATGCAATCCTTAAATAATAATTAAAATTGACAACAACACTTCAAAAGATCTGCAATTTTATTATCTATGTCTACATGTTTCGCCTGCAAGGCAGGCTTCATCAGGACAATTTTTATACAGAAATTGAGCCCCTGAAGTACTCAAAGTGGTGCATTGAATTTGACGTCGTCATGGTGAGAGAAACAATGAAAAGTGAAAGTAGCAATACAGAGTTATAAATAGATAAGATAAATATAGAAAATTAAAGTTTGTATACAATGTAACTTGAGTTCGTTTTACTATTATATGATACATGAAATTGTTCTAAAGGCTTGGCATCTAATAGGACGAACTTCCCATGGTTCCTACCACTTCGCAAGGCTTCTCTTCCAACCTGGCCATAGTTGGAGGTTACTACTTCCCGGCGCGTCGGCAACAATAGGAAGATTATGATCGCCGCTGTGGATAATAAAATTGTCAAAAACTGTTCCTTTGTTAATTATTTGGTGACTTGGTCATTGTTTCTCTCACCATGACGACGTCAAATTCAATGCACCACTTTGAGTACTTCAGGGCTCAATTTCTGTATAAAAATTGTCCTGATGAAGCCTGCCTTGCAGGCGAAACATGTAGACATAGATAATAAAATTGCAGATCTTTTGAAGTGTTGTTGTCAATTTTAATTATTAATTATAATTTCAATAAGTGTTACATGTATATATCTTAGAATACTAACTGATTGTGTCATTTTCTATCAATCATTCATATTTCCATTATAAAATGTCTGATATTTTTTCAATTAATGAATTTTGTGATTTTTTCAAAACTTTTTAAAAAAAACCACAGGTACATGAACAATGCATTGAAAAGTGCTGATTAAGAAAGGTGGGCAGATTTAATAAGTCATTATAGGATTGCATTGACACAGATTTGGAATATGATAGGACTATTTAATTCCTATTAACAATCCATATCAGTAGGAATTGAACACCTACTGTAAATATAATATGCATTTTGCACACGCCTCGGTCTTCCTGTACATATTTTTGATGATGTTGCAATATCAAAGGAGTAGGTTCAGTAAGACCCAAAATATAGCAGTTTTACAAAATTGTTAAAATGCAACCTTTAAGTTATTTTTTGGAAACTATAATACCTTTGCCACATAAATATGAGCTGCTTTTGGCATTATAATGCACATATATCGGGTACCTGCATCATTAAGTCATGCTAAATTACTGAAATCTTCACAATTTCAGCATTTTAGTTAAATTTTAGACGGTTTCCGTCTTAAATGAAAGTGGCCGCATTCGTGTTCATTCTTGATTATTGAAATGTAAGTTGTGTTTGATGATAATACATAACATATATAAAGGTCGAGGATGAACACGGATGCAGCCACTTTCATTTTTGACAAAAACCATCTGAAAAGTGACAGTTTTTGGCATATTTGATAGATTTCTTATATCTAAGCTAGAATCGGAGCGTTTTTAATGAGTAAATTAGTTAAAACCTTTCACAAAACATTATTGAATCAATTAAAATAGACATTTAAGTGTTTAAAAAGTGTCCAAAATCTTTCTTCAAATTAACTTGAAATTTGAGGCCAAAACTGGCCCTTACCGGACCTACTTCTTCACCTCAGAGAAAAGTTTGACTGTTATAAAGAGTATAGAAGGACATGATTGAAAGTTATAATATTTATGTTAAGTGAAAACTTATTGTTGATCAGTGAATTTAATTATCACATGAAAAGTTTAGTCATTGAAATCAAGAAAGTACAACCAACAAAAATATCCATGTTTACAAGTCAATGAGACAGTCACATAAAATTCTAACACAATCTGCTTCTCTTCATTGAAGAGAGACATTATTCATGCAAAAATATAGGTTTAAGTAATACAGTTGTATTATTGCATATATGTTTTATCAAATAGCAGTCCAGATTATAGTGATATCAATATAAAATCTCAATATTTATAATAGCTATAGATTTTTTATGAAGTTTTAACATGGGATTAGACATATTTTCATAAGGGGTGAAGATCGGTATGCAAAATGATGTGACATGCATTTTCAAGTATAAAATTTGTACAAATAGATTCATTATTTGAAATAAATTGAAGTCGAAACTTAACTAGTCTTTTATTTGTCAATGGGGAATTAGTACTGCCATATATGTCAATATAAGTTTGTAATCACTTTCATATGACTTTTAAGTTTATATTGTATTCACCATTTATAGGTTGTTTGGAAGGCATTCTGTACTCCATTCAATTTTATATGCAGGACATGTATATATCATGGTGACACCTACAAATTTGGATTCCTGTCCTTATGTTTATAAATTGATGTCATTAGCTTGACATCATATCTGTGGAGCCTTCTTGTACAAAAATTATCAAACTCAAATCATCTTTGACTGATTTATAACATAAACAAATATCACACGACATCAATAAATATACAGAGATTTTATCAGAACTGTAATAAAAATTCATTGTTAGCTAGTTGACAAATACTAAAGAAATTTGGATGTAGCCAGCTGATTTACAAAGAGAAAAGACGAAGAATTCTGAATCATAAAACAAAGTTTACACAAGTGAATATCAAAAAAACATCACAACATACTTTTCTAAGAAATAGTCATTTTTCAACTTATTGAAAGTCACACATAACATCAAGTACAATTGATTCAATGAAGCTAACTATTTACAAAGTTTATTATCTTCTGCCTAGAAAATTCAGTCCAAAATTGGTTGGCTTTTTCTTTTCTCTTTCCTGCATGATCTTTGACTGCCTTTCTTGTTCTTCCTGAAATAAAATTTAAGAAAAACTATAGAAAAAGAAATCATTTATACAGGTTCTGCTATTATCTTTAACAAGAACTATATTCAGGACTTTTTGGGGAAGTTTAATAATCTCTTTCAAACTTTTTACTGACTGGGATCAGTGTTGAGAAAAGTCTATTGTATCTTTACATCTGCTCACCATAGCTGCTCCATTAAAGCATACATGGTACCTAAAGAAGGCACTTTCAAAATAGGATAACAACCTATCAAGGCAAATTTTGAATTTTACATGCATTTTAATTGTTATTGACACTTACTAGATTTGTATATCTGAAATTTCAAAGCGCCTTATTTGGGTCTTATTTATGTTTTGATTGAAACAACCCTTACACAGTACATATACTCAAAAATTACTGTACAGTCATTAATGTTTGTTGGATCCTAGTATATTTCAATGATAAATAGCAAATTAAGACACAATGAAATGAGGTATCCATGATTTTTTTTCTCCAACCGAAAAAATATTATACCAATGAAAATAAACGAATCAAAAGTATCTTATTACAGATGAGGATGTATATTTACCCTTGTTATTTCTGAAAGATTTATCAAGATTCTGTTGTTAATAACTATTTGGCCTTTTTTTTAATCAGCAATATTTGGGGTCACAATAGAATATCTTCCAATCAATTAATTGAATGATAAAAACTATTTCAATCTTTTTGCGTGGACAGAATAACTGTAAATAAAATCAAGTATAGTCTAATTAAATCAATAAACTTTCAAAGCATAGTGGCACTTTTTTAAAACCCAGTTGTACCTTTTCAAGATATAGTAAATATAACACAGAACTTTACTCAAAGTTATTAGAAACAAATGAAAGTTTTTAAGGACCTTGACTGATATACAGCCTTTGCACGGTCGGAAAGTAATTAGGTATACTTACTTGTAATTTTCTTTGGTTATCTTTAAATGCTTCCAGAGGATCATCAAATTTTTTATAATAGTCTAAGACTTCTCTTACATCATCTACTTTAGTTGCAGCTATTGCTAAAAATGAAAATAAGAAAGTCTATGCAAATTTTCATAGAAATAGCTTTTACACTTGAGATGAAATGATTACTTGTGCTATATTTAAAAGAGCTACATGTATAGTGTCATAATAATAATATTTTTTTTTTTAAAGTCATAAGAAACGAGTGACCGGTGAAAAATAATGTTCTTCCAATTCTTGAACCAATGCATACAAACATCATAAACTTAGTCTTCTGTGCACAAATTTATCATTTTTTTCGCATAAATTTTGTTTAATCGTCAATTTTTTTTCATTGGGTCAGTGCTGTTGTGAAAATATGGCAGGTAATTAAAGTTCGTGTTTTGAAGCCGAAGTTAAACGATTGTCACCTGTTTGTCAACAATCAACAAAAAATCAACAAAAAAGCATGGAAATTGAGCACATGTTTAACATGTAATTTCAGATAATAGTTTATTTTTAGGACATCCATGCATATTTCGATCACCGGATTTGTACGAGATGGGTCACACTGAGGTCACTTTGCATACGGAAAATATGTCGGGGGAATTGAAGCAATTAAAATAAAGTAAACTTCTTCTAAATATGAATATATAAAAGAATTTTCTTCAGAAAAAAGTATATGTACATAAGATTTATAATGAAAACTATCCATTGAGTTATAAATAAACATATGCATTATTTTTTTTAATTTGAGGTTTCTTATGACTTTAATTTAAAGCAGAATACAAAGGGAATTAAAATATAAAGACAATAAGAATGCCCTTTTATTGCGAACCCAATGATACTTTTCCACAGATTCACCAACTGAATCTGTGGGGCTTGACTGAGGGTCAGATTCTTACATTTTGTACAAAATTAGGCATGGAATCAATGCTTATATAACTGTATACCAAATTTCAATTATTTATCAGAAGTACTTGAATGAACCTAAGACCTAAGTAGATAATTTATTAGTCAGTGTTGATATGTCTTTATTTTAATGTTAAAACAATATTAATAACAGGCAAGACATTGAGATAATTTCAGTTTTGTTCTCACAAATTATTTTCTAACACTAAAATATAAATAGTTGAAATAAAAATGTTAAAAGACAAGAAAATTCTAACATTTACAGCTTTTACATTAATGCTAGCAAGACAAATCTTTGTTTGGCTTGCTTGCTTTGTTTGTATCAATGTTTGCTCAAGCATGACAATTAAGATAGGCGGGGCTTCAGCTTGTATACATCATACTTCAATTTTATTGGACGTTACGTTTGAGGTTTAGGACACTTAATTTTAAAACATCACAAATATTCTCACATGTTTCCTCACCTGTAAAAATACAATAATTGGTCAATGAAAGAAAAATATAAACTTAATATTGTTTTTTTTTTTATAACATATCAATCCATTAGTTCAGTTGTTTCCTTGTCTGCCCTTTCATTTATGTAACTCAAGAAAAAATCCAATAAATGGGTAACAATTGTATCGAAAAGAGAAAATCGAGTGCACTTTTTTTTATGTTAGGGTGTGTTTGTGATGAATATTTTGTCTTGAAAACGTACAAAGGAAGAGTATTTGATACATCATCTCACTTCAGATTCTATCATTTTTATATAGCAAAGCTACAGGTTGACTTTATAACATAAAAAAATCACAATACTAAAAGATGAAATGTAGGGGTCAAGTGAAATACCTATCCAATGAATCACAAAATCAGATAAGGTGTGTTCGAATAGCTATTTTACTAAAAGTATTTGACGACAATCTTTAAGTTGGATGATGAAAATGCATATCTTCGAAAAAAATTTAGTTTCCATTTCTACGATAGTGAAAATGAACTGCCGTAATGGGGAGAATGATAATTTTGACGAAGTAGAATCCTGACTGTATTGTATATTTACAGGTAAGGAAACATGTGAGAATATTTGGCATGTGATGTTTTAAAATTTAGTGTCCTTAACCTCAAACATAACGTCCAATAAAATTTAAGTATGATGTATACAAGCTGAAACCCCGCCTATCTTAATTGCCATGCTTGAGCAAACATTGATACAAACAAAGCAAGCAAGCCAAACAAAGATTTGTCTTGCTAGCATTAATGTAAAAGCTGTAAAAGAGCATTGAACTTACAGTGAGTTGCTTATAGGTGTTACTGTAAAAGTTTACCTATAGCTCAACCTGTTTTTAAAATTGACAACACAATAGGGACATTTAAATTGACCAGTTGGTATTGTTAGATTTAAATCTACCTTGATGCTACCTGTAAAGATTTTTATTCACCTAACCCAAAGTTTCAGCATGCTTTTTTCCTGAACTTTTTCTTACCTAGGATTATTCTATTAAAAAATTGATAGGGAAGAAAATAGTTTTGGTTTTCATTGTTTTAAATCCCTGATATATATAATTTATCTATTTTTTACCTAAAATTCTAAATCAGTAAAAGATTAAATCAAATATGTATTACTATGTTTGAAAATTAAACTGTTTTTACACACTAAATGCTTCTTTAAAATTCTAACCCTTATATATAGTATTGTCCAGCTGCCAGTGAAACAAAAAATAGCTGTTCAGGTGTTTACAGTTTAAATTTTCAGATGGATATGTTGTTCATTTCTTCACATGTCCCTTCAAGATTCTCATTTTGGATTATTATTTGCAATGTTTGAAATCTTTTGGTGTCATTGTGCATACAATATTGGATTTATTTTATTTGAATTCACTTCTTAGATTTTTTATAGCAATTTTGCTTCTTAAAATGTGATGTGTTTTTTTCAAGATTTTATTGTCATGAAGGACATCAAGGAGGAAATAATTCATTCAAACTGTTTTGTGGGGCTTACATATGATGTTGTACATGTAAAATTCGAAAATAAGTTTGGAGTATACTTGCTGTGTTTTTTCTTTGAAATCTATTATAATATTAGTGGGACTTTTGAGCATAAAATGCTGTGTTTGCTCAAGGAAATTCAAATTTTCATACGATGGGATTTAGTTATGTTAAAGATTAAAAAATTTCAAAACTGGAATTCAAGTAGGAGATATAGTGTGAGTTCATCCAACATATTTCTGTGGCTTTAAATGTGATTTTAAAAACATTCATTATTAATTTGGGATCTATTACAAACTTAAGATGATTTACCATTTAAATGGGATCTTGGAAATGAAATAAAATGTTGAATTAATGCAGTGGATATAGTCTAATCTAGTGATAAAGTGAAAAATGAAAGTAAAATATTCTAAAATATTCCTAACGTGGGGAAATGTTTTAAGTGAATGTGAAATTGGAAATAGTCATTATAAAATTCTGGATCAAATATTGTTTGATTTGGAAAGTTATAATAGGAAATGAAATAAAATGTTTACTGTGGATATAGAAAAATCAAGTGATATATAGTAAAAATATAAATAAAATATTACAAAATATTTGTAAAGTGAGGATAACTATTTGGAATATAGTAATGGAAATGATAAAAAAAAATTACAAGATTCTGAATTATGTATAGATTCTGCACCTGTTAAATTAGGATGTATATCATGGGAAGTTAATCAGAATTTATACTATGGATTAAGAAAAAAATCTAGTGCAGTAGTGAAAAATGAATAAAATTGGGAATTATTTAAAAACTTTGGAATTCTGGATGAGATGTCAAATATCAGTGTAAAAAATAAATGAAATTGTTTATTCAAATATGATTTTGATGTTTCATAAAGTGAGTGAAATATTACGACTGGATTATTTAGGGTATTAAACACTGCTAGTAGTGGCTATGCAAACATTAAGATGAAATGTAGTGCATTTTAGGCCATGCAATTTTAAATAAACTGCAAGAAAATAACATATATGATATAGTCTTTTTTGTTTGGCTTGATAACTCCTAATATTTTGAATGACAGTAAAATAAAAATCTCTCAATAGAATAATCCTAGGTAAGAAAAAGTTCAGGAAAAAAGCATGCCGAAACTTTGGGTTAGGTGAATAAGATTTTTTACAGGTAGCATCAAGGTAGATTTAAATCTAACAATACCAACTGGTCAATTTAAATGTCCCTATTGTGTTGTCAATTTTAAAAACAGGTTGAGCTATAGGTAAACTTTTACAGTAACACCTATAAGCAACTCACTGTAAAACAAAAACATATTTTCTCCATATCTAAATGTCAGACTGTTAACAAGTAGCAGAATTTAGAATTTGACATCTGACGGGTAAGTAGATCATGGTTGGGTGGAACCAGGTGAGAAACAATAATGTGTCCAAAGTACACGGATGCCCCACTTGCACTTTTATTTTCCATGTTCAATGGACCGTAAAAATGGGTAAAAAATATAATTAGGAATTAAAATTAGAAAGATCATATCATAGGGAACATGTGTACTAAGTTTCAAGTTGATTGGACTTCAACTTCATCAAAAACTACCTTGACCAAAAACTTGAACCTGAAACTCGCACTTTCATTATCTATGTTCAGTGGACCGTGAAATTGGGGTCAAAAGTTTAATTTGGCTTTAAAATTAGAAAGATCATATCATAAGGAACATGTGTACTAAGTTTAAAGTTGATTGGACTTCAGCTTCATCAAAAACTACCTTGACCAAAAACTTTAACCTGAAACTTGCACTTTCATTTTCTATGTTCGGTGGACCGTGAAATTGGGGTCAAAAGTTTAATTTGGCTTTAAAATTAGAAAGATCATATCATAAGGAACATGTGTACTAAGTTTCAAGTTGATTGGACTTCAGCTTCAACAAAAACTACCTTGACCAAAAACTTTAACCTGAAGCGGGACAGACGGACGGACGAACGAATGGACGGACAGACAGGCGGACGAACGGACGCACAGACCAGAAAACATAATGCCCCTCTACTATCGTAGGTGGGGCATAAAAAACCCATAGTTATAGGGTCAGCATATCAACGCCCGAACATAACCAAAACTAAATTATTATTCAAGATTATTGATGAAGCAATAAAAATCACGAAATAGAAATGTGTTTGATAAATATTATTGATGATTTATATTGTGTGCAGCATCAGCATGGCTGAGTATATTACAGATGCATTTAACTGTAAATATTGATGTTTTCCTCGACTTGTATGTTCACCTGTAATTATGTTATTGACCTCAATTATGACAGCTTCTTATGTAACTGTTTGTCACTTTCAAAGTATACCTGGTGCAGTAATTAGAGAGGAAGTAAAAGTGAAAAAATAACATTTCAAATATGAATTGTCATTCTTCATATTTTTTCTACCATGAAGCAATATCAGTACAAATAGCATCCAACATAAAATCTATATATTCACCAAGTCAACTTGATAATACAAATTAGAAATTTATAAAATCTAATGAATAAAAGATAAATGTCATCCTCTGTTGATGATTATGTAATTTTCTGCATGCTACTTTCGCTTTTATCTCCAAGCACTGTGTAATAAATTGCATATCTTGTTCATCTCTAAAAGCTACGGAAATCAAATAAGATATGACATGCACAATACCAGGAATACTGTCAAATTTAAAGGTAAACAACATCATAAAATAATACTCAATTAGTTTTCAAATATCAAAGAGCAATGCTAAATAAATACCGGTAATTGATCAGGTTTCAAGGTACAGGCAATGATAATGACTATTATTTTTTAATTTATGAATCGTTGTTGAACAACCTTGTCTATCTCATTCATGTGATGTCCTACCATTAAATGATGTTTGAAATCAATGAATTATGTAAAAAGACCTAATGAACTATTCCTTAGGAAAGCTGTTACTAACCAGTAATTCTAGTGAACATTTTAATTACAATTATTATCTTTTCAAAAAGAATTTAAATACTTATCTGAGGCTTTAAATAAAACCAGATGATCCGCAGGGCACAGCTTTATATGATTGCAGAGTTCGAACCCTGAACATTGGGGCAAGTATGGACACAACATTCAAGCTTGATACAGCTCTGAATTTGGTTTGTGATTAAATAGTTGACACAACACAGTATTCTGACACATAATGAATGTGGTCTAAGAACTTAAACTTAAAAACTTTAAATTTTAAATTGGACATTACCTATTATGGTCCAATATCCAAAATCTAAATACATGGTTAGATTTAGCATATCAAAAAAACCCAAGAATTAAATTTTTGATGAACCCTTTAGACCTCAATGTGGACCAATCTGAAAACCAGGCCCAAACATCAAAAATCTAAATACATGGTTAGATTAAGCATATATCAAAGAACCCCATGTATACAATTTTTGTTGAAATCAAACAAAGTTTAATTTTGGACCGCAATTTGGACCAACTTGAAAACTGGGCCTATAATCAAAAATCTATATACAGGTTTAGATTCAGCATATCAAAGAACCCCAAGGATTCAATTTTTGTTGATATCAAACAAAGTTTAATTTTGGACCACGATTTGGACCAACTTGAAAACTGGGCCCATAATAAAAATTATAAGTACATGTTTAGATTCATCATATCAAAGAACCCCAAGGATTCAATTTTTGTTGAAATCAAACAAAGTTTAATTTTGGACCACAATTTGGATCAACTTAAAAACTGGGCCAATAACCAAAAATCTAAGTACATGTTTAGATTTAGCATATCAAAGAACCCCAACAATTCAATTTTTGTTAAAATCAAACTTAGTTTCATTTTGGACCCTTTGGACCTTAATGTAGACCAATTTGAAAATGGGACCAAAAATTAAGAATCTACATACACAGTTAGATTCGGCATATCAAAGAACCCCAATTTTTCAATTTTTGATGAATTCAAACAAAGTTTAATTTTGGACCCTTTGGGCCCCTTATTCCTAAACTGTTGGGACCAGAACTCCCAAAATCAATCCCAACCTTCTTTTTATGGTCATAAACCTTGTGTCTAAATTTCATAGATTTCTATTTACTTATACTTAAGTTATGGTGCGAAAACCAAAAAAAATGCTTATTTGGGCCCCTTTTTGGCCCACTTATTCCTAAACTGTTGGGACCAAAACTCCCAAAATCAATCCAAACCTTTCTTTTGTGTTTATAAACCTTATGTTTGAATTTCATTGATTTCTATTTACTTAACTAAAGTGATTGTGCGAAAACCAAGAATAATGCTTACTTAGGCCCTTTTTTAAGGCCATGTGAAATATAACATAAACCTTGTGTTAAAATTTCATAGATTTCTATTTACTTAAACTAAAGTTATAGTGCGAAAAAGCAAGAAAATGCTTATTATGGCCCTTTTTGGCCCCTAATTCCCAAACTGTTGGGACAAAAACTTCCAAAATCGATCCCAACCTTCCTTTTATGGTCATAAACCTTGTGTTTAAATTTCATAGGTTTCTATTCACTTATACTAAAGTTATAGTGTGAAAACCAAAAGTCTTCGGACGACTCCAACGTGATACCAATATACGACCAAAAAAAGACTAGAAAAAATCAATGCTGGTCTTTTTTATTAAAATTATACAAAGTAGAGCAGACTTGTAATAGGGCTTTCAAGCACATGCAAGGCATAATCTGAATAAAGGGCTAAATCAGGGGCAGCATGATAATAGTACATCATCAGTTGACAACGAATAGTTTATCAAATACAAATTAGTTTATAGTACCTGTAATTAGCTACACACAGTATTAAATAAGACCACAATTTTAAGTGCCTTTGGTCTATAAAAGCTTTTATACCAAAATATCATCTGACAAAATCTTGTAAATGTAGGGTAGCCTGTCTTGAATGGAGGTAAATCATAGATTTCATATACATTTCTACATAATCAAAAGGTTGTCAAAATTGCATGAAAATTGCTTTTTCATTCAATTAAAATTTGATCCTAAACACTTACCATGCTGAATTGTTTTCAGAAAATGTATAATTTTCGTTTATTTGCAAAAATAATTATGCAAATTATATGCAAATGAGCTTTACTCTGCTGCTGAAGCATATTGATTCCTTTAAATCTAATATAGGGGATCATAGATCGGGTGGTCGGAGTGAAGAGGTGGGGAAGGGTGGGTGGGAATTTACCAGAAAGTTGGTCATCAGGTGCAAAAAGTGTAAATTTTAACGATTTTTCATCCTATTCTTGACCCTGAAGACTCAGGGATGCTGGTATAGGTATCCAGAAGTAATCTGCATGTAGAGTGGGCTGCAGTTAACAAACTGACCCCAACATGTTAGGTGAGAGTTAATTTGATCTTGATTCAGCAGTCTTAAGAAGGTCATTGGTCCCAAAATACAGAATTTCATGATTTTCTGGAGCTGAAACCATAAGTATTGTTTCCTATGCGTATTTCAATAATAATAACAATAACGATCAGTAGTTATATGCCTGCAGTTTGCACTATTTTTGCAAGTTTTAGGCCTCTGAACGTCCTGTGTAAGACTCAGAAGGGAAGCCCACCCCTCCAGGAAAACCCCTTTTTTTCTGATATCAATTTTTCAAATTCGTATTTGAGCTTGAAATGCAATTTATACATGAGAAACATGACAATAGACATGATAGATAGCCTCAGGTTGATGGAACGTGGATAAATTTTGAAATAAGTATCATACAGAAGACTTTTATTAGTATGGAGAGCCATTGGAGCCAAATAAAAGTGGTTTGGGTAAGCCTGTCATATAACGGTCACAGCATGGTAAGGGTTAATGCTTAAGAAATCCAGGAAAATATTTCCTGAATGACAAAATAAATAGGGAATGTGTCCATAGGACACAGATGATGCTCCCCCCTTTTTTGCATATCATATAAAGCAATAAAAGGACATAACTGAAGAACAGTAAAAGTGACTTTTACCCAAATTTGTTATTGATCTGAGTTTTGTAGTTATAAGTATTGTATATAGGTCTCATTCCATTTGGTTGAGGCAAACTAAAGATGGGGAATGGAAACGAAAAATTCTGCAGTTTTCCCATTTGTAAAGGGGCACGGTTAAAGTGACACCACCAAATTTCAAACTTGATCTGTGTTTTTTTGTTTTAATCTTCGGGTATAAGTTTCATAACATAATAATATAATAATAATAAATTATTTCATTAAAGTGTCAGGTATTGATTATCAGTTGAACAATATACAATTAAACATATGCAATATCTAAATTAATCAACACCCAGCCAAACAGATTGACTCATGAGACACCATTTAAATAAATGGGAAATGTGTCAATCGGACACAGATGATGCCCCTGCATGTATATATCTTTATAAAGGGACATAACTCGAGATCAATGTGACACAATCCAAATTTGAACTTTGTGGTATAAATAAGCATTGTATATATTATTCATAACATTTGATTGAGGCAAACTAACAATTTTGGGAAGTTTAGAAAGGGACAAGGGTAACACTTAATGCCCCTCAGCTGCAGCAGGGGCATACAAATGTGTCCTATAACAGCCTGCTAACCAACATAGCTAAAAATAGAACATAGCGGTAAAATGCAAACTTTGTCTTTTATCTTGAAAACTGCTATGAATAGAGAAAATCTGAAAAGACAATGTTTAACTCTATCCACTGTCCATTTACCTTAAAACTTGACCATATTTGTACAGAGAAAACTATATGAATACATGTAATACAAGGACATTAACAAAATTAGTATTGAAGGAATTCCAAGCAACCCTGTGTCTCGTCTGAAATTGTTGCTGTAATTTATCAGTAAAATTATAATCTGTGAGCTCTAAGTTTACAGAGTTATCCTTCTTGTTACACTGTTTTTTTCCAGATTTGTTTAAACGGCATATTTTTTTTACAATTTTTTTTACAAAACCTGTTTCTAGACTACAATTCTATTACAGACACCTCTTATTCAATTCATGGGAAATTTGTATGAACAATATCTGTAAGTTCTCTAAGAAATTTGCTATGAGTACCTGTATGGCGTTACAATATAGAAAAGAAGATGTGGTATGATTGCCAATGAGGCTGTTCTTTTAGAAACTATTTTTGATAGCAACTAGATATCATTGAGATGGGAGCCATCTCTGTGGGCCCCGCTGTGAATAATGTGCATTAAAAAATTGTATCTTTACCATAGGACATGGGTTTGTCAACTGAAATCAAAGTTTTTGACCTTGACCTTTGACCTAGGAAGTTGTAAATAAATTATGACACACCCTTTGGTGTTGGTTTATAAACATGTCAAGTATAAACTTTGAAATGATAACGGTTCTCAAGATATAGAGCGGACACGATCTTTACCATAGGACATGGGGTTGTCAACTGAAACCAAAGTTTTTGACCTTGACCTTTGACCTAGGAAGTTGCACATAAATTATGACACACCCTTTGGTGTTGGTTTATATACATGTCAAGTATAAACTTTGAAATGATAACGGTTCTCAAGATATAGAGCGGACACAATCTTTACCATAGGACATGGGGTTGTCAACTGAAACCAAAGTTTTTGACCTTGAACTTTGCCCTAGGCAGTCGTTCATAAATTATGACACACCCTCTGGTGTTGGTTCATATACATGTCAAGTATAAACTTTGAAATCATAACGGTTCTCAAGATATAGAGCGGACACGATCTTCACCACAGGACACAGGGTTGTCAACTGAAACCAAAGTTTTTGACCTTGACCTTTGACCTAGGAAGTTTTACATACATCATGACACACCCTCTGGTGTTGGTTAAAATGGATGTCAAGTATAAACTTTGAAATCATAACGGTTTTTAAGATATAGAGCGGACACAAAGTTAAAGTGTTACGGACGGACGGACAGACGGACGGACGGACAGACTGATCACTATAGGGCGACCCGCCTTAGTCGGCGGGGCCCTAATTAGAGTTTGGCATTTAAAACACATGAAAAATAGCATAAACTTCTCCCCTGATAAAAATTACAAAATGGACCCTCAAAAAGATTTACACAGAGGCTGAAAAATATCAACATCTTAACAAGAAAAAGGTTTGATAAAACATGAATATAACATATTTCGTATATAAAAAGAGATATGACACAAAAATGTCTCTCATCAAATAGTATTATAGATATTAAATTACCAGAATTCACCATGTTCTATTTGCTACTGAATAAATTGACAATAGTTTACATGGTTTTGATCAATACTGTCATGCATTTTGATTAAAAACAACTAAGATGTTGATGAAAAGATTTTGAAGAAATTAGGTCTGACAAATGAAACTCGTCTATTAAATTTTCACATTTTCTCAGTTAAGTTGTCTATAAAGTGTTTTATAGTGGACCGTTGTTTGTCTTTTGGTGATAATGTTGTTGTTTTTCTTTTACTTGATATTTTCTCCCCACTGATATTTCAACTAGATGGACATGGATCCCTTATCCTTTGTTTATTCTATTCATATAGTCTCATATGATATACAAACCTTGTAAGAAGTTAGCTAGGTCTATCAATGACCTATCATCATCATCTCCTGTCCACCTGTTTACCTTCAGAGCATTTCGTGGCTGCAGAGAGAAGGACTTTTCATTCCAGTCTATAAAGATCACTTTTGATAAATCCCTGTTTAGACAACTAAGATCCTGCAAATTTAAAAGATATATATATATATATATATATAGATTCTACCACTGCATTGAGTGTGATACGATATTTATCCACTCGAAACAGTCAAATTTTCAAATTTAAAATGCGAGGTTTACCGAGCGTTTAAATATTTAAAATTTAATGTTCGAGAGTGGATAAATATCGTATTACACGAGATTTGGTGGTAATGATCAAACAATATGCAGGCAAACTTAATCCTTTTTTATATAAAAAGTCATTCCTCCTGAATCCTTCATACACACACTGAATGTTACATATTAAAAAGTATGGAGGAACAAACCGACAGAGAAACATGGTAAATGCTGTTGAACACTCACACCGGAGTCATGGTATAAAGGTCAAACCAAAAGCATAAGAGCAACCTGCTTGAGTTTAAACAACCATCTTTCCATATCATATCTATGCCCACAAACTGAAGTCATTATTGGTTTAATTTACTAACTTTAACATGATGTCCATTCGTGTATCTTGTTGCATCTCGATATAATCTGTAATTAATATATCCCTTCTGGTCTAAATTGAATAGAATAGGATCTGCATTCTGAAATATTTATTTACAAGTATTAATTCAATGAAATTATAGATAATCCATAATATGACGTTCTTCTTTCTCTTTGGAAACAAAGCAATGTTCTAATATTATAAAACATGGGCTGCACGTTATTGGTGTAGTATTTTTTTTAACAACAACAGAGATCAAAATGAACATGTTTGTTGTGTTGCTTGCTAGAAAATCTAAAAAAAAAATCTTTTGAAAAGTATCTGTTTATAGTTCATAGTGAAATGATTAGTTTTCTAGTGTCATCAAAACCCAAAAGCTGCCTTTTGAACATGTCTACTTCAAAGTACAAAAGTTATCCAATTTTAATCATAAAAGTAACAGCATAACACTCATGTTTTAACATGTTATTGCATTCAAATCATTTCTCACATTTTTTTGTTTTGGGATATTTTACCTTCTTTTTTGCAAGTTTATTTGAATTTGCTTCTCTAATGCATTACAAAATGAACTACAGTACTGTAGAATAGAAGATTTGGTACAGTCAAAAGTGATCTGAAAAGGTTCTATTAAAATACAGCACTGTTATTTCTTCACCAGATTATACATGTACTTGAAAACTCTTCCTTCTCTTGTTTATTAAGTACACCTATTTTCATTCTCAATATATCGTTGACAACAGTCTATATCTATACTCACTGCGCCAGAATCTTGTGTATATACTACAACTTCATACAAAGGTGCTGCTATACTTTGTAAAAAATATTCTATATGAGGTCTCTTCTTAAATCTCCATCCAGTGTTATACTGCAATTGTAAATTCATTTGTTTATACACAAAATTGTTGTCTACACTCTTTTGGGGCAAAACTGTTAAGCAGTTTATTTTCAAATTTAAATTTCAATATTTCTTGTGTCAGACCTGTTTAAGATGTTATAATTTTTTGATTTTCTTGTTTCTGATTCTGTTCCTTGGTTGTTAACAGTGGCGTAGCTTCCATTGAGGCAATGAGGCAACTGCCTCACTAGTTTTTTTTGGCAAAAAAAAAAAAAATATGAAATATTTTCATGTACTTGACACTTAGTTTTATTTCAAATAAGAAAATACTAGATCATCGTCTTTTTCTGTGAAGCTTTTTTATGGAAACATACATTGTCGCCCGTCAATGGTATTATAAATTTGTAAAAAGTTGTTAACGATCCAAAATTGGAAATCATGGACAAATATCTTATTAAAAAAAGAAAGACAGTCACTGCAGAATCCACGGATAATATGGATCCGGGTATATTAATATATAATAGTTCTTTAGTATCATGACAGCATTATATCCGATTTATTGTGTATAGATCTTTAAATTGTGTATGAAACAGGCGCGGATTCAGATGGAAGAAAAAATGGGGAGGGTCGGACCCGGCATACGCCCCCTAAACATGCACTTTTTTTAGCATATACTTGTCATTGTTTCGCCCCCTAGTATTTAAACCTGGATCCACCCTGTGACATACTAATGTGTGTTCCCAATAAAAAAAAAAGAGAAAGTCCGCGGTCGGAGACATATCGGTAGAAATATTTACACATCCTTTTTGTTTTTAAAGTCGGTAACTACATGTACAAATAGCATAAGCTCTGTAGGGCTATTTTAAACCGACACACAATCATGAGACAAATATACAAACAGTACAATATTAAAAATTAATAACATGTATGTCTGTCTGTCTGTCCGTCCGTCCTTTATAACACTTTGATAAGCAATATTTCATTTTCTTACGGAAAGACGGTCGTATCAGGCGTTCTTGATGAGCAACAAAAAAACTGTCAACGATTAACTTGCATGAACTTATTTTACAATCTGACTTTTTTTTTGCAGTTATATCCAAAACCCATGAAGAAGCTTCATGTAGCGACTCTCAAGATTCTGAAACAAACCCAAATACAAAAACACAAACACAAACACAGTCTCTTGATCCAGTTGGTTTTATAGGAAAATCTTTAAATGATACACTTAAAAGTACAATTCTTGGTTCAAAATGGACACCAGAAAAAGGAAAATATTCATTTCCTCTTACACACGGTAGAAGATATAATGTAGCCTGGGAAGATAAATTCAATTGGCTAAGGTATTCTCCTTCTACAGATTCTGCTTTCTGTGCTCCCTGCATAGCGTTTGGTGAATGTAAGTCTTCTGGTGGCTATTCAGACAAATTTTCCTCGTCTGGAATGAAAGACTGGAAAAATGCTGTTGGGGCTAAAAGAGGAACTTTTTTGATACATCAAGAATCTAGTGGCCACAAGGACGCTTTGCTCAAATCGTCGAACTTTCTACAAATCATTGGGGGAGGGGAAAAAACATCAAGTGTAGTATTTCTAAGGCTTACGAAGATAATATTAAGAAAAATCAACAGATAATTCTCAATATTATCGACGTTATCGTAGTCATGGGTCAACGTAACATACCACTTCGAGGTCATATTAAATTGGGATAAAGACGCTAAACGTGAAGATGGGAATTGCCTCACTATATAGAAGACCCAAGCTACGCCCCTGGTTAATCAAACTTGTAAGAGGGGATATTTTAACAGCTATATTCAAATTGCAACAAAAATAACCATTCTTTTATAATACCTATTCATTTTATTAATTTTTTAAGCATTCTCACATTTACATCTAACAACACCAAAAATAAACAATTCACAAATAGCAGAAAATCAAGCAATCAACTTCAGTATGAGATTTAGAAAACAAAATTAACCTGCTATATCACACTGCTGGACACCAGCATAATAAAAAAGTAATGTTTCTGTTTGTTTGCTGTGGGAAGTATTAAAACACTTACAGTCCAATCAGGGTGAACTAATACATCATTCATCTCCATGACAACAGTATATGGTGGTTGGTAATAAGGGTACTCTACAGGATCAGGTAGAAGTTTTTCTCTCGAAGGTTCAATTATTGCCTGGAGAAAAAAATATGAACTATACATGTACTTTTTATTAGTTAAGGGGGCTCGCGGGTCTAAATAAATTTTTTAATTTAATATAGGATTTCTCTATATTTTTCTATAAATGAACTTTATCTTATACTTAATAGAAAAATGAAATAAAAAAATGGGGTCACCGTTCATTTACGCTCACAATCTGCCTTCGAAAGAAGCATACATTTTTGTTAATGTCCTTTTTTTCTGTTGAACTAATAGGAGAAATAGCGGTAATATCGAAATAAAAAAAGAACTAAATTACAGAAATCGCTTTAATTTTACAATTATTTAGTTTATGTACAGCTTATTCGAAAACAACAATATACAATTATGGCCCGTTGAAAAGGTGAATATCCAAAATTGTCAACACAAGAAGGTTATTTCAATGAGGGCTCAGCCCGAAGTGAAATAACTTTTAAGGGTTGACAATTTTGGATATTCATCGATTTTAAGGGGCCACAATTGTTTTATTATACCGAACTAACAGTGGAAGGGCATATCAAACACTTACACTATAGTGCCTATATTTCTAACATCTAACACACAGACTGACGTTTGAAAATACATTTGTGTTCGAATTTCTCGAATTTACAACAAAAGTAGAATCTTTTTGTAAAATATTGATGGTCCTGACAAGGACCGTTTATAAGAGATATTATCGGCTGCTGGCACTCTCAGCTCTATTCATGCCCAATGCCTTATTTCCTCGTCTCTCGATGGGCTTCCAGTGTAAAGTGAACGCTGCCATTTTGTTTATTTACGTCTGTGACGTCATTTTCAAGGAAGGTAACTCAAGTACAAATCAACAAACTCAAAAGGTTATTCACCGGTGAATAATAGGGTTATTCACCGCTGGTGTAAATTTTTAGGGTTATTCATCCTTCCTTGCAATCGAATGAAAATTAACTGAATTATTCCATGCAGTGATTTAGCTAGCGCTCGTCACTTTCGTATTTTACGAAAAGGTTTTCGAAATGACGAAAATATTTCATATCAATTTCGTCACTAAAATTTGGAAAGTGTAAACATATTTACACATCAAATTTCTTGAATTCTACCTGTCTTTATGTTTCTGACAAGTTTATGACCCTCAGGTAATTAACGTTTACCACAGGTGTTGAAAGTTGTGATGACAAGTAATCCGCCTATCGCCAATCAGATGGGTCACTAATCCCTTAATTATTATTATAAAACCTCATAAATGACCATCATAATAATCTATTTAAGTTAAATCAGTCAGTCAGCAATTCATTTTAATCATTTCTCACAATTCTGTCGTATTTTCGTCATTTGAACAAAATTGATAATCTTCCCGGACATTTCAACTTTATTTTACTTTCAATATTTCCTTTACGATCATAATTTGCAGTTTGCTTGTCGTAGTTTCGTCATTTTAACGTATTTTTGTCATACTTTACATAAATATTCATCAAAAACTTTCGACAACTTCGATTAAAAAGAATGAAATTTATTCAAAACGTAAATATTTTCACTTGCAAACAGGTGCTTCCTGTTCTATGTATTGCGCATGCGTGAAAGTTCGTAGATGAATCCGGTTTTATTCTGAAATTATTATTTAATTGTCACTTCCCGTTTTCATTTCATTTCGTTTAAAAATCGAAAGTAAACGTCTACAGTCATTAGAATCGTCACATAAAGTATAGATGCAGATCCTTCTATCCAATATTAAAGAAATTGATTCCAAATAGATATTTAAACGTATTTTCAAGAAAATAAATGATTGTGAAGTGAAAAAGTCGTTACAAGTTCATTTGACTTGTGCAGTAGTTTAAAAAATAGAGGCACACAACTTTTGTTGATCAGGGATGTGCCCTGAAAATAACTGAAGTGAAGTTGTGAACCATATTACCAGATCCCTGATCTTATCTTCATAACTTAGCATCACATCAGTCAATTCATGCAATATTGACAATAACTGCCTACATTAGCAATCCTAAAGTCTTCAAAGATCCTAGACTAGTTCTTGAAGAACTTAAACATATATGTATAGCTAGTTATATAAACATCCTAGACGGTAAGACCCCTTGCTATTATAAAAAATAAGCCTGAATTTTGTCACGCGCAAAAGTGACTAAAGCCCTCAAAATCCTAGCTAAAACCCTGATTCCATGTCACGTGATAAGGTTTCACCCAATAGAATTGTTTGAAATATATGTAAGGTATAATAATAAAAAATATAGGTCACCGATGAGTTTAAAAAGATATTTCAATTTTAATGCCAAAAAATGGCATTTTTGCACCAAAGGGAGATAATTTGGACCTTTTTCAATGATATCTACATTTTAAGAGTCACCTGGGGCCAACACGAATTGATTTTTTGGAATAATTTTTGTACCATATGATAAAGTAACAACTACTTAAGGTAATAAATTAAATTTGTAATGAAAAATTAATGTTTAATTTTTTTCTGAAAATCTTTTACCCGCGAGCCTCCTTAATCAAGTATTTAATGATAAAACTAATACCCCTACTACTGTAGAATCCAACTATAACTTATAATGATCCAAAGAAAGAGGGATGTTATTTTTTTAATCAAAAAGTCAATTGCCACACCAATCAAATTCAAAACAGCTTAAATCAATGTCATTTGTAAAACCTTGTCATCTTCAACACAACAAAATGTTTTAATGGTTATTTATTAAGTTATATAGGAAACAATAGTAGATGTATAAAATGTTTAAGAAGGATGATTTTATAAGGTTTAAATTTGAAATATGAAACCTAAATAATAGTGGTATTCTAACAAATAATAAATAAATAAAAACTTCTACCTGTTTTTCTTTATTCAATTCAAGCCAAGATCTCTTCAAATAAGCTATTGCTAATGGTACTGGAAAAAAAACAAATGAAAAAAAAAAATAATTAATGCTGTAGATTAATTTTTTTAAGATGACCTATCAATAGTTATGATAGTATTTTGCTTCACCATAAGAAAATGGTATTTAAGCTTCTTTTTTTTTTAAAGTTGTGTTGCTTACAAATGTTTTCACCTTTAAATTTCTAAGTTGAAAAGTTTTGTTGTTAGCACATCAAGCAAATGTATTCAAATTTGTTTCTCTACTGACAATTTGTGTTTCTTTATTTCTCAAGTGACAAGTTATGTTGCTTACAAGTCTAAAAAATGTATTTAACATTGTTTCATTATTGACAAGTTATGTTGCTACCACATATAACAAATGTATTCAATGTATTCGAATGTATTCAACTTTATTTCTGTTCTTCATCTGAGAATCTATTTCTGTCAAATGGTAGGGTAGAACTAATGAACAGACTAATTTATCAGTAATTTTGGTAATGGCATATGAAAAACTACCTATTGTTATAAGTCAGCAAAGAAAAAGTAATCACTGGATACAGTTAAAGGGTACTTACACTGAGAAAACTCATCTTCAATCTGAAAAAAAACCAAACAGAATAGAAATTAATGGCAATGATATAAATCTAATCAAGAGTATATAAGCAGTCTTTTTTTCAATTTAATTCTATTTGCAAAATATTACACATAAAAAATTACACAAACAATCATATTTATAATATTTAAGAACTGGTTTTTTTTAATTATAGAATATTTTCAATTGATTCAATTTTTTCAAACTTTGTAATATCAGGGGAGATAACTAAGATAATGTAATTTAAATAAAGCTGTATTAATGTGGATTTTATATTATATTGAAAGACTTTTCCAAAATATGCCTCATTCTAACATGCCGTCCTTCAAACACTTTGAGTACACACCCGTGGTAATATATGAATATATTGCTGGGGCTGTTCTGATCAAACTCCCAATTCATGTTTTTTTATGAATGAGCTACCCGACTCTAGAATATAAGCATTTTACAGGAAAATACACGCTTGTGAAACCAGGAATCATCACAAAAAAGGAAACCTAAACAAACGATGCTAAAATGTGTTATATAAGCCATTTTTTTGTATACTTATAAGACATATAAGTACAATTGTCATTTAGATTCACGCAAACCTATCTAAATATTTTATTGTAAATAGTTTAAGCATGTCACTTATTCAGTTTGCTCCGTTCTTTTATGTCAATTTAAAAGTGCGTTCATTTATGGGAACGACAAATAATGCCTTCACCTAGAGCGCTTCGATCCAAAACAATTGAAGTATGATTCCTATTAGAATCGAAATTATTCATGGGGGCTTGAATATATATCAAGATTTTACCACAGGTTGTCCCTTTATGCTGATATTTTATCCCTTGCTATCGCTCAGGGTAAAATATGTGTCATAGAGGGTCAATCTGTAGTAAAATCACGATATATTCAAGCCCCCATGAATTATTTCTTAATTATCATGTGACATTTATTATGATTTATGGGAAATTGACCTATCTCTTCAAAAAAATAATAAGTTGCTCCATCAATGTGAAAAATTTATAAAAAAAAAATTGCAATTATCAAAACCATCATATAACTTTCTGCTATTAATATTCTGCTCCTTATAAACAAGTAATACATTACTTGGAATAATTTTAGTGATGCAAGGTTAGTAAAATAGATAATTGCACTCTTGCAGTGCAGACAGAATTTACAGTGTATAATATATTCTTTATGTAATTCAAAACAGCTTCTCCTGAAATTTAACCTAGAAAGCTGTCTAATTTTACGAGTTTTCTGTATCATTTTGAATCAAATATGTTCTTTTTTAATCATAATAGAAAATTGTTTAAACTTGCCAAACATCAATCATTTGAGTCATAAATTCAGGAGCCTTGCTACTGATCTTAGTTTACTTAATTTAGATCTAGATCTTATTATGTTTTGACTGTCAAGAAGTTACTGGTTAGTAATGTTAGTCTTATTATTTCTTACAATCAAACAAAATCTATCTTTCAAGAAAGTTATTGGCAAAATATTTCCACCACTGCAGGCTGGCATTCACCAATGTTTTGTAATACTTTGTGTACACAGAAGTATTCTTTATCCAGATAAATATTATATAGAGAATTTTACCTCTTTCCCTCCTGGATCCACCAGAGGTGCTCCTAAAAAATAAGAGAAAGTTCTACAGAATTTCAAATATTAAATAATCTAATCCTTCAGTATGTAGTTACTTTAATTTGGATAGATATACATGTTTTTATAATTATGTCCACATACACTGTACAAGGAACTTGCATACAAAACACACAACTTAAATTCCTGGAGTTAAATTGTACTTTTATTGTGGAGAAATGTTTACATTGTATATCTCTAAGTTAAAGTCTTTATTATCAGACTGTAACAAAGTATCTACCATTTAAAATAATGTTTTATTTTATAAAGTTTTAAGGTAATATCTGTGTACCACAATAGATATATATATCTGGGCAACAATAGGTGATTTACATCTGTGTAACTGCTTGGCCATACTTTTAAGTGAAAGTCATATATGTTATTCCGACTTCTGCTGACTTGAAAGAAAATGAACATCCAAATAAGGTTTTTAATTTTCTTAAACATAAAGTGCATTTAACTTTAATATTAACATGATTATAGGATCAGCCATCCCTTAAAACTTTCCTAGATGAACAAGTTTGCCTGTAGTCAAGAGATTTTGACATGCATGGTGAACCTTAATGAATTTCAAAGCTGGTAGCATTTCACAACATAGAAGGTAGATAAAGAAATTTCTGAATTTTTACGCTAATATAACTTGACTGTTAGGTTATATAGGTAGCAATACACAGTTAGGAGTTTAGTTTCGCATTTTGGCCCTGGCAGTGAATTTTTTTTAAATAGGGTCTCACTAATTAGCGACAACAAGCGTCAAGAAGCGACAACAAGCGTCAACAAGCGACAAAAAGCGACAACAAGAATTATTTTAGCGACAACAAGCGACAAGAAGACTATTTAGCGACAAGAAAAATTTTTTTTTTATTAGATATAAAGAAATTTGTATTTAATGGTTTTTTTTAAATATACGAGCAGATATGTCAGTCTAATTAAAATGTTTTATTATATAGATAGACGAAGAAAGGAAACATTTGTGAGGAAGAAATAGTGAACACCTGTTGAAAACTCAAGATTCATCTTCAATCAATATGCATATTACATGATAAATATCGTTTAATGAGACAATAAGCAAATAAAAAGATGAAAACATTCACATTTCAATTTTCTTTTCCTCTTGTTTGATTTCAGTTCTTTGTATTTCACAATTTGTGTCAATATTTTCAGGACAATGATGCACAAATAATTCATTTTGCGAGCTTAATATATATATTGCACGAAAAGAGTTTAAAAAAACAAATTATAAGATAAATAATATGTTTTAAAACACAAGGAAAAGTAATCTCATAACACAATAATTAAACGTAATACTGGCTGTTATACATAATAGATGATAAAATATTATGTAAATAATGTTTCATTTTTTTCTATCAATTATAACTTTCTTGTCGCTAAAATTATTTTCTTTTGCATATTCTTTTAATATTTATTGCAATAATTAATTTTAATTAAAAAAATATGTTTTCTTGTCGCTAAATAGTTTCTTGTCGCTTGTTGTCGCTAAAATAATTCTTGTTGTCGCTTCTTGTCGCTTGTTGACGCTTGTTGTCGCTAAAATTCTTGTTGTCGCTAATTAGTGAGACCGTTTAAATAGGAAAGTTATTGTGTAATAAAATTCATTTTTAGACAGCTGAGTGCTAATTTAGCCTTCAAAGATGGTTTATAAGAGCATCAAGATTATTTTTTACATGTTTTATGGGCTATTTTCTGTTTGACAATCCGTATTTTCATAGCTAGACCAGCCATACAGAAATTTAAAATAATGTTTACAAACACTTTTTTCTACACAAGTTTTTGACGCAATTTTACAAAAAAATGAAAATATGATTTTCATTTGATTTGCTAAATGATATATGTACACAGATTTAGAAAAAGGTATTACTTCAAGCGATTGAAATTCTACTTTTAGCCAAATTTTGGGGAAAATGTGACATCTTTTCCCCCCTTTTTGCAATATTTGATAACAAATAAATGCAGATTGTTGCCATGGATACACCCAAAAGAAATTATATTTTACCATTTTATATATATACTGGATATAAAATCTATGGAAGATTCTGATTACATACATATGCACATATTTGACACAAACAGTAAGCTGATATTGCAAGAAAGCAATGAAAAGGGGATGGTTAAATTTATAAGGGCAAATTTAATATTTTTTTCCATAACTGTTTATTGCTACCGGTATAATTGTTCTTGATCTCTATGTACAGTAACACTAAAAAACAGGACAATTACTAAAGGCCTACACTTGATACAGGTAGAAAAGTTGGTTGCTGGGTAGGTAAAATAGTTTTCTCTTATATACAAGAGTCAAAAATATATTTTTTTTTTCTTAAATGGTTAGGTGAACCCATTTGGGTTTATGATGCAATTACCCCTTAAATAAACAAAGGGGCCACCAATAAGTAAGGCTGTTGCTCCAAGAGATATCAATCCTATTTTCCAAGCATTTTTCTGTCCTTTCCATTTTGATTCTTTTTCCTTTTTATCCTCTTCTTGCTTTTTATTAGTTTCTTCAGGGTCTGTAGGAGCATCGAAAGGGGCAGCTTTCGCCAAAAATTCATCAGTCACAGAACTCGTCTGTTTGGAATAACAACAAACGCATGGTATATTTGTTATGACAGGATACGAGTTTCGTTTTGTCCATTTTAAAACAACATTTTCTCCATCAAATTTTGCACAAAACGTGCGTGAATATGTTTTATGTGACTGTAGACGAATAAATGTTTTTAAAATACATGTGTGGGTCCTGAGAGCTGACATGTTTATACTGAATTGTGGGTACTCATTTCGTCCCAAGTAACTCGTCCCTTCATTTCGCCACACTTCATATCAATAAACTATACAAAGAAATTTCGGTTGAATATCGCCATCACTGAAATTCAGATATATTTTCACCTTGATATTCAAGATAGAATAAATGAGGGTTTGGAAGGGGTTAAATGATTAAAGAATAATGCCCTTAAAAAATGAAGATTAGAGAATAAAGGGCAAAAAAAATGAACTTCGGATTAAGAACGTAGTCTAGTCTAATTTTTTGAAGATTAGAGAAAAAAGAGGTCAATTTTTTGAAAATTAGAGAAAAAAGAGGTGAAAATTAAATGTTTACAGAATAACAGACCCGCCATCCAGACCCTCATAAGTTTGAAATGGAATCTGTTCCGGAATTGAAACGTGTTTTCCCCGTTCTCTAGCGACTTTTAGTTTACAGGCTTCCGGTTGAAATTTTTAGACCCAGCCTTCCAAAAGTAAGAAGAACGCAAACATTTAATAGCAGACAGGTAACCAATTTGCACGGGGTATCAATTTGAAGACGTTAGAAATTTGTGCCATATAAAATTAAAAAAAAAATTAAACTGTTTCTTGTCAAACCCTACCATTAGGAATTACTGAATACTGGCTTTACTTTAGGCTTTTTGCAGCTGACCATTTTATGAGGGTAGTAATGCCCTTTTAACCTCAGAGTGAAACAGTCAGTTATGGCTACTATAAATGACAAATTGATTTGAATTTTACCAGGATTGTTCAAAATATCCTTACGTCAGCGATCTCAAATATTATCCTTACCGTTATTTTTATGCCTCATTTATGGGCATTATGTTTTCTGGTCTGTGGGTCCATTCACACTCCGTTCGTCCCCCTTCAGGTTAGAGTTTTGGTCGAAGTAGTTTTGGTCGAAGTAGTTTTTGGAAAGATTGGAACTTGTTCTAAATCTTTTTTAAGGCACTGGCCTCCCTAACAACACGACAGGTTAGCTACTAATGTATTCACTGCACTAAAATATAGTCCCCTAGAATTCTCATGTATCATGTATGCACAAAATACACATATAAACTGTGAAAAAATGGGTATATTTTTGGAGTAGTTCATTCAAGAATGTATGTCATTAATGTGTTTTCATGTGCAGGCTTTTTAAATTAGTTTGAGTAAATAATTGTGTATTGATACAATACTAGTATGATTGACAACTGTCATTATCACAAACAAACAGAGACAATGTGGACCTTTAATTACATTGCCCCACCTCCTAAACTGCAATAAAATTGACCACATTACTTATCAACCTCAGTCTTACATAATTATACAATATACATCTCAATACACAAATATTTGACCTCATAATTGAATACACATAAAAAATAAATTATGTATATATTTGGTGTTTGATATATATAAGGATCATATCCATTGCCTATTACTTTTGATCTACACTACATAAAGTGATTCTGTAAATTATGTCTGAAAGATAAATCATTAATGATTTGTTAATTTATAAGAATTTTCAAGATCTTTTAAAAAAATGTAAATAAAAATATAAATGTGAACATATAAAAGGTATTCAAGTAAGGTCTATAATTTACTTGATAAATTTCCAATAATCCTCTGTAATAGCAAAGATCGACTGTACTATAAATAAATTTAAAGTTATTTTTAGAATGACATCATTGATAAAAATGCCCGGATGTCATGCAAGCGGAAATCGTTTTCGTTGTAAACAATAACATGCATGAGGTTATAAATACTGTATTTTAAAACAAAACTATGGATAGTTCAACAGAAAAAAGTAAATAGGAAGTCAGTAAACATTGTGTTTAGTCACATGTAACATTGATTCAAGATATATATCGTTAGCGTAAGGAGATGAAAGGCGTTTTTTTCTACCACATTAATAAAATGTCACATTTCAGTTACATTGTTCCAACTTGTTGTCTTTTCTGTATTTATTTTCTATTCATAGGTCCATAGGTCAGACTGTAATCGAAAATCCTTTAATATTATAAGGAACACAGAATCAGCTCTGTGATTTTTTTCTAAGAATACTAGTTGAGTAACAATTACGCACATGTGAGTTTCTTTTAAAAGTACCGAAAAATAAATACTGACAAGTTTATATTATTAAACAAAAAATATTATCTTACATTGAGTACGTAGAAGTATAGAGATGTGGTACATCATGTATGATTGTTAATAAGACAACTATCCACCAAAGTTCAAATGAAGTGGATGTAAGTTATTAATTAAGGCAACTGTACATCCTTTAACCCTGGCATGTACCAATTCCAGATAAACTAAATACATATTGTTATATACATGTTATGCACTTTCATGGATCTACAAGCTGTCGACTACTGCATAGCCCAAGGTCATATTTTTCTCTGACTGTTTCAGTATGATGTCTTTGTTAGATGTTGGATGTGTATGATTGATAATTTAGTCTTAGATTCATGATTTTTATACGACCGCAAAATTTGAAAAAATTTTCGTCGTATATTGCTATCACGTTGGCGTCGTCGTCTGCGTCGTCGTCGTCGTCGTCCGAATACTTTTAGTTTTCGCACTCTAACTTTAGTAAAAGTGAATGGAAATCTATGAAATTTTAACACAAGGTTTATGACCACAAAAGGAAGGTTGGTATTGATTTTGGGAGTTTTGGTCCCAACATTTTAGGAATTAGGGGCCAAAAAGGGCCCAAATAAGCATTTTCTTGGTTTTCGCACTATAAATTTAGTTTAAGTTAAAGGGAAACTTCGCAAAAAAATCAAAAATTGATATTATGTTCATTCTGTATAAAAATGCTCAAATTCATAGATATTAAAGTTTTATTCCGCTAGATAAGCGATCACCATCGATTTTAAATTTAGAGTATCAATTCTCTGCGATCCGCCATTTTGTCTTCTTTCCCGATTAATAAAAACGATATGTCTATAAACCACAAAGAAACAAAACTACAGTAACCGATGTAGTCGTAATTGCGTGTCGATATCTTGTCAATCGTACGGTTGTTTTATCCGACTAACTAACTTGATACGAAAAATATTCTTACTTTTTTTAAATTACCATGGTCTGTTGTTTTTAAACTGTTGATATTGGAATTAGGTGAAAAGTCAAAGTTGAAATCATAAATAAGTGTTCCGTGAAAATTGTTTTCGAAAATCTAATTTGTTCATAATTCTTTAAAGTAATAAACAAATATATTTTGATCTTCCCTCATCTGATCACCAGCATGGCTAAAGGTATTACTTCCAAAGGTATTGTGAGGGGTGTGAGGTGACACGTCCAGGTATTCAAGCGATTTCCTGTCGGGCTTGCAAGTTCATGCATCGTTTCACTTCTGCAGGTATTGATCAGTGTACACGGCTGATAACTTATAACTTATAACTTTCCATTTGAATAATATACAACTCTGTCTTACTTGTCATTACTAAACTCATACGCTTTAATTGTTTATAAATAACATTTCTGGTGTAAAGAATATAATTCATAAACATATAAATAATACCCAAAAAATAAGATTTGATGAAATTAAAATCTATTTAAATATTTTTTCCAAGGGTGAATTTGGGAAAATGTAATATATAGTCATTGTCAATAGTGAAGGACAGGTTGGAACAGACCAGAAATATTGATTTAAAAAAATGTACGCACTTGCCGACGATTCGTTTATACGACTGGATAGAAAGTTACGGAACTATAGCGCAATTTAAAATATATACATGTATACATTGAACATAAGAAAAAAACATATATTTTGAATAAATAGGGGTAAAAGTGTTGTAAATAGACTAGTCCACGTATGCCAACAGTATGTAATCATCGAATGTCGATAGACTATTGTATACCAGAAGAAGAAGAGAACCAATTTGATTTAAATACAGGTCGATGTATAACTTTTGCTTTGGTTCATTGAAGCTGTGGACCTAGTAAAATCACAGATTTATATTTCAATAAGATTGTTCTCGAACAAAGGAAGTAATTCGTCATCACAATTGTTATATATGCCACTGGACGAACACTAATTATCCCCAGGGAATGTGAATATTTTGCTGGGAAACTTTTGAGTATCAAAGTTTCAAATTAATTTCGGGATTTATTTTCTTTCTTGGTATTCAATAACAGAAAAAAGAATAAATTACTTGTTCGCTAAATAGGGGTATTCTTGTCAGATAAAAGACTTTTAGTTATATTTAAAAAATAGGGAAATATGACATTAAATTGGTTCTGTCTTTTTTTTAAACATCGTTAAAAAGATGTGTGTCTAAGGTGAACGCCACAAGAACCCTGTAATACTAGTACGAGAGTATAGCATGTAAACATTCATTCTCAATAATATGGTTGTATTGGAAATCTTTTCATACAGATTGACAACTCATTGTCCGATATGCATGTAATATTTGCCACATGACGCCCATAGTTCTTTCTACCATCATCATCTTATTCTGTGATATTGCTGTAAACATCGATGGTTCACACCCAAACAAAATGGGAGTAATGGACCTTCAGAGCTTCTCCGTGTTATACACTTGTGAAATATATAGACGAAATTTCTGTATTGAAATGAATCTACATCTCACAAACAGGATTTTCAAATAACGATTGTGAGTAATCACCTTACAAACCAATATAAACGTATGGCAAGATATAACCATGAAGGAATTTAGTTTTTGTCAGACGCAAGAACTCATCACTATATATATCATAAACGTATACGTATATATATGCATACAGTTTCAAATATTAAGAACAAGCGGTCGATGTCGATAGTCTGTTTTCTAACTGTTCAGAGTTAGACATGCTTGGAAGCCTTCATATTCCCCGTCTAACGATGGGAACTCTTTCTGATTGTGTTGACTATAAATGCTTGTATGGTAATTCTGTCGTTTATCTGTACAAGCGGTTGCATTTCCTCTCCTTTCCCAACAAACAAACGAACGAAACGCCACTAGTCTGATGTCTGGAGCTCATCCTCAATGGCTCTTATATGTCAGGAAACTTACATGTATACTAATAATGATTGTTTCAAGAACAACGATGTATGGATCGACGAACTATTATAAATTCGTCAATATCAGTTATGCATGACTAAAATATAACTTTTATTACAACTACTGTATTACTTATTTGGATTAATGACGGCTATCATGTTCAACATTGCACAAATAATATCATAGAATTTAAAAAAAAATCCTCAAAAATCCTCAAAAGAAATAATGCCTTAGCTTAGATAATTGATATTCTTTTCACAAAAAGTTTGTGTAAATGATTGTCAAATGAATTTAATTATGTAAGAATAAAATGTTAAAAAGAAACTAAAAAAAAATCATGCATGTTGTATGTTGTATTTTTTTGTCAATTAAAAACTTTAAAATTGCAATAGTTTTATTAGCATTTAAACACAGCCAGATTTGAATACAAGTTAAGAAATTCCAGTAAAGTCAATGATATCAAACAGATGTACAATGGTATATCAAATTGGGTAATATTTCATTTAGTTTTTATAAAAGATTAAAACTACTATTTTTTGCTTCATATTTGGATCTTTACGCCAATTGCCGCTAAGAAAGTAATCAAAAATTGTTTCCTTTTATTTTTATACACTTTCGGAATTACGAATCTGAATTTTATTTTCAATTAATTTACACAATTTAATTATTGTATCTTTATTCTCATCGTGTATTAAATCTTAGTGTATTAACATCGTGACAGCATACTCTTTCTAATCCTTTCTGTTTATCCTTTCCAAATAACAACATTTATACCTGTGTACGCTTGAACTCACACCTGCGGCTAAATAGCTACAAGGTAAACGAATTGACCTCAAGCCGAGAAATATACAGTGACCTTTACAAATTAATATACACACTCTGCTCACACATTAGTTGCATTGAAATGATTATCAAAACAATAACGGTAAATAGAACTGAAATATTTTCAGTTCAATATCAGTAAAAATGTTCAATAAATATTTTATGAAAAAAATCTCAACAATAATTAATTAAATTTATTCAAAAACATTTACTAGAGATAATTTTATAGGAGTTTAATTCAATCAATACAAAACGGTATATGCATATTCATTTTCGTTCATTCTTATATTGTGGTTAATAACTTCGACCATTCGTCAGCTGTGCGCTTTTAATTACGTATATTGTCGATAAGCTATAAGAGTTAAACAGATTTTATTTTTTCCCAGAATTCAATAAATCGGGCTAATACGTCACGACCCACTCGAGAATTCAACCAAAAAAGTTACAAATACTTGATTTTCTCCGTTATTAGAAGGAATATAAATTTAAAACTTTGCAAATGTGTTTTTTATGTTAAGATGAACATAATTAGAGGATAAGTAAAAAATCGCGGAATTTCCCTTTAATAGAAATCTATGAAATTTTGACACAAGGTTTATGACCACAAAAGAACGGTTGGGATTGATTTTGGGAGTTTTGGTTTCAACAGTTTAGGAATTAGGGGCCAAAAAAGGGCCCAAATAAGCATTATTCTTGGTTTTCGCACAATAACTTTAGTTTAAGTAAATAGAAATCAATGAAATTTAAACACAATGTTAATGACTACAAAAGGAAGGTTGGTATTGATTTTGGGAGTTTAGGTCCCAACAGTTTAGGAATTAGGGGCCAAAAAAGGGCCCAAATAAGCATTATTCTTGGTTTTCGCACAATAACTTTAGTTTAAGTAAATAGAAATCAATGAAATTTAAACACAATGTTAATGACTACAAAAGGAAGGTTGGTATTGATTTTGGGAGTTTAGGTCCCAACAGTTTAGGAATTAGGGGCCAAAAAGGGACCCAAATAAGCATTTTTCTTGGTTTTCGCACCATAACGTTAGTATAAGTAAATAGAAATCTATGAAATTTAAACACAAGGTTTATGACCATAAAAGGAAGGTTGGTATTGATTTTGGGAGTTTTGGTCCCAACATAATAAGGGGCCCAAAGGGTCCAAAATTAAACTTTGTTTGATTTCATCAAAATTGAATAATTGGGTTCTTTGATATGCCGAATCTAACTGTCATGACTGTGTATGTAGATTCTTAACTTTTGGTCCCGTTTTCAAATTGGTCTACATTAAGGTCCAAAGGGTCCAAAATTAAACTTAGTTTGATTTTGACAAAAAATGAATCAGTTAGGTTCTTTGATATGCTGAATCTAAAAATGTACTTAGATTCTTGATTATTGGCCCAGTTTTCAAGTTGGTCCAAATCGGGGTCCAAAATTAAACTTTGTTTGATTTCATCAAAAATTGAATAAATGGGGTTCTTTGATATACCAAATCTAACTGTGTATGCAGATTCTTCATTTTTGGTCCTGTTTTCAAATTGGTCTACACTAAAGTCCAAAGGGTCCAAAATTAAACTTAGTCTGATTTTAACAAAAATTGAAATCTTGGGGTTCTTTGATATGCTGAATCCAAAAATGTACTTAGATTTTTTATTATGGGCCCAGTTTTCAAGTTGGTCCAAATCAGGATCTAAAATTATTATATTAAGTATTGTGCAATAGCAAGTCTTTTCAATTGCACAGTATTGCGCAATGGCAAGAAATATCTAATTGCACAATATTGTGAAATAGCAAATTTTTTTTAATTAGAGTTATCTTTCTTTGTCCAGAATAGTATGCAAGAAATATCTAATTGCAAAATATTGTGCAATAGCAAGATTTTTTTTTAATTGGAGTTATCTTTCTTTGTCCAGAATCAACTTAGATCTTTGTTATATACAATATACAATGTATATTCACTTTTTACTACCAACTGATAAATTAAAATAATCTTTACCATTCAGTGATAACAAGCAGTTTTTTTACATCTTAATATTTTATGATGTATTTAAATGAGTAGTTATTGTTGCAAACTCCATTAGAAATTTTAATTGAGATTAGTTTTGGAATAAGGGAAAGGGGGATGTGATTAAAAAAATTGGGTTCAATTTTTCTCATTTGAAATTTCATAAATAAAAAAGAAAATTTCTTCAAACATTTTTTTGAGAGGATTAATATTCAACAGCATAGTGAATTGCTCTAAGAGAAAACAAAAATTTTAAGTTCATTAGAACACATTCATTCTGTGTCAGAAACCTATGCTGTGTCAACTATTTAATCACAATCCAAATTTAGAGCTGAATCCAGCTTGAATGTTGTGTCCATACTTGCCCCAACCGTTCAGGGTTCAACCTCTGCGGTCGTATAAAGCTACGCCCTGCGGAGCATCTGGTTTTTAGTTGTTATTGGCTTTCAACTAGCTGTCTTTTTGTTGTTGGGATGTACAAGTACCCGTTCATATCCACTCTGTATTTTTTATACCCCCGTTTTAAAAAAGTGGGGGTAAACTGGTTTACCTCTGTCTGTCCGTTCATCCATCCGTCCATCCGTCAGTCACGTTTGTATGTATGTACCTGTCCCAAATCAGGAGCCTGTGTTTCAGTAGTTGTCGTGTGTTGCTGTGTTACTTATTTGTTTCTCGTACATATGATAGATATACTGTTCCCAGGTTCATTGTATTGGAGACACTGCCACTTTTAACGTTTAATGCTAAAATGAGTCATATGTGACAAATCAGTGTCCTATTTTGTATGAATTTCTTGACGGTGATTCTTTAAGATATTTGACCATAGTAGAAAATTTGTAGAATCCGGAATTGTTAGGAATTTTTTTTTGGCTAGAACGGGGGGACGTGTAGGTTTTTTTTTTTTTTATATCGTACCATTTACCATCATCGACGCTGAATTGAAAATGGTGTTCCATTTAGCTAGCTGGGCAACCGTAGCTCTTATGGTTTATTTTGACAATTTGCGGACCACAGACTGTATATGATCTGTAAATTGTCAAAAATATATCACAAGGATACGAGTTACGGTTCCATAGCTATACCTGAACATCGGCTACATCTTTAAATCTTTTATAAATAAAAATATTTTATGTGTTTCTCCAGAGAACAAAAATATTTGAGCGCTCTTTATAACTTGCTGTTCAGTGTGAGCCAAGGCTCCGTGTTGAAGTCCGTACTTTGACATATAAGACATATGATTGTTTACTTTTTTGAGAGACCTAGAGTTGTCTCATTCACAGCCTGTTTCTGGTAAAATAGTAGTTATTTTCTTTATGTTCGTAGTTTTATATTGTTTATTTAATTCATTTAAAATGAAAGAATATTTCTTTTATTTTACCTATCGAGAAGTTTAAGTTTTATAACCACCCTGCATGTGCGTAAATGTAAACAAAGAATTGTGGGTGTAATTGCATATAATTTCCATAATTGTCACTGTGTCAATGAAAAAAGTGTGTCATAGACTGTCAACTTCCAATCAAAGCCTGGTGACATAGTTCACTTTCCGATATTTAAAGGATCGACTATTTGAAGCTCAGGTAAAACACGTCAACAAAAGAAATAGGCGTATCATAACGAGGTCACTCGACTTTGTAGAAGTTCCAACGTTTTCCAAAGTTTTAATACCACGGCACTAAGTTCATCTCTTTAGTTGGATATTTCCACAGTTCAAATCATTTTAAATGTATTTTTGCTCGATTACTATCTTCATCAGTTAAATGCATTTACATACAATCTTGAATGGATGCCATTGTTATTACCGATTTGTTTGCATGAGGTGCGGTCATGTGACTGATAAATGAATATTCATGACTAATTAGTGACGTATCTACCGATCTTTGCTATTAATAAAAAATTTAGGTTAGTTCACTTATTTTTTGTATCAGTAATTGGCTTGAAACAGTTAGTAAATTTTGAAAACTTTTAATTACCATGATTACATGTATAACGAAACATTTTATTTTTTAAAATTTATTCCCCTTCAAATTTCTATTAACAATTTTAGTCAGTTGAATATTTAGAAGAAGTGATTATATATGTTTGCAATCACGAAAGATAAAATCCACATTTCAATAAAATAAGATTTTTTAATTTCAAATTTGTTAACGTTGAAAAACATGAAAAAGTACATTTTCAAGGCTCTGTGCTGAAAAATACTTTATAAATTAATCAAAAGGTACTCTACAATCTTCAATGTCATATAACCTATGTTTCAACTTACAAAATGCCCCAAAGCAACATATTTAGATTATTTTTGTTGACACTTTTAATAAAGTTCTTAGTTTAAGTTTATCTGTTGGTTGTATGTCTTACAAGGATTATTGGTGAAATTTACTAGGAGAATTTTAGATTTGCAATTTTTTATCTTCATACTGGAAAAGCACTTTTCCTTCCAAAGACCTGTTGTTTATGTTATTTTCAGCATAAGTGCTTTATTAATGTCCCCACCATACCTTGATGAAAATATTCAAACTACTCTTCCAATCTTTCCATGAGTGATATCCATCACTTTGATTGATGAAGTTGAAGTCCAATCAACTTGAAATTTAGTACACATGTTCCTTATGATATGATCTTTCTAATTTTAATGCCAAATCAGAGGTTTTCCCCCATTTTCATGGTCCACTGAACATAGAAAATGATAGTATGGATGGGGCATCATTGTACTATGAACACATTTTTGTTGTAAATCATTCAATTTTTTTATCGTCTAAAAGGAAGTGCACATTTTATTGTCATGCAACAAAAATTACTGTTTACGTCATTAAGCAAGATTCTTCACCGTTAATCCTCCCTTATACAGCATTACAGATCAGCCAGGGAATAACCACAAATTGATGGAATATACCAATTTTTGCATACATGTATCATATACACATGATACATGTATCTTTCTCATAATATGAGAAAGACAAGTCATTTTCTGCACATCATCATAAACCATGTTTATGGATTGGAAAAGATCTTCATACAATGAATGACAACCTTGTCAATAAAAATTCCTCATATTGAAGGCATACTAATGTTTTTGTAGTAATTATGATTATGGTGACTTGAGTAACACCGGTATCACTCAGATTACAATTCTACCTTGACAGGTAAGTTTGTATATATTTAGCCTATAAAATACTTATTTAGCCTTGAGAATTGAAAGGTCAGTTTATCCCATTCATACAATAGAAGTTGATAAATTTGGCTTCATGCCATTTACCTTGTCCAAAATTAAGGTCACTTTATTGTTATTGTGATATTGTTAAAGTACAAAAGAACCCTATATTCTGACCAATACTTAAAACTTTGTGCATCTTGATTTAATTATTAAAAATCTGTTAATGTTGAATTTTTGGGGTTATTTCTGCCTTTTAATTGCATATTTCTATACATGGTATTTTTTTTCAGATATAAAAAAAACTATCTGCTTGACTTTATAGAAATAGACTATGCTTGCAGATTATCTATTACTCTCTTGTTTTTTGTTTACACCAAATCTGACAGATTATTATTTAGTTGCAAAATATTTAAATTTTAGCTGAAATTTTTTCTATCTTTAAATGTGCATTGAAGGTTAAAATAATCATAATGTGAACAAGAATGAAGAAAACATCTTGGTCCCTAAAAAACATCATCAACCAGGATATAACATTCCAAATATTAATTTATTATACTAATATCAGTTGAAATCTCAAGCCAATGTTTTGCATGTTAACAATGTAGGTCATGTCCCAACAGAAAATCAATAAATATGACAGTACAATGTACTCTTAGCACAAACACATAAGGTCACTGTGAAATAGACATCTAGGGCAAGAAACAGTCAGTTATACCAAACCAGTTTGACTAGATGTAAAACCAGTTTGACTAGATGTGTCCTATATTTTGACAATGTAAATGACATGAGGACCTGCATGGGTTTTTTTTTAATATCTATATTCTTTAAATTTTTAGGGCATTTTTCTTTTAATAGCCTTAAAAATAACTCATTCTGTAAAATTCTCATGAAAATGATTTTACTATTTAGTCTTTCTGTTACAAGATTATTTATCAATTCTGTACATTGATCATTATTTTATCAGTATTGCATTACAGTTACCTAAGTTACCTTTTTATTTTGCACAGTTATTCTTTATACTTTTGCACCGCATTAAATTATGCTCTATACCTTATTTTGTTGTTCATTTTCTCTATTCTCTATTTTTTGTTGCTATTACATGTGTTCTCTATTCTGTAAACCCCATTCTGACCCTTATAGGTAAACTTCTATTGTATGAATGGGATAAACTGACCTTTCAATTCTCAAGGCTAAATAAGTATTTCATAGGCTAAATACAAACTTACCTGTCAATGTAGAATTGTAATCTGAGTGATACCGGTGTTACTCAAGTCACCATAACACTAACTTATTGTAGTCTATTTTATCGTCGGGTCATGATCATAGCTAATAAAGATATGATACGAAATGGACATGTGTTCAAAACATACTCGCTAATAATTTCTGATAATATCATTTAAATGTCATTCAAGCTAGTTTTATAGTGATGCCAGTGTATCAAAGTTGTATTCTTTCACTACAAATTTGTTAAAATTGTATTCATTTCATCACAGAATGATACAGAATGCAAACAGGGTAATACAAAAATGGTGTAGACTGCATTCCCTAATTAACAAACCATTATAAAACACTTCAAATCAAATAAATCAAACTTATTAAAAAAAATGGTCTTTTCATATGAAAAAAAATATATACTTTTTGATAAAACTTGTATTTATTCACAATTAGAATTATTTGGTTAATTTATTGAGCAGTTCAGAGTTTTTCAGTAAGAGGCTACCAATTTCCATAAATCTCACGAATTCTTGGGGAATCCTAGAATTTATTAATTTTATACTGAAAATATAGGCTTTTCAGTAAAAAACTAATTTTGGGTAGGCTGCTCAAAGATGTACATGTAGGTACAAAATGTAGGCATCATCAATCAATTTCAATTTTATCTTTTGGCTTAAACTGTTGTGTGGACAGTCATCTGTATAATTATCACACTTAACATTGATTATTTTTTTCAGGTCTTTTGATTCATGCCTTAAAACAGTTTATCATGGCAGAGATGGAATTGTTAAACTGGAAACTGTGTTATATATAGCTGAATTAATTTTAATTTCAAAATGATTGCATGAGTAAATGTAAGTATAATATATTGAATTGTCTCCCAAGTTTTAATACATTGTACCATTACTAAAAAATGTAGAGAGTCTTATAACTACAACACTTTAGGGACTGCTGCAGAAATTTATTGATCGATATGTTTCGGTGCCTAGGGCACCGTCATCAGGATAAAAACAATACATAAAATCATGTTGAAGTACAAAATCGGGTTGTTAAAATTTAAACGTCACAATGTTACAATGGTAAGTAACGTTATTAATAGCAATGTACTGAAAGTGAAAGTGAAAGTTCATTGTAAGTATGTAAATAAACTATAAAAAGAAATTAAAATAAAATGTTTTTGTTGTGAAAATGTTTGTTAAAATTATTCTGCCAACATGTGTTTGTCCTCTTGCATCGTGGAAAGAAAAATACAATAAGTTGGCAAACTGAACAAGAACATACCTAAGAATAAAGAATATTTTGCTTCATGTTCCTATACTTGTCATAAATGTTGTGATGTGACTGTGTAATATTTTTTTTTAGGACTTGATGCAGACAAATAGTGTACTTATTATGTTTCACACACATTCTGGTGTGGCTAGAGCTCATAACACCAGGTCAGGACTACACACATTTTTTGGTCTTGTTCAACATAGAAAACAGACATTACGTCGAGCCATAATTCTCTGTATTGTGGCCGCTGTATTTATTTTGGTTGGCAGTATACTGACCTGGCTTGGTAAGTTATATTTACATGTAGTTACAAAGAAACATTACTGCAATGATATGCATTTGAGTTTCGCTTCATGTGCAGGAAGTCGGGGATTAGAACCTGGGCAGAGTCAAACCAAAGACTTTAAAATTGGTATTTGCTGCTTCTCTTTGAAGCACACAGCATTAAGGAGTAAGAGCCAAGGCTGGCGTCTCAGATTCAGAATATTGTGTCTGGTTAAGGTGACATGTCTTCCTGCAGACTCTTACCTTGTGAACTAGCACGTTAAAAAATTCAGTTCAGCATGTCAGTCTAGTACAAAGCAGAGTTGATATTCATATTACATTAACACGTTCTCATCCTTAGTATGCATGTTAATACGCTGCTGGATGTTAAGCAGCCATTCATCATTATCATTTATTTGGGTCATTGGATTTTGTTTTAGAATTTTTTCATTTCTCAATGATTGATGTTGACCCAATATCTCATTTTATTCATGCTTATTTCTTTTTCATGTGAATATGAGGGTTTGTATGGTGGATGACAATGAAACAGCAACACAACAACTATAGATAACCATTATCTAAAAAAATATAAGATTTCAGTTCTAAACATAAATGCTAATTTACAGTTACAAAATTTACATGTAATTAAATAAACAATAAAATGGACACAATTGTTTAAAATTTCTTAATACTGAATGTTCAGGAATATGAAATCCTCATGCTTGAAATTATCTGATTCCAGTATGTATAAAAACAAAAATAATTACATAATGTCATTGTGGTATCATATGTGTTTGACTGTGTTTTACTTTTCAAACATTACTCTAAAGTTGCAAAGAGTGGAAAAAATCCACTTGTGGTTTTCAAATGCATTATTAAAGAAGTTTTCAGTACTTAATTATGCCATGATACAGAACTTAGCAGTGTCTGATTTTTTGGTTTCAGCCTTCAGGGATATATTTGGCAATAGAGTAACAGGACCAGTTTTTCTTGGTTTAGCCTTTATATTAATACTCCTTGCTATCCAGAGATTTGTACAAGCAAAGAAACATATAGCCCAAAGTAGAAATGAACAACAGGTGAGATATTCAACAAATGTAGATTGTTACAGTATTTCAAATTAGCTACTAAATGCACACTTTTCATGTTTATGAAATGGTGCTACAATAAATGATTTGATATTTGAAATTAAAGTTTACAAGTGTGATTTTATTTGTACAATGAACTAATTTGAAGATACCAAAAGACAATCACAGTGACTGTAAAAGGCAGGGTTCATGGACTGTATGTATTTGATGGCCCTAGAAAGTCAGAAACTGCAAAATTGTTCAGATTACACTGTTACATAAAATCTTGTTATTTGACAATAAAACCATTTTAAATTTCCTTTCCCAGTCACTGGCATCTCTATTATTTTTCACCAGAAAGCAATTTGAATAGCACTCTTTGTGTTTAATTACATAAAAGCCATAATTTGCTAATTTATTATGTATGTACTAGTTCTTGAAATAAATTACATAGATTTGCATCAATCAGCTTGGTTTAAAAAAAAAATAACAGTAAAGAGGTTGCCAACATTTTTTTTATAAAGGTTAAAATACAAGATCAGAAACAGAAATAATTTTAAACCTTGCTTGCATGCCACTTGACATGAGTACTGAGTAACATGACTGTTATCATGATCAGATTGTGTACTTTTGTAAGCTGTATGTTTATATACCATTGTACTTTAGTTTAAAGAAATAAGTTATATATAGATTGTGTATAATTACAGGCTATAGGTGTAATACCACCATTGATTTTTCCCCATTAGTCTTTGTTAAATTGGTACTTTTAAAAAAATTGTACAGTATTTACCTTTATTTCAAACAAAGAAATACTTTGCATGTGTAAAGTTTAATCCTTTCCAGTGATACAGTGAAAATTTCACACAACATTTCATTGCATATAAGAAAATAATCATCACCAGAAGTAAACAACCCAATTTTTACACTATTATTTACTGGTTACCTGCTTTGGTAGCTATGTAACCTCAACGTTCCAAAATATTTTATAAGACCATCAAATAAAAAAAGAAGGATGCTTTCAGACATCCAACATACATATTTACGACTCAGAAAAATTTAAGTGCATTGAAATGCAGGGTTCATTTTCTACAACTGTCAAATTCAAGGGAATATTTTTTAAGGCCTACTTTTGTATGCAACCGGATGTGACGTACCATGATTTGGTGGTATTACACCTATATATTTAATGTTAATCATTACAGAATTTTAATTCTCAGACAGTGGTTTTTTTTTTAGACTGTTGTCGACTCATGACCAGATTGTGTATAATTACAGGCTATATATTTAATGTTAATTATTACAGAATTTTAATTCTCAGACAGTGGGGTTGTTTTAGACTGTTGTCATGACCAGATTGTGTATAATTACAGGCTATATATTTTTAAATGTTAATTATTACAGAATTTTAATTCTCAGACAGTAGGGGTTGTTTTAGAAGAAGACAATGGAGAAGGTGGTGCTATTACAGTTATAATGGATAGTTTACAATTTAGAAATGCTTGGAGGTAAGAACAAAAAATCAATAAACTGCATGCTGATAACAAAGGGAGATAATTTAAAGTATAAATAGGTTACAGGAGCACAATTATTTGTTTACATTTTACATTTTACTGGTTAGTTTTGTTTAACCCAAGATGGTATTCAGAATAGAATAGCTAAGGGTACTTAATTGATATAATGCTGTTGGTTATCATTAATCCTCACATATTTCCATTTTTTTTTTAGAGAATTGAACAATTTTGACGTTTTAAATTCCCTTCAAACAAAGTATCTGGTGTATATAGGAAATACCCTGTGCATTCAACTGTCTGTTTGTGTGCCTTGTAAGTTTAACTCCTCGGTAAGGGCTAGATGGATATTAATGAAACTCCACACAAATTAAGAAGAATACATGCCAATGTGCATACATGAATATAACCCTATTCCTACATGTTTTAAAAGGGAGATAAGTTAAGTTTATTATCTTCAGATGATAGTCTCTAGTAAGCACAAAGACTTTTATTCAGATATATGATAACTGATGAAACTTTACATAGTTCAAGAACACTCTAAGAGGATGTATGTCAAGAAATATAATCACTGTCCCACATATTAAGGGGAGATAATCTAATTGACACTTACTTCAATAATGTTATATGTGGTAATAGTTTCTTGTAAGGCGGTCAATACCCTTTTGTTAGTTCACACACAGTTCTTGTTAACTTAATATATACTGTGGTACTTTTGGTACCTCTTGTGTTTTGTTACTCACTCTGTGAAAGTTGAGTACATATGCAGTATGATTAACTAGAATTTGATTTTCTGTATATTAACAACAGGGACCCAGACCAAGAAGAGAGTGTGCCTCCCCCATCTTATACAGAAGCTACAGATACCAGTTGTATAGAGCCCCCTGTAGTGGTACCAGTTGTAAGTCCTGATGAAAATGAGGCTCCACCAAGTTATGAAGAGGCAATAGAAGATTCACAACATTCCATCAGTGATGTAGAAATGTCGGAAAGACAACCAGGATGATTATGATTTAAAAATAAAAGCCTGAGTGATTGGAAAAGTCAAATACAATATGTTATATGATTTGTTGTAACTCATAATTTGTTCAGTGTTTATTGTAATGTAAAGTGAGTTAATCACAAATAATGTAAAATAACAATGAAAAATAGGACTAGAGGATATGTTATTTTAAAAAGTCACCAATAGAAAACATTATCTATGGGTTTTTTATACTCTGTCATTCAAGGTAAATTGTTTATTCCTTGATAAAAGTTGTAACCTATAGAGAAACATGAACATTTATGAAATTGACCATAGTTTTCCAACATAAATTTATTTGACTTTGTTAATCACTTACAGGATATATATTTTTATGCACACCAATTTTTGTTATGTTGTTCATGTATATGAATGGTATGTCATCATGAGTTCTGTCAGCAACTCAATTACAAGTATTACAAGCAACATATCAAAAAATAAAAAAATTAACTTATGTAACTTGTGTAAATTATAAATATGAATTAATTGTCAAATCTATTTTAATTGTTGTCAAAAGAAATGTTTTAGATTTTATATTTTTTATGTGTACCATTGAAGTAGTATTCATTAAGTCAATTTGTAGTGTATTCTCTGAGTGATACAGTCTCATTAAAATCATATCTTTTACTTTGCTCTGTTATGTATTCCTATGATAAATCATCCCATAATTGAGCATTTTCAAATGATCTTGCATGCAAAATTTTTAATTAACTGATCAGTTTGATGACAGATTGGTTTTAAGCTCCACCTACAATAGTAGAGGGGCATTATGTTTTCTGGTCTGTGTGTCCATTCGTCCAGCTTCAGGTTAAAGTTTTTGGTCAAGGTAGTTTTTGTTGAAGTCGAAGACTAATCAACTTGAAACTTAATACTCATGTTCCTTATGATATGATCTTTCTAATTTAAATGCCAAATTATAGTTTGACCCCAATTTCAGGGGCCACTAAACATCGAAAATGATAGTGCGAGTGGGGCATCCGTGTACTATGGACACATTCTTGTTTTACCAGCAAATATACTAAATCAAAATTTTACTTTTATATTGATTACTGTGGATTTATTATTAAATGGTATGGACACAGAATTCCCTGACTATATTCTGAAATATTTCACAGTTTATCCATCAATATTTTTGACAGTTAAGAAATACTGCAATTTATGCAGAGAATGTTTTTATTGGATGCTACAAGATCATTGAGCATGACCCCTTGTGGGATGTTTTCAGATCTTACATGTAGCAACAAACAAATATAACAGAGCAAATTGAAAAGATTGATTTTGATTAAATTGTCAGTACTTCACTGTACTGTGGAATATGATACTTCTCCACTGAAAATGATTTTTTGAGTAATAGCGTTTTAAAATAGGAAAAATATTCTATCTACAGTTGAGACTATTGATCTGTTCTCTTTTAACTTTTAGTTGTTGTACATGTACAGTCAAACATTGTGGTGATTTTTCAGGATACAAAATTTTTTTTTTAGTGTGTAATACCAGCCAAAATATGGTCACCATCACTATCACTATGTCAAAACTAGAGAAAAGCAAAGAAATTGTATGTCCTCGTTGAATTTTAACCATAAGGATCACCGTAAAACAAATCACAAGTTCAAAGAAATTAATAAGTAAATGTAACACCATCCTTCTAAGCCAAAGGGTTAAAGCATTTTTGATAACTGTTGAACACATTGATTATGAATTATAAGCTGTTTATAAGTTTTAATTGTCCTGTAATTTTAAAGATTGAATATTTTGTATTCACTGACAGTCAGATAATGTTAACATTATACTATTGACCATATTGGTTTTTCTAGAAAGAAGTCTTCAAAATGTAAAAAAAAAATTGCAGTACCCTACTGGCACCCTACAATTTTTCTTAGATCTTTCACTAAGTACAATTATTATTGGTATAGAACAAATTTTTAAAGTGCCTCTCATTACTTTTCTTTTATTAATTTTGTAATGAAAGAGTAAAAAGGTTTGATAAATTTACAGTGGTATGTGCAATATTTAAAAAAAAAAGCAAATTTAATTATATTAATCTGTCTTGTCTGTCCATGTGCCTTGTAAGGAAAACTCCAACTAAATGGCTTGACAGATATTGATGAAACCTTACATATAAATAATTGGATCCTGGTCTTGCAAGTTTTCAGAGGAGAAAACAAATCAAACTAACCTAAAAAAATAAACAGTTTAGGGGCTGGTGCATTCCTCAGTGTATTCACTAGCAGTTCTAGTTTTCAACATTATAAAGCATTGTTTGTGATAAATTCTTTATAAAGGATATTGATAATATTATATGTTTGTGTATGGTGTATTGGAACATAGGTTGTATTGCAACAATGAATTATGATTAAAAGTGAAAAGAGATATTTGATACTTATCAAAGAGACTTATGCTAAAGTGTATCTTGAATATGATGATAATTAAAGGTGCATTTTGAGTTGACCATATTATCTTTTGATATCTCAATCATCCCTTCCAGTCAGCATACAGAGTTCCTCCATCTGTTATAGCACAATTCTTTGAAGTTGTGCATAAAGGGGAATAATTCTAGTCAGACTGTTTCAGGGGGAGATAATTTGACTTTAATATAAGAGAAATTGGAACAAGAAATATCATCTTTAATGCTCTTTCATAGGGCCTCTAGTTTCATCAACCCATGTAAAGCATAATATATTTAAAGAACAGATTTATCATTAATATTATATTTTGAAATAGATCATTGTTAATTGTAGATTTTTTTTGTTAGAATAGATTATGAAGATAATTTTTTGGTGTATATTTGTCAGACTTTATACTTTAAATATATATTATATATATATAGGAAGATGTTTGCATTTACTATATAATAGACCTTTTCTTCATTTTATTTTCAGAAAAATGTATTTTCCTCAAGGTTGTTTTAAAATGCATTATCCCATGTTAGCATGACTATGTTTATTGATCTGTATAACAAATGAAAAGGGAGATCTAAATTGACGATAATTTGAATATAACAAGCATTTTGTTTGTGCAAAGAAATGGTATAACATGTGGACGTATTAACCTATTATTTACCTGGATTTTTTCCTGTGAGAATTACCTGAATGTTACGTTGTTTTCTTTTTATAGGAAAATGAGATATCTCGTTAGTTGTTATCTAACATAATTGTTTTTCTTTATTGTTTTGATAAAAAGAAGAAGATGTGGCATGAGTGTCAATGAAACAATTCTATATATTGAGCATGTATTGGCAATCATACTATGTCTTATTTCTTATGGATAAATATATATAAGAGAAGTCTTATTCTATTATATAACATAAAAAAGCACTGCCTTTATGTAAAAAAAGTTTTGATTAGAATATAGTGAATATCATGGATATAGGAACATCTAAAGTATACAGTGATGAATAAAACCCAGAATACATTTTGGAAATCACAATATTGTTTTTAAAAAACTTTTGATTAATCGACGCTAACATAGTTACTTTTCAGCAGGTTAATTTTGTGCAAACATAATTTGTTTAATGGCACAAATGTATGACAAATTTGTCGAAACACAATAATCGGCAAATAACTTTATGAATTTGGAGGCCAATTGAATCTCAGTAATAAGTTTACGTTTACTTTACATTTTTTATTTTTATTTTTTTTCTCAAATAAGTGCAATAGAACTGATATTTATATTTTTGTCTTGTATTTACATGTTTTGTTAGTTTTTATTTACATATTGAATGTTGTGCATTAAATTTTGTATATTGTTATATCTATATATATGCGTGTGTCAACAGGTATTGATCAAGAATATTTGAGCTCATTTTTCAAAATCATCATCTTAATTTTTGAAAGTCACCAAGATAATTTTTGATGTTGTGAGTAAGTGACTGTAATGTTTGTATGATGCTCAACATGCTGAGGAAGCAAGCACGATTTTTGTCCATGGATATGATATTTAATTTTAAAACTTTGTCGAATAAATCATATATTTATAGGAAAATGAATCATTTTAACCATAGCTTCAAAGCATGACATCATAATGATGCATTAATATTCAGGTATTTTCGGCTAGATTAGCCAACTGAATCGCTTTTGCACTTAGAATTTTTAATTTGACTTTAAATGAAAACCATCTTACTTGTCCCCATTACTTGATGGCTGATTTCAACATATTTTTTAGACATTGTATCATTGTATGATTATATGTGTATCATTATCACTTTGGCATTTTACTTTTATTTTGATTGATCATTTAATACATAGAAACTAAAGAACTTTGACTGTTAGCAAAGGCAGATTCTGAATTTAGGAAAAGGGATCTCACTTTGGTCTGACCCTAGTTGGGTCTGTACTAGAAGAAAAAAAACGTTTTTAAAGTACTGGAGTCAGAATCTTAACAAAAACACATCAAGCAATACAAGTTAAAGTATTTAAGCTTGTTATGTCTTTACTAACTGGAATTCTCTTGAAATAATTTGTAAGCAAATAAGTGACTTATGATTTCACTTGCAAAACAAAAAAAATATGTTGAGAACATGTTATGCACTTATGTCTTTTCAGAAAATTCACTGGAATTTAATTTAAACTCGTTCCAAATGTTCACTTGTAGTTGGAATTGTATGGATTAGACTAAATGAATTTTAAATACCAGGGGAAAAGTGTGAGTCCAAATAATTGTATGCTTGAAAAATTTAATAGACAGAGTTTGGTCATGGAGAAAAGGAGGAGTAAGGTGGGAGTTGGGGAGTAGGAAAAGTGAGAACCTGTTCTCTCCCTTTTTCAGGACACCCTTGAAGTCTTTACAGGACTAGTTCATATTGGTCAGTCAATAATAGGTTTATAGATGTATATTTGTTAATCTCAAAGTTTTCTAGTCGATTTTGAATATTGTTTTATATATATGATAATGAAGTGCAATGTATTTTAAGTCAGATTTAAACATGTTTGAGTTACAGTGCAGTTTATTGTATACAAGTTATATAATTGAAGTTTTTGCCATCAAATGTTTCTTTTTATTGTCATAAAATATGTAAGGATCACAAAATTTGTTTTTAAAGTATAAATACTTGAATCTTATCCATACATTTAAATAAAAATCCTGACTGCATTTTGCATCAAAATCTTATCCTTCTATGTGTTCTTATATGTCACATTCACTTTTATGATTTTTAAGAAAAAATTAAATTTCACTTGACTACCTACAAAATTTGCATCAATGATAATAGATTTTTTTTTAGTGACAATAGCATTTTATTTTAAAACAATATGTAGGACAGGGTTTTAGAATTTAGAATTGCTTGCCAAATTTGAATGAAATATGTGAGGGGTCTCATTTACACACCTACATGCATTACCTTTAACCTTATGAAGCAAAACATTCTTACTTTTATGGTAAAGTTTCTTTCTTTTTTCTAAATACTTGTCTGTCCTATATATATATATATATAGCCACATATCTAAGGAGATCTTTGCTTTTTTGTGAAACTCTAGTTCCACAAATATCTGGTTCCTTAAAATATCTAGATAAGTAAAATTAAATGAAGTTGTTCTCATGTTTTTTGTTTGAAGAATATATGTATGATTTTTTTTTATATACATGAACCTTAGGAGTTATGAAATGACTAAAACACATGTAAACAGTCAAGGATACAAACAAAATATCATATCTGTGTTTTTGTTTTTTTGTGCATTGTTGCTTTCTATTTAAAGATTTTTTTAAAACAAATCAGATATTACAAGTCATAAAGAATATTATATTTTTTTGTTTTTGTTTTTGTTTATTTTTTATTGTTGCAGTCACAGAATAAAAGAATTTGTAGAAAATATTGTTACTTTTATGTGTTTATTCTGTCCACAATTGTTTATATAGACTTTATACAGTTGCAGCAGATTACTAAGAGTAACAGAACAGTATGCAGATAACTAATGTTAATACTACTTCAATACTGATTATCACTGAATGTGAACAAAAAGATTATCATTTATAATAATAACCAGCTGCATTTGTTTGCACCTGTCCTAAGTCAGGAACCTGATGTTGAGTGATTGTTGTTTGTTGATGTGGTTCATAAATGTTTCTCGTTTCTTGTTTTTATATAGATAAGACTGTCGGTTTTCTCGTTTGCATGGTTTTACATCAGTCATTTCTGGGGCCCTTTTAGCTTGCTGTTTGGTGTGAGCCAAAGCTCCATGTTGACCTTTGACTTTTACAAATTATGACTTGGATGGAGAGTCGTCTCATTGGCACTCATACCACATCTTCTTATATCTATACACATCTATGAAACAGAAACAAAACAACATTAAAAAGTCAGACAAGGCATCCAAGGAGACAAAGTTTGTCTCAGCTTGACATTGTCAAAAAGTGAAACAGAGATATGCTGTTTCTGGGGAAGTTAATTGTTAATGTCTGTGTCATTTTGGTCTTTTGTGGATAGTTGTCTCATTGGCAATCATACCACATCTTCTTTTTTATATTAGTGTAGTGAACTATGTATTAGTTTGTGATTAGATCTTGTTTATTGTGAACCACTAGTTGAAGGTCAATGATAGTTGGAATGCAGAATTATTAGCATTGACACATCTCATTCCCATGGATACTATATTAAGTGAAATGGCAGAAAATATCAGTTGACTCTTTTTAAGAGTTAATTCCCTTCTTGATGGACAGAAACTTTAAACTGTAAACAAGTCACTTTGACTGAATTCAATAAGTTACTCCTTCCAGGATTATCTCAGCAATAGGTTTACTGTTTTTTTGCTATTTTGAATAATGTAAGGTGTACATGACCATAATACCTTGGCCTCAGTTTCATGGTTGAAGAGTGGAAGTTAAGTATTTCAAGATAAGGTCTGTTTCTCAGATACAAAGTGTAAATGGGTCAACTCTGTGGTCTGTGAAATAAGGTGTACAAGTCCTTCTGATCTTGCCACATTTTCTTGGTTTATTAGAAGTTCAAGTTTTCATGATTTGGACAATTTTTCAAATAACCAGTTAAATGGAAAACTAAGTCTCAACACTCCCTCAATTTTTATGCTTGTCAATTTTTTAAATCTCCCTTTCATCAATCAAGATTTAATTTTGATTAGATTGGTAAATGGTCAACATGTGGTCTGGAGACTAGTATTACGGTGTACTAGGTCTTCTGTCCTTAACTAGTTTTTATGATTTAATAGACTATTTTCATATAACCGACTTTTGACTCCAGTTTATATATTTTTCGACAGATTACCTACGAAATCCTGGTACTAGATCAATTAAGAGCAATCATAATAAGTAAAATCAAGGGGAAATTTTACTATTTTACGATGAGTTTGTCGTGTAAAGAAAAAATGAAGCAGTATATTTTCCCCAAGAATAGTTCAGATAAAAAGCTTGATTTTAGTTCTTTACATTGCTCTAACTTGACTTGGTACCAGGATGTCCTAGGAAACCTGTCTAAAAAATAAAAACTTGCGAGTCAAAAGTCAGTAATAAGAAAATGGTCTGTTAGTTGACGTTTATAATTTCCCGATTAGTTTAAAAATAAGATTAGGTACAATTGCCATTGAGACAAATATCTAACAGAGTTGAAAGAAAGTGTTTGATAATTTCTTATCACTATGAGTAAAAGTCCACTATATTTGGTGTATAGAATGAAAAAAAAAGAAGAGTACAACTCCTCTTGATGGAATTTATTGGACCTTGAACACAATTTATAGGTATATCAGTTGCATACAGTTCTCATGATAAAGTAAGTTTTTCAGTCACTATGATTAAAAGGTCAACTTTATTTTGTGTAGAAATTGATTGTAAGGTGTACAATTTTCTGATAAAGTTCATTCAAGGTGAATTTTCTTTTCATTGGTTCATTAGTTGACATTAACTTTTTATAATAACTGATTAAAAGGTTAACTATATTTGGTGTAAAGAATGATTTTAAGGTGTACAGCACTGAATCTTACTATTCATATTGATTTTTTCTTGGATTGAGTAAACCAGCATTTTCATGGATACTTGATTTCCTGGTTTTGCCAATCTCTGTATACAAAGCCCGTAGAAAATGTGTAATTTGTTGAACATTTGAATTTGTGGTTCACCTGTACCAAGGAAAACCACAGAAATTGGTATTCAACGAATAATAATGAATCCACAATATGTGTTTGCTACAACATGTTATGTTGTCCAGATGTTTCAAGGACATTCTTGTTTTGAGACTTCTGTACAGTAAATTTTCTGAAACCCATTGTGGACCGGTGAGTTTCACATGCTACCAGAGGGCAAGCTGTACTGTAGCAGATCACCCTGGCTCTGAAATCAGCCGTTGTTGGAATATATATAAAGAATCATCAAAATAGCAAAAAAAACAAAAAAACTCATGTAAATCAGGATGGTCAACTACCAAAATCCCACATTCCTTAAACTGACCTAATAAAACTAGAGGCTCTCAAGAGCCTATGTCGCTCACCTTGGTCTATGTGCATATTGAACAATGGACACAGATAAATTCATGACAAAATTGTGTTTTGGTGATCATGATGTGTTTGTAGATCTTACTTTACTGGACATTCTTCTTGCTACAATTATCTCTATCTATAATGAACTTGGCCCAGTAATAACAGTGGAAAATATAAACTAAAAATTTACAAAAAATTTACAAAACTTTGTGAAAATTGTTAAAAAATGACTATAAAGGGCAATAACTCCTTAAGGGGTAAACTGACGATTTTGGTCATGTTGCACACATTTTTAAAAACTAAATACCCCAATGATGATTGTGGCCAAGTTTGGATTAATTTGGTCCAGTAGTTTCAGAGGAGAAGATTTTTGTAAAAGAATACTAAAATTACAGAAAAATGGTTAAAAATTGACTATAAAGGGCAATAACTCCTTAATGGGTCAACTGAAAAATTTTGGTCATGTTGACTTATTTGTAGATCTTACTTTGCTGAACATTATCGCTGTTTACAGTTTATCTCTATCTATAATAATAAGCAAAATAATAAGCAAAAACTGCAAAATTTCCTTAAAATTACTAATTCAGGGGCAGCAACCCAACAACGGGTTGTCTGATTTGTCTGAAAATTTCAGGGCAGATAGATCTTGACCTAAGAGATTGTTTAACCCCCATGTCAGATTTGCTCTAAATGCATTGGTTTTAGAGTTATACGCCAAAATCTACATTTTAGCCATGGCGGCCATCTTGGTTAGTTGGACGGGTCACTGGACACATTTTTTAAACTAGATACCCCAATGATGATTGTGGCCAAGTTTGATTTAATTTGGCCCAGTAGTTTCAGAGGAGAAGATTTTTGTAAAAGCTAACAACTGACGACGATGACGGACGACAGATGCAAAGTGATGGGAAAGGCTCACTTGGCCCTATGGGCCAGGTGAGCTAAAAAGCAAACATGTTGATGTGTTACATATTTGTTTTTTTAGTTTATTGTACATAACTAAGATGGTTAGTTTTCTTGTTAGAATTGTTTTACATTGGTCATTTCAGGGCCTTTTATAGCTGACTATGTGGTATGGGGTTTGCACATTGTTGAAGGCTGTATAATGACCTATAGTTGTTAATTTCTGTGTCATTTGGACTCTTTTGGAGAGTTGTCTCATTGGCAATTATACCATATCTTCCTTTTTATATGGAAACTAAACTAAAGTTTTAAAGGCCATCATAATCTTTTTGGAAATGAAATATTCCAATGCTGATTGAACTGTATACCAAATATCATTGACCTATAACCAGTGGTTCCACATAACATGATCTGAACACATGAAATAATACACTGATGATGCAACAGCTGGAATCAGAACATCTTCAGACTTCCTTTTTTCACTTTGTTAAGGGGAGACAAAAACTTTTTTAGTATTTATATATGCAGACTCGTAACGGAAAAAATAATTGAAAATGAACTACAAAATGAGTATAAATTTATTAAAAAATACCTGTAATGTATTAATAACAACAAATGAATATCAATAGAATGTTATAACAAAGACTTTTTCATAAAAAGAGATCAGTCCGTAACAGATTTGATTGTTTAGTCAGTATTCTGTGAAGAATATAACATTTTCAACAACATAAAAAGACAGCCATCAACAACAAGCAAGTTTCTTATTATTTTTTTTATATTTAATCTTGAAATTCCATATGTATATATAAGTGAAGTATGACTTTTTGATTGTTTGAAATATAACATAAAAGATGAATACAATGACCACATTTAATCCAACAGAATTTGTAAATAAAGGGATGAACCAAAAAAAATATTTGAATCTAACTCAAATGTTTGTAAATGTTGAATATAAAAAGAAAATTGGATATGTTAAAATGCAATGCAATAAGTACTGGTCAATACAAAAATAAAAAAATATATAAATTGTGTAAATGTATATAAAAAATGTTTGATAATATATCACTTATTGATTATGTGTTACATATTTAAGATCTATTATCTTTTACTATAATAGATCATATAACTATGATTACTATACAATACTATACAATACTAAATATATATATATATGTACATAACATTAAAATTTATCCATCTTTCTGACCTTAATTTGGTTCAATGAATGATCTATACCCAAATAAATTTCTCAAAAACGAAACAAACAAAATAATATATCTAAAAAATATCAAATTTGTACAAAAAGGGTAAAAATATAATCCAAATAATTTCTGAACGGGTAAACATATTAACAAATAATTTCTTTTTCAAATGAATTGAGGAGAAAAAATAGATCATATTTTTAATTGATCAAATTTGTAAAAAATAAAATAAATTTTAAAATTTAAATTTTTTTTGAACAAGGCCAACTTATGATGGAATCATTCTAAACAGCAATTGAAACGGTCTTCTCAATGCGCATTCGGTCGTGAATTCATCCACTACTAGATACCACATTTTGAAAATGTTCTTTCATTCAATGAGTCTTGCAAACTGCTTTTAAACAGCTCCTATCTGAAACTGTCTAATGAGATTACTGTGTGGTATCTATATACACATCTCCTGAACGATCTACGGTACGGTAAACGCTGCTGCCTCCATTGGTTGTTTGGTATACATCACCACCGGATACGACTCTTTCCTCCAGAACAACCTGCTCTGCTTTCCTATTCTTCTTCCTTCTCCTCCTTCGTTCCTCATCGTAATCAGGCATATATTCTACAGCAGGAAGGTACTGTGTCTGTGCCATTCTGGGAGAGTCATATTGCCTAAAAACATAAATTGCAGGTTATGTTATATGTTTTGTGATAATGAAACCATCCATTTACGTCAGCTGGCATTACAGAACAGAATTGGGGTAATAACTTCATGTTTATTAGCCAGTTGTCCTACATAATTTTAAACAAACATATGAAAACACCTTTGCTGTTTACCAAAAAATTAAAAGTCAAAGCATAAACTTTTTTCCAAAGTTGTATCTATTGCTTCTATTCTTAACCTATTCATTTGCTGAGTAAAAAAAACTTCTTAAATCTCTAAAAATCCACAACATATCATTATCCACAGTGATTTAACTTTCATTTAATAGATATATTTTTGTAGAAATACAAAGACCGATAAACATGATACTTACAAATATTGTGGTTCTTGTTGCACATATTCAATAGTCCTGTAACATAAAAGGCACAAATTAGAAATACTCAAAGTAAACTGTACATTCCAACAGGTTTAAGTGCTCTGAGTTTGGAGTCTCCAAAAATCATCCTATTTATGTTTTAAAGGACATCAGACCTTGGGTCATTTTGATCATTTCAGAGAATTTTGATGATTTCATAAAACATATGGTGAATGCTATTCCCGTCAAATTACATATATATACAGTCCGCCAAAAGTTAAGCACCACCGAAATATAACTGGCAATATTTTTATAACTACTGCAAAAAAAATATTATTGATTGGTGTTATGAATTATCTTCAACATACCCTAAGAAAATCCATTACCACCAAAAAGATTGAACTCCAATAAAGCAGTCAAGCAACCTCTTATCAAAGGTCATCTGTGCGTTCACAAATACACTGTTTCTAGGTGGTCGTGTTAGTGTTCTTACATTGGTCAGTCGACTTCTCAGAGGCAACCGAAGAGCAAGTCTTGGTGTATAGAGGACTGTACTTACAGGTAGGCACTCTACCAAGAGGTTTTAATTGGATAATGACTATCTGTGCTTGAACGTAAGAAGCTGAGAAAACACTCATTGTTCAGATGGTAGTCAGTTTATTTTACTGCCAGTAGACGCCATAATACGAATTTCGCGGGGAAACAAACCGGCCTATGACCAAAAACAATGTTTGCACAAAGACTGCATTCAGTGCTGGTGGTGTTCCAGTACGGGGTTGCTTCTTATACCCTTATAAGCTAGGTACGCATATTCTGCAGGGTAACATAAACGGACAGAGATACAGAAATTTGGTGCCTTAAAACATTGTAGTCCCTCATTTTAATAATTCCCCACTTGCGTCTACATTGCCAAGTCCCCTGTACATGGACGACAACGCTAGAACACATAGGGCAAGGATTTTAACCGAGTCCAAAGAGCAACAAGCCATTCACACTGTTTTTTAGCCGTCCATGTCCCCATACATAAACCCTATCAAACATGTCTGAGATGCCATTGGCGGAAATCTCAATCACAGAAATCCACCTTCACAATATTTTGTCGATTTAAAAGTGGTATTTGTTGTTTGATGCAACAGATTTTCCTAAACTAAAGCTTGAAGGTTTTCACCAAGAATGATACGTCGTGTTTTGAAACTGTACCGGAAGTAAGGTTGTTACACATGCTATTGACTCAAATATTGACATTAAATTTGCCGAACATACCAAAGCTTGTGTGTAGAAAATTTTAATAATATTGGGTGATCAATTGTTGTAAAAAAATAAAATCACAGTGAAACTTAAATTCTGTTTCTGAATTGTGTAATTTACACTATTTCTATGAACGGAAAACCTACATGCATAGAAACTTCATAAGTGACTAAAATTTCAATTCTGGTTTGTTTATGGTATACATTAGCAACATTGCTATATGATTGTTTGCTTTTTTTCGTGGAATAATTGATTTTTTAAATTTGAAAAAAAATCTATGCAATAAAAATAGGTGGTGCTTAACTTTTGGCGGACTGTATATACTAGTTTCAAAATCCACAAAAAGATCTAGTTTGGCTGTTTACAGCACACCTTTGGTCTTTGGTAGATAGTAAGGTGACTGATAGTTGTCTCATTAATCTTTTATTTGTATAGTGTCACAAATCCACATGAAGATAATACAATTAAAGATTAGTTTGGTTTTTTTTTTACATGTTTAAAAAGCAGCTTGTCTATCCAATAAGCAACTGTTGGTGTTTTGTGAAGTAGTCACCTCTATAGTTTCTCTTAAAAAAAAATTGATGTAGATAATTTATTTAATAATTTTAATGTAAAGGTATACTAATTTTATCAAATATTATAACTCATATATTCATAATTTGACCTTATGAGGTAATCAGGCTCACATTTTCAAGACAATTTTCTGTTCAATGAACCAATAGTGATATTAGATCTTATATACAGAAATAAATACTTACTTGTACTGAGGAACCATTTGTAAGTTGATGTCTTTAAAGTAAATTGGATCCCTAAAAAATAAGTGCAAAACACATTTATAGAGTTTCAATTTATGTTGACCTACTCTCCTATGTATATTTATTACAAAGTCCTTTAAATGTTTAAAAAAAAAAAAAAAAATCTTCTGAACAAATAATATAATGTCATATTTCATTCCATTCTTCTAGAAACTGAGAGAGATTTTGCATTGAAACACTTCTCAATATATAGGTATTGAAAACTTCCATATTTTATCTAAAAAAATACAGAAAGTATAAATTGATTCTGTCAAGTTTCATTTAATTCAAAGTAAACTGCTGCAGAAGATTTTACATTCACAAACTTTTTTAGACAGCATACAGACAATATAGATAGGAAAAAAAAGTCTCTCTCTAAGAAATGGAGCGCCATGATAAAATCAATCCAAATGGTGGTTATAGAATACATAATTGCACTCATTTCAATAGAAACTCAACCTTCCAAAATATATATTTTTCAAACAGTCCTTAGCAACATACATGTATTGCAAATGGAGATATGCACTGTCTACTACTCTATGTTAAAACTTCTACTCCTTGTATAAACTAACATGACAATAGCACCAGATCCGTCACTGATGAAGTAGACTGATTTATTGAGATGATTACTTACTGGGTTTAATATGTAACATATATATCACAACAAATATGCTGATACTTATTTCCAGATTACAGTACTTACTTGACAGTAGTCATTGGCCTCTGGACTGGTACTTCCTCAATCATCCTTGGAGAAGCTTTCCTGGCACATAATCCTAGTAATAAAAAAAAGTTTTTTCTTTAATACAACTTACAAAAAATGTTGAACATTTGGCATCCAAGTTGACCAATTCAGATTGACATATGATAGATTTAAGTGTTTATGCCATCAAAATCAAAATGTTTACAAAATAATTTACAGTACAAAACTTGCTTTACATTTTTACAGAAGATAATAGAATTTACCATGCAGGTTTTCTTTACCCTCAATATTTATACTACTTTTAACGATCCCAGAGTGTATTAACATGCCCAAATGAAGATTGTTGCTTGTAGTTTTATCTGCAAACAAATTGTTTAAAAACATGTCAATTATTTCAATAAATTTTTCAAAAGTTTTCAACATGCAAACAAATGAGTCTAAAGAAGCAGTTTATCAAAGTACACATATTATTACCCACAATTCATTAGTGACCTTGAGCATATATAATTACTGACCTCTTGTGAAGCAACAGATGATGATAACTGCAGTGATGGCAATGGCAAGTAAGATACCAACTACAACAGCTGCTATTTCTGCTGTTGTCAGTTTTTCAGATGATTCTACAGTAACAACGGTTGCTAAAAAAATTATAAAAACATCAGCATGTTATATCAAAGGTGTCAAAGATGTGCCAAGCAACTAATATATTGAACATGGTGAAAAACCAGGAAAATAAGAAGAAAAAAATAACTAAATTGTGCATGAAATTAAGTATTGAAGGAATGGTTAAAACCTCAATTAAAAAAAATTAGGAGCAAAAGCATAAAAACATAAATAATTTATACATTTTCTGCAATTAGACATACAAAGAACAAATTACTCAATATAATCAAGTGATGAGAAATATTGGAATATGTAAATAAGAGGGAATGAAATGATACATACATCTTACTCCTTCCTTAACATAGAATTCTATGAGAGATGACTGTCCAACGGTATTCTTAGCCATACAAGTGTAGGTTCCAACATCCTGCAGACTGTCCATATCTACTAAGAATGTATCTGAGTAGTGATTGAGTAGTGTGGTTCCATCCTTTGTCCAAGACCACTCTGTGGCAGCAGGATTAGATCTAGTGGAACAATGTAAAGTAACAGGATCACCAAGAGTCCTCTTGAACTCTGTTGTTGTGACAGTGCTGATTGGTGCAACTACAAAAGACAATTTTCACATACTTTTAAACAAGTTTCTATTGCTGGGATCAATAAAATGTCAATGTTCTCTGATGAGTTAGGAATTTGCATAAAGAGTAAGCAGTATAGTCTCTCTCTTTAAAAGGAGCAATTACAACCGAATGATAATATCTCAGATGGCATTAGTCAAGTTTATTTGTACATATAACAAAGCCATCAGCTCATTTTAGTTAAAGACTCATGTAACAAAACTATCACATCTATACATTGATAAGGATATCATTTTTTTTTTGAAATTTCATAATTTGACTATTCAACAGTAGATACCTGTATTTGTCAATAGGAATATTAGTGGTAGAATATGTTTATCTTATAAATTACCGAAAAATACAGATTGAAATTTACATGGGGATATGGTTGTAAATTATAAGATACAGATTTAAAAGGACATGATATATCAAACTAGTCCATACAAATTTGAAGTAATACTTACATCTAACATTAGCATCCATACTAGCTTGTGCCATTCCCTGTGAGTTAGTGGCTACACAGGTATACAGTCCACCATCAGTACTGACAGTGCTTGTAACAGTCAGTTGTGGTCCAGTTTGAATCATTCTGTCAGAGTAGTACCAAGCAAAAGTAGGAGCAGGATCTCCCTTAGATGTACAGGTGGCATCGAAACTAGCTCCAGCAATTACATCCACATATACTGGATTAATTCTAACATCGAAAGGTGCAGCTGGAAAAATACAAATAACAGTCAATAAATTGCTATAATGTATATATACAGAAAATCATATTTTCTCAGTTTCACTTTTCCTTTAATGAAGTAATAATATACTAACTCTCATTTGTAATAGTTAATAATATTGTTAAGGGATCTGTTGAATAAACATCGCTCTCACCCTTCAGCTACTGAACTGTTGAATTGAATTAAATATAACTCCTGTTATGAAATAATCTGAAAGAAACATATCAGTATCCTAATTACTGAACATGACAGTAAAACAGAAGAAGCCTTATGACAATATACTGTAAACCAAATTATTTTCGCGGATACTTTATTTTACGTTTTACCCTTTCTTGACCTCTTCGCGGCTATTTAATTTCGCGATTATCTGATTTACTTGATGAAGCTTATTAAGGAAAGATCAAAGATTGACATATTCGTGACAATTTATATTTGCGTTATTTTTCTACTCGCGAAAATAAGTTGGTTTACAGTATACTATAAAAATATGTTTCCAACATTTACTTTACACTAACCTTGAGTATTAACGTTCAAAGTGACGATTTCACTCTCTCCTGTACCAACCAGATTTGTAGCCAAACATTGGTATGTACCGACATCACTAGCCTGTAGATTGTAGATGGTAAGACCAGACTGGAATAATCCACCTCCAGCATATTTGTTTCCACCGACTGAAATTGTCTCTGTAACACCACCAGACACCTTCCTCCAACTAACTGCTGTTACTGCAGGGTTGGCAAGATGTGTACATGGAATGTTGACAGAACCACCACCAACACCATTAAATGTAGAAGTTGAGGTTGAAATAGTTACATCAGGCTTATCTGTAATGAAATTCATAGGTATTAGATAATGCTCACAGAAATTTATGGAACACATGTGACATTTTAGTGTCCCTTATTGCAATTGTTTTGGCAAATATATTGAGAATGTTGGCATGGGAAAAAAAAAAAATAAAAATATATATATTTCACCATTTCAATTATTAGAAACCAAAGGAGTAGGTTCAGTAAGACCCTTTTTTGCCCCTAAAATATAGCAGTTTTACAAAATTGTGAAAATGTAATCTTTAAGCTATTTAGTGAAAAGTAGAATGCTTCTGCTAAATATATATGGGCTGTTTTTGACAATACTACGCACATATATCGGGTACTAGCATCATCAAGCTAAATGACTGAAATCTTTACAATTTTAGCATTTTAGTTATAGGTTAGATGGTTTCCGTCTTAATTGAAAGTGGCCGCATTCGTGTTCATTCATAATATATAAATGAAAGTTGTATTTTATGATAATACATAGTATATATAAAGGTGGAGGATGAACATGGATGCGACCACTTTCATTTTTGACAAAAAACATCTGAAAAGTGATGTTTTGTGGCATATTTGATAGATTTTTCATATTTAAGCTTTGATCGTAGCGTTTTTAATGACTAAATCAGTTAAAACCTTTCACATACACTAATTGAATTAATTGAAATAGAGACTTAAGTGTTTAAAAAGTGTCTAAAATCTTTCGTTAGATGAACTTGAAAATTGTAGGCCAAAATCAGCCTTTACCAGACCTACTCTTTTATGATAGATATCCAAATCATACATATAAACCTGTATGACACAAATATTACGCTTTATTTGGTAGAAAGCCACAAAAAGAGGATGGTTACACTTTAAGAGTGTCAATACTAATGTTATTTCCTTAAGTTGTCTTATATTTCAGTAAAAAACAGTTATCTGTCCAAAGAAATACAAAAGTTTCCCACATAGTTATCAATGCAAAACACTATCCATCAATTTTCCTGAAAATATTACTAATGATTCATCTATCCAGTTATGACTTCATTTTATCATGAAAATGTCTACATACATATATGGCATAAAAACCATCTTAAATAGCATTTCCCTATCATCTTAAGTATTTAACAACTTACACTGAACATCAACAGTAAGAGCTGCTTCATCTAAACCATAGTTGTTACGTGCACGGCAGGTGTAAGTTCCCATGTCAGTTCTAGCAGAGATTTCAATCCTCAATTTATCACCAGTGGCGAAAGCTTGTACACTGTTATCTTTATACCAGGTATATGTAGGTGTTGGATTAGCTGTGCTGACACATGTGGAAAAGGATTAAGTCACCTTCTGTCACTGTGATTCTGCTTGGTGTTACATAGGTAAGTCTTGGAGGCTCTAAAATACCATAATTAGTCAAGTTTTAACTTTTACAAACAAAAAATTATATGAAATCAAATTTTGTTGTCAGAATGCCTTACTAATTTGTTTTTAGAATGTCCAACTCCTTTGTTGTTAGAATGTCTTACACCTTTGTTGTTAGAATGTCTTACTCCTTTTTTGTAAGAATGCCTTACTAATTTGTTGTTAGAATGCCTTACTAATTTGTTGTTAGAATGTCTTACTCCTTTGATGTTAGAATGTTTTACTCCTTTGTTGTAAGAATGCCTTACTAATTTGTTGTTAGAATGCCTTACTTCTAGTAATTTATTATAAAATGTCTTCCTAAATCTGATGTTAAAAAGTCTTACTTATTTATTGAAAGAATGCCTTACTAATTTGTTCATCATCATCTAAGTTAACAAAACAATGCAACCGTTAACAAAAATATTATCAAATATACCTGGTGACTTAAAATAAGGAGATTTCAAATGATTGCAAAAAAGTCCAGATAAATTAGATTTAAGATATTACAGGTCACAGCTAGTTAATTTATCGAACTTTAAATAAAATCAATGATGAGAAAGTTATCTTATTGGCAATCATACCACATCTACTTTTCTATATCATTTCAATATCAAATAAAACAGTTTTACCTCCTACAACATCTAAGTAGACTCTGTTACTGGATCCTGTTCCTACAGTGTTAGTAGCCTGACATATATATTGTCCCTCATCGTTGTCTTCTACGTTAGAGATGGTCAGTGCTGGAGTTGAGACAGTTCCACCTGAGTATCTATTGTTACTAGTGATAGACAGGGTTGTAGGAACATTATTGACCACCTTTTGCCATGTGATGGTAGTTTCTTTAGGATCAGCTGTGACAATACAGTTAATAACAACAGATTCTCCAACATTAACTGTTGGTTTAATGCTGGCAAGTACAGATGGTACATCTGAAAAATTTAAACAAAATATTTGTTTTTACCAAGTTAGGAATATGACAGTTGTTTTCCTTACTTTGAAGTGTTTGAGCTTTTAGTTTTGCCATTTAATGAAAGGACTTTCTGTTTTACAATTAATTGGAGTTCGGTATTTTTATTTTTTTATTTTTTCAAGATCAATGGATACTGAAGGAAAAATAATTAACTCCATTGCTACAAGATATGCTTATTTAAATTTTTGTACATTGCAGACTACACATTTCTGTATGTCTGACCATACCTTACAAAATATAAAAGACCCTTTCTATAAGACAAATGTCTGACACTGAAGCATTCAATATTGTCTAAAAATGACAAGCATGAAGATTGTTTAAATACATTTCACATACATTATTTTTTGAATTTTGGAGGTTGGGGTTGCGGTCTTTCTCTGATTCTTATAGGTGCCAAATAAGACAATCAATATCAAAATCACAACCATTTGCAAACTCATACAACATTTTACTTACATCCTTCAACATTGAGGAAAGTCTGTGAACTTTGACCGGCTCCAATTCCATTTGTAGCATGACAAATATAAGCTCCCTCATCACTGTCTTCCACATTAAATATGATCAATGATGGTGAAGGAATAGTTGAACCTCCATATTTAGCTCCTGTCATGGTGAGAGTAACAGTGTTGCTGTTGACTATTCTGGTCCAGTAAACACTTGTATGAGTTGGAGAGGAAGTGACTTCACATTCTAGAGTGATGGGATTACCTCTTTGTACACTGTAGGAGCTCTGTAGAACTCTAACTGTTGGAGCAGCTGTTAGTAAGAGAGAGAGAAAAAATAGTCAATACTTAATGTTATATAAGTCACATTCATAAAAGATATCAAGAATGGCATCTGAGTGATAAAAGTTTCCTTTTGACTATTGTATCTTGTTCTTAGTCATATTTGACATTTTTAGCCGAACAGATTTATCATTTTTACATAACTTAATTTATTGTATGCTGGTTCATATTCTGGATGCCAGTCTTTGCTCCTTTGTGTACAATTTGGAAATTAGTATGGAGTTCATTATCACTGAACTAGTATATATTTGTTTAGGTGCCAGCTGAAGGACACCTTCGGGTGTGGGAATTTCTCGCTACATTGAAGACCTGTTGGTGACCTTCTGCTGTTGTTTTTTCTATGGTCCAGTTGTTGTCTCTTTGACACACTCCCCATTTCCATTCTCAATTTTAAATTGTAATTACCGGTACACTTCACTTTTAGCAGATACTTAGCTTCATACAAATAATAAGAATATACCTTGTTCCTAAAAAAAATGTGTATGTTTGGAATTTTTACAAATTTGATACTATAAAGTCAAAATCTGTTAAGCTTCGTTTCTTTTACTATATCAGTATGATGATGAATAGGCATGTTATAACACATAAGAAAAGCAAACCCCCCTCCACTCCCCCCCCCCCCCCCCCAAAAAAAAATTAAATAAAAAAATAGCACTTACCTCCTGTAACAGCTACAGCTCCTCTTGAACTTTGACCTGTTCCAACAGAATTGGTTGCAAAACAAATGTATTCTCCGACATCATTACCATCAGCGGTTAAGATAGTGAGGGATGGTGTCTGTACGGTAGAACCAGAGTATTTGTTGTTGTTTTGTACAGTGATGGTCTGTGTAACACCATTACCACTTATTCTCTGCCAGTATACACTGGTATGAGCAGGAGATGATGTAACGGTACATCCAATTACCAGAGTGTCGCCATAACCAACAGTGTATGATGTCTGAGTAAGTACAACAGTTGGAACATCTGAAAATGTTAAAAATTATGTTCTGTTAGTTTCACTTGTAATACAGGGAACTAATTAAATGATACAATTTACTGTAAGTATCAGGAAACTTCACATGGAATAATTTAATTTTCTTCAAATTGACTGAAGTATGAAACATTTAAAACCCCAAAATCATCACAATTCCATTGATCATTCAACACATGTTTTAAAATATCAAAAGTGTAAAATTCCTTTATATCCCTGATTTCTATGTCGAAAAGTATTTCTTTCTTAAATTTAAGTGTTAATCCAAAATTATTTTTTTCAAAACTGGACATAGAACAATAATAACTAATCGGTACTGCAGTTTCATTTTTTTTGCATGGGTACCAATTTTCTTAGATTGAGAAAAAAAATCAAAATCTTATGACATTTAATTCAGTGGTTTTGTCAAAGTCTGCCACAAGCCTAGAAAATTTGTATTTGTTTAAAAATCTAAATTTGCCGTTCACATTACCACAAACCAATTGATCAGTTTACAACAATAAATGACTCCAAAGTACTGTTTAGAACTTACTTCCTGTACATTGAGAACAGTTATCTGACTCTGTCCTGTACCAACACTGTTTTCAGCCAAACATCTGTAATGCCAGCATCAGCTGCTAGTGGTACCAGTTTAGTGAGAGATGGTGTTTCAGTGTTGATCCACTATATTTATGTGTGGTCACAGTAATCTCTTGTGCAGTCCATTATATCTTCCAGAATACCTTGTATGAGCAGGATTGGATGTGACTGTACATCCCAATGTAATGGCACTTCCAATGTTGATAGAATAGGATATTTGAAGAACATTGACAATAGGTGCATCTGAAATACAAATAGAAATACACATGTAGTACTAGTATATAGATTATTAAATTATGAGTTTTAACATTTATTTAGTTGTGAATTTTGTATTTTTTTTAATCCAAGATTCCACAATTATTGCTATAAAGTATTTTAGTGGTCCTTTCAAAAACTCTGATCAAATTAGTAATGTTTATCTGCTTCCAACATCATAGAAAATCCAGAACAACTTTTATATAAGCTTTGGATTTCAAATATTTTGCCCACAAGCATCACTAAAGAGACATGTATTGTTTGAAATGCTCTCTTTTTTTAGAACAACTTACTTCCAATGACATCTAAGAAAGTCTGAGAGCTCTGGCCAGTTCCTACAGAATTCTCAGCATAGCACACATAGAATCCTTCATCTGCAACAACAGCATTGCTAATGGTCAGTGATGGTGAGCTTACTGTTGATCCACCATATTTATTGTTAGATGTGCCCACGTTTATATCTTGAGCAACACCATTAACTATCTTCTTCCAGTAGACTGATGTGTGTATAGGGTTGGCTGATACAGAACATTGGAGTGTAACGGAACTTCCTACATTAACACTGTATGTGGGAGCGAGAATATTAACCTGTGGAGCATCTGTAAATAAATCAGTGTAACATTATAGTTTTGTATATCTATTTTTCGACTTTGGAAATGAAAGAGAAATGGGATTCATATAAGAGCACTGCTCTTGTTTCCAAATCAATTAAAAAATGATGGTTTTAACTAAAAGTATTTTACTTTAAAAGATGTTAAGAATTGCAGTTTAAAGAGAATAGCCATATATTCTGTCTCAAAACAAATATTGTATTTGAACCAGTTCTTGAAACAGAAATGATATTCTCAGCAGAATGATATATTCTATTCTAAGCCTTGCATGTACAAATAAATTTCATATTTTGATATACATAAATATATTCCTTTGATTAAAAGGAAATGGTTCAACTCTACCATTTTCAGTAACCATTGCCAAAGTGCAAGAATAAAGATGGAATTTTAAATGTAAGTAATAAAAAAATAAGACTTACTTCCTATGACATTCAAGAAGGTACTCTGTGACTGTCCTGTTCCGATACTATTTGTAGCATAACATGTATAATATCCGCCATCAGAATTGACAGAGTTACTAATGGTCAGAGATGGTCCATTGACTGTAGCGCCACTGAACCTGCCGGTCACTTCTACGTCATTGTTGGCATTGTTCAATGTTTTTACCCATTTAACACTGGTATGTGTAGGGTTAGAGGTCACTGTGCAAGTCAAGGTCACACTGTTTCCAACAGTAACACTATACTGGCTTTGTTGAACAGTGACAATTGGTATACCTTAAAAGGATAAAATATTATAATTATTACCTTGAAGTCTTTCTTTCTTAACATAAAATCACAATAAAAGCACACAATTATTATATGAATGGCAGCTAAAAACTATACTGGGTGAATATTAAAGTATATTATGCGAAATGATAAAAAGCCTCAATAATTTCTGAATTAACAGTGCATAATTGTTGACTTACTTCCAGTTATGTCTAAGAATGTTTGCTGAGATACTCCTGTTCCAACAATGTTTGTAGCTGAGCACCTATAATATCCTTCATCACTATTGGCCACGTTAGAGATGACCAGGGATGGGGAGTTGACGGAACCACCACTATATCTGTTATTACCACTAATGACTATATTCTGATTCTGTCCATTAACTTCCCTTGTCCATTGTACAGATGTGACAGCAGGGTTGCCACTAACACTACATCCTAGTGTTACAGATCCCCCAACAATGATAGCGTATTGATTTGAACCAATTGTGGCAATTGGCAGATCTGTGAAGATAAATGAGATATGTATGTTAATAGAAGATCATTCTTTACATAATTTCTGTATGTGTTTTTCTTTTTTTTAAATTACATTCCAGAAAACAGTTTATGGTGTTTGTAACCCCTTTTCATCATACAGTAGGTCAAACTATAACCTCCATTCCTGATCTAATTTTTTTTCAAAAATTGGTAAAGGGTTCCGCTGTTTCAGTGTTAAAGTGGAATGTTGACTGTACATTTTAAATAAAACTCAAACATTTTTTTAAGATACTTAATTTTGAACTTGAAGTTGAAGATGAGATTCTGTCCAAGTTTCGTAACAATCCAAAAAAAACATCAAAAGGTTTAAAAAAATGTAAAAAATACAAGCAAACTAACCAAAGGTTCTAACTTTACCGACACACGCAATGCATTCTACTGTAAACATTTGTAAAACATTATACATGTATACTGTTGTTAACCAATCAAAACAAATAAATTTGAGTATGATTTTGTTAATACATCAGATTCAGTAATGGAGAATTCATATAAAGTAAATTAACCTAAATAAAATAAAATGTATAAGTTTTAATAATACTTACTTCCAACAACTGAGAGGGATGTCTGCTGGCTGTTTGCAAGACCAATAGAATTAACAGCAAAGCAGGTATACGTAGCAGAATCGGTATCATCAGCATTATTAATCGTCAGTGATGGATTTTGTGTACTTGATCCTGAGTATTTGTTTGTATTTGTGTTAGAATTAATGGTAGTTGTTTGTCCATTTTTCAGTTTCTGCCAGTACACAGATGTAGCCGATGGTGAACCACTGACAGAACATACAAGGGTAATGGCGTTTCCATAGTTAACACTGTACTGTAGTTGAGCAACAACAACTGTTAATACACCTTTGAATAGAAAAAAGTAATTAGTATAAAAATTGTAATACACTTTTAAAAAGAAACAATTTTTTGGTTATTGTAAACACTTTTAACAAGAATGTGTCCACAGTACACGGATGCCCCACTCGCACTATCATTTACTATGTTTAGTGGACAGTGAAATTAGAATAAATTCTCTAATTTGGCATTAAAATTAGAATGATCTTATCAAAGGGAACATGGTTACTAAGTTTCAAGTTGATTGGACTTCTACTTTATCAAAAACTACCTTGACCAAAAACTTTAACCTGAAATTTGCACTATCATTTTCTATGTTCAGTGAACCGTAAAATTGGGGTCAAAACTCTAATTTGGCATTAAAATTAGAAAGAGCATATCATAGGGCACATGTATACTAAGTTTCAAGTTGATTGGACTTCAACTTCATCAAAAACTACCTTGACCAAAAACTTTAACCTGAAGCGGGACAGACGGACGAACGAACAGACGAACGGACGCACAGACCAGAAAACATAATGCCCCTCTACTATCGTAGGTGGGGCATAAAAAGAATCAATTTATTGGTAATTGTAATGCAACTTTCTTTAAAAACATAAATTGTTGTAAATTGTAACACAACAATTATATCCTTTTGTATTAGCTTCAAATTTTATAATTATATGACAAGGAGATGTGGTATGATTGCCAATTAGACAACTATTCACCTAGAGACCAAATGACAAAGATATTAGCAACTAACGTAACCTTACAGTAGACTTAAAATATTTCGAACTTTTCAATTATAATACATTTTTGTACCACATAGAGGCATTGTTATGGAGGAAAGGGTTAGCTGGTTTCTTTCTCATTTAAAGATATATTCTTCATTTATTAAAAAAAAATGTCTGACTCATGGAATAAAAACCAGTCACATAATTGGTCATCTCTAACAAAGTTTCAATAACTCAGTGTGAATATCATCAGATAACATGTCTATTTATTGAACTGATGGTTTGGATTACCAATACAAAATGTATAGCATTTCTCACAAATTTCAAATATATTCAATACTTACTGCCAGTTACATCAAGGTAGGTCTGTGAACTCTGACCTGTACCAACAGAGTTAGTAGCCTGACAGATATAATAGCCTTCATCCGAGTTAGCAGCATTGTTTATAGTAAGAGATGGTGTGTTGACAGAAGATCCGGAGTATTTGCCAACACTGCCAAGGTTGATGGTTGTTGTTTGACCATTAACCAATCTCTGCCATTGTACTGAAGTGTGTGTAGGATTTGCAGTCACTGTACATTGCAAGGTCACAACATTTCCAACTTGAACATTGTATGTGTTTTGCTGCACTTGAACAACAGGTACATCTACAAATATAATAAAATCCATTGTTAGCTCTCTTTTTTGGTTATCAATTAAGAAAAAGACGCAATTCTAAAAAAAATTAATTAAGAATGAAGTACACAATTAAGTGTTTTTACCTGGTATACTGTGGATTCAAAAGTATTTGTGCGATAGGAGGAAACCATATATTCAAAAACTCAAAAAAATACTATTTAGGTCACTTTATTGGGGGGGGGGGGGGGGGGGGGGGGGGGGATGGAGGGGTCAGAGGGGTCCTGATCCCGAAATCCAGGGCTTAAAAACATGAAATCCAGAGGTCCTGAACTAAAAAAAATTCAAATCCTGACATACCGAAACTAAAAAAAGTAATCCCGAATCCAGAAAGTGTCAATCCCGACATCCCGAGCTTAAAAACACCTGATCCAGACATCCTGAAAAAGGTCCTGCCCCCCTTCTTTATTAGAACTAAAATTTTATGATTCAACCATGTAATTCAGGACCCTCAAAATATTTGTCATTTGACTTCATCCGTAAAAATTGAAATAAAAGAAAATAAACAAATTCTTAGTATGCCTGCACTAAACAAAGTATCATACACATTTATAACCCGAATAATTCAGTGGTTATATTCCGCTTATCCATGATTACTTCATTAACACCTGAATGCATAGACAAAGAAAAATCTTCAACCAATCATTTAGAATTAGCTCAGGATTAACCTATCTCAATAAAATTATACTGATTGGTCACCTCTTCTACAGGGCACCATTCAAAATCAAGGATTCATGAAGAGTTTTTTTCACATTTTAGGACTTCAGGCCCTTGCAAGTAGGAGAGATCGATTACAGGTAGGGACTAATTATTCCTGTTAACACATTAAGAGACTACTGCGTATATTCAACACTGATTTCATCATTTTTCACTTACTTCCTTGAACATCCAAGAAGGTCTGCTGACTGTTTCCTGTACCAACACTGTTTACGGCATAGCAAACATAGAATCCTTCATCATTCTGGACAGCATTGGAGATAGTTAGAGAAGGACTTGAAACTGTTGATCCAGTATACCTGTTACCAATAGTGACTGGTTGAGAAACACCATTAACGACCTTCTGCCAATATACACTGTTATGTGCAGGATTGGCTGATACTGTACAGGTAAGAGTTACAGTTCCTCCGAAATTAACTGAGTATGTAGGCTGAGGTACGACACAGAAGGCGTACCTGGAAAAAACATTTAAACATTGTTAAATATACTCTACTTCTGTGTTTTATACAAAATGTACTTTAGTCAACATTTTTACACCGCAATAAATTTAAAAAAAGAAGTGTTTAATTCTTTAATGAATATAAAATTTTGTGAATTTTAATATCTTCATGTGTTAATTTGATGTTTAAAGGAGATTAGAATCATGAGCAAGAAAAAGAAAATATAAAACCTTGCAAAGAGATATCATCATTGAAATTGTGAAATTATATATCTTCCAAAATAAATCATTTTTCAGTACATGTGTATTTGGTTATTGAATTAGTATTGCTTATATAAGTACACTTTACTTCATGTGACTTCATACAAAAAAAATCATTTTCACCTGATTTCAACAATTTTGGTAATGTCTTCAAAATTACAATGATGGATTTCATGGAATGAAGAAAAAATTAGCAGCTCTGCAAAAAGTGATGATATTTGAGTTATCATACTGACATAAACTTTGATGAACAGACATAATGTTTCCCGTCTAAGATGAGTGCATTAAGATTGGTTAAAATATGTATTGCTTTGGTTGTAATTGTATATAAACTTACTTCCAAGAACATCCAAGAATGTGTTGGCACTCTGTCCAAGTCCTACACTGTTGGTAGCGAAACAAATGTAAAATCCTTCATCATTATTATCAGCATTATTAATGGTCAGTGAAGGATTACTAACTGTGGAACCACTGTATTATTGTTGTTAATAGTAATTGTGGTAGATACCCCATTGATGTTTCTCTGCCAATATACATTATTATGAGTGGGTGATGCTGTCACAGTACATTCAAGAGTTCTACTGGCCCCAATATTCACAGAGTACTGGTTGCTCAGAACAGTTACTACTGGGGTATCTGGAAAAAAATATGCAGTAATTAATATCAGTAAACAAGAATGTGTCCATAGTACATGGATGGCCCACACCCACAATATTAGAACAGTTAATTTACCAGAAATTAGAGTGCTTACTGATCATAATAGTAAATAACATTCAATAAACCCTCTCCTTTTCCCATTAGAAACCTTTGTTTTCTAGTTGTAATCCCATTTCCAAACATTTTGCATATAGAAAATATCATATCCAATAACAATAATAAAACTTCTATTCTTTTAGCCCCCTCTATTGTTGTAGATATCTTATCATTGATAAAAATTAGATTACTAAATGATTGATTGGGATTGATTGCTGGTTTTCAAAGATGACCCTCAGTCTGGTACTATTGGTGGTCAATTTTTGGTAAAAGCGCCAGAATAATTACATTTGGCATGAAAACTACCAATCCTAGTCAATTAAATTGGAGTAGAATACACCTACCACATGCATGGTTCAATTCACAACCTCAGTGTTAACAAACCAATGATACATTTAAATCAAATATTTGGTCAAGCCCAAAGATTAGTAAATACAAAACTTGTTGAATAATTAAAAATAATCTCAGATACAAGTGAATGACCTAACGTTAAAAGTGACAAAAAGGCATGTTTCTTTTCCCAAATTTGTTTAAGTCTTGACAATTTTTTGCAGAAGAAAAATAATCTCAATAATTTATTATTCTACATTAATCAATATAGTAAACAATTCTATAGTCAGCAATTCTCCAATTGGTAACATAAAACAAATGGACAATCAAAAATTGTTAGTAAAAAAACTTACTGCCAACAACATCTAAGAAAGTATTTTGACTCTGTCCAGTACCAATACTGTTAGTGGCATAACATCTGTAGCTTCCTTCGTCACTTAAAGCAGCATTATTGATTGTCAGTGATGGACTGTTGACTGTTGAACCGCTGTACTTATTATTGTTCATGTCAACGTTGGTTCCGACATTATTATTGCCAATTCTCTGCCAATACACCACAGTGTGAGTAGGGTTGGCAGTCACTGTGCATCCAAGTGTGACAGTGGATCCAATATCAACATTATATTGTGGCAGAGAAACAACCACTTGTGGTAAATCTATAAAAATGTAATAAATAATCAAATATTCATCTTTACTCAATTATCAAAAATTCTAATGTCAAATCTATAAAAATTAAAAAATTAAAATTAAGTTTCTTAAAAAATTGTTCACCTAAACATACCCTTTTTGAGAAACTACAATCATCTTGGCGACTGTACAAGAAGTTGAATAAATATTTCAGGAAATTAAATGTCACCATAGTTCTGTATGGTCTTCTCTCAGCAGTGATTGATTACATATCAATTACAAAAATTTTAAAAGTTTCATTTAAGATAAATCCACATCTACAGAACTATTTCCTATATATTGCTAACAAATTATCACCATGATATAAATTGCTATCATATATAACTTACAAATATCAGGAAAAAAGCATTCATTGCATGTACCTTAAAGTCATTTTAGCTGCACATAAGTGGATATACTTGTAAATCAACTAATTTTTCTAGAACAAAGTATTTTTGATAGGACAAAAACGATGGTTAATCTCAAGTCATGAAAATGATAAACTTTGAATTTCTGTTGTATAAACACCAAAAGATGTTTAGAAATAACCATGAACTGGTATCCATGATAAATAAGTTGGTTTACAGTGTGAACAAGAAAATCATTTCTTACTTCCTGTTACATCAAGGTATGTCTGTTGACTGGATCCTGTTCCAGCAACATTGGTGGCAGTACATGTGTAATAGCCTTCGTCAGAATTAGCTGCTGATGAGATTGTCAAAGATGGACCGTTCACTGTGGATCCGCTGTACTTATTGTTTCCTGTTCCCATGTTAATATTTGTTGACTGACCATTGACCACTCTTGTCCATTGTACAGAGGTGTGTTGAGGTGTGGCAACAACTTGACATTCCAATGTAACAGTATTACCTAAGATAACTGAGTACTGGTTGGAAAGTACTGTTACTGTTGGTTGAGCTGAGCATGGAATAAATATTATTTAAGTTTATATTTATATAAAGAACTTTTTTATTTTAAATTATTAAAAAGAAGGCAAAATCAGCAAGTATGGGCTTTGCTCATTGTTGAAAGCTGTACTTTACATGTGACCTTTAGTTGTTAATTTCTGTGTCATTTGGTCTCTTATGGCGAGTTGTCTCATTTGCAATCAAACAACATCTTCATATTTTCATAATAACCAGCAGGTCGCTTTAATTTCAATCATCATTTAAACAGTGACCACATGAAAGAAAGCTGCCATAATATCAGTTATCAAAGATGCAAGCATTGTTAATCTATTTATAACTTTTTAAAGCTAGATGTATTTGTATATCTATCAAAGAAACTATAAAAAATATTTATTGAGCAATTCAATTTGTGGCACCATGTTTTGTTATTGAGACATAAATCATACAAAACTTACTTCCGACAACATCTAAATATGTCTGTTGACTGTTGCCTGTCCCAATACTGTTGGTAGCATAACATGTGTAGAACCCTTCATCACTGCTAGCTGAAGTTGATATTGTCAGAGATGGAGTGGCAACTGTAGAACCACTGTATTTGTTGGTGTTTGTAACAGAAATGGTATTTGTGACTCCATTAATTGTTCTCCTCCATTCTACTACAGTGTGTTGTGGGGTAGCTGTTACCTGACACTGCAATGTTATAGTGTTACCAAAATTGACTTGATACTGGTTTTGTGGAATGACAACTGAAGGGATACCTGAAAATATAATAAATATGATTAAGAATTTTATCAGATTTGCAAATAGAACTCTAATTTTAAAATTGTTAGAATCTAGGTCCTTATGAAATACTGGTAACTGCAAGAAATGACTGTACCAAGTCAGGAATATGACAGTTGTTATCCATTCGTTTTATGTGTTTTGTCTTTTGATTTTGCCTTTTGATTAGGGAATTTCCCTTTGAATTATCCACAGAGTCCCGTATTTTTGTAATTTTACTTTTTTCAACAATATATGTACTTCATGTACTTATGAGACAATAAAAATGTATTCATTTTTTTGTCAATACATTTCTTGTTTTTTGTCGTTCTGAAAAAATTATGCTCTTAAAAGTATGGTGCTATGGAAAAAAGTGGATTGTATTTTTGGAAATAATGCATTTAGGACATGTATGGGAGTCTACCATTGTGATATTTTTCGATATTGAAATTGTTTATAGCCTACTTTCTCTGTGAATAACTAGCATTATTTGAAATTGATATGGTGCAATATTTTCTATGGTTCAATAGGGTACTGATTACTCTACTAGGTCAAAACATTCGATAGGACATATTTAAATTCTATTTTATCACTATGGAACAATGAAAGTCAAATGGGATCCAAACAAACTAAAACAGTATATCACATGCAGATGCTTGTTTCTCTTTCAAGATGATATAAGTGATTGAGGTAGCCCCATCTTCAAATTATACATACTTCCAATAACAGTAAGGGTGGTCTGTGAACTCTGTCCAGTTCCAACACTGTTGACAGCAAAACAGACATATGTGGCTTCATCATCTTCCACTACACTAAAGATTTGTAAGGATGGATTCTGTACACTAGATCCTCCATATTTGTTGGTGTTTGTATTGAAATTAATTGTTGTGGTCACACCATTTTTAATCTTCTGCCAGTACACAGATGTCTCAACTGGGTTGGCTGTGACAGTACAACCAAGAGTGACTTGGTTATTTAGATTGATACTGTAGGATGAGCTGGATACAGTTACAACTGGTACATCTAGTTTAAAGAAGAAAAACATATTTTAATGATGAGGAAAAACCATCAGAGATGACATTCAAGTGTACTGAATATTACCACAAAAACAAGAATGTGTCCCCAGTACACAGATGCCCTATCTGCACTATCATTTTCTATGTTCAGTGGACCGTGAAAATGGGGGAAAATCTCTAATTTGGCATTAAAATTAGAAAGATAATATCATAGGGAATGTGTGTACTAAGTTTCAAGTTGATTGGACTTCATCTAAAACTACCTCGACCAAAAACTTTAACCAAAACTTTAACCTGAAGCGCGACGCAAGAACAAACGTACAGACGGACAAACGAACGTACGGACAGACAAACACACAGACCAAAAAACATAATCATTATAATCATGATAATGCCCATAAATAGGACATAAAAAAAGAAAAATACTATAGTTCAATTATTGGTAAAATATATTATAATACTGATTAGATTCATCCATTTTGTGTTCTGCTGTTTGTCTGTTTGTCTTTTTAGCCATGGTGTCATTTTATTTTTGACTTTTCAGTTTGAATGTCCCTATTGTATCAATTGCCTCTCTTTCACTGTATATCTTTGCATTAGACTATACAGAATTGAATGTCCGTATTGTATCAATTGCCTCTCTTTCACTGTATATCTTTGCATTAGACTATATAGAATTGAATGTCCCTATTGTATCAATTGCCTCTCTTTCACTGTATATCTTTGCATTAGACTATATAGAATTGAATGTCCCTATTGTATCAATTGCCTCTCTTTGACTGTATATCTTTGCATTAGACTATATAGAATTGAATGCCCCTATTGTATCAATTGCCTCTCTTTCACTGTATATCTTTGCATTAGACTATATAGAATTGAATGCCCCTATTGTATCAATTGCCTCTCTTTCACTGTATATCTTTGCATTAGACTATACAGAATTGAATGTCCCTATTGTATCAATTGCCTCTCTTTGACTGTATATCTTTGCATTAGACTATATAGAATTGAATGTCCCTATTGTATCAATTGCCTCTCTTTCACTGTATATCTTTGCATTAGACTATACAGAATTGAATGTCCCTATTGTATCAATTGCCTCTCTTTCACTGTATATCATTGCATTAGACTATATAGAATTGAATGTCCCTATTGTATCAATTGCCTCTCTTTCACTGTATATCTTTGCATTAGACTATACAGAATTGAATGTCCCTATTGTATCAATTGCCTCTCTTTCACTGTATATCTTTGCATTAGACTATATAGAATTGAATGTCCCTATTGTATCAATTGCCTCTCTTTCACTGTATATCTTTGCATTAGACTATATAGAATTGAATGTCCCTATTGTATCAATTGCCTCTCTTTCACTGTATATCTTTGCATTAGACTATACAGAATTGAATGTCCCTATTGTATCAATTGCCTCTCTTTGACTGTATATCTTTGCATTAGACTATATAGAATTGAATGTCCCTATTGTATCAATTGCCTCTCTTTCACTGTATATCTTTGCATTAGACTATACAGAATTGAATGCCCCTATTGTATCAATTGCCACTCTTTCACTGTATATCTTTGCATTAGACTATATAGAATTGAATGTCTGTATTGTATCAATTGCCTCTCTTTCACTGTATATCTTTGCATTAGACTATATAGAATTGAATGTCCCTATTGTATCAATTGCCTCTCTTTCACTGTATATCTTTGCATTAGACTATACAGAATTGAATGTCCCTATTGTATCAATTGCCTCTCTTTCACTGTATATCTTTGCATTAGACTATACAGAATTGCATAAATATTGAAGAAGATAATCTATGTACCTGATTTTATCTCAGAAAAACTTCATGTATGTTGGAAATCCATTTTTTGTAGTCAAGTAACTCTTTGTTTGATATAAGAATTAAAAGACAATTTTTTTTCCCAAACATTTATAAAATAAAATGGGAAGTCATGAAATAATATCCCAGCACAGGGATAATTACTTTTGTAATTAAAGAGACACAGTTGTATATTTTGAAAAATAAATATACCTAAGTGTTGCAGATGGATATGTGCATTTCTATAAATCCCCCACCCCAAAAAATATCTGCATTGTTTAATAAAATCATCACTTACTTCCAAAAACATCAAGGAAAGTTTGAGAGCTCTGTCCAGTTCCAACGGAATTATCAGCATAACAGATGTAATTTCCTTCATCAGAATTATCAGCATTGAAGATGGTTAATGATGGAGAGCTGACTGTAGATCCACTGTATTTGTTATTATTTGTAACAGTAATATCTGTAAGGGCTCCATTGATAACTCTCCTCCAGTAAACTGTAGTGTGACTTGGGTTGGCTGTCACTGTACATCCTAGTGTCACAGTGTTACTAATCAAGACTGAATACTGGGGTTGTCAATAACAACTGATGGTACATCTGAAATAATAAATTAAGATTTCATTAACTTCAAAAATGCAGAAGGAATACAAATTAGATAAATATTTCAACAATGTTTACATCTCAGTTTTGTTCCCCTGATATTTTTCTAGTTTATAACGTATTATATCAGTTTTGTTCCCTGATTCAGTTCAATTTTTCAGATATGTAAACACAAGTACATACATATATGAATGTGAAAAAAATCTACCTAACAACAAAACATTTTTGTAACAATGCATATTTTTTTTCAAACATGTTATAAAAATTAGATTTCATGGCAAGACTTACAGATAATAAATATGGAAAAAAAAATTGGTATTGCCTATATAAACAAGCAAACATACTTCCTGTAACATCCAAGAAAGTCTGTTGACTTTGCCAGTCCCAACAGCATTAACGGCAAAACAGATGTAATTAGCCTCATCATTCTGCTACAGCATTCAATACAGTTAGAGATGGTGTACCAACAGTTCCTCCGGAGTATTTGTTTGTATTGGTGTTACTATTTATAGTTGTTGTTGTACCACCCTGAATCTTCTGCCAATAATAGATGTTGCTGATGGTGATCCTGATACCAAACATCCAGTGTTCGTGATTGACCAAGAAGAACAGAGTAGGTTGATTGTGGAATCTGTACAGTTAAGGTGTCTGTAATATAAACCAGTATAATTAGAGTCTATTGCTGTATACAATATCTATCATAAAATGTGTGTATTATTTTGTGTCAGAAACAGTATGTCAAAACTTTTTCTCTGTGATAATTTATTTTATAAAGTTCACTTAAAAAGAAAGATCGGTAAGGTCATATTTGGCCCCAATTATTAAGTTCATTGTTTTAAGATAAAAAAATATTTAAGTTGATAAAAAGACATGCGAGAAAGATAAATAGAACTATGTTCAACAAAGGTCTATTTTCAAAGTGTTGATTTTTTCATCTCAATTAGGTTAAAAGCAGAAATTTTGCGAAACTGGACAAAATCGTACTGATTTCCATCTAATTAAGGACTAGAAAACATAGAGAACAGATGTCAAATTCTAAATATTTAAGTCAGAATGTAATAATAGTTATGAGCTCTATTTTTGTAATATACCATTAGTTTCAACTTATAAAACTTACTGCCAACAACATCTAAGAATGTTTGTGTGCTCTCTCCTGTACCAATACTGTTAGTTGCTGTACAGACTAGTTGCCTTCATCACTTAGTTCCACATTGTTGATGGTCAGTGATGGTGTATTGACTGTAGATCCTGTGTATTTGGCCAGACCTATGTTGATGTTACTTCTCTGGTTATTGATGACACGCTGCCATTGTACAGTAGTATGAGCAGGGTTGGCGGTAACAGTACAGACCAGAGTGACAGTTGAACCAAAGTTTGAATTGTACTGAGGCTGCTGAACTTGTACAGATGGTACATCTAAATAAAACAAAATAGATTATCTAATTTAAACTAATAGTTTTCTTTTCAGTTTATTCAGCTTTCTTTTCAGGTTTCATGTCTTCAATCTCTTATTACTGTCCACTGATACATCATAAAGGATCATTAATCAATCAGTCAAATTACTGCCAGTAACCTTGTTAACATGAAACAACTTAACCCTCTTAATTAGTTTACCACATGACTTTAACCTCAAATAAGTTTGTTTTTTTAAAGTCTATTACTGGTACTTTACTATTGTGAGATTCCTCCAATATTTAGTTTTTAATCTGGCAAAAAATTTATTTCAAGTTATTTCATTCACATTTTTTTTTTACAAAACTGTAGAGAGGCTGATAAATATATGAAGATATTATTCTACAGATCAAGTGGGTTTAACATTGTTCTTTCTTTAGACATGGCTTGTAGCCATTGTTAAAAAACAAATATTAACATGCTATATCTTACATCACATGTATTAAGTTCAAATTTTTATAATAAAAATATTTGAACAAATTCAAAAACATTTTTAGAACAATCAAGAAATATAGCTTACTTCCAGTAACGTCCAAGAAAGTTTGTGTACTCTGACCAAGTCCAACACCATTGGTAGCAAAGCAGACGTATGTGGCTTCATCACTCTGGTCAGCATTGACAATGGTCAGTGATGGTGTGCTTACAGTGGAGCCACTATACTTATTTGTGTTGGTGCTACTACTAATGGTTGTAACAACATTATTTACTGTTTTCTGCCAATAGACATTGGTAGCAGCAGGGGAACCAGTCACGGTGCATCCCAGGGTTACTGTCTGACCAATGGTTACAGCATATTGCGACTGCTGAATTGTAACAGTTAAAATATCTGAAGTATAAATAAAAACAAAATAATTGGACATTTAAAATAAGCTGGAAAAGTCCTAAGAAATTATAAAATATAAATTACTGCCCTGCTTTTGATTTTTGATTTTAATATATACATAATTATGAACATCATTTTCAGAATATAACTACATCATGTTGCCAACAAACTATGATTATGATCTGGTATTTATAATGTTCTCACAACATAACAAAGCCTGTGCACATAATATCACCAGTAATCTGAATTTGTGAACTGTCATGATATCCAAATAATCAAGGAACAGACGCTACCCTTGAAATACAGAACTGTTTTTCTCTAATTTTTGTGCTATTTTCACATTTCTTGACCGGTGTGAGAAAAATATTTCTCCTCACTAGTGAAAAATCTGTTCTCGGCAAATGATTGGTTGAAATTTAATTGTGATGTTAAATTTTCTTGTTTTCTGCTGAATTTTCTTTTATTGTGGCGTCATGAAAAAAGGTGACCATGCCTGATGATGTCGCATCAAAAGTACACAACTTTCTTCAAATCTTTGAAAAGGAAGGATAAAAATCATAAGAGAAACAGATTCAACCACTGCAACTCGTGTATTACGATATATCTCCACTCTCAACAGTTAAATTTTAATTATTTAAAAAGCTTGGCAAGCCTCGCGTTTTAAATATTAAAATTTAACTGTCTGGAGTGGAGAAATATCGTAATACACTTGTTGCAGTTGTGGAATCTACATGTCTATAGTTGAATATTTTCTCAATTTTACACAATTCTGATTTTTTTGAGACATTTAGTTATTGCAACATAAAATACATGTAATAATTTCTACATGAAAAATTGTAACGAATATCATACTTCCAATGACATCTAAGAAGGTCTGGGAACTCTGTCCTGTTCCTAAGCTATTAGTAGCTGTGCAAATGTAAAATCCTTCATCATTTAAGTCAGCTGAATTAACTGTTAAAGATGGGACAGAAACAGAAGATCCCTCATATTTATTATTGGCAAAGTTGATTGGCTGAAATTGATTGTTGACTAATTTCTGCCACTGTACAGTTGAGTGGGCAGGGTTTGAACTAACTGTACACTCCAATACTCTGTTACTGCCAAAGTTTACTTGGTATGTAGATTGTAAAATTTGTACTACTGGGATACCTGTGAAAAAATATGAATGTGCATCATTAAAATCATTATCTGAGTCTACACCATACTTTTATCAGAGATAAATTCCCAGATTCTAAATTCAGACAACTTTAAGTTACATGAAGACATTCAGTCAATTGGATTGAAGTTCTGCACTTTCAAATAAAATCTCCATTTAGAGAATATTCACATTTTTTTAAAACAAATAATGTTAAATGTTTTTCATCAATAATTAATGTCTATGTAATACTTGGTCAATAGTAACTTTTACCAACAACTCAGTCATTATAAAACTTTAACAAAATAATACAGAAAAATTAATGGAAATTTCATATGCATAACATTTTAAACTCCCTTAATAAAACCTTCAAAAAAGGAAATATTTAAAGTTAAAATATTTAGAAACAACCTTAATATATTCCAATGTATCAAGCCTGCTAATGTCTACATTGTATCTCAATAACAAAATTTCATTTAACTGATATTTGCATAAAAAAAAAAAAACGTCACGAATCCATAGGAAACCATGAATAAATTCAAAAAAGATATATAATACAACATTTATTTTTGTTTTGCCTAAATCAAGTTTCTATTAAAGTATTTTACTTACTTCCAGTAACGGTAAGTGTAGTTGCTGTGCTCTGTCCAGTTCCAAATGGTTTGTTGCCCGACAAACATAACTTCCTTCATCACTCTCAGCAGAACTAAAGATGGTCAGAGATGGGACATTTACAGAAGAGCCACTATACTTATTAGCATTTGCTAAACTGATTGTTGTTGTAACACCATTTGTGGTACGTTGCCAAACAACTGAAGTAGCTCCAGGGGTAGATGTTACAGTACATACTAATGTAATAGTGTTACCCACTAACACGCTGTATGCTGATTGCTGTACAACAACTGTTGGTGGATCTATAACATTTAAGTATTATATTAATCAAATTGTTATTATGGATTTTTTTATAAGTCAGTATTTGTATTAAATTTCTCTTTTATAAAAACATATTCACATTGTTTTTAGAGGGAATAAAAAAATTTCATGCTCTAATCACTACAAAAATATACAAAAGCCCTCATTATGACTCTTAACTTACACGTTAGAGTACAAATCTAGGAGTTTGAACCATATCCACCGAATTAATAAAAAAGTTGACCCTCAAGTAACTTAAGATCAATAGCCTTAAACAATTGAATGTCAGAATTGTTTTCTTTTCGGAAAATGTCTTCTTTAATAAAGCAGTCAATTCAGCTATTTTTATAGATTAAAAGACAATGAGAGATCTTGTAATACAGTCACATCAAACTTCATATCAAAAATAAATGCCTCAATAATGGAGTGTTGCCTATGCCATACAGATGGGAATCCATATGTGATGTATGTTATCCTGATGAATGATCTAATAAACTTCTTTACAGATCTTAATTTTCAAGTTCTTATTCAATAATACATCCTTTTATAGTAACTATATTGTTAACCCTCCCCTAGCATTCCCTCTCCCATACATCCCCAGGAAAATGAAAAACACAACAAAAAGCTAAGGAAAGGTTTTTTGAATTCCTACTTTTGACACTACATAGTGTGAAACACTGGTTTAATTCAATAATATATTTTAACTTTTGAATCATACCTCCAACAACATTTAAAGTAGTAGCTGTGCTGGTTCCAGTTCCTACAATGTTGGTAGCAGAACAAACATATTGTCCGATATCATTCAGGTCAGCATTGTTGATACTAAGTGATGGTGAATTTACAGTTCCGCCACTGTATTTACCAGATCCAACACCAATGTTTGTAGTGACACCATTCTGTGTTCTCTGCCACTGGACACTAGTATGTGTAGGATTAGCAGTTACAGTACATGTAATTGTTATAGTTTGTGCAAGATTAACAGTGTATGATGGTTGCGGTATTTGTACAACAGGAATACCTGTAAGAAAATACAAGACATGTATATATGAGTTAAATACAAAAAATTCTGTACATCTTATAAAACCACGATTTTCAAATAAGATGACTCTTGTGTGAAAAACCAATAATTTTAACATAAAATATCAGTTTCAAGAGATTTCAAATTTACATCAATTAGAATTAAAGCAACCCATTACACCACAATAAACAATAAATAACAAATGTTAATTCAGCAAGAAAACTTCATGTTTTACTTAAATGTGCAACTGATTGTATTTTAAACTAGACATTCAATTTACCATGCCCATTCCTATTCAAAAAAGAAGGTGTGGGGTATTTGTCAATGAGACAGTAACCCAACAACCAAAATTACCAATGGACAACATAAGGTGTCTTCTTGTGATTTTCTCTATATTTGGGATGTGTTTTTAAATGTCACAATACATAAAGAATCACAGGAACAAAACAAACCACAATCACCAAACTTCTCTGAATATATAGAGGTACAAACAAAAGACAAACAAGAATGAACAACACCAAGACTGTTTCTTGAGGACTTACTGCAAATAACAGGCAATAACAGATTGTTTTCTAAGGATTTACAATTATGGATAATATTTTTACAATTATGGATAATATTGCAGACAAAATCAGACATAGTTTTCTGAAGACTTATTACAGATAACAGGCAATAACTGACACTGTTTTCTAAAGATCTACCAAGGAAACTTGCAATAACAGAGATAGTTATTTGAGGATCTACTATGGATAACAATTCCTTCTGCTGTTGAATAGGACTAAACATTGATATTGGTGAACTGAATAATTTAAACTAATATTCAAAGAAAAATATTGATTTATTTTTAAGTAAATGACTTACTTCCAGTAACAGATAGTGAAGTTTGAGAACTGGTTCCCGTTCCAACACTGTTGGTAGCAGTACAAACATAGTTTGCAGAATCTGTTGTATCTGTATTAGTTATGGTCAAGGATGGATTGTTTACTGTGGAACCAGAATACTTAACGACAAGTCCTGTATTGACATTACTTGTAACACCATTCTGAATTTTCTGCCAGGAAACACTGGTTTGGAAAGGATTTGCCGAAACAGTACATTCCAATGTTACAGTGTTACCTATGACAACATTATAGTTTGGCTGTAATACAGTCACTACAGGAATACCTGAAAAAATGGCAAAAAATAAGGTATTTACCTGATGTATTTTTCTACTAAATTAACCATCTGAAAAACTTTATTGAATGCACAGACCATATTTTATCTACTTTTTCACTTGCATTAATAACTGAATCATGATTTTTTTTTATGTATATCTTGTAGCTAATTTTCATATGTATGTAAATTTTATTCATGGAAATATATGGAAAATAGTTAAGGTTATTATACACTATTCAGTATTTTATTGAAACAAACATCAGAAAATACCTCCCAAAACTATGGAGAACTGATACAAATTGCACAAGAAATTGGTAATCATTTAAAAAAACCACATACTTCCAGTAACAGCCAATGAGGTAGTTGTACTCTGTCCAGTCCCTACACTGTTGGTGGCAAAACATGTGTAAACCCCAGCATCACTTTGTGCTGCATTAAAGATGGTAAGAGATGGTTGGGAAACAGTACTACCACTGTATTTGTTGTTGTTGTTTGTTGTTGTGATAGTTGTTACTACATTATTAATATTTCTCTGCCAGTAAACAGTAATGACAGCAAGGTTGGAGGTCACAGTACACCCCAAGGTAATTGAGTTACCAGTGGTAACAGAATATGTTGGTTGTTGAACTTGAACTGTTGGTACAGCTAAAAATGAAACATAACAAATATAATTATCACTAAACCATAGAAATTTTTCTTCTACCCCAGTTGGTGGAGCTAAAAATCAATAAAAAAAACCAATAAAAGTATTGTATCCTAAACTTTAAAGTAATAATGCAGACCTCTGCTCTGTATGCAATAGACACGTTTTGATAGATTTACTCCCAAAATGTTATTTCCAAAAATACAATTCTACTTACCAGCATGCAAGAACTTACTTTTATTTTGTCATAAAGAACAAGATAATAACAATGCTTGTCAAATCTTTGCATGGAAACCAATTTCTCATCTATTTTAATCTCACACTTGTTTGCTGCACAAAGTTTTTCACAATTTAAAAAGAAATCAATCTGTCCAAATAATATAAAACAATAAACTAGAAATGATTTATTTACTGAGAAAAATATATTTTCATTAAACAAAAAGTGTAGACTACATTGAAAATTTCTTTCCTTTACAATGACATGGTCAAACTGGTGAAAACCACAAACTTTATTTATGTGAAAAGCTTTTTATTTTAAAGCAAACCTGGTCATAAGAACAATTTATAATCATTGTTGAAAGTGCAAGACATGAAAGTCTCAGAATGCCTCAGACGAAGTCAGAAGTCATTGAAAAGTTAAGGAAACAGATTTAGATAAAAAGATCAGTCCTTTACCAGTGTCAAATACCCATGTCATATATTGTGTGACTTAAAATATTCAGTCATTAGAAAGGAAATTCGGGAAGCTAGTTAAGGTTTAACAATTACAAATAAACATTTCGAGACCGTAATATAGTTCAGGAACCGATAGCCAAGATAATGAATTAAGCCTCATCAATAGTAGATAATAACTTGGGACAGTTAAAGATTTTAGAAACAATTAGTAGCATGAATATAGGACAAAGTTTAAGGAGAGTTGTGAAAGAAAATGATCTATTTATTTATTAGAGGCTTTGCATGCTGTAAATTAAAACACGGTCTATAGTGTAGCAGTAGTTAAGAACAAATTATACAGATGCTCCAGGTGAGGTAATGATATGATAAATAAGATGAGTTATAAAACAAAGGAGTCAGGATCAGGTCAACTGTTAAACAGAAAAAACAGAGAATTGAGTTTTCTTTTTCGATGACATACTTCCTGTTACAGTAAGAGTGGTGACTGTACTTTGTCCTGTTCCTACACTGTTGGAGGCCAAACATGTATAATCTCCTGTGTCACTAAGGGCCGTAACAGAAATAGTGAGAGATGGTGTGGTAACAGTGTTACCACTATATTTGTTTGGGTTACTTGTTGATGTGATGGTAGTAATACTACCACCAACATTTCTCTGCCATTGTACTGATGTAACAGGAAGGACTGATGAAACAGTACATTCCAGAGTGACAGAGTTTCCAACAGTAATAGAATATGATGGTTGTAAGACTGTAACTGTAGGTGGTGCTGAAAATAGTTTAAGTCAAATATTAAACGAACTGGAAACAATTTGATATGAATGTAATTATTTTAGGTGTCTTGTCCTTAATTCCAAGCAATTAACATGGGCCTGTCTAAAAAAAATTCTAGGGTCAAATTACCTCTTTATCAAAAAACACATAATAAGAGGAAGTATCACTGCTCACAAGGTTTACAAATTTACCTTTAATATTTTTCAATTTGTTGCAACTAATTAGAAGAAAATTGTTGTTACTGCCCTTTTTCACTAACATTTAAATCATAAATATATAACTGTATACATGAGGAAAGAAAAACTGAGACAATGATATATGATAACTCTTAATATTAATTAGATGAACCAATAAAAACAAAATAATGTAATGAAAAAATGTAAATAAATTAAATAATAAAAAGATAAAATAAAATAATGAAAGCTTCTACATGAATGTATGTTGATTTCCTCTAGAAGTGATTCTTAGTTAAAAATAAGCACTAAGGTACTACATGTAATAGGAAGTGCTTAATTTATACAAATATTGTTTATGCAAAAACTACTACCAGTTTAGTGACATACAATTTGCAAAGAAACCATTGTGGTGAATGCTTATGTCAAGTTAAAACTAAAAGAAAGGCAACAGTTTGAGACAGATGTACAAGTCTTAAGAAGATAAATCATTTGGGGATCTAAACAGGAAGTTCATTTATCAGCAGAAGATAGAAAAAATATAACTTTTCCTCTGCCAACTATGTCCTGATCATGAAGAAGTTTCTGAACAAATTTTGTAAACTTCCATGAATTTTATATATAGTTATTTATGTCTAAAACATGAAATACAGACTATATAAAAATGATAAATTCAAAACAAAAATAGTTAGCCAATTTACAAATACATATAATAATTTGAAAACAATTTTTTACAAGCTTTGCTTGAGATGATGGTTTTTGTTTTCTGTGAAGAAGCTTCTGTCCATGTTTGCAAAATTTCCAAGAAAGTTTGACAAAGTAATGATTGTCTAGAAAATCTTAACCCACAAACTGAACCCAAAATGTTGACAATATTGATGACAAAATAGCTATATGTCTACCTTTTCTATGTAGGCAAGATGATAAATAGACATGATTTACTTTTTTTCTTCAAACTCAGTCAGAAATAACTATTTGTTATTCTGGGTATTTTCGCAATGAAGTTTCATTCAATAGAAGAAAGACAAATGAATAAAATTATTTAGTCTTTAATGCTTGGCAATCCCAAAGATTATAGTTTTATAGATAGCTGAACCGCTCACTTATATGAAAAGTTATTCAAAACATGTATTCTCACAAAATATAAAAAAATCCAAATACATTACTATCCACAATGATGAATACTGTGGATTCATTATTATTCGTTGGATACCAATTTTTGTTGGTTTCGTGGGTACAGTTGAAACACCAATTCAAATGTTCAACGAATTACAAATTTTCTATAGGTTTTGCATCCAGAGATAGGCAAAACCACAAAATCAAATATCCACGAAACTTCAAGTTTTACTCAATCCATGAAAATTGATACCCACCAAAATATGAATCCACAATAAGTGCCTTCAATAAGTAGCATACATCAAAATGCTTTAAAACAGATAAAAAGATCTAAGTTACCTTAATAAAAAGGTTAAATAAACCTGAAGGATATGGTTTTCAGATTATAAATATCACATTTGGTCATAAGCATATAGGAGGTAATATATAATACAAATATAGTTGTATGGGACGACAGGCTGGGAGAAGCATTGGTAAACAATAACATATGCTGAATAAATGCAAATGTGACAGTAAAAATGGAAATATAAGTCAATGTGACAGTACAGATGGAAATATAAGCCAATGTGACAGTACAAATGGAAATATAAGCCAATGTGAACACAGCAGATAGGTAGGTAAATATATAAATGTGATTCCATTGAATAACACGTATATATGTAATAATAATCAGGTGTGATCAAGCAAATATAAAAAGTAGGTGTTTTCACATACTTCCTGTTACAGTAAGAGTGGTGATTGTACTTTGTCCTGTTCCTACACTGTTGGTGGCGAAACATGTATAATCTCCTGTGTCACTGAGGGCCGTAACAGAAATAGTGAGAGATGGTGTGGTAACAGTGTTACCACTATATTTGTTGGTGTTACTTGTTGATGTGATGGTAGTAATAATACCACCAACATTTCTCTGCCATTGAACTGATGTTACAGGGAGGACAGATGAAACAGTACATTCCAGAGTGACAGAGTCACCAACAGTTATAGAATATGATGGTTGTAGGACTGTAACTGTAGGTGGTGCTGAAAACAGTTTAAGTCAAATATTTAAAGGACTGAAAACAATTTTATATGAATGTAATTATTTTAAGTTGTGTCTTGTCCATAATTCTAAGCAATTAACATGGGTCTGTCTAATTTTGTTTTTCTAGGGCCAAATTAATAAGAGAACCTCTTTATCAAAAAACTCATAAGAGGAAGTATCACTGCTCACAAGGTTTACGAAGTTACCTTTGATATTTTTCAGTTTGCTGGATTTAGTTAGAAGACCATTATTAGAAGAACATTACAAGAATTTTTTTTTACTGCCCTTTTCACTAACATTCAAATCATAAATATATAACTATATACATGAAAAATGAAAAACTGAGACAATTAAATATGATAAAACTTAATACTAGCACTGCTTTGATGAATCAATAAAAACAAAATAATGTAATTAAATCAAATAATAAAAATATAAAATTAATCAAAATAAAATAATGAACGCTACTACATAAATGTCTGTTGATTTTCTATACAAGTGATACTTATTACATGTATGGAAGGAAAGAAAATAAGCATTAAGGTACTAATAGGAAGTGCTTAATGTATAGATATATTTTAATTTTTTTGTAGTGACATTAAAATTTGCAATGAAACCATTTGATTTCCCACAAAAACAAAATCATAAAAAGGCCCAGTTATGATTTATAAGTAGAGTTAAACCAATCTATCACCACTAGAGTCCAATTAAAAAAGGAGAAAAATGAATAAATTTATTTAGTCTTTAATGGCTGGCAATTCCAAAGATTATGGTTGGTATTTCATTTGATAGAAATCACAAAATTCACGCCATTACAATGGTAATACTTAAATAAAAAAAGAAAATTGTTGTGCAATTAATCCCTTCATTGAAAATAAATTAGAAAATTTAAGATCAGAGATGACAATTTAATAAATAGGTGACCTTCAACCTACAAAAGACTTTGTTTCATTGAAGGAATTTATGATGTTAAAATAAGATAAAATAAAATACATTAGTGTTTTCAGGTAGGTAGGTAAATTTATAAATGTGATTCCATTGATTAACAGGTATATATGTAATGATAATCAGGTGTGATCAAGCAAATATGAAAAGATGGTGTTTTCACATTACGTCACTACCTGCTGAAGATAAATTTCATGTTTTTGTCGAAAAGTGTGAGAGGTTACTTAAATCTTAATTTAAAATCTCAAACACATCAATGATTTTAAAACAACTGCCATGTTCCTGGCTTGATAGAAGTATTTACTTATGTAGAAAATGGTGGATTTTAACTAGTTTTATAGCTAGCTAAGCCTCTCACTGATATGACAAGTTATTAAAAGCATGTATTCTCACAAAATATTACAACAATCAAAAATTTACTTACTATCCACAATGGTGAATAAGTGATTTCAGTAAGTAGCATACCTCAACATGCTTTTTAAAACAGATAAAAAGATTTAAACCTCAATAAAAGTAAAATAAACTGCAAGGATATGATTTTTCAAGTGCCAATATCATAATTGTCATCATCATATATGAGGTAAGATATAATACAGTTGAATGGGACGACAGGCTGGGAAGAAGCATTGGTAAACAATAACATATGATGAATAAATGCAAATGTGACTGTACAAATGGAAATATAAGTCACAGCAGGTAGGTAGGTAAATATGTAAATGTGATTCCATTGAATAACATATATATATGTAATAATAATCAGGTGTGATCAGGCAAATATGAAAAGTAGGTGTTTTCACATACTTCCTGTAACAGTAAGAGTGGTCACTGTACTTTGTCCTGTTCCTACACTGTTGGTGGCGAAACATGTATAATCTCCTGTGTCACTGAGGGCCGTAACAGAAATAGTGAGAGATGGTGTGGTAACAGTGTTACCACTATATTTGTTGGTGTTACTTGTTGATGTGATGGTAGTAATAATACCACCAACATTTCTCTGCCATTGAACTGATGTTACAGGGAGGACAGATGAAACAGTACATTCCAGAGTGACAGAGTCACCAACAGTTATAGAATATGATGGTTGTAGGACTGTAACTGTAGGTGGTGCTGAAAACAGTTTAAGTCAAATATTTAAAGGACTGAAAACAATTTTATATGAATGTAATTATTTTAAGTTGTGTCTTGTCCATAATTCTAAGCAATTAACATGGGTCTGTCTAATTTTGTTTTTCTAGGGCCAAATTAATAAGAGAACCTCTTTATAAAAAAACTCATAAGAGGAAGTATCACTGCTCACAAGGTTTACGAAGTTACCTTTGATATTTTTCAGTTTGCTGGATTTAGTTAGAAGACCGTTATTAGAAGAACATTACAAGAATTTTTTTTACTGCCCTTTTCACTAACATTCAAATCATAAATATATAACTAAATACATGAAAAATGAAAAACTGAGACAATTAAATATGATAAAACTTAATACTAGCACTGCTTTGATGAATCAATAAAAACAAAATAATGTAATTAAATCAAATAATAAAAATATAAAATTAATCAAAATAAAATAATGAACGCTACTACATAAATGTCTGTTGATTTTCTATACAAGTGATACTTATTACATGTATGGAAGGAAAGAAAATAAGCATTAAGGTACTAATAGGAAGTGCTTAATGTATAGATATATTTTAAATTTTTTGTAGTGACATAAAAATTTGCAATGAAACCATTTGATTTCGCACAAAAACAAAATCATAAAAAGGCCCAGTTATGATTTATTAGTAGAGTTAAAAAATTTATTTAGTCTTTAATGGCTGGCAATTCCAAAGATTATGGTTGGTATTTCATTTGATAGAAATCACAAAATTCACGCTATTACAATGGTAATACTTAAATAAAAAAAAGAAAATTGTTGTGCAATTAATCCCTTCATTGAAAATAAATTAGAAAATTTAAGATCAGAGATGACAATTTAATAAATAGGTGACCTTCAACCTACAAAAGACTTTGTTTCATTGAAGGAATTTATGATGTTAAAATAAGATAAAATAAAATACATTAGTGTTTTCAGGTAGGTAGGTAAATTTATAAATGTGATTCCATTGAATAACAGGTATATATGTAATGATAATCAGGTGTGATCAAGCAAATATGAAAAGTTGGTGTTTTCACATTACGTCACTACCTGCTGAAGATAAATTTCATGTTTTTGTCGAAAAGTGTGAGAGGTTACTTAAATCTAAATTAAAAATCTCAAACACATCAATGATTTTAAAACAACTGCCATGTTCCTGGCTTGATAGAGGTATTTACTTATGTAGAAAATGGTGGATTTTAACTAGTTTTATAGCTAGCTAAGCCTCTCACTGATATGACAAGTTATTAAAAGCATGTATTCTCACAAAATATTACAACAATCAAAAATTTACTTACTATCCACAATGGTGAATAAGTGATTTCAGTAAGTAGCATACCTTAACATGCTTTTTCAAACAGATAAAAAGATTTAAACCTTAATAAAAGTAAAAAAACTGCAAGGATATGATTTTTCAAGTGCCAATATCATAATTGTCATCATCATATATGAGGTAAGATATAATACAGTTGAATGGGACGACAGGCCGGGAAGAAGCATTGGTAAACAATAACATATGCTGAATAAATGCAAATGTGACTGTACAAATGGAAATATAAGTCACAGCAGGTAGGTAGGTAAATATGTAAATGTGATTCCATTGAATAACATATATGTATGTAATAATAATCAGGTGTGATCAGGCAAATATGAAAAGTAGGTGTTTTCACATACTTCCTGTAACAGTAAGAGTGGTCACTGTACTTTGTCCTGTTCCTACACTGTTGGTGGCGAAACATGTATAATCTCCTGTGTCACTGAGGGCCGTAACAGAAATAGTGAGAGATGGTGTGGTAACAGTGTTACCACTATATTTGTTGGTGTTACTTGTTGATGTGATGGTAGTGATAATACCACCAACATTTCTCTGCCATTGAACTGATGTTACAGGGAGGACAGAGTTAACAGTACATTCCAGAGTGGCAGAGTCACCAACAGTTATAGAATATGATGGTTGCAGAACTGTAACTGTAGGTGGTGCTGAAACACGATTTAAATGAAAGTTATTAGATGAGGACAAAACATTTCCATTATGGATAAAATGATTCTACCTCTTTCTACTACTTCTCTCAGTTAATAAACAAATAAAGATAAATTAACATGCAGACTGAATAAAAAGTACAACCATACAAACTTTAAATAACAAAACACTATAAATAATCATAGAAAAAAAAAAACAAAAAAAAACAACGTGGAATTTACTTAACAAAATAAAATAAATGTTCACACAAGAATATATCTCGTCAATTCACACGAAATTTAGGAAAAGACAAATGGATTGATAATAAAATTGCTAACTATTTCAAAGTTTCTGGAAAATGACCTAGGAGGCAGGGCCTGAAAATAGTCATCAAACTGATAATAATTGCAAATTATAGATAATATCACTGATTTATCACATGTAGTTCCTACAAACTAATTCATAGCAAATAAAGACATTATAATAAAAAAAATAATTCAGAAACTGTTTACAAATATTAAAGAAAAATATACATACATTCTATAAACAACATTAAACATATATGAAATATGAATGTGATAGCTTGGGACATGCAAGGTTGGTGAATTAAACTAAAAGTATACATGCAACTGTAGCATTGAAAATTAGATATTAGTCAAAGGAAGATAAGTATATACATAATGGTTTTGGGTGTAGAAGTGAACACTCTTCTACCTGTATGAACTGTTATGAAATACTTCTGGGGAATAAGCAAACTAAATAAAAAATAAATGTATGTGATAGCTTTGGACATGCAAGGTGAATGCATTTAACTGAAAGTAAGCATGCAACTGTGACATAACAAATTGGATAAAAGTCAATGTGAACGCAAGAAAATAAGTATATGTCAATTAATAATTCCTCTGAATTAAAAAAAGAAGTAGAAAACAAATGTTTAGGCAGTTGTGATTGAAGTGGTAAGGATAAAAGTAAACATGGGAACTAAGAAGGTGTTTTCACATACTTCCTGTAACAGTAAGGGTTGTGACTGTACTTTGTCCCGTTCCTACACTGTTGGTGGCGAAACATGTATAATCTCCTGTGTCACTGAGGGCCGTAACAGAAATAGAGAGAGATGGTGTGGTAACAGTGTTACCACTATATTTGTTGGTGTTACTTGTTGATGTGATGGTAGTAATAACACCACCAACATTTCTCTGCCATTGAACTGATGTTACGGGAAGGACAGATGAAACAGTACATTCCAGAGTGACAGAGTTTCCAACAGTAATAGAATATGATGGCTGTAAGACTGTAACTGTAGGTGGTGCTGAAACACGATGTGAATGAAAGTTATTAGATGCGAACAAAACATTTTCATAATGTATGAAATGATTCTACCTCTTCTCTCAGTTAATTCATAAATTAACATAAATTAACATGCAAACTGAATAAAAAGTTCAACCATACAAACTTTAAATTTAAAACAGTATAAATAATCATAGAAAATTATTAAAAAAAACGTGGAATTTACTACACAAAATAAAATAAATGTTTACACAAGGATATATATCGTCAATTCATACGAAATTCAGGAAAAGACAACCTGATTGATAGTAAAATTGCTAACTATTTCAAAGTTTCTGGACAATGACCTAGGGGACAGGGCCTTAAAATAGTCATCAAACTGATAGTAATTGCAAATTATAGATAATATTATCAGATTATTACATGGCATTTTTCATATCGCATGCATTATCAGCCCCAGGTTCAATATCAGCCCAAGAGCCGCATGGCTAGAGGGCTGAATTGACCAAGGTCTGATAATACATGCGATATGAAAAATTACATGTTATGATCTTTTTATCATATGCTTCAACAATGGAGAAAAATAACAGATTCATATATTGATCCTTTTACGTGGTTCCCAAATAGAATTTCAAAGAGTGAAAAGTTCACGGACATCGGACCCCAAATTTAGTACATTCGATATGAAATCTTTCTATCATATGCCTCAACAGAGAAAGAAAACATTTAAATATGGACGAATCGACAAAAAAAATAATTAAAAAATAAACATAATGAACACTGATTGGAAAAGTCAACTTTTTTTTTAAAGTAACGTTTTAAATTATGTTTGAAACTTTTTAAAAAAGGCATTTATCTTATAATTTGTTTGTTTTATTTCTATTTTTAATTTTTTTTAATTTTTACACAATATATTTTCCAGTTTCCAAATAATTGTTTTGTACACTGCTTTGTAATGTTTTTCACTGAAAAGGTTACGCATTGAGTTGTATTTTCCGGAATTTGCCGATTATCACGGGAATGCCATGCGATATTGTTACAGAAAGGCATGTGATAAACTTTTCATATCAGCCCGCTAAACACCAATTCGAAAAATATGGAATTTACGTTAATCTAATGCTATTATCATACAGTAAACATCATAACGTTATTTAGTCTAAGTATATGATAACACTGATTTATCATATGTAGTTCCTACAAACTAATTCATAGCAAATAAAAACATTATAATAAAAAAAATCACAGCTTAAGTGGGACCCACTCATTTCTGAAAATCATCAATGATGATCAATATCAATACAATAAATTACTTAACTGATTGATTGATTGATTGATTTGATTAACTGACAATTGCTCTATATAAGCAAATCAATCAATCCATATAATCTGTGATGCAATTACATTTTAAAAGATTCAGAAACTGTTTACAAATATTTAAGAAAAATATACCTACATTCTATAAACAACATTAAACATATATGAAATATGAATGTGATAGCTTGGGACATGCAAGGTGGGTGCATTAAACCAAAAGTATACATGCAACTGTAGCATTGAAAATTGGATATTAGTCAAGTATATACATAATGATTTTGGGTGTAGAAGTGAACACTCTTCTACCTGTATGAACATGAAATGCTTCTGGGGAATAAGCAAACTAAATAAAAAATAAATGTATGTGATAGCTTTGGACATGCAAGGTGAATGCAATTAACTGAAAGTAAGCATGCAACTGTGACATAACAACTTGGATAAAAGTCAATGTGAATGCAAGAAAATAAGTATATGTAAATTTATGATTCCTCTGAATTAAAAACAGAAGTAGAAAACAAATGTTTAGGCAGTTGTGATTGAAGTGGTAAGGATAAAAGTAAACATGGGAACTAAGAAGGTGTTTTCACATACTTCCTGTAACAGTAAGAGTTGTGACTGTACTTTGTCCTGTTCCTACACTGTTGGTGGCGAAACATGTATAATCTCCTGTGTCACTGAGGGCCGTAACAGAAATAGTGAGAGATGGTGTGGTAACAGTGTTACCACTATATTTGTTGGTGTTACTTGTTGATGTGATGGTAGTAATAGTACCACCAACATTTCTCTGCCATTGTACTGATGTTACAGGGAGTACAGAGGTAACAGTACATTCCAGAGTGACAGAGTTTCCAACAGTAATAGAATATGATGGTTGTAGGACTGTAACTGTAGGTGGTGCTGAAACATTATTTATCCAAGTAATTAATATTTTTTTATAATCAACTTTTCTTTACTGTAGACAACAAGACAGCAAATTACAAATATAGAAATAGTTTAATCAAACTTTTTTACTGCATGTGGCATTTATCATTATTATATCATTCATAATTTTAATATTAATCTTAATAAAAGTTTAAGGGGAAAAAAAGAAACGGGTTAATTTACCTATAACCACATCTTTTGATATTTTCCTCTTGACATGGGATTTTGATAAAATTCTGAGAGTTTGTTGTTACAAATCATATATGTTTGATTTACAAAGTAAAAATATGCAGTATATTTGAAACTGTCAAAATCAGGGTATTAATTTTATTTCAGTCTTCATTTAATGGCTTTGTGCACTGAAAAACAAATAATTTCTTTAATAATGTGTTTTAAATTAATTAGAGTATTTAAAATCTATGAATCAAAAAGCATCTACATATCTTAATATGTAGAGCCTACAGAGTTCAATGATAGACCCCAATCTCTGTTGAAATCTTAACAATGATGTCTTTACAGGATATATCAGCAGTGAATAACAAATAAACTAAAAATAGATATACAATGCCACATACATGGGCTACTTTATGGACATATTTAGTTTCATCTCAATCTAAACAAAGCTGTAGGAAAAGCATTACAATATGAAGCCAAAGTAAATGACAAATTATAATCTCCGTTTTAAGATTTAAGCATTTATAGATAAAACCTGAAACAGTTAAAAAATGATGTTCTCCCAGAATTGCAGAATTTGCATGAGAATGAAAAATTTAATTGATGAGGTATATTGTCCTGTATTGTGATTTTGAAAACTCTAGTGTTTTGTTTAGATTTTAATAAACTTGACATAAGTTTGCTTGTAACAAAAATTAAAATTATACAGCTTATAAAAACTTTATTTCCAACAGCGGTACACTACTGTTGCCTTTATTTTTATATATATTTTTCAATTTTCCTATGTAAAATAAAGCCTAATCAAATAGTGCTATTACAAAAGCAAGTGTGATAGGAACATGGGTTTTAGCCTATTATAAATGCTGCAGGAATATGTTATAGTCTGCACATCTACACATACTTCCTGTTACAGATGGTGTGGTCGCTGTACTTTGTCCTGTTCCAACACTGTTGGTAGCAAAACATGTATAATCTCCTGAGTCACTTTGTGCTCCATTAGATATTGTCCGAGATGGAATGGTAGGAGTACTACCACTGTATTTGTGTTGGTTGTGCTTGTTATAGTGGTTACTGAACCACCAATATTTCTTTCCCATTGTACTGATGTGACAAAATGTGTAAAATATAAAACTTGGTCTCCAGTGTGTATTTGTCTGATAAATGACGCTGCATACAAAAAAGGAATAATTCACTACACTGTAATATAGCTTCCCGACAACTTCCATGTAGCTCTTTATTTAGATAGTGGATGCCATTCAATTGTGTTGTGGCATAAACACAGCATGGCATGCTTTTAATTGACAAAGTCCAAACACATTTTTTTATAAATGCAACATTGACAACTGATCAATTATGTCTGAAAATAAAAACTTCTTATATAATCAAAAGAGTGAGATTAATCATTATAACAAAACTACTTACTTCCTGTAACAGACAGTTGAGTTGTTGTACTCTGTCCAGTTCCTACACTGTTGGTGGCAAAACATGTGTAAATTCCTACATCACTTTGGTCTGCATTAAAGATAGTCAGAGATGGTGTGCCAGAATTGCTGCCACTATATTTATTGGTGTTGGTTGTGGATCTAATTTGTGCTATGTTTCCATTAATATTTCTTTGCCAGTAAACATCATTGACAGTAAGTGTAGAGGTCACAGTACACACCAAGGTTACAGAGCTACCAGTGGTGACTGAATATGATGGTTGTTGAACTTGAACTGTTGGCACAGCTAAAATGAAACACAAATACACAATTGATCAGGATATCACAGATCTTTTTCTTCTAACAATAGAGGTCGTCCTGAATATGCATGAAATATTTGCCACTGGACATTAAGCAACCAACAATCAATCAATCTAACAATAGATATCAGAAGATGTGGTATGAGTGTCAATGAAACAAATCTCAATCCAAGTCAAAATTTGTAAACAGTAAACTTTCTGCTTATGGTCCTTCCATTATAGAAACATCACAAGGAAAGAAGATTGTAAGACCCCTAAGATGCAAAAACTTCCAAATTTTAGAAAAACTGCGAGTTTTGACACATATTTGTGGAGTGAATAAATACCATCAATTTGTAAACTTCATAAAAAATAATTGTTCACACAAGACAAAACAGTGAATAAAAATAAACAAAACAAGAATGTGTCCATAGTACACAAATCTTTTCCATGTTGAGTGGACCGTGAAAATGGGGTAAAATCTCTAATTTAAAATAACAAAGATCATGTCATAGGGAACATGTGTACTTTGTTTCAAGATGATTGGACTTCAACTTCATCAAAAACTACCTCAACCAAAAACTTTAATCTGAAGCGGGACGAAAGGACGGACCAACTGACCAGAAAACATAATGCCCATAAATGGGGCATAATAAAAACATAAAAAGACTGTGTCCATATAAACTGGAACAATAACTCCTTTTAAAGTTCAATATAAAGTTTTGATAGTAATGGACTCTATATTTAATTCAATATTCTAAACATTGCTACACTTGTCAGCTTTTCTCTATCCAAAAAGTAAAATCACAAAAATACCGAACTCTGAGGAAAATTAAAAAAGGAAAGTTCCTAATCAAATGGCAAAATAAAAAAATCAAACACACCAATGGAATGGATTACAACTGTCATATTCCTGACTTTGTACAGGCATTTTCTTTTGTAGAAAATGTTGGATTAAACTAATTTTAAAGCTAGCTAAATCAGTCACTTGGATGGCAGTCTTATCAAATTCCATTACATTGATAACGATGTGTGAACAAAACAAACAGACATAATAAGTGTCTAAAATAGGGATACAGCAGTTTTCAAGATAATATACAAAACTTGCAGTTTATCACGATCTTCTATTGTGAGCCATGTTAGTTGGAAGGTAGGGTCATTGGAGACATTTTGATAACTAAATACCCCAATGAATATTGTGGTTTTAAAAAATTTATTGGCCCAGTTGTATTAGAGGAGAAGATTTAGGTAAAAGTTAATGGAAAACAGGAAACAAAGATGACGAACCAAAGACGCCAAGTGATGAGTAAAGGCCAGGTCAGCTAAAATAATGGTGACAGATAGAAAAAGTAAAAATTAAATATTTAAAAGGCTCTTTCATCAGTGATATCTCACTATAATCTCTCTTTGAAAATAACAACATTTGAATAGAAAATGGCAAATTTGAATAAAAATTACTGCCTTCCTTAAAACAAATGAATAATTTTAAAGTTCTAGTGCATCTCATGTTCAAGGGCATACCAAATATAAATGTTTATAAAAATCAATTACAACTAAAACAAGCATTCTCGCTTCTGATAAAGACAAAAACTAATTATTTGATGATAACAAACTTTTACATAGCAACTTAACCTTATTGTTTTATCAAACCTTAGAAAATCATCTAGTATCATTTCCTTTTCTAAGGACAAATTTTCATTTATTTTAGTTATAATAAATCTTTAACAAACTGTACAACTGTAAATATATATTTTAAGCCCATTTCTTTTTTTATGTACAAAAAAAAACAATAGCATAGAAATAAGTGAGCCCATTTCAATAGATAGTGTCAATTTTTAAGAGACTATTTTTTAGTAAAGTACAGTCATTTTTCCACTTGTAAAGGAGCATAATTCTAGAACGCTAAAAGTGATGCCACCCACATTTTAACTTTAACATACATTTGGTTGAGGCTACCTACAGTTAGAGAACAGTTATGTACTTGGGACATACAGGAGGACAAGGGAAGCACTTTTTACTCCATACGCTGTAGGGGTTAAAAGCCAACGAAGACAGCAATGACAACAAATGACGTTTACACCGAGTGATGAGATAAGCTCACTTCACCTTTCAGCCAGTTGAGATAAAAACAAGAATGTGTCCTCAGTACACAAATGCCCCACTCGCACTATCATTTTCCATGTTCAGTGGACCGTGAAATTGGGGTAAAAACTCTAATTTGGCACTAAAATTAGAAAGATCATATCATAGGGAACATGTGTACTAAGTTTGAAGTCGATTGGACTTCAACTTCATCAAAAACTACCTTGACCAAAAACTTTAACCTGGAGCGGGACAGACGGACGAACGGACAGACAGACGGACGGACGAACGGACGCACAGACCAGAAAACATAATGCCCCTCTACTATCGTAGGTGGGGCATAAAAAAAAAAGCCTGATCTAATAGTGCTACTACAATATTAAAGCAAGTGTGATTGGAACAGGGATATAAGCTTTTATAAATACTGCAGGAATATGTAAAAGTCTACACATCTACACATACTTCCTGTTACAGACAGTGTGGTCGCTGTACTTTGTCCTGTTCCGACACTGTTGGTAGCAAAACATGTATAATCTCCAGAGTCACTTTGTGCTCCATTAGATATTGTCAGAGATGGAGTGGTAGGAGTACTACCACTGTATTTATTTGTGTTGGTTGTGCTTGTTAAAGTCGTTACAGAACCACCAATATTTCTTTCCCATTGTACTGATGTGACAGGGAGATTGGAGGTTACAGTGCAAACAAGAGTGATAGATTCCCCAATTGTAATGGAATATGATTGCAGTAACAGTAGGTGGAGCTGAAAAAACAATTTTACAAAATCTCTTGTACCACTGAAATGCTACTACTGTGAAAGTACTTTAATTCGTGGGTATCAATTTTCGTGGTTTGAGCAATATTTACATGTTCATGGGTTTTTAAATTTCTGGCCAAAAAAAAAGAAAAAGTTGAATAATTGAAGCCTTTAGAAACGAAGGTTACAAATAGTCTGGATTGAAGGAAATTACAAAGTAAACATTGACCTGTGTAAATCGTAGTGACAACACTAATTAATTCAAGATAAAGTGACCAACAGATTAAAAACCATCAAAGGTATTAATTAGGCCATAAACATGTCACCTAAAGAAATCAGTAACATAAACAAATGCTATAAACTATCTTGAATTGTCAAATAATTCTTATCAAAATCAAGTCCAGCATGAAATTATTATTTCACATATGTACGAGAACTATGAGGATATAAATTGAACACTTTATCATACTAGCATATCAATACCAGAAATCTGACATTCATCAATAAAAAATGTTTTTTTATGAGAATTAAAAGATCAAAAGTTGTACAGTTTAGGTTATTAAAGATTAAATAGGTGAAATCCTGGATGCAGTTGTAGTTCTGTGACGGCTATTAAAGTATACTGGCGTTATTCACTATATTCTCTAGATCATATCAGTCGTCAAATCTACATGGGGATCTTTCCATGTCTTGATTTGGACAATAGTTGTTTATATTTCATTGGACACTTAAATTCGTGGATAAAGTCATCCACAAAAACCACGAAAAATTGGTACCCCACGAATAAGTTCCTTCACAGTATCATAAAATTTGAAACCACATCACTTATGCTTATTTGTCTGATAAATGACACTGCATACCAAAAAGAAACATTTCCCTTTACTGTTATATGAAACTTCCATGAAGCTATATTTTGGATAGTGCATGCATATTAACATTATAGAGAAATACACATAGTATAAAATGTATTCAATTGCATTTCAAAAGTCCAAACATATTTTCTGCAAATGCAATATTGACATCTGATCAATTATCAAAATATCAAAATAATATCAGAGCTATAACCTATCAGAATAAAATTTCAAGATCATTTGCATTATACTTACTTCCAGTAACAGACAGTTGTGTATTTGTACTCTGTCCAGTTCCTACACTGTTGGTGGCAAAACATGTGTAAGTTCCTACATCACTTTGGTCTGCATTAAAGATAGTCAGAGATGGTGTGCCAGTAGTACTGCCACTATATTTGTTGGTGTTTGTTGAAATTTGTGTTGTGCCTCCACCATTATTTCTTTGCCAGTAAACGTTGTTGACAGTGAGTGTAGATGTAACAGTACACACCAAGGTTACAGAGCTACCAGTGGTGACGGAATATGAGGGTTGTTGAACTTGAACTGTTGGTACAGCTAAAATGAATCATAACAAATATAATTGATCAGTAAATCATAAAAAATTTCCTTCTACCCAAGTTTATTTTGGATTATCGTTATATCTTTGACAAAATGATTAAACAAAAAGGTTCCCTATGCACATATGGTGTATACACATTGGTACTGTAAATGTTAATTTCACTATTATCTTTTCAAGAAATGTTGAAAGGAAGTTTAAGGAACCAAATAAAAGATATTTATATACTAAAAAGCCAACATACATAAGAGGAAAAATTACAACAATATTATTTAATCAATCTTCAGGGCTTTCCATTGAAGCCGGTAGCTGGAGGAAACCCGCTGTTTACGGTGGCTTCAAGTGCCGGCTACTTCACTGACAAAAATATAAATTTAAAAAGAAAAAAATATCTTTTTCAAATGTTTACAGGCAGCCGAGGGACGTATTGTCGCAAAGTCGCGGTCACGATAAACAAGGATGAAAAGTCAATGTTTACCTTGGGCTAAATATAGTTCACATGAATTCAGGTCACTGATTGGTTGTCTATTTAAAGTCAGAATGCATCGTTTCTTTTCAAAGATAACAAGAGAGACGTTCCGGTGGTCATTGAACGATAACAATAGAGACGTTCCGATGGTCATTAACTCGTTGGCTTTTTTTTTGCTTTTAAAACGTGAAGACAATCAAATAGGATGACAATCTTGTTATGGAATAATATCAGTCAAATTAAAGAAAGTGTAGTAGATCATATTGTTCAGAATCTGGAAAACAGTATCTTTTGAAGTTCATTTTTCAAAACCCACGTAGTGTTCAGAGAATCAAGGTCAAAAACGAAAGTAGAATATTGTCGACTCGACCTCAAATAAATAACATTTCAAAATGATTTATGTATCTGACTTATTGAACAGTTTACAAAAAATAGAGAAAATCAGAGGATATATCAATTTTCTGTCAATGCTTGAGAAATAATTGTATGATTTAAATACGCGTAACAGTCTTTAGAGAGAAAAGGGGGTTCATTTGTTTACAAATGCATGTAGTTATGCAAAATAAATCGATCAAGATTTCTAACAAACAGAATTATTATATAAATAAAACTCCTTTAAAAGTAAATGAATTTATTGCATAAAGTAATAAAAATAAAAAACTATAACATAAAAAAAATGAAATTTCTTTGAGATTTTTTTTTCTTTCTTTAATTTCATACATAAAAAATGGTCATTTGAAAGATGAAATTAGGTGCCAGGAGATTGCGAGAATGCATGATTTTGCTCTATTTATGCTCGAGCTTCTGGGGGCCTTGAGCGGCCCCCAGACCCCTGCCGTAAGGCACCAAGCTTACAGCCGCCTATAATTTTAATTGAGCCTTCTACTTCAATTTCAAGGGAAAGCCCTAAATCTTAGATAAGTGTTTTATAAAAACATACTTCCAGTAACAGACAGTTGAGTAGTTGTACTCTGTCCAGTTCCTACACTGTTGGTGGCAAAACATGTGTAAGTTGCAACATCACTTTGGTCTGCATTAAAGATAGTCAGAGATGGTGTGCCAGTAGAACTGCCACTATATTTGTTGTTGTTGGTTGTGGATCTAATTGTTGTTATGCTTCCACCAACATTTCTTTGCCAGTAAACATCATTGACAGCAAGGTTAGATGTAACAGTACACCCCAAGGTTACAGTGTTACCAGTAGTAACAGAATAGGATGGTTGTTGAACAGTAACAGTAGGTATAGCTATAATTAATAATGATACCATGTTACAGCACACTAGGTGCAGTATACTAGGATGTGAAGGTAAAGGTAGAATCTTTGGTTTGCTTGCTTGCTAGCTGAACCAAGAAATCAGTATTATCTTAGGTTCTACCTTTCTTTGGGCAGCGTCACTAGTTAAACAGAGAACCAATCAAAAGTAGGGACAGTGTATACATATATTGTAAAACTTGTTTTTCAAAGTCAGTTTAAAAAAAGGTTATCATTTAAAAACTTACATCAATTATAAGCTAACTTACAAGCTTGTTTTAGGTGGGATTTTGTTTGACAATATCATTTCAATCAAACTCTATTCATTTATAACTTGATCATTTACATGTGTAAAATTTATACTGTTCATTGATTTTATCTATTTATTCAACATTAATATTCTTAAAATATATGTTTATATTATATATATAATAAGGATAGACATTATCTTTGAATTTATTATAAATGAACAGATGTCTGCGGAAATTGATTAAAATGAAAAAGTGACAAAGGGAGGTCAAATGTAAGCTTATAATGATTTCATGGTTCCGCTAGCAAGCAAGCAAACCAACAATTCTTCCTTTTCTACACACTCAATTAAATGTGCTGTAATATCTCAATCCATGATTTAACATTGTAAACAACATAAGGAGACTCAACAAAATAAAACATTATTTCAAACATACACCCTTTTTTCTTAATTCAAATTTCTATTCAAACTTCAATTTTTTAACTTATTTATCCTCTTAACAATGAAGGTATTGATGCTAGGTTAGAAATCAGTAAAACTATTAAAAGAAATAATACTTTACAATACATAGAACACTTACTTCCTGTAACAGACAGTTGAGTAGTTGTACTCTGTCCAGTTCCTACACTGTTGGTGGCAAAACATGTGTAAGTTGCTACATCATTTTGGTCTGCATTGAAGATAGTCAGAGATGGTGTGCTAGTAGTACTGCCACTATATTTGTTGGTGTTGGTTGTGGATCTTATTTGTGATATGCTACCACCAACATTTCTTTGCCAGTAAACATCAGTGACAGCAAGGTTAGATGTCACAGTACATACCAAGGTCACAGAACCACCAGTGGTGACTGAATATGAGGGTTGTTGAACTTGAACAGTGGGTGCAGCTATATTAAATAATAATATCATGTTTATTATTTCATTCAACAATTTCAAATTGTAAATAATTCAAGAGATATACAAGAGGACTCAATGAAATAAAAATAAATTCAGTTATAGACTCTTTTTCTTTTTAAATTCAGTTTTCTATTATCAATTCAAGGTGTTTTTTTAACTAATTTATTCTCTTAGCAGTGAAGATCATAAGGTGTAGGTAAGTAATTAGTAAAACTTAGTATCAAATAGATAGATACTGTACATTAAATATTAACTTACTTCCAGTAACAGACAGTTGAGTAGTTGTACTCTGTCCAGTTCCTACACTGTTGGTGGCAAAACATGTGTAAGTTGCTACATCATTTTGGTCTGCATTGAAGATAGTCAGAGATGGTGTGCTAGTAGTACTGCCACTATATTTGTTGGTGTTGGTTGTGGATCTTATTTGTGATATGCTACCACCAACATTTCTTTGCCAGTAAACATCAGTGACAGCAAGGTTAGATGTCACAGTACATACCAAGGTCACAGAACCACCAGTGGTGACTGAATATGAGGGTTGTTGAACTTGAACAGTGGGTGCAGCTATATTAAATAATAATATCATGTTTATTATTTCATTCAACAATTTCAAATTGTAAATAATTCAAGAGATATACAAGAGGACTCAATGAAATAAAAATAAATTCAGTTATAGACTCTTTTTCTTTTTAAATTCAGTTTTCTATTATCAATTCGTGGTGTTTTTTTAACTAATTTATTCTCTTAGCAGTGAAGATCATAAGGTGTAGGTAAGTAATTAGTAAAACTTAGTATCAAATAGATAGATACTGTACATTAAATATTAACTTACTTCCAGTAACAGACAGTTGAGTAGTTGTACTCTGTCCAGTTCCTACACTGTTGGTGGCAAAACATGTGTAAGTTGCTACATCATTTTGGTCTGCATTGGAGATAGTAAGAGATGGTGTGCTTGTAGTACTGCCACTATATTTGTTGGTGTTGGTTGTGGATCTTATTTGTGATATGCTACCACCAACATTTCTTTGCCAGTAAACATCAGTGACAGCAAGATTAGATGACACAGTACATACCAAGGTTACAGTATTACCAGTAGTAACAGAATAGGATGGCTGTTGAACTTGAACAGTTGGTACAGCTATAATATATAACAATAATATGTTAATATTACATTCAATGAATTTAAATTGTAAATGATTGAAGAGACATACAACAAGAGAACTCAATGAAATAAAATTCATTCAGTAATAGAATCTTTTTTTTTAATTAAGTGTTCTATTATGAATTCCTGTTTTTTTATACTTATTCATCCTCTTCGAAGTGAAGGTCATTTAAATAAGTGTAGATACATAATCAGTAAAACTGTCAAATAGATTAATACTGAACATTATATATAAACCTACATCCAGTAACAGACAGTGTAGTAGTTGAACTCTGTCCAGTTCCCACACTGTTGGTAGCAAAACATGTGTAAGTTCCTACATCATTTTGGTCTGCATTAAAGATGGTTAAAGATGGTGTGCCAGTAGTACTGCCACTATATTTGTTGGTGTTTGTTGAAATTTGTGTTGTGCCTCCACCATTATTTCTTTGCCAGTAAACGTTGTTGACAGTGAGTGTTGATGTAACAGTACACACCAAGGTTACAGAGCTACCAGTGTTGACGGAATATGAGGGTTGTTGAACTTGAACTGTTGGTACAGCTAAAATGAATCATAACAAATATCATTGATCAATTAATTATATTATAGAAATTTTTCTTCTACCAATGTTTATTTTGAATTATCATAATATTTTGGACAAAATGATTAAACCAAAAGGTTCCCTATGCACATATAGTGTATAAACATTGGTACTGTAAATGTTAATTTCACTTTTATCTTTTCAAGAAATGATGAAAGGCACCAAATAAAAGATTTGTTATACACTGACAAGCCAACATATATTTGAGAAAAAATCACAACACTATTATGAAAATCAATCTTCTATAAGTGTTTTGGTGAAACCTACTTCCTGTAACAGACAGTTGAGTAGTTGTACTCTGTCCAGTTCCTACACTGTTGGTGGCAAAACATGTGTAAGTTGCTACATCATTTTGGTCTGCATTGGAGATAGTCAGAGATGGTGTGCTTGTAGTACTGCCACTATATTTGTTGGTGTTGGTTGTTGATCTTATTTGTGATATGCTACCACCAACATTTCTTTGCCAGTAAACATCAGTGACAGCAAGATTAGATGACACAGTACATACCAAGGTTACAGTATTACCAGTAGTAACAGAATAGGATGGCTGTTGAACTTGAACAGTTGGTACAGCTATAATATATAACAATATTATGTTAATATTACATTCAATGAATTTAAATTGTAAATGATTGAAGAGACACAATGAAATAGAATTCATTCAGTAATAGAATCTTTTTTTTTAATTAAGTGTTCTATTATGAATTCCTGTTTTTTTATACTTATTTATTCATCCTCTTCGAAGTGAAGGTCATTTAAATAAGTGTAGATACATAATCAGTAAAACTGTCAAATAGATTAATACTGAACATTATATATAAACCTACATCCAGTAACAGACAGTGTAGTAGTTGAACTCTGTCCAGTTCCCACACTGTTGGTAGCAAAACATGTGTAAGTTCCTACATCATTTTGGTCTGCATTAAATATGGTTAAAGATGGTGTGCCAGTAGTACTGCCACTATATTTGTTGGTGTTTGTTGAAATTTGTGTTGTGCCTCCACCATTATTTCTTTGCCAGTAAACGTTGTTGACAGTGAGTGTTGATGTAACAGTACACACCAAGGTTACAGAGCTACCAGTGTTGACGGAATATGAGGATTGTTGAACTTGAACTGTTGGCACAGCTACAATGAAACACAAACAAAATATAATTAATAACAAATCTTTTCCTATTTTCAATATCTACTTTGAATTGTCTTCATGACTGATAAAAACTGAAACATCAAATAATATAAAAATTAGGAGTTGTGGTAATATTGCCATTGAAACAACAACAAATGAAGTAGATTTAAGAATTATAGGCAACTGTACTGCCTTCAACAATGAGAAAAACCTATATGGTATATCAGGCTTAAAAACACCTTATGTAAGAATCCTTGGTTTTGATTGGTTGATAGCCAGTGTATTTTTCACAAATTTACTGTTATCAAATGAATATCGTTCATTTTTTAACAACGCTGGGGTATATGCAAAAAGGATATGTCCTTTTTATCCTCTCTGCCATGGTATTTGGCAAAAAATACTCTATTTGACTGGACGCTAGTAACGTCACGATGATACATTTTAAGTTTAAAAAAAATTGTTGGCTGGAAAAGTATACCGGTATATAGTTAGGCAATTTGAACTATGGTTGTAACAATGCACACCGAGTAGGATTCTATCCCCATGTAAAAGAGTAGAGGTAAAACTAAAATTTATGGCCCTGTAAATGTGAATTTTTTAAACTCTAGTTTCTTGAGTAAATCTAATGTAAAATTGAGAATGGAAATGGGGAATGTGTCAAAGAGACAACAACCCGCCCAAATAAAAAAACAACAGCAGAGGGTCACCAACAGGTCTTCAATGTAGCGAGAAATTCCCGCACCCGGAGGCGTCCTTCAGCTGGCCCCTAAACAAATATATACTAGTCCAGTGATAATGAACGCCATACTAATTTCCAAATAGTACACAAGAAACTAAAATTAAAATAATACAAGACTAACAAAGGCCAGAGGCTCCTGACTTGGGACAGGCGCAAAAATGCGGCGGGGTTAAACATGTTTGTGAGATCTCAACCCTCCCCCTATACCTCTAACCAATGTAGTAAAGTAAACACATAACAATACGCACATTAAAATTCAGTTCAAGAGAAATCCGAGTCTGATGTCAGAAGATGTAACCAAAGAAAATAAACAAAATGACAATAATACATAAATAACAACAGACTACTAGCAGTTAACTGACATGCCAGCTCCAGACTTCAACTAAACTGACTGAAAGATTATGATTTCATCATATGAACATCAGGCACAATCCTTCCCGTTAGGGGTTTAGTATCATACCATCATAACATATATGAGAAGAACATAACCCGTGTCATGCCAACAACTGTTTTTAGAATAAATGTGTTTAGTTCCGATGCAAAGACCTTATCAATGACTCAATATTAACGCCAAAATATGCAATCTTTAATGACTTGACAACAGTATCGTAATTATATCCCTTATTAATAAGTCTATTCAAAGGTTTTGTAAGTTTCTGAGGTGAATACTGACACCTTTGTGCTTTATAAAGAATATTACCATAAAAAATTGGATGTGAAATACCTGAACGTATTAAAAGTCTGCATGTTGAGCTATATTTACGAATAATGTCTTTATACCGATGATAAAATTTAGTAAATGTTTTGACTAGTTTGTGATATCGAAAACCCTGGTGTAATAATTTTTCAGTAATACATAAATTTCTCTCGTTAAAATCTAAAACATTGTTACATACACGAGCGAATCGTACAAGTTGAGATATATAAACACCGTAAGATGGTGACAAGGGAACGTCACCATCTAAAAACGGATAATTAACGATAGGAAATGAAAAATCATCCCTTTTATCATAAATTTTAGTATTCAGCTTTCCATTAGTGATATAGATATCAAGATCGAGAAAAGGGCAGTGGTCATTGTTAGTATTAGCTTTATTTAAAGTAAGTTCAACAGGATAAATTTCATTAATATACATACTGAAGTCGTCATTATTGAGAGCCAAAATATCATCCAAATATCTAAAAGTATTATTAAATTTGTTTATCAGATGTTGTTTCGATGGGTCTTTGCTTATTTTTGTCATAAATTGTAACTCATAACAATACAAAAACAGGTCCGCAATAAGTGGTGCACAGTTAGTCCCCATTGGAATTCCGATAATCTGACGATATACGGAATCCCCAAAGCGAACAAAAATATTATCTAGTAAAAATTCAAGGGCATATATAGTATCAAAGCATGTCCAATTAACATAGTTTTTTTGTTTATTGCTACTAAAAAATGACCTAAAAGAGTTTGAACATATATATTCACATTCTGATTTTTTGAATGCCCATTTAATTAGGTGTGTGAATTTTTTCTTAATGAGAATGTGAGGCAATGTGGTATACAGGGTAGAAAAATCAAAACTTTGAACAGATTCAAAATCACCAATATAAGCTATTATCAAGTACTTCCAACGAGTTCTTGACACTCCAAAAGTAATTTATTCCACTATTTTCGAAGGCCTTATTTGAACAATTTATTATCAGGTTTTTAATTGTACCAAGTGTGCTGGTAAGAAGAATAGACAATTTAGTAGTTGAACAATGGCTTGAAGACGAAATAAATCTATATTTGTAAGGGGTTTTGTGTAGCTTCAGAAGCCAATACATAGTTGGGACTTTCATTGTATTTGGCTCTGCTTGTAAAGCGGTGCCTAAAAGTTTATGTTTGTTACAGATTTTGTTTTCTGAAAATGGAGTCAGTTGGAATGTTGGTGAATTGGTGATTTCCTTTTTCAGAACCTCAATGTAAAATTTACGTCAAACAATAATAATATTATTAGCAGCTTTATCTGCCGGGACAAAAACAAATTCCTTGGCTAGTTCTTTTAGTTTATGTTTGATACGAGAAATAGGTTTATTGTTGTAAGGGTTTATAGTAAAATGTTCTTTAAAATGTTGAATACGTATATCAACTATCTTCATTACTGAATTAAAAAAAGAGTCCAAAGATTTTTTGACAGCTTTTTCCCGTTTTATCCATTTCATACAGTAAGTATGGAGTGAGTCGTGGATGATATTACGACACTCATTCCAATTAATAATTGACGGGGGACGATATTTAGGTCCTTTACTGAGGAATGATTTTAACTCTCGGTCTTGAACGATGTTAAGATCTCCTGTTATAACATGGGAAATGGGGCCATAAATATATTCGGAATTACTGCAATTACATAAAGTAGGTGTATTTTCACTGATATTAACATCTTTACACAATTGACTATAATTAAACACAAATTTCCGGGTAGATTTCTTGTAAATATAACAAATAAGAGGTAGCTCAGTATTGTCAAAATATCCAGGAATTTGTTCTTTAACAGAATGGTCGTTAAATATACCGGCAATATTTACAAAATCAAAGCCTTTATTGACATACTTAATTTTAATAAAATGTTTTTTATGATCTTCAGGGCGATCAATTTTGGGAAATAATTTAGAATAACAATATGTCATAATAATTTGAACAATTTCATACTTAGGACTGCTATATGAAATTGTGTTGCAATCCTCCAAAATTTTATTTAACTTATTAACCGGTAACGAACAGAGTTTTGTTAACAGATAATGTCTGCCGTTGTTTTTTGAAATAGAAATTAGGTCCGAAATATTGGTATGATTGGCCCGAAATCTTCTTTGATTGCGATTTGTTCTACGACCGTGAGAACGTTTTTTACGAACAGTTTTAGAAACTATATCCAAAATGTTAACGGAATTGGTTCTAGATATATTACCAATTCCCATGATATTATCATTTAGACCGAGAGGGTATGTGTATGTATTGCTCAATGTATTATTTTTAAAGAACGATAATAATATGGTATGTCTGCTTCATATATTATAAATATATTAGACTGAAATAGGCAATGATCTCATTATAGTTATTTTTTTTATTTTTTTATCTGAAACTGTCACCTTTATCAACATATCTTATGATTCCATATGTAGCGCCACCTCTCACCTATTGAAATTTTGGTTGAAAAGTAAAGATAATGGGTACAGCTATAATTAATAGTAATACCATGTTAAAATCTCATTCGATGATTTTACATAGCATATTATTGAAAAGATTTATATAAGAATTCTAACAAAATAAAATGTTAATTCAGGTATAGACCTATTTTCTTTTTAATACAATGTTCTGTTGTTTTGTTGTTTTCCTTTTATAATTGATTCTCTCAGTTTTAGTTTGTAACCCAGATTTATTTTCTATGAATGGATTAATGATATTGAATAGACTGTTGCCTTTATTTCTAACAAAAATTTAAGTTTTTTTAAAACTTATTCATCCCCTTAGCAATGAAGGTCATTAGGTTGAATTTAGACTGCATATTTTGTAGGAAATAATCAGTAAAACTATTTTTGTCATATTTATCTCCTGTAAAAACTTTATCAATGTACATAAATGATTATAACTATATAAAGAAATAAGCATGCTGTATGAAACCATTAAAAATACTTCTAAAACTAAAATTGCAATAGTAAGCTAAATGTATAGGCTAAAAGAACCTGCATCGCTCACTTGTGTCTGCAAGGAAGATCACTTTTAAAATTAGTAATTGAAGGACTGTAATCCTATTGAAAAGTAAACTGACAATTTCAGTCATGTTGACGAATGTGTTGATCTGGTCCTACAGATCATGAAAAAATATGGTTGAAATTTAATGATTAAACTGCAATATCTCAAATATTGAGTCAACTCATACCATTTTAGTAGATATTGTTGTATTTAATATACAACAAACTTTGTTAACCTTCAGAAACACATTTTTTTTTAAACAATTTTCATTACCAATGAACATGACAAGCAGCAGTCCCGCTTAAGGTTATTTTTAGAAAAAGGCCTTCTTTAAAATGTTAGTCGTCAGATTCCATCAACATTGTCTAAAATGTTAAAATGAAAAGGTTAAGCATCAGATACAACATTATTTGCTTATCAACAGACTAAGAGTTATATATAAAAATATTAAGTGATAATAGATCAAACTACTGAGTGGTTCATCATGCAAAAGCTGAATTCCCATACAATTCTTATCAATTTCTAGACTCTTATATTATCTGAGCATTATAAGCTTTGCATAGTATAGATTATTGCAAACATGATGGATATTTCTTAGTGGTATATTTAATTTTACAATGACAAAAACATAGAAATACAAGAATTTGTCCATAGTACATGGATGCCCCACTAGCATTATCATTTTCTGTGTTCAGTGGACCTTGATTTTGGGATCAAAGCTGTAACTTGGCATTGAAATTAAAAAGATCATATCATACAGAACATGTGTACTAAGTTTCAATTTGATTGGACTTCAACTTTTTCAAAAACTACCTTGACCAAATACTTTAATCTGAAGTGGGACAGACAGATGGACGGACAGAGGGATGATGAACGAAGGAACAGACCCACAGACCAGTAAACAAAATGCCCTCTTCTATCGTAGGTGGGGCATAAAAACATCATATGTCATAAGTTGGTACCACCTTAGTACCCCAAATACCTAAATGAAGAAATATTGACCTATATATTTAAATCATCATTTTGAGAAAAATGTCACAGATGATTTCTCTTATAAAAGATGCCTCTTCTCAGGTACAAATTTATTTCTCTATAAAGAATAACATCACATACTTCCAGTAACAGACAGTGTAGTAGTTGTACTCTGTCCAGTTCCTACACTGTTGGTGGAAAAACATGTGTAAGTTCCTACATCACTTTGGGCAGCATTAAAGATGGTTAGAGATGGGGTAGCAGCAGAACTGCCACCATATTTGTTAGTGTTTGTTGTAGCTGAAATGGTTTCTATGGTACCACCAACATTTCGCTGCCAGTAAACATTAGTTACAGCAAGGTTAGATGTCACAGAGCACACCAGGGTGACAATGTTGCCAGTTAAAGCAGAATAGGATGGTTGTTGTATCTGAACAGTGGGTACAGCTAAAATAAAGCACATGTTAATCTAAGCATTATCAGATGGGAAACTTGTGGATTACTATGCAAGCAAACTTCCTAATTCCTTTTTCTCATTTTCTCATCTCAACAACATATATACATGTTTTAATTCTAAAAGTTGTCACTGCCAAAAAAAACCATTGCGCATGCAAGGAGTGAGTAAGCAAGCAGGTAATAATAACAATATTAAAGCAAAAAAAAATAATACAAAAACACTACTAGATGGTGGAATCTTAACTTAAAGTGCTGTTCTTGTTAGGTTTTCTATCTTTATTATTATTTCTTGTGCACAAGCAAAACTTTAGGGTACTGATAAATAAATTTTTGGTGATTGTAATTTTCAATGATGTAAATTTTTAGCACTTTTACAGATATTTATTTACAAAGTAAAAGCACAATATTCAAGTAATGCATTAAAAAAATTGTACCCCAAAAAGGATATAAGCATAAATGGTTTTACTGGTAAATGCTTCAAATCATTAGCTCTTAAAGTTATCATGTGTCTCTTCTTTTATGAAAACCATAAAAACTATCATCATATACAAACAATCTATCACAGCTATACAAACAAAAAATCTATCACAGCTATACAAAAAAAATTAAAGAACCTCTGCGAACTAGCTCATGTATGTTTTTTAAACTAAAGTCTTTTCTCTTCCTATTTGTAATTATTTCATAATCTTAAAATCTTAAATGCTAAAATTTGAATAATTTTGTTACTTAATTCTTTGGCACATCAAACATTTACCAGAACGTTCTTATTGCACTACAAATATGTAATGCACATATTTTACAAGTTGAAATCAATTTCAAAAATGAATTCACAAGTACTAAAATTCCTATATAAAAAAAGACATTTATATCTTTATGAAATATTCTGATTGTGTACATAGTGTACCAAATATTTTATTCTGAAAAAGCTCTGGTAACAGTGTTGGATCATGTCAAAAATATATAAATCAGACCTAGATATTGTATAAAATAGCAATGGGGTAAAGTTTAATAAACATATTTCTTACTGTTGATTTCATTATATAAAAATTGAATTAGGCACATTTACAATTTTTTTACATTAATCTCCCATCTGAGAGAGGGAAAGACATAATATTTCAAATGTTAGTTTGAAAAGACAGTTATAAAAAGTGCATACAAACTCATTAAAGATACCAGACTACTTACTAAGCATGCAAATCTTTCAAAAAACAATAATATAAAACACTTACTTCCAGTTACAGACAGTGTAGTAGTTGAACTCTGTCCTGTTCCTACACTGTTTGTGGCAAAACATGTGTAAATCCCAGCATCACTTGAGTCTGTATTAAAGATGGTTAGAGAGGGTGTGCTAGTAGTACTGCCACTATATTTGTTGGTGTTGGTTGTGGATCTAATTTGTGTTATGGCTCCTCCAGTATTTCTTTGCCAGTAAACATCAGTGAAAGCAATGTTAGATGTCACAGTACATGCCAAGGTCACAGAACCACCAGTAGAAACTGAATAGGATGCTTGTTGTACAGCAACAGTTGGTACACCTTACGAGAGATGAAATGTACAACATTTTAGAAGTTAAAAAAAAAGACCACAAATAAATCAAATACACGACCAATTCAAGATAAAAGCACAACCCTGTACACAATCCTGTAAAAATTCAGTGAATTTTCAAATCAAAAGAATCATCAATTGTTCAAATTTTGCAAGTATTAAAATATAAAGGTAGTAATTTTCAGAATATATTATAAACAAGTTTTATTTTCTAATTGAATTTAATACTTGGAGAAAGGAAAAAAATTGATTTATGAACTCTATTTACTTAATAGTGTAAAAAATAATATATATCATCAATGTTTAATAAATATTACACTTATCGAATAAAGGTATTCCATCCAAAAATGTATGTCAATGTCTGATGAATAAAGAAAATACAACTATATATAATTCATTAATCTTTTTCAAAGCCAAATTACTATCTTTTCATTATCATGTTATAAAAAAAACATGAGTCATACACAACACTTATAGTGCAATGCACACTTTTGAAGTTCTACTGATCCAGTGCAGCACAAGTATTATAATTTGTAAATCAAATCTATTGGAAAGTTAAACAAAATTGTCAAGTTTTAAATAAAAATAAAAAACGACAATAAATACACAAAATCTGCCTACACACTGAATTCTCCAAATAGCAAAAGCATCAAGATATAGCAAAAGCATTAAGATATAGCATAAGACAGCCAATGATAATAATCCTGACTTCAGGCAAGCACTTGATTATAGTTTCTGAGATCTCAAACTTTTCTTGTGTCAATTAGGGACTTTCCGTATTAAATTCTCCTCAAAGTTCTGTATTTAGGGGATCTTACTTTTTAGTCAATTAAGAGCAAATCAGGGTACATTCATACCTCTTAAACTCCTCCTCTACCCCCCCCCCCCCCCAAAAAAAAAAAAAAAAAAAAACCAACTCAAAAATAATAATTTTTGAAAAGAGGATTGAGTTATTAATCATTTGTTCATATTCATTTTGGAAAATATGGAAGGAGGTCTTTTTGTAATGAATTCTCAAAGGAAATGGAAGTTAAATGAATTGAATTTTTATACTACATAATAAAATCACTTATGTAAAAATAAGTTGGTCAAACTGTATAGTTTCATTTTTTTGTAGAACACACATTCTCTGAAATGACAATAATTTGAAATTAATGAGTTTAATAATTTGGAATCAATAAGTTTAATAATTAGCAATAATAGTTAAAACAAAGACTACAGTATTAAAAAAATATCAGTATATTCAACTTTGATAGTATTTATGCAAATAAACACAAGAATGATGATACATAAAAGCAGGTTATAAAATTAGAACTGCCATTGTGTTAGGTTATGTCAGAAGTGATATAAAGACAACAAATGACAATGTGAGAGTATATGGTGATTCATAATTATGTAAATAAAAAAGTTAGTGTTTTTTTAATGTTTATAATATCAATTGTGCATGTGCTTACTCTGAGCTAGAACTGTAAGTCTTGTGACTATATTACTCTGTCCAGTTCCAGCACTGCTGACAGCAAAACAAGTATAGTCACCGGCATCAACAATGTCAGCATTAAAAATGGTTAATGCAGGATTTGATGTGGTACTACCAGAATATTTATTGTTAGGATTGTTTACAGTAGGGTTTATAGTAGTTATAGCACCATTTGTGTTTCTCTGCCAGTAAACAGAAGTTAGTGCCAGGTTGGAGGATACAGTGCAATCAAGTGTTACAGAGTTTCCTTGCACCACATTAATGGCATCATTGGTTATGGTTACAGTTGGTGAATCTGGAAACATATTGTAAGTACAAAGGTTTGTCTGTAAACATTTAATTCAAGCATTAATACAAAATAAAAGGTTTTATGCAACTACTGAATACCAAGTAAGACATAAACGCCAGACGTGTGATAAAAGATACTAAATAACTTCAGTTGTTGCAAGAAGATTGAATAATGAATTGTGCAAACAAAGACAGTCTGATAACAAGGGGAGTTAAAGTCTGTTCCAATTTTTATAAATAAATGATTTACTAAAGAATAGTACATCTAAACATACAAAACAAATCATAATTAACAAATCTCAACAAAACTTTTCTGAAATTTATAGAAAATGGAACATTGAATAAAATTATTTCTTCATCAATTTCAAAGTATGCCCATTAGTTACTTTTTTGAGGAATCACTGTAGTTTTGTGTAATATTGTTCAATGAACATTACTAATTATCTAATGTTGTTTTTTTGTTTTTGCTTTTATTTTTAAAAATGTTACATTCACCTTATTATGTACTTACTGGGCATGCTCAAAAATGTATGAAAGGGTTTTATAACAGTAAAATTATGTGCACAAGGAAGGGGAGAATATAATATTCAGACAGTCATAAATAGTGTGAATTATTTTAAAATACATTTGTTTAAAACTTTCATAAAAAATACATTTTGACGGGGAACATCATCAATAAATTAAATGTATTTCCCTTTCATCACTTTTTTTTTCTTAATTTTTACCCAGGATTCTAATTAATTATAAATATCTTATCATTTTTCAATTAATTGCTGCAATATTTTTTTTTAATATGTTTATTATCAATGAAGAAAAGACTGTAATAATTTTCTGTCTGTGAAGAAATAACATCAAAAATGTGGTGCACACTTAATGACAATCATAGCCAGTTATTTAATAGTGTACACAACATTTTGTAGGTTAATTCAAATAGACAAAAAAATATTACAGTCCTTTCTTATAATTAAATTGTAAAGTCCATTTTTAAGGAGAAAATCATGAAAAAAATTTGATGACATCATGGTCACATGATAAATTCATGTCAATGAGCTGATAGACCAAAAACTTTTAGCCTTTCAAAAGACATGTACAAATTTAAATTATACGAAAATAATCATAAATAAAAGAAAGGAAGTAAGTGTTATCAGTTACATACATTAACTGTTCTGAACTATAAAAACACTGGTTCTAAGAAAACCATGAGCAAAGGCTATTGCATAAAAATATACTAAGAACCTAAAAAAAATGTTTTGGACTTTTTATATCTTTTGCATAAATGAAGTCATTCGATAACAACTTGAAAAGTCAAGAGAATACCAATAAGACCTACAACTGTGTTGCCTCTGGTGGCTATGATTTATGGTCAGATGATTAGATATCTTATGTCATTCTATGCATGTTGTGGAAGTTGTGACATCACAATGCATTGTTAAAAGGCAAAAAAAAAACATGAGACGAGGAAATCTACAAATTTTAAAAGATCCTTTTATAAATTATCCCTCCTATATGCAAAATTTTATCCCAATGACGCACAATAGCAGGAAAATAAGATTAATGGTCAAGTTGAGATGAAATACATATTTTTTATTCTGCCGAATTGAAACTTATTCTAAATGTTATTGTTGTGCATAAAAGGATAAAAAAAAGATATTCAGTACTAAATATTGATAATAACTACTTTTTAACATAAAATAATACAGAATAAATAACAAAGTTACTTACTATTTGTGGTAACAGTCAGACTTGCTGTGTTAGAACTCTGTCCTGTTCCAGCACTGTTTGAAGCAAAACATCTATATGTTCCAGCATCATTTGAATCTGCATTGAATATGGTGAGTGAAGGAACAGATGAAGTACTGCCACTGTATTTGTTGGTGTTGGTATTGGATGTTATTGTAGTGATTTGATTATTGACTGTTCTCTGCCAGGAAACACTTGTTACAGCTGTAGTGGACGATACAGTACAAGCCAAAGTCACAGAACTTCCAGAATTGACTGAGTAGAATGTCTGTGTGATGGTCACTGTTGGGACAGCTGTAACAAAACAAACAAAATATTTCCATAGGAATTTTTGACTCTGTGTGAAATAAAGTTTTTATGGAGTTTGGACATTCTAAATATGCCCTCTGGAAGAATTTGCTTTTATCTGACACAATACATGCTAAAAGATTCTTTCATTCCTGGCAATTATCAAACAAAATTTTGTTTAGACTGCCAAATAGAATTAAAGAGAAAATAAATATGTGCAAAAAGTAATTACAATGACACACAACAAAAGCTGGATATAGACCTTTGGTCAAGCTATTTTAAAATATTGTTTTAAATTCTACTGATCTGAAACTTATTAAATCCTTTTACTGCAAAACATCCCTTCAACTTCTGCATATATAGCTGTTGTGTAGAAAAGGATAAAATGAGACATTTCAGTCATTTTCAGAACTAAATCTAGATACTATCAATTCAGAAATGTTGGCAGGGTTTTTATTAATGTGAATAATTTGACTGGGTGATGATCGCAATAATAAGACCTACAACATGCTTTGATAGTTTATCCCTATATCTGTATGGACATTTTTTCCCTTAAATTGAGTATTTTTGTCCATTCTTCAAAAATTGCAATGAAACATGAAACATGAAACATGAAAACTTAATTAAACAAAAATTGCAATAATGAGTAAACACAATATTTTTGGAATTTATATTAATAAAGTGCTATATATGATATTTTGTGACATAAAATAATACAGAATAACTAACAAAGTTACTTACTATTTGTCGTAACAGTCAGACTTGCTGTGTTAGAACTCTGTCCTGTTCCAGCACTGTTTGAAGCCAAACATCTATATGTTCCAGCATCATTTGAATCTGCATTGAATATGGTGAGTGAAGGAACAGATGAAGTACTGCCACTGTATTTGTTGGTGTTGGTATTGGATGTTATTGTAGTGATTTGACCATTGACTGTTCTCTGCCAGGTAACACCTGTTACAGTGGTAGTGGACGATACAGTACATGCCAAGGTCACAGTACTTCCTGAATTGACTGAGTAGAATGTCTGTGTAATGGTCACAGTTGGGATAGCTGTAACAAAACAAACAAAATATTTCCATAGGAATTTTTGACTCTGTGTGAAATAAAGTTTTTATGGAGTTTGTACATTCTAAATATGCCCTCTGGAAGAATTTGCTTTTATCTGACACAATAAATTTTAAAAGATTTTTTTATTGCTTGCAATTATCCAACATAATTGTGTTCAGACTGCCAAATAGAATTGAAGAGAAAATGAAAATGTGCAAAAATGCAATTATAAAGACTGACAGCAATAGCTGGAAATAGACTTTTGGTCAAGTTGAGATCAAATATTGTTTTAATACTGTACTGAAACTACTTAAATCATTTCATTGCACAAAATCATTTCAATTTTGTTAAAAATGCTGTTGTGCAGAAATGGATAAAATAAGGCATTTCAGAACTAAATCAGAAATTATTGCATGGTTTTTATTAATGTGAATAATGCAACTGGGTTATTATGTATAAAACGAACTCATGCTTTGATATTTCATGCATATATCTATATCCACACTTTTATTCTTTAAATAGTAATAATTAATTGAACATTTTTGTCTATTTTTAAAAATTCAGAATAATAATTACATGCAATCATTTTGGAATTAACAGTAATACAGAGTTATACAAATGTATGCTACTTCAAGAAATAAAATAATACAGAATAAATATTAACATAACTTACTATTTGTGGTAACAGTCAGACTTGCTGTGTTAGAACTCTGTCCTGTTCCAGCACTGTTCAAAGCCAAACATCTATATGTTCCAGCATCATTTGAATCTGCATTGAATATGGTGAGTGAAGGAACAGATGAAGTACTGCCACTGTATTTGTTGGTGTTGGTATTGGATGTTATTGTAGTGATTTGATTATTGACTGTTCTCTGCCAGGTAACACTTGTTACAGCTGTAGTGGACGATACAGTACATGCCAAGGTCACAGAACTTCCAGAATTGACTGAGTAGAATGTCTGTGTAATGGTCACAGTTGGGATAGCTGTAACAGAACAAAAAATTGCATTTTTTAGAAATATTTAGAAAATTTTACTGCAAAATTGACCTCTTATTCTATTTAAAATTTAAGTGTTTTGTGCATCGAAGGGTCAAATGAGAGATTGAACTGAGATAAAATGGCAATACTTTAACATGCAAATGATGCTATAACTTCAAAGTCAATAAACCATGACTCAGAGTGTAGAGGAAACACTCTTTATGAGAAAAAAGCAATGCCAATGCCAATACAACTGCTTATCAAATATCATAGACTTATTATGAGTGATTCCCTTAAAACTAACCTAAACAAACATTTTAATATGTAAACTATGCATACTATACAAAATCAATGAACAATGATAATGTAGATGGGACATGTAATATTCATGAAAATGATACCAGCAAATTATTATCAAATGCATACCAAATATCATTGTCTTACCATTAGTGGTTTACCTTAAACTGACTAGGTCACAAATTTGGAAATTTACTCTAAGCACACCTTTCAATGTCAATAGATGATGAATGTGGAGGAGGGGAAAATAATATCTCTTAGTAAGGGCAAAACTGAAATCAGTAGTTCATGCAACAATTTTACTTTTTATAAATACCCAGTATTATTTGAATGCTTACATTTATATTCATTCAAAATTACTTTCTATTTCATATGTACTGTGTACTGATTCAATAATATACAATTAACAAATAGATAAGTACTATATATCTAGCATTTATCAATTTCTGCACTTTAATAATAAAAAAAACTAGATAGTTTTGTCAAAAATGTATCAAAGAAAGAATGATGCCTTCAAAAATAATGCTGCATCTTCAATAAAAAAAAAATAGTGTTAAGCCTCGGTCACACCTTACCGGATAGCTCGAACGGACGACTAACGGATAACTTTTTTTCAATCCGTTCATGTCCGTTAGACGTCCGTTCTTATCTTTAGACGTCCGTCCATATCCGTTGCATGTCCGTTAAGCGTACGTTTTATCCGTCAACGTCCGTTCTGTCCGGTGGAAAATTTTGAGCATGTTCAAAACTTTGAACGGACGTCCAACGGATAAAATGTCCGTTGAACGTCCGTTTTGTACGGTACTCATCCGTTTCGTTTCCGTTTTGTATCCGTTACGTGTCCGTTATACATCCGTTGGAGGTCTGGAAGATAAATTCACCAACGGACTTCCACCGGACGTTTAACGGATAAAACGGATGTTGAACAGATGAGAAACGGACTTCTACTGGACGTATAACGGAAAAAACGGACAATGAACGGATCTGAAACGGATAAATGCCAATTGAAAATTTCGCATCAGAAATGCCAATTATTGGTATGTCAGATTTCTTATGGTTCATGAATTCTTATTATTCATAATCGATCTTAGAGTATAGGCATGTCTTCACAATAAAGCAGTTTTTATTCAAGCCAGACACTGCCCTTTGTCGGAATTTTGAAGAACAAACCAAAACCAGTTACACAGAAACATTTTGAATATTTATGTGATTTACATGTATTATTATTGTCGCCTTTGATTTTTCCGTAAATCTTGTTCATCTGTTTTATCCGGTACGCTTCCGTTAGGTGTCCGTTTTATGCGGTACTCGTCCGTTGGATGTACGTTCGACATCCGTTCTGTCCGGTACGTTTCCGTTTCTCTAACGTTGCATATCCGGTGTGTGTTTGTTATGCATCCGTTACACGTCCGTTTTATTCGTTCAGTACATCAAGGGACTCCCAAGGGATAACAATTTTGTCAACGGACAACTTTTATTATCATCCGTTAGGCTTCCGTTCCTGCTATCCGGTAAGGTGTGACCGAGGCTTTAGATAGGACTGTAAAGTATGCAAAAAGATTACTCAACCATTGATAAAACTAAACACAATAATTATTGTACATGTTTATCTCTAAATGGATGTATGAAAAAAATCCCCAATGACCATTCCTTAAACTTATCAAACCTTTTCGATTTCGTTCATGTAGGTAAGGCATCATTTTCCTGGTTTTTTTACAGATATTTTTTTAGTTTGAATTCTTTGCACTGTTAGAAGAGCAGAATTAAGAAATACTTCTGGCTATGGTGATATTGTCTTATGTTTCATTGCATTAATCCTATCAACTTCATTTTTTCATACTAGATCTCTGTTTTAAAGATTTCCCATATGACTCAAGGGGAATGTATCCAACTTCAAAATGCCAATGCATTAGGTTGTCATGTTTAGAAAAATTTGGAGTTGAAGCACCAGGCAAGATCTGAGGAACATTTTATAATTCTGAATAAAATGTTCCTTTTTATCAATGACAAATTCTTGTAATTGACCTTACATATATATGCTATTCCTTAATTAGCTTTGACACAACCATTTCAGAGAAAACGATTAAAATGATATTTAACAATGCAGTATTGAATCAATTCAAACTTATGTGGCATCATTGCCACTTCGTTTTAATGAACTCAATCAGCATTAAATTAAGCTCTGCCATTCATCATTTAAAAAACTTTGCCTTTTTCAAGTAACTTTCCGAAGAGGATTATTTAGAGTTATTCATCATTTAAAAAACTTTGCCTTTTTCAAGTTACTTTCCGAAGAGGATTATTTAAAGTTAACAAATCTTAATCAACACCTGCTTCTAGCAACTATGGTTTTCATCCAATTGAAACAAAATGTTGAAAATTTATTTAGTTTTGTATATTTGTTACCATTTGCATCTGCAATACCAATAGCTGGTAATAGGGTATGATAATAATAATAAAAAATATGACAAAGCAACTTCATAGCTAGTGGTGAATATCATTTACTTTCCATGACTACCAATGTTGCAGGATTTTTTCATTTCAATCTCAGTTTTAATACATACTATTTGTAATAACATTCAGAGTTGTTGCTGTAGAACTTTGTGCAGTCCCCACATTGTTTGTAGCCAAACATCTATATGTTCCAGCATCATTTGAATCTGCATTGAATATGGTGAGTGAAGGAACAGATGAAGTACTGCCGCTGTATTTGTTGGTGTTGGTACTAGATGTTATTGTAGTGACAGTACTTCCGACTGTTCTCTGCCAGGTAACACTTGTTACAGTTGAAGTGGATGATACAGAACACGATAATGTAACTGATCCTCCATTGTTTACAGAGTAGGATGACTGTTGAATTGTCACAGTTGGTGTGCCTGGCGCTAAAAAATAATAAACAGGTTAAACCTAATTTCATCAATTTTTGTAACTTTATCACATACAATGATAATGGTAATTTAAAAAAAACCTTGAAGTTTGAAACTGCATAATCAAATAAAAGATACTAGTTTTAATTATCATCTTTATAAGAAAATCAAGACAAACAATACACCTGGATAACTATACAAATTTTTATGAAATCATACAAGAATATCTGTAAAATCATTCTTTGATAGAATATAAGTATTTCATTTTCCAAAGAAGTTTGGGTTATACTAAAAAGGTTATGAACTATATAGGTTTTCAAGAACAAGACTTCTGTTATTTTCTTTCTGTGAATTAATAGATTGTTTATTGACTTTCAATGTTTTGTTCTATCCTGTTTTTGTATTGTCTTTCCTGCTACTAATTGTGTGTACTTAATTGTCAAAGATCAAGGTGTTATGATCTGTGAAGATGTTCAAATAATCAAACATTTCATTATGTTTATACAAATATATCTATATCTATGTACTTTACAAAGTCACTTATGTATAAAAATAGTTTATACTCTTACTTTAACCATAGTCACAGGATAGACAGTTTATTTTATGTTTTTTTATAAAGTCCTTATTAAAATATAATGTCTAAAATTAAAAATCCAAACTTTTTCTCAACAAAAATCAGATCAGAAATCAAGCAAAGTAACATTTACTTTTTCCTAACTGTTCCTTAATTAACAAATATTTTATTGAGATTTTCTAAGTATTACATGAATATATATAAAATATAAGTTCTTATTTCTGGTTGAAGATATTTTGTAATAAACATGTCACATGACCCATTCTGCCTCAAAATTTTTATGCTTTTTAAATAATAACATTTGAACAAAAGATATATCTTGCACTTTTTTCATTTCATCTAACAAAAAAAATATTTCATAATAACATAGAGTAACTAGTGTTAAATTTCATAATGCATAAAGTAATTCTAAGGTATTTGACATCTCCATATGTCCTTGAATAATATTTTGTTTACATTAGTAATGTACTAGTTTGTACCAATCTTTATTCCAATAAATGTCAATAATAAATTCTGCACTATTTATATCTATAAGTCTATTAACAAAGCCAGACTTTATAAAAAATATTTCACCTAAAAAAATTAAAGAGCTGGGGAAATTTATTGTTCAATATAAAGATTTTTTTAGCCTCAGGTATGCTAGCTGTTATCATCTTTTATTTTCTTTCATTTTTCCTTTAAATGTAAAATATTTAGTAATAAAATGTCTTTCAGTGCATGAATGAATTTCTTTTAATTTGAATATTCTATAACACCACAACATTTTGTGGATTTTCCAAGATTTAAATCTACTGGTTAGTGGAAATACTAAATTTACCTTTACAGAACATTTCAATGAAACAAACAATGTCTTTTCCAAGAAAAGTCCCAACCCATGGTGAAGGAATTATAAACTTATTGTTTTAGTTTTAAGTTCCCATAGATTGGCAGTACTGGCATATATATAGTCATATATAGTATACCTCAGTACCATAGTAAAGATTGAAAATGTGTGTTTTACCTTATTGAATAGTTTGCACTCGCTCAATGCTAGAGAAGATGGAAATAAAATTAACAGTACCAATTTTGTTGCACCAGATGCGCATTTCGACAATAAATGTCTCTTCAGTGATGCTCGTGGCCAAAATATTTGAAATCCAAAGCTTATATAAAAGATGAAGAGCTTTAATCCAAAAGGTCCAAAAAGTATAACCAAATATGTGAAAGGAATCAGAGGGAGATACATTCCTTAATTTATAATAATTTCCATCATTTTGGAAAGATGCGCTAGTACTTTTAAGGGCAATTTAAAATTTGTCTCTATTTATATAGTTTTCAAGATTTATACTGGCAAAATTGGAGAAAAAAAATGATAAAAGGGCAATAAAAACTCCTTTAAGACAGTTTTGGTGTAAATGGAGAGTTCATAGATACATTTTAAAAATTTCTGCTGTGTCAGATTTTCTGTATAGTAATATTCAATCTTGACAACACATAATTATACCCCTATGTTCTATTTTCAGATATTTTGGTTGGAAGGTGGGTCATCAGACACATTTTTAAAAAGCGTGTGCTGGTTATATGATAATAGATGACATGGTTACAATAGCTTACGCTTGTCATGGTGAACTTATAACTCATTAGAAATGCCAAAATAAAGATGCTTGCAGCTTTTTTTTTTAATTACAGTAAATAAATTTAACATGATATTGTTTAGTTTTGGGTATTGTATATTTAACTGTGATAATCAGCTGTAATAAACAATCATTACGTCCATAAATGAGATGTAAAAGGGAGTTCATTTTGCTTCCGGCCAGTTGTTTAATGAACATAGTTATGAATGACAGGTAAGCACAATTTTTTCCTCATCCACTGAACTATAAAGAAATTGTCCTGATTTATTCAACAATAGAAGTTTCTAAAAAGCACACAGCATGTATTCAAGTTTAATAATAAAAAACAAATTCTATTATAATAGGTTTGCTCCAATGGACCTCTTATTTGCTTTCTTTACAAGGCCAAATTTCTCTTCAAAAGAACAGACTGTGACGTTCTAGATTAACATCTAGATAAAAATGAGTTATTATTTAACAGACCTTAAAATTATTACATACATTCCTTTTTCATAGGTATCCAGGCATAGATTTAATTTGGTTTATTTTCTAATTTTTTTTAACTTGTGACCTCCTGCATCTAAATATATCAAGTAATGAAAAACTGTTCATCTGTTTACAAACTAATTTTCATAATCAAATGGATCACAATTATATGAAAGCCTAAACTTCTTGCAAATATTTCCCCAAGATAACCATAAATAGTTATCAAAGATACCAGGATTATAATTTAGTACGCCAGACGCGCGTTTCGTCTACATAAGACTCATCATATCAAAATATTTATAAAGCCAAACAATTACAAAGTTGAAGAGCATTGAGGATCCAAAATTCCAAAAAGTTGTGCCAAATACGGCTAAGGAAATCTATGCCTGCCAGAATAAGAAAATCCTTAGTTTACAATTGCACAGTCTTGTACATGAGCTTTCTTGAGAGATGCCATGGTTAATATTACTTTTTTTGGTAATAGGAATCATTGAAACAGATACTTTCACAAGGAGGTAAAAAAACTTTTGTAATTTCTGTCAAACTGGATGAGAAATTCAATATCCTATAGAAAAGAAAATGACATATATATATGCATAAACTACTTTTGTAGTACAGTGCTTAATATTCAATTTTCCCAAAGCCTGGTAATTTTATATCCTAGATATAATTAACATTCAAAGGATAGAGTTTTTTTTATTTACAAAAATTTTAATGATTTCTCTTTCATGTCACTATGCCTTTACTCTGAGGACACACAAACTAGAAAAATTTAAACCTTCTAATTGGCAGACAGGCCATGCATACAAAAGAATTCCCCAACATTTCAATGGCATTAATGGGATGTTAAGCTAGGATTTCTGAATAAAGTTATTAACCAAAGCTTCACTTTTGAACTTTTGATCAGTTATACAGATAGATGTTCATTTTAACATCTAAAAATATAATGAATTCTGATTCTATCACAGATTACAACACTTTATGTATTTCCTTTAAAGCTGATGGTATCTCAGTTAACAAGATGGTTTAATAGTGTATCCAAAGCCATGTTATTGCTTGTGTGATAAACACGCCCCCTTCCCCTCCAAAAAATACATGAAAAATGTACAACTTTTTATAAAATATGCAAAAAAGCTGGTACTCAAGAGAAGAGGAGATAAAATAACAACGAGAAGACAAAAAAAATAACAAAGATACAATGTATATTTAATTGCCTACAACTACATTTTGTAATTCTTTATAATTGTCCATTTGTACTGATCCACTTAACATTCAAGCTGGGATAAGTACAGTTTAATTGACTTTCATTTGCTTACAGGCAAATATTTTACATGTAATTGTATTCAGTCCAGTTAAAGAAACCTTAAAATTTCAAATTCAAGAAATGCTTGAAATTTCAGTAAGGTGAGAATGTTACCTTAATTATATATAATGTTCCCTTAAAGGAGCCACTGTGACTTTGAGATGAAATCAGCAATAAAGTTTACTGTTCCTTTGCTTGTTTTTTTCATGTGTGTGAAGTGATTTAATCATTTTGTGACATGTATTGATATACAATTTATACAATATCCTTTCTGTAATTGAGTCTATAATTATAATAATTATTGATTCATAGGCATGATAGGTGGGTAAATGTGGCAATCAGCAGTATCTGGTAAACAAGAAAACAGTTACTAAAAAAGTTTAATATAAAGAAAGCATACTTACTTGTTACAGTCAAGGCTGCAATAGTAGAACTTTGTCCAGTTCCAAAGGCATTACTTGCAAAACATTGGTATGTGCCCTGGTCATTGCTGTCTGTATTCAATATGGTAAGTCCTGGTACAGATGTAGTAGAACCACTGTACTTGTTTGTATTTGTACTGGAAAAAATATTGGTAACAAATCCATTCACAGTTCGCTGCCAAAATACTTGGTTAAGTGCAGTTGATGACGTTACTGAACAAGCTAATGTTATTTGTCCTCCAGCATTTATAGAGTAAGATGTCAGTGGAATAGAGACTGTTGGAACTACAACAAAAAAGCAAGAAATTAAATAAAAAAAAGCTTTGACTAAATATGTATGTTTCATTTCATGTGTGACAGGATTGTTACCCGTAAGCGGTTGAGCTAAGGAAGTACTTCTTTAGCTCAGTTGGTTAACACGCTGCCTTGTAACACAGAGATCTTGAGTATAAGTCCCCGTGGAGACAAGCAATTTTGTGAGGAAATTCATCCTCTCCAGATACATTGGCGCCCAACCAAAAAAAAACAAGGTGGTAAGAGAGGAATTCTAGCTAGGGTATGTTTGTGTGAGAGTCATAATGATATGACGAGGTGGGGTAAGTGTGACGGGATTGCTTACCTTAGAACATGTGGTACCAATGAAATGTAAATACTTAGTCAGCCATAACAGAGATCACGGGATTGAGTCCTGGTGAAAACAAGCTTTTGTAATGAAATTCATGCTCTACGGTTACACATATTTTCGGGATGACAGGATTTAAATTTATTTAAATTCTGGACCTCAGGATTTCGTGTTTTTAAGCCCCGGACTTTCGGATCAGGACATCCCCCCACCCCACCCATATAACAATATCAGAGACCTATAATGTGGGTCTCATTGGGGTCTAAGCGTGACGCGGGATTGCCGATTTTTTTGTAAGCGTGATACGTAAAAGTCAAATTATTGTGTTGTGAAAATGGGAAAAAAGGTGTAGCGGGATCCGGGAAATGACGAAAAAATGAGAATTGCTTACGTACATAGTGTAAACGGGATACAGGAATCTGACAAAACAGTAAGTGGGATCTGGGATTGGAACCCCCCAATGAGGCCCCCTTTAACACATGTCTCTGACAATATTATAATTTCAATTAAGGTCAAGTAACAGTGAACGTTTTCAGCCTTTTTATTTCGAGTATTTTGGTGTTTTGACGTTTTATTTCTCGTTTTCTCATGTTTGTTTGGCTCAATTTGCGTGATTCGTCTTTCCCCTTATTTATTTTCCGTGTTTCCTGTCTGTGCTCTTAATTTCTCGTGCATGTCCCGCATTTGATTAAAAAGTCAGTGTGTTATACTGAATACCTATTGAAATTTGTGTAATCTAATATTACAGCTTTTACATTAATGCTAGCAAGACAAATCTTTGTTTGGCTTGCTTGCTTTGTTTGTATCAATGTTTGCTCAAGCATGGCAATTAAGATAGGCTGGGTTTCAGCTTGCATACATCATACTTAAATTTTAGTGGACGTTATGTTTAAGGTTAAGGACACTGAATTTTAAAACATCGCATGACAAATATTCTCAGGCAGGATTCTACTTCGTCAAAATTATCTCCCCATTACGGCAGTTCATTTTCACAATTGTAGAAATGGAAGCCAATATTATTTTTTTTTCATTTTCATCATCCAACTAAAGTCAACCGGTAGCTTTGCTATATAAAAATGATAGAATCTGAAGCGAGATGATGTATCAAATACTCTTTCTTTGTACGTTTTCAAGACAAAATATTCATCTCAAACACACCCTAACATAAAAAAGGTGGACTCGATTTTCTCTTTCCGATACAATTGTTACCCATTTATTGGAATTTTTTCTTGAGTTACATAATGGAAGGGCAGATACGGAAATAACTGAACTAATAGATTGATATGTTATAAGAAAAACAATAAAAGGTCAATGTCATAAAAATATATAACTTTTTTTTTCACTCGGCGCAAAACTATGGAAGTGTAGTTTCTCATCATCATTCAAGAAAACAGTTTATATTTTTCTTTCATTGACCAATTATTGTATTTTTACAGGTGATGAAACATGTGAAATATTTGTCATGTGATGTTTTAAAATTAAGTGTCAAACGTAACGTCCAATAAAATTTAAGTATGATGTATACAAGCAGAAGCCCCGCCTATCTTAATTGCCATGCTTGAGCAAACATTGATACAAACAAAGCAAGGAAGTAAGTCAAACAAGAATTGTCTTGCTAGCATTAATGTAAAAGCTGTAATTGATCTATGTTGTTACCATTCTACTTTTGCAATATGTATGGTATCAATGAAGTCCATCAAATTTCTATGAATATTTTTTTCTTCAAATAAGATGCAAGTAGCGGACGCTAAAAGTTGACCGCAAGGTCTCCATGTCTATTAATAAAGGCTGCATGATCTCCAAGAACGACTGAGTAATAACTTATGGTAATTTTTCCTTAATATTTACGATTTTATTCCTCGTGCTTCGTTTTTCCAAATTTTTATTATTTTTCGTGCAACGTTTTTGCAATTTCTATTTCCCGTGTTTCCGTGTTCAGTACCCCCCTTTACCACCCTCAGATAATATACATGCACTGTACGTTTTGTGTCTTTTATGACCGTGATCCTGGTTGACCTCTGCTTGCTGTGAACAAAAAGCAGCTATGTGCTTCGTATTATATTTTATCTACAACACTTTTTCACCAACCGGAAATCTATTTTCTAATAAGCAAACTCAAAGACGGCAGTCAATATTCCGCGTCATGAACTCGGTACTATGACCGTCCCTAGTCCGAGATTACTCTGACGTCCAACGGCTGTTTTGCCAGACAAGCTGGGGCCGTGGGACTGGCATAATAACCGTTGGACGTCAGAGTAATCTCGGACTAGACCGTGCCCCCGCTGTACGACACTCAGTTCCATTGGCGGATCCAGGGGGGTCTGGGGTTGGAACCCCCTTTTTTTACGATCAATGCATTTGAATGGGGACATGTGGTTGGACCCCCCCCCCTTTATCCTGGATTGGGAACCCTTTTTAAAATGGCTGGATCCGCCCTGTCCTTAGGTCAGTCAGAGCCCCCTTTATGAAAAGTTCTGGATCCGCCACTTATTTCCAAACTGCCGTGGCGTAGACCAGAGACAGATTTAGCGGGGTTATAAAATGAGCTTTATGTTTGGCTAAAGTCATATGAAACCTCAAATTATAAAAAATGATCCGGCATATTTTTTTATATAACAAAGTTGAATAGTTGTCATTATTAAACTTATGTACATATACTTTTTTTCTTTAATTTGTCCACATTTCATGCCAAGAAATTGCCTCTGTTTTAATTTTGAAAATATCCATGAAGCAAATTACATGGATGATTAATAATTGACCATTTGGTATATTGCCGTATTGTAAATGAATGTAGGACAGAAGTCACAGTGACTGTGACTTTTTGTCCTGTGACTTTCTGTCCGTTTACCTTCTAAACGACACGGACATGAAGATCGTAAATTACTGAATTTGTTGAATGAAAGTAATTCTTTAACTACTAATGGGTGCCGTAGGAGGTCGACCGGGATTTTTAGCGAGGATTTCTTGACATGAAAACTCAGAGTTAGAATTCATAGAACAGAAAAAAGGGCAGTGGCAAATATTTCGTGTATATTTCAAACATAGAGAGGATTACCCCGGCATCCTTTGCCAAAAAAAACCTTTATTTTCTTTTATGTGCCTTCGAACTTTATGTTATGAAGTGTAGTTTCACTTTCCATATTAGGTATTTATTCTCATGTAAGCTCCGCGTGGTAAAAATCACGTGATGCAGGAATATAGTATCTTGGAGTTTCCCAGCAAACAACATGCATGTATATAACGGCATTGTAGATTTTCTTATTAAATAAATTAAGTTTCCTGTCCGGTACATGAATAGATCGGTTAGAAAGCAAGGTTTTGATTTAATCGGAAACCTTAATTTGAAGGTTGAAAATAGACAGCACAAAACACAAAAAAAAGGATGGAGGAAGGGGGGGGGGGGGGGGGGGGGGGGGGGGGGTCCAAAGGGAATGTTTTTATCTTATGAACTCTACATGTGAAAGAATATTTTTTTATTTAATTAAAAGAGAGAAAAACAAATGTAAGACAAATTGTGAATGGTCTTTCTTCCTTTTTCCCGAGAGAAGAAGTTAACTTTTTTTACTTGATTGCTTCCAGGAAGCAATTCGCCGACATATTTTCTGTATTCAAAGTGACCTTAGCGTGACCCTCCTCGTAAACGTCCGGTGATCGCAATACGCATGGATCTGTCAATGAAATAAACTATTGTCTGATTATACATGTTATACACGTGCTCAATATACATGCCTCTTTGTTGATTGTTTACTATAAGGTGACTATATAATATATATATACAACTCGTCTAAACATCAACCCAACAATGTTAGATCTGTAAATTTGCTTTCGCAAATTTTTGGTTCTTTCCTCGCCGGGATTCGAACCCATGCTACTGTGATATCGTGACACCAAATCGCCTGCACTGCAGCCGTCCCGCTAGACCACACGACCACCTGGGCTCTACATATCTATATGATCATCTACTACCAAAGAAAAACACACAAAGATCGCTTGAGAGATTACAATCAAAAACTGCCCACACAAAAAAATAGAAACATGTATCAAAGACACATTTTTCCTGATTAACTGAGTACAATTTTAAACTTTATGAGCTTTTATTTTACAAGACAAAGTGTTGAAACACGTGCCGAAACTTTGGCAACTGAGTCTTGGAAGTTTCCCTTTATATCGTAGTGTCCATCAACAGTGATACCGATTGGGTAAAAGGATGGCGATACTATAATTAACGCGTTTAACTTCATAGCGTACGCTCGAGGTCAAGAGAGTACAAAGCTAAACATAAAAAACGTTTAGAGAGTATCACACCAATAGTGACATAAACAGAACATGTAAGTGTGTCTGCCGGACAGCATTTATTCATTGGCTAGAGGTATAGGGGGAGAGTTGAGATCTCACAAAACATGTTGAACCCCGCCACATTTTTGAGCCTGTCCTAAGTCAGGAGACTCTGGCATTTGATAGTCTTGTATGTTTTTTTAATTTTAGATCATTTATATGTTTCATTTTCACTGACCCAGTACATAATTTTATTTAGGGGCCAGCTGAGGCCAACCTCCGGGTGCGGGATTTTCTCGCTGCGTTGAAGCCTTATGTTTGGCCTTCGGCTGTTGTATGCTGTTGTTTCTTTGACAACTCCCCATTTCCCTTCTCAATTTTATTTACTTCGGAACGGTTGCATTATTTTTTTAAACAAAATGCACCACTTTACATGCGGTCTGACTTCAGGGTCTGACAAATCTACACCTACTGGACGGATGGCACACCAAGAAACTAATGGTAACCCAAACTATTAACACCATGAAGAAAGGATGTAGTGTCAGTTTCCACTTCTATTATTAAAAATAACCCATTAATCTTTAAACTTGAACCTTTAAATTTCTATAGAATATGTGCATACATTTTTAAACAATACTTCTACCACGTCATTTTATATCTTTTCTAGGAAAAAAATTTTAAAACACTTCAAACAATTGTGACTTATCAGTGATTTCATTATGCTTCAACAAGTAAGTGAGTCACGATGGATCAGAATTGTTATGAAATACAACGACAATCGTCCCTGATTTTTAAAAAATAAATGATTTGCAATTGAAAATTGTGCTTTAAAATTTTAATATCTTTGTTTACAAAGATGTTTTAGATGATTTATAGAAAAATTATTAAACTGTTATTCAACGTCTCATTACAGTTATTATGCATAATCCCTAATATTTTTTCTATAGGGATAATACATAATTCCTTAAAACTTTAGTTACTATACAGTTACCAGTGATTATACATTCCCTGATAATTTTATGGATTATACGATTTACTGTAACATATACATACAAACACATTAAATCTGCACGGTATTTTTTGGTATGACTTACCTTGGGCATACGTTGGTTGTAAGAAGATCCCTATCAACACTACCAGTGGCAGCACCATCTTTGTAGTGCACACCATTTTGTCAGACTATCGAAAATGACAATTTCTGACCTCTTTCTTTTGCAGCACTTTAACCTAAAAAGTAGTAATACATATATATATATATATACAACTCGTCTAAACATCAACCCAACAATGTTAGATCTGTAAACTTGCTTTCGCAAATTTTTTGTTCTTCCCTCGCCCGGATTCGAACCCATGCTACTGAGATATCGTTACACCAAATCGCCTGCACTGTAACCGGCGCGCTAGACCACACGACCACCTGGGCTTCAAAAATGAAGCTTTCGGTGACCGGGTGTTACCTTTCCACGTCAGTTTTAATCTAGCGTCGTACTACAGTACATATGGGTCATTTTTAAAAAATGTGGATATTTCAGTTGTGAAATAACAATATAAAAAATATTCAATTTTCAACTTTAATATATGAAATTGAATAGTTTAACAACAATACAACCTGAAATAAAAATATGCAATCTTAAATGCTACTACAAAAATATTTTAAAAAATAACATAGAAACAAGTATGGGACATATGTCAACTACATAACGGATTTAGTTTCGGTCCCTAATTTTTTTTTAATAATATTTACATTTTGCTTGATATATATTTCCATAAAAATTATCACACTTTTTTCAAAACAGTTAAACATGTTAAAATAACACTTTTTAGAAACATATTTTAAAGTGAATTTAATTCAGCATTGTCAACTACATAACGCTTTTTGTCAACTACATAACGATTCACTGCGTTATGTAGTTGACCTATTTGTGGTTTTTGGATGTTTTTTTTTACCCTAATGCTACCAGATAAATGGTTTTTATTGAATTAGAGTCAGTATTATAGACTTTGAATGATTTATGTAAAAAAAAAATATTTATGCCAAAATTTATCAATGTTTTTGCCGTTACAAAGTTGACATAGAATAAAATTACGGAGTAATTTGTACTCAGCAAAACTAATCTATAATGAAATGAATCCATGATGTCATCCTGTAACTTTAAGCACGTCATCAGAGGATGAAGATTAAGTAGAGAGCACTTCCTTAGTTACAAGGGATATAATCAGTTGTTTATTGGCAACATTATTTCATTTGTATTATGTAGTTGACATTTTTTTAAGTACGAAATGAAAAGTAAAAAAAAAGGCTAATAAAATCTAATAATTCCCTGTATTTGTGTATACATACCTGCAGTGATACCTATATATTTATAATAACAAAAGAAAAATAATAATTTCCGCTGGGTATTAAAACCAGCATTTGAAGACTAGTTTTTCAATTTCGTACAAGCAATTTTGGGGTTTTTGGACCCTTTGAAACCCACTGGAAGCAATTTCTGTAGCTAAATTTCATATTGAATTTGCTGAAACTTGTTACACACACCAAAAACTAAATTGTGTATCTAAAAATTGGATAAAAATATTTACACTTTTTTAGAAATATTGATTGTACAATAAAATCCACATTTTTTGAAAAAGGCCCACTGTATGATATGAAGATGTTATTTTTACAGATCAGCTAAATGATCTATAGTAAAGGATCCTACAAATTAATGTAAGATACAGTCACAGAAATAATTATATTTATAAGTATGTCTGAACCAGTGACAACTCTACAACAGATGGGAACCTAAAATTGCCATGCAATGTTTAGATGGACGTAAACTTTAATTCAGTTAAAGACGAGATTGTTTTGTGATAATGAGCACTTAATATAAAATAAACGTCCCAATTTGTTTTACTTGTGTATGTGTAACTAAAATTGATTCGTACATGTGGGTGTCGGGGGAAAATCTGACGAATCAGTTAAACACGAGATTTTTGTATGTATAAATGAGCCTTTTATAAGATATAAACGTCCCAATTTTTGGCTTCTGTATTGAGTGATTATAATTGATTAATACATTTTGGTGTCAGAAGAAAACCAACTAATATAACTTTGTTATTCACCGCTTTAAAATTAATTATATAGAAATCCGACTCCGTTTACCAAAACAGAAATCTGTCTTACTCTATTCAACAACGCCCACCGTTACTTTCAGAACCAGTTCAATGGGGCGTTAAATGTCCGCAAACATGTTTCAAACGTATAAATTTTTAAAATGGAAGGTATAAGTACTTAAGAAAATACAAATACTGAAAATACCCCAAAGGTCAATACATTAGAAATTTGTCACTTATTATGATTGAAGTTTGTTAAGATGAGTGACTGTCAACCTGTTTTTTTTTTAGAAGAGCGAACAAAATAATACTTGTTTTGTGTGTGTGACATATAATCAGTTCAAAGCTCTAGATTTTTTTCCCCATTCGAATGAAAAAATATATATTGATTACACATCTTTTTTCTCATTCGTTAAAGGTCACATGGTTTGCCGATATTTAACTTAAGACGTAACACGGAGAATATAGTGAAGAACAATACATGTGTGGCACTTATATATATATATACGCCTCCATACATAATGTATGGTTAAAAGCCATTATAGTTTGACCCTGGGGCTAGATTCAATATGAAAGCAAGCACTTTATTTAAGCACTGGACACAATCAATATATAGTAGTAAATAGAGTATCAATGAAAGTCTGGGACATTTAAGACAAGTAATTGATAACTATAATATTAAACAATGAAAACTAGATGTTTAAACTCCAATGATTTTGGTGAATTAACATAGTTTCACGAAATAAAAAAATAATAAAACATGGTAAATATATACATTGTATATAATTATTAAGTTACAGTGAAGCTAATAATTCTGCTTGTATTGGCTATTGATTATCGTCTATAAATTCTTTCATCTTTTACTGTTGTTTGATAAAACATGTGAATAATTATTTGTATTAATCCGGCGTATTACAATCTGTTCTAATTGATTTGTTTGTCATAAAGGAAATATTAAACTCGACACTACAACACATTTTACACTAAATTTGCGACACATAACTATTCAAATCGCTACTTTTTCACCTGGAGACAGTGGACCAATTGACAGCAAACTATCAACTTCTGAATTCACAGTTAAGCTTAGTTTACTTTTGTAGGAAGTTATTTCCTTCTGAATTTGAAATTGTAAATACGCCTATAAAATTAACAGACTATAACCAGTTATTATTTGCTTGTGTCGTTTTGGTGCTGTCTCATTGATGTTTAGCTAACATATTTGTCTATACATAATACATTTGTAGAAATAAGAAGATGTTGTATGACCGTATGAGTGCCAATGAGACAACTTTCCATCCAAGTCACAATTTGTAAAAGAAAAGGTACGATATTCAACACGTAGCCTTGGCTCACATCGAACAGAAAGATATAAAGGGTCACAAAAATGTATGGTGTCAACCCATTCAAAGGTGGAAAAACAACGGTCTAATCTATATAAAAAACTTGATTTAAACCATATATGTAAGATGAAATGGTATGATTGCCACTGAATTAAACAACTCTCCACCAGAGACCAAATAAAGTATAAGTAAACATTTCAAGGTCAATATAAGGATTTCAGCAATGACCAAACCCTTAGTTAGCTTTGCCTGAAAACGCCCCGAAATGACAAATGCTTTAACAATTCGAGAGAGCAAACTATACATGTTTACAAGACAATAAACGATACTAATTCTGATATACAGCAACACACGGTAAACACAGAAATACAGACTCCTGATTACATATGTATAGTTTATTAGCTAGTTACATTTCAGCAATATCGAAACTTTTTTTTTAAAGTTATTTAAAATACTTTTTTTTAGTGCAATGATAAATATACGGTTATTTTATGTCTCAAATTGTGTTGTGTTTGGTACATTCTTTATACATGCACTAGTTGTATAACCGAATGAAACAGATACGGTTTTCAGTCTCTTAATGTTTGTAAGTGGTGATCAAAATTATAAAGCGTTGAACATTACATATGCTAGGTTGTTTTTTTCATTTTAATTTAAAAGTGGACTCCAGTGTTGAACTGGAAGTTAAAAAACCCACGTTCAAGCCCGAAAATTACCAATTACACTCATGGTTAGACCTAGAAGTGAAATTCAAGGTAAGGTGGTTATTATTTAAAATTTATCTTCCTATGTCTAGTACCACAAAGTCATGTGAACAAACTTATTCAATTTCAATTCTGGCCAGCTTTAATGATTTAAAAAAAGACAATTCAAATAAGAAGATACCTTAACATTTGTATTTTTGATTATCCTAACATTAACGTTGGTCATTTTTGTACACCTACCGTGACAATGAGGCAAAAGATTTTTGAGACATATCGAGACATGTATTCTTAACTTTGACAGTACACACATAGTAGGGAGTAATACTAAAAGTACAATAAATTTACTTTTGATAAATAACCGGTATATATTCGATTGCTTTTATTCATATTCATTCAAAATAACTATCTATTTCACTGTCGACTTATTCAATAAAATACAAATAACAAATACTTAAGTACTATATATCTAGCATTTATTCATTTCTGCAATTTAATGATAAAAAAATAAAAAAAACAGCATGTCCAAAAAATACTTACAATGCGGTGTAAGAAAAAGACATGATTTATATCTTTAGCAGTTAATATAGAGCTTCAGAGAAAAAATGTTTAGCATTGCATTCAATAACAGAAATTCCCTTTTTAAGGTATTTCAATCTGGTTTTCATGCATACTTTTAGACAAGTTTGATGTGTTACTGGCTTGGTTTTATAACTAAGTTTGCCTTTACATATGTTTGTTTATTGACTTCTGGGATATTTTGAGTAAAAAGATAAAAAAAAAAAAGTACTCATGTAAAATGGCTTTATTTTTAGAAACGTGAAGGAAAAATGCTGAGTACGGGTCTTGGTGTGTCTATGGATTTCGAGATACATGTATATTGGGTCAAAAGATCAAACATATTTATGTATGGCTCTTTTTGCTGCGTGAGTTAAAATACTGAGTACGACGTAGGCTTTGAGTATTTCAGTAACAAAATACAAAATCAGGAACAACCAGCCTGCCCACAACATACCTTTGCATTTATTGATATTCAGTCTTACATCTCTTTAAAAACTATTGCATTAAAGATTTCCAATTTGCTGATATATTCAAAATATTAAAGTTTCTAGCCAATAACACATCATCGTACATGATAAGTGTAGTTTTCAACTAATAGAGGAAATAAAAAAATCAAACTCCCGTTTAATCATAATGGCCGCAAGCACGAATACAATTGAAGTTAATAATATTTTTTTATAGCAATGCCTGCTCAGATTGTATTTAATTAGTTAATGTTGAAATACATGCATGCACATAAAGGCAATACTTTACAGACACTCCCATCTCATGCCGGTAGTATCTGATACCCAGCCATTACGCATCTAAGAAACGAGTATACCTTGTTAATGATATAACATAGTTTGGGTGTACATAATCAGTCTTCATTGGATTTTAATCGGTTATTTGGAGGTTCAGGCTTCTGTGTTTTCTTCTGATGTAATGAGATTTAAATATACATATTGAATGACACAGTTCAAATAAATTTTAATTGATTTGTCAGCATTCTGGTCAGTGAAACTAAAATAGAGCAAACTCATTGAGCCGGAACAAAATTTTAAATGTCTATTAAATCCTAAAAACCGGTTTTCCTTCCTTTCAACAAATATTTCCAATATCAAATATTTGTAGAATCATTGAAATAATACGCTGTTAAATTGAACTTGCTTTTGAATACCTGCTTTCTTACAAACAAAATTATATTCGAATACGATTAAAATTCTTAAAAAACATATGCTTCACAGATGCATATTTGACTATAATCATAATACTACAAAAGTAAAAACTTGATCAAGTAAGAGAAAATGGCTGATTACTTGTTTAAATATGCATTTGGTTATGCAGCACACTTCAAATTATACTTTACATAAACAAGACAGTCCATGCAAAGTTGTTACATCAAGTTTTGCTGATATTAGTATTGCTTTTCACTGTTTATTAGCTGTATACATTTTATCTTATCTAGCAAATTCCATTTATGCCACTGGCAATGGTAATTAATTAGACAATAGTTACTTTTGTAATATGCTTACTTTCTACCTTTGTTTCTTAGAATCTCATATATTTTTAAAAAGCCAAAATACATCTCCCATTTTCGTATATGGTAACAGTCATATAATACAATACAATTGATGATGATAATGGTGGAAGTTTGTAGTGTTAACTGTTTGCAATGCTTTTACTACAAAATTATGTAGCCAACTTATAAAAATGCTAAAGCTTAAAATATTACAACAGAGTAAGATAGCATCTTTACTTTTTAAGACTCATTTCCATTATTGTCTCACAGATTGAGTTTCATTGAATTTTGCAAAGCATTTAGCCAATTTTAAGGAGTCGTAGATCTCAGATTTTCAAAGACTATAATAGTTTGCTAGTGGTAATCAATAGCTCACGATTTATTTTTAATGTAAAAATATAATTCCGTTAATAAAAATAATGATTGTATAAATTAAGAGAAAACTTACCGGTTAGATCTAGCCGACTACCACCCGATGACTGTGAATTTAAATACCTGATCCTGAAAGTGACTATACACGCCCACTATACCTTCACCAAACAATGTGTCAAATGACAATATATAGATCTAGATCCAATACTTGTTTTCAAAAGAAACTTTAATGTAGTGGGTATAAGGTATTTCAACTTCGTTTTAAATCTAAGGATTATTTATTTCGTAATGTTTTTAAATGCTCTTGCGGAAAGGTTTACGTAATACTAGTTCTGATCTTATACTTAGTGTAATTAGGTCCTTTATTTTTGTGATTATACCAGCTGTATTTAATTATTTTCCATTCAAGGAATCTCCGTTTTGAAATATTTTTTGAAAGAAAAAAATAGCCGTTTGAATAGAACAAAAGGAGATAATAAAGACGCTTCTTAAAATGCTTAAGTATCCATGTAATGTTATATATAACCTCAATTGACAATTTAGAGACGAAATCTTTTTAATGCTTTGATGATTGATTAACATTACACTGGAAACGGAACATTTGACCTCGGTACTGATCATGTAGATAGCGACAGAAAAATATTTCATGTCTCTGATACCAGGTTCCATCAGAAAAAAATATATACTAACCATGACTATGAAGTCTATTCAACAAAATAGAACCAGTGAAAATTACAATAACAAGAGTGCACACGCTGAAATGTCTCGCCTTCTTTACTTCTTTACTTATCATTGATATCATGTTGATAGTCCTAAATATAAAGCTTAACTATCACACAAACTTAACATGGTCATATAAACCAAGCAAGAAATACCTGTACACCTTACAATCATTCAATACACTAAATATAGCTGATCTATTGCTTATAGTTTCTAAGAAACAAACTTAACCAAGAAAACTAAACAATGATCAATGAACCATGAAAATGAGTTCAAGGTCAGATGAATCATGCTAGGCAGACATGAACAGCTTGCAATTCTTCCATACAACAAATCTAGTTGCCCTATTGCTGGTAGTTTAATAAAAACAGACCAACACAAAAAAAAACTTAACACTGATCAATGAACCCTGATAAGAAGGTCAAGGCAAAAAAAACAAACATGCAAGACTGACATGAACATTATAAAATATCTCCATACACCAAATATAGTTGACCTATTGCATACAGTGTTAGGTAAAAAAAAAAAGACCAAAACTCAAAAACTTAACTTTGACCACTGAACCATGAAAATGAGGCCAAGGTCAGATGACAGCTGCCAACTAGACATGTACACATTACAATCATTACATACACCAAATATAGTAGACCTATTGCATACAGTTGAAGAAAAACAGACCAAAACTTAACTATAACCACTGAAACATGAAAATGAGGTCAAGGTCAGATGACACCTGTCAGTTGAACATGTAAACCTTACAGTCCTTCCATACACCGATTATACTAGACATATTGCTATTGTATCTGAGATATTATGGACTTGACCACCAAAACTTAACCTTGTCCATTGATCCATGAAATGAGGTCGAGGTCAAATGAAAACTGTGTGACGGGCATGAGGACCTTGCAAGGTACGCACATACCAAATATAACTACCCTATTACCCATAATTAGAGAAAAAATAACAAAGAATCTTATTTTTTTTTTCGAGTAGTTACTGAACCATGAAAATGAAATCAAGGACAATGAATATGAGACAGACGGAATCTTCGTAACATGAGGCATCTATATACAAAGTATGAAGCATCCAGTTCTTCCAACTTCTAAATGTTATGTAAAGCTTTTAACAGAACATAGCTAACGCCACCACCGCCGGATCACTATCCCTATGTCGAGCTTTGTGCGACCGAGATGGATGAGTTCAGTCAAATATGGTAGCTTGAATGATAATTTCTTTTTATCTTTTATTATTGTAGACAGACAAGACAATATTTTATTTGAGTCTCACCTCTTATAAAACATTTACATGATATTACAATTTCCAACATTTACATAATATTACAATTTCCAATATAAAACAAGAGCCACTCTAAAAAGAGTTATGAGAGACTATAAAAAAATGGTATATGCATTTACATAATTATTTACATATATATACACACATAAAATATAAAACATAAAAAAAATTAAAAGGATGCAAATTTTAAGAATATAATAAACATTTTCTTTTATGTAAAATATCATAGCAGATTTTGGCAGTATTAAAGTAAACATTTTCATCACTAAATAAAAATACAAATGTATCGTCATCTGACATACTATTAAAATCATGACAAAAAGAATTAGCATGACTAAACAACACAGCACGAAAATCTGCATATAGTGGACATTATTGTATGTTTCAGTCTAACAGTTTACGAGTTAAAGTCACAACTTTTCACCTTTTTATTGATACTCCATATGTCACCTTAGTTGAACGGTTCTACTGTTTTTGTGTTTCATAACAAAAGAAAAAAGCATTTATAAACAATAGGTAATAACTAATTAAATTACTACAAAAAGTAATTTTAGTTTTTTTGGGTTATAATCCTTAATACCATATTATAAAAGTCAAATAGCTATAGATTAAATACACACATACTTAGAGCTACAAGTATATTCTATTAATTACAACAGAGATTTTCGTAAACCTTCTAATCTGATGTTCCCAAAAGTATAATAATATAATAATTGAAGACCCCTCCCCCCCCCCCCAAAAAAAAAAAACCCATTTCAGACGTTAAATTTTAAGTCTACTGTTCTATATACACTACACCTGATATAGCAATTTGTTTTTTGAAGGTTGCCTCCTACTTATATTCAACTTATTTATTCAAAACACACACACTGCAGGTTTGGTTGTGCTTAGATTTTTGTGTATCAATATCTGCTCAGAAAATATGTTAATTTGCTTTCAAGTTGTGTATATAACCAATAACATGTTTTTATTTCATCTCCTCGCATTGGACATTAGAAATTAATAGCCGAATACATGAATTCAATGAAACAGTTCAACCATATAGGTATAGATGTAAGTATGGACTCTTAATATTTATTTAACCTTGTATTGGTCGGATAACTAATATTGAAAAGAGAACATCTAATCAATACACAATACATTACAATACAATACAAATATGTTTATTATGGGGTACAATATTGAGATATTTCAATTAAATTACACCTGCCTATTGGACCTATAAGGCAGTATTTATACATATGTAAATTATTTCAAATTTATGTGTTGTTTGCATTTTGTAAATAATTGTTCTAAAAAAAGGGACGAAAGATACCAAAGGGACAGTCAAACTCTTAAATCGAAAATAAACTGACAATGCAATGGCTAAAAATGAAAAAGACAAACAGACAAACAATAGTAAACATGACACAACATAGACAACTAAACAATAAGCAACTCGAACCACACCCAAAACTTTGATTGATCTCAGGTGCTCTGGAAGGGTAAGCAGATCCTGCTCCACATGTGGCACCCGTCGTGTTGCATAGGTGATACAAGTATCAATCTGTTTCCAAGGATATTCAGACAAAAATAAATTAAACTTTTCACTGCTATACAAATATGGTTTCACTAAATCCAGAGAATAGTTAATCGCGTAGACTGCTGCAAAATTGGAAATCAACCAGAAAGTGTTATTCATATACAACTTGACTGAAGTCTACGGAGCCCCGCTAGGGACATGCAAAGAAAATGAAATATACTGTGCGCACAAAATAATATATTCTGCGCACAACTTAATTATATTGTGTGCACAAAATAATATATTGTGCGCACAACTTAAATATATTGTGCGCACAACTTAAATATATTGTGCGCACAACTTAAATATATTGTGCGCACGAAATAATATATTGTGCGCACAATTTTAATATATTGTCCGCACAATTTAAATATATTGTCCGCACAATTTAAATATATTGTGCGCACAACTTAAACATATTGTGCGCACAATATGATATGGTGTGCGCCCAAAATTAGGACAACAGTTTTCACTTGACCATGAACTCATTTTATTGATCATTCAACGAGGTTAAATGTTCGTGGTTTAGACGAAATTTCAGACACCAAATGCAATAGTTCTTCTATATTTGGTTGTATAAAACGATTTTAATGTCTAAATGTCAACTTGACATGTGTCATCTGACCTTGACCTCATTTCCAGGGTAAAGCGGTCCGGCAAAGTATTTTTTTTTGTGTTTTGGTGTATTTCTCGGATACTATAAGCATTTAGCTAGATATATATTACGAGCAGAATGTTTGTACGGTGTAATTGTCTATCTTGCAGTAATATTAATCTGGCCTTGATTTTATATTCATGGTTCGTGTTATTTGATTCTTGTTTGGTCTGTTTTTCAGATATTATAAGGAATAAGTGAACTTTATTTGTTTTATGGAATGACTGTAATGTATATATATTTGTCTGACCTTGACTTTATTTTCATGGTTTACTGGTCAATTTTAAATATCTCAGAATTGGTCTATTTTTTAGATACGATAATAAAGGTATAGTTTAAATGTATTTAATGAACAAAATAATTATAAAGGCGAGCATGTTTTACAAGGTTTGTTTCTCAGATGCATTTAGTTCTTCAATACAGCAAAAAAATATCGCACTCAAAGGCACGCTTCAGCTGGCCCATAAACAAAAATATGTACTAAGTCAGCGATAATGGACGTCATACTAAACTTCTAAGTGTTTCTCGTTTCTCGTTTTTTATATAGATTAGGCCGTTGGTTTTCCGGTTTGAATGGTTTTACACTAGTAATTTTGGGGACCCTTTATAGCTTGCTGTTTGTTGTTAGCCTGAGCTACGTGTTAAAGACCATACCTTAACCTATAATGGTTCACTTTTATAAATCGTGACTAGGATGGAGAGTTGTCTCATTGGCACTCATACCACATATTCCTTTATCTATCCAAAATATATAAAAGAAACTAAAATTAAAATTCATAGAAGACCAAGACCAACACAAAGGCCAGAGGCTACTGACCTTGGACGGACACAAAAATGCGGCGGAGTTAAACATGTTTTGTGAGATCTCAACCCTCCTTTTGTACCTATAGCCAATGAAGATTAAAAAAACAGCAATACCGACAGTAAAACTCAGTTTAAAAGAAGTCCGTGTCCGATGTCAGAAAAGGTAACAAATGAAAGTTAACAAAATGACAATGATGCATAAATTAACAAAGGACTACTAGCAGTTACTGAGATGCCAGCTCCACACCTCAATTAAACTGATTGAAAGAATATGACTGTCTTAATTATTTGAATATCAAGCACAATCCCTCCCGTTACGGGTTGCGTATCATACCATCATAAAATATAAGAGAAGAATATAACCCGTATTTGTATGAGCTATGGTGTATATGTATTATGTTGTCTCATTGGTACTCGCATCGATCGCGATCAATCGGCCCACAAGTCTTTGAATAAATGATGCCCCAAAACAGACCATATTTGGAAAAATTGAATCAAAATTGTTTCGTTTGTTTTCAAAATATGCTACTTAGGAATACTTTTTCATTGACTATTCCTAAATTTCTTCGTAACATTTCAGTTTCATAATGAGTACAAACATCAAATTGTATATTGGAATCGATCAAAAATAGATACTATCAGTGACCTCTTGCCCTCTTTTCTTTTAATCAGAATGAATCTATAGCTTGGTCATTTGTACACAACTCTTAAAAAAATTCTAAATCATAATTAGCATATTGTTCTATAACGGAAACTTGTTATTCAGTAGTAGTCGTTTATTGGTGTGGTTCATATATTTATCGTTTTGTTACAGTCATTTTGGGCCTTTTATAGTTTGCTGTTAGGTGTGAGCCAACGCTCCGTAATGAAGACCGTACTATAACAAATAATTGTTAACTTTTAATAAATTATGATTTGGATGGAGAGCTGTCTCATTGGCACTCATATTGCATCTTTTGATTTATATATGTACTCAGTTTTATCTCTATTTGATCATAACTTCATGGTGAATTTCTAAGACTGAACACATCGTCATATTTCAATAACGAACAGTACATTTTGGGTCAAAACCGTACTTAATCATGAACAAACATAATCATCTTTAATGATAAAAAAAAACTTGTGTACGTGTATTCAGTTGCCAGTGGATTTGACTTACTTTACACTTTTACAATGAGATGTTTAGAGAAACTACATTATTCATTTAAGTTGATGACACTAAAACTTCATCATAAACTATGACCAAATCATTTACCATAAACAGAGACGGACGGATGAACAGACGTAAAGACTTTTAAATATAATGGCCATCTCTATCGTCGACGGAGCATAACAAAGTCAAAGTCGTGAATTGAGGAACATGTCAATCTTGTGTCAATCAAAACAAAATCTTGAGATTTTCAGAAATACATTTTAAAGTATAATGCATAAGTGCAAATAATAGTTGTATATTTGTTACAAGAAAGTCTACATAGGTTCGATAGTGTCCTCGCTCTATTGCCAAGTATGTTTCAAACCGTTCCAATAAACTCGGAGGCGTTCGACGCGTCTGTTGGTAAACCGAGTTTCAGACGAAATATACGTAATTTATTCAGTATTCATGTCAGGAGTCGATACAAATGCACTGATGATTTTTTGCTAGAGTATTTCCATGTAATCTAGTCCCATTTCAAAAAGAAAACCTTATGCATTTCTCCGTTCTGTCACTTTAAAAAGGAGACATTGAACCCCCGTACCATGTGTAAGGTCAAAGAATTTAACGCACACTATATTATGTTGTGCGCACAATATGTTTAAGTTGTGCGCACAATATATTTAAGTTGTGCGCACAGTATATTTAAGTTGTGCGCACAATATATTTAAATTGTGGCACAATATAATTTGTTTTCTTTGCATGTCCCTAGAGGTGCTCCTTAGTAAGTCATATACATTCTACAAATTGGTTATTATTCTGACTCACAAACAAAACGTCTTATTTCTAATCTTAGTGGGAGAATACCACATATAAATTGTACCAGCATCGATCTTTCACTACGTTTTAATTTGAGTTTGATATACGATTCTGTTGAATATGTAGATTTAGAGGTTTTGTGTGAACGCAGTTTCGGAATGTTTGTTTATGCGTATACCATCTCATACCATCTTGTAGCATATATTCATAAGATTTTTTCTGACGTTGTTAACATCACATTTTATCTTTGTTGAAGTTATCATTACCATCTAAAGCCATGATTGTTCTTACACTAGATGACCAATTGTTCGTACATAGTTCGTAGTCCCTTCAGAACAGCTTTATACAAAGTCTAGTATTGTAAATATCCATCAATCGGTCCCAGTACCTTATCATATTACACCAGCGACATTCTTTTGAAGGTAACCATGTAACTTGAAAAATATTTCCTTCGATTCTGAATTGAAATTCACTCCGTTTTGTACAAAATGCTCTGAAATGTACAACTTTTCACTTGTCCATTCAGTAAGACTCTCCATTGATTGCACCACTCATGCTATTTATCAAGCTTCTTTTGCATATCACATTCATTCACGGTCATCAAAATTATATCGTCCGCATATAAGAGTAATAAAGAACATTTTGATGCTCCAATTGTTAAATCATGTCCAAGTTTATTGATTTCATATACTAGTTCATCAATAAAAATAGAAATAATGTCGGAGATGAATTGTCACCTTGTTTTACACCAAAGTAACACAAAAGCCAATTAAACATTTCATTGTTTAATAAAAATTTACACTTCAGGAGCCTGCAATTCAGTGGTTGTCGTTTGTTTATGTGTTACATATTTGTTTTTAGTTCATTTTTTTACATAAATAAGGCCGTTAGTTTTCTCGTTTGAATTGTTTTACATTGTCTTATCGGGGCCTTTTATAGGTGACTATGCGGTATGGGCTTTGCTCATTGTTGAAGGCCGTACGGTGACCTATAGTTGTTAATGTCTGTGTCATTTTGGTCTTTTGTGGATAGTTGTCTCATTGGCAATCATACCACATCTTTTTTTTTATATTAAATATGTATCATGACCGTTTACTTTTTTTGCTATTTTTAAAAACCTAAGGCCACTAGTACTTTTAGGTCTTTTATGGTGCAGTGAATACAAAATTAAAAAAAAATCTCAAAAATTCATTTTCATCTGTATGTAAAATTATTTCATATTTTTCTACACCTTTTTTTATACTTGATGTTTGCATAAAATAAACTTTTAATAGAGTTGCATCTTCACCCATCCATATTGCCCAACAACAGTTTGTAAAGCAATTTACAATTTGGTTTAAAATTGAAACAATGTTTTTGAAACAAAATGAAATTAAAAAGCAATATGTGATGGTTTGTTGAATATTGTCAAAAAAATACATACTGCAACATACATACAAATACAAATAAAAAAAAAGTAGCAATGAGTCTGCATTCAAATAGAGACATGATGTACAAAATGAGGGAGTAGTTCCTATCACAATTTAATAAACATTATATAGTCATATTGAAAAAGTATATCAAGAGACCATTGCGTACGTCCAATGTGATATACATTGCTAGACTGATAAATGTCTCAATCTGGTTGAGCGTAGGTATCGAGTCAGGGGACAGCACTCGTCAGTCTATATAAATTGCAGGCTAAAACGGAATTGTGACATGTGAGATAACTTTACTTTAGATTTAGTACTGTCAATAACAGACAAGATATTTTTTATAATTAGCAATTTTTATATTACATACATTTGTTAGTTAATCTGCTTTGAATTAATATCCGTCGCTAAAATGGACAATAATCATTTCACTTTCCCCAAAAATGGCGGTAAACTGGGTTCTACTCTTGCGCTAAAACGTCCAATTATTTCCGTTAAAATTGCCTGTCAATACGACAAACTGTTATCCGCTGTAATGGGCAACGCCCTGCTAATATAAAACATGCTTTAACAAGAAGTTAAGCTTTAGAAATATTAAACTAAACAGCTTTTGTCAAGGTTGTAAGACTTGGTCAATGATTTAAATGATAATCATGGACCAACTTGGTTAGTTAAAATACAAAGTAGTAAATTATTACATGATATTTAATCCAATAAAACAATATCATATGCTTAAAAGGGCTTGGTCTTATTAACTTTTAACACCTAGAGCATTTTTCAAGGGATAATTGGATATTACTTATGTATACCTAAATGTTCATACCTTTTAATTTTTATTTTACATTTCGATTAATCTCCAACCTACGCTTCAAATATATCTGACCAGTTAGTCTTGAAAACTCCACAATACATCTAGTAGTACGGTTTCATTGAAACGAAGATAGAGTATTCAATATACATGTATAAGACATCAAAAATATTCTTCAAAATCTTGTTCTACCGTCCGTATTTTTTCTGCATGGATGCAAGACACCTTCTTTATTTTTCGCCTATATTGTTCGCACATGAACCTTTAGAGCCTACTTTGTGGCAATAAATTTAACTTTATAAAGAATGCCACAAGATTTTCTAAAGACGCATTGCCAACATAAGGTCAATGATCAGTAAATAAACTAGTCCATAGATTTTTTTTATACTTAGAACTCAATTAGATATTGAAAATATACATCAGAAAATGTAAAAAAAAGTATATGTCACCGACTTCGTTTTAAAAAAAAAATCCATTTTTAAAATGGTCCGAGAGGGTATTAAATTACATTGAATATATAGGGTAAATCTATATGTTTCTTCTACAATTTTCGGTTTCTGGTATAAATCACGAGAACCGCTCCATACCAAAGTATACCAAGTTTTAACTGTGGCTTGAGTGATGTGCACAACATAAAATCAGTCCATATATAAAAGGAGAACTTAAAGTCCCCAAGAAAAAAGAATGAACCTGTTAAATATAGAAGTTATAGAAATTTTGATCATAAACTTTTTTTGGATGATCTTTAATCAGAACAATTAGTAATTACAATTGAACATGCTGGCACTGATACATCATATGCATTTTTTTTTTTTTTTTTATAAAAACGTATTACAATCTGCAAAAATGAGGAAACCATAAATGACCCACATAAAGTATCTGATGTATTTAACGACTACTTCATTAATGTGGCAAAAAATAATGGTACTAATGTTAATTCTGTAGTTGAACATCTAGTATCAAGTAAATTACATGCTGTAAACGTGAAGACAAAGAACTTCAGTTTTTTCCAGATAAGGTGGTCCAATTTTTCTATTTAAGAAAAACTATGCTAGACAAAAGAAACTATCGCCCAGTAAGTGTGTTGCCAAGTATATTCAAATTCTATGAACGTGCTTTTTTAATCAACTAGCTTAGGTTTTTTTTTTTACGTTTTAATCCCCTAAAACATCAAATAGTTGATAGATTTATAAAACAGCTACTCACAAAACAGAAAACGATGATTAGAGATTATGCGGATGACAACACCTTATCCTATGCTGATTTTGATATACAGAATGTCAAAAAAATTCAGAAAGTGATAGTCTTAAAATGTTAAACTTCTTTGATTACAATTTAATGAAAGTTAATCCAGATAAAATTCAAGCACTGGCAATTGTCAAACAAACGTTTAAACATGATTTTTTTCTAATCTAAAAGGCAATAGAATAAAATGTGAAAATTATGTAAAGCTACTTGGAGTCACACAAGATTACAGATACAATTTTGATTTTATTTTGTCTAATCAAAATGACAATCATTGCCAAGTCACCTGGCATTTTTGTACTGAAAAAAAAAACCACACACAGTTAAGATGGGAAAAAAATCCAAGAGAAAGCCTAGTGATTTGTTTATGAAGATTTATACAGATATCTCATATAAAGATCTTTTTACACAAGGCAACATTTCCATCCTTGAAATAAGAAGATTGCGAGCAATAGCTATACAAAATTTAAAATTATACACCAAAGAGTCTATCTTATTTACATTTTAGTAATATAAAAAAAAATAACAAATATTCCTTCAGGTTTTAAAATACATTTGAACAGTTTCAGGTGAGAACAACATGCTATGGCATCAATTCTTTTAAATAGATTAGGTAGGTAGGTAGGTAGGTAGGTAGGTAGGTAGGTAGGTAGTAGGTAGTGTAGGTAGGTAGGTAGGTAGGGTAGGTAGGTAGGTAGGTAGGTAGGTAGGTAGGTAGGTAGGTAGGTAGGTAGGTAGGTAGGTAGGTAGGTAGGTAGGTAGGTAGGTAGGTAGGTAGGTAGGTAGGTAGGTAGGTAGGTAGGTAGGTAGGTAGGTAGGTAGGTAGGTAGGTAGGTAGGTAGGTAGGTAGGTAGGTAGGTAGGTAGGTAGGTAGGTAGGTAGGTAGGTAGGTAGGTAGGTAGGTAGGTAGGTAGGAGGTAGGTAGGTAGGTAGGTAGGTAGGTAGGTAGGTAGGTAGGTAGGTAGGTAGGTAGGTAGGTAGTAGGTAGGTAGGTAGGTAGGTAGGTAGGTAGGTAGGTAGGTAGGTAGGTAGGTAGGTAGGTAGGTAGGTAGGTAGGTAGGTAGTAGGTAGGTAGGTAGGTAGGTAGGTAGGTAGGTAGGTAGGTAGGTAGGTAGGTAGGTAGGTAGGTAGGTAGGTAGGTAGGTAGGTAGGTAGGTAGGTAGGTAGGTAGGTAGGTAGGTAGGTAGGTAGGTAGGTAGGTAGGTAGGTAGGTAGGTAGGTAGTAGTAGGTAGGTATAGGTAGTAGGTAGGTAGGTAGGTAGGTAAGGTAGGTAGTAGTAGATAGATCACAGCTGGAATGACCTACCCCAGAGTTTGACTTTCAGACATGAAAACAATTTTACAGCCAATTCCATTGAGTGTTTAGGCAAAGGTTATTTCTTAGATTAGCTTGCTTGCTAGCTTAACCGTGAAGTCATTATTAGGTAAAGTATACTATCCTCCTTTCGAATAAGGCTAGTCCTACAGACAGATAGAGTGGTTATTTGTCGGAGTATTCTACTCTTAAAGGAGGGTAGTTTACCTAGAACCTAATAATGACTCCACGGTTGAGCTAGTAAGCAAGCCAACCAAAGATATTACCTTTGCCTACACACTCAATGGAATCGGCTGTAACTAATTTTCTAAACTTATTGTTACCTTGAATAGTAGTGCATGCCATTGCAACGCCTGCAAATAATTAATGCTTTAATTTTCAACGTTTTTTACTGCTTACCAATTTGCTATAATTCCTTATGTGTTTTAAAGTCTTTTATTTATGTTTTAATAATAAGTTGCTTATGTTACTTTTAATATTTCTGCTTTGTATAACATATATTTTAAATGCTCAAGTCATGTATATTGTTTATGTATGCTTCATTGAAATGATCAGTATTGTGTAACTCTGTTGTGGGTATCATACTTCATTTCTTTTAAACGTACATGTTTTAAATATTTTGTTTGTAATGAGACGACATAAAATTTCAATAGAGCTTTTGTTTTCTGTATAATTGTCTTGTCTGTAAATAAACCTTTTGAACTTGAACTTGAACTTCAATCTATATAAGATATAATATCATATTGATATTATTTAAATATGTCCTTCTTAACGAAAAAAAACCTAGCATATTCACATGGGCCTGTTTATCGTCGGTGTCATAAAATCAACCCTGTGGAATGATTTAAGATGGACTAAACACTGTAACAATAAATGTTTGAGCAAGCGTATCGAATCTCAGGGATTTCTGACATAACCGTTATGTAAGTGGTTTACTACAAGAAATTAGAACAAAAAACCTAAATGCAAAAAATCAACAAATGAATATGATAATAATATTAAAAAAATGAAAACATAACTAAATAATATCAATAATATTACATGTACTAAAATATTATGAATAATATTACATGTACTAAAATATTATGAATAATATTACATGTACTAAAATATTATGAATAATATTACATGTACTAAAATATTATGAATAGACTTAATTAATGCTTGTACATTTTAATTTTTACAAACAACACTAAAAATAAAAAGTTACATTTTGATACAAAAAAAAATAACTAAGTTTTCACAGTTCATACATGTATCACAGTTCAAAGGCAAATATCTTTAAGATAAGTACAGAGTCCGCATCTTTTGCATCGGACCGGCGGTCAAAAAAAAATATATAGGCTCAGATCGAAGTGGCACATCTGTGTTTTACAGCATATTAATTGGCACACATTTGTTATGAAATAGTACAAGTTTGTTTCATTAGGGACCAGAGGTGAATTTAGGGGGTCCATGGGGCTCGCCCCTCTTTTTGGAAAAAATATGGTTGATTATATAGGGAATCACTGAAGCATGGCCGGAGCGGCCCCTCTTAGGTAGTCAGTGGGCCCCACTTATAAAAATTTCTGGATCCGCAACTAGGGAACAACTATTCAACTTCAAAAGGGGGGGGGGGGGGGGGTCATATTCAGAATTTTTTTTACATGTTTATTTTATTTTTGAACGCAATCGATCAGATTATTTTTAACACTTTAAAGGTTTTGGGGGAATTTGCATACAGAATATGACTAGAATATTTTTTTTCATCAAATTAGGGATCAGAATATTTTTGTATCCCCCTTGTTTTTTTTTTAATTTAAATGGTCGTTCCCTTACATAATTTAAATTTTGCATAGCTTCCCTAGAACTTAAGAAATATTTTTTTTTAAATTTTCTGTTACTTTTTTTTTTGGGTCCATACCGTACCGGTGTCATATGGTATTTTGAACCCCCTAAAAAGTGAACCCGGGGTCAAAATACCATGCGGTAAAATGACCCCGGGGTCATTATACCGCATGGTATTTTGACCCCGGGGTCATTTTTCACATATGGTATTTTGAACCCCCCTGCGGTATATTGAACCCCCCTGTTTTTGATAAATAGTATTGCAGATAATCTAATTTACAATTTATTGGCTATCATTTTTTTTAATTTGTGGTTTTAAGTAGGGGGTTCAATATACTGCAGGGGGTCAAAATACCATGGCTAAGTAAAATTTTCAAAATATCTTTTTCACTATATTAAATACATACAAACTACTTATTGGAGTATTGTAACTTTGTTAAGGAGTTAGAATAGCTTGAATTTTTGAAATTCAAGGTCTATAGTAGGGGGTTCAATATACCGCAGGGGGGTCAAAATACCATGGCTAAGTAAAATTTTCAAAATATCTTTTTCAGTATATTAAATACATACAAACTACTTACTGGAGTATTGTAACTTTGTTAAGGAGTTAGAATAGCCTGAATTTTTGAAATTCAAGGTCTATAGTAGGGGGTTCAATATACCGCAGGGGGGTCAAAATACCATGGCTAAGTAAAATTTTCAAAATATCTTTTTCAGTATATTAAATACATACAAACTACTTACTGGAGTATTGTAACTTTGTTAAGGAGTTAGAATAGCTTGAATTTTTGAAATTCAAGGTCTATAGTAGGGGGTTCAAAATACCGCAGGGGGGTCAAAATACCATGGCTAAGTAAAATTTTCAAAATATCTTTTCTAGTATATCAAATACATACAAACTACTTATTGGAGTATTATAACTATGTTAAGGAGTTAGAATAGCTTGAATTTTGAAATTCAAGGTCTATAGTAGGGGGTTCAATATACCGCAGGGGGGTCAAAATACCATGGCTAAGTAAAATTTTCAAAATATCTTTTCCAGTATATTAAATACATACAAACTACTTATTGGAGTAATATAACTATGTTAAGGATTTAGAACAGCTTGAATTTTTGAAATTCAAGGTCTACAGTAGGGGGTTCAATATACTGCAGGGGGTCAAAATACCATGGCTAAGTAAAATTTTCAAAATATCTTTTCCAGTATATTAAATACATACAAACTACTTATTTGAGTATTATAACTATGTTAAAGAGTTAGAATAGCTTGAATTTTTGAAATTCAAGGTCTATAGTAGGGGGTTCAATATACCGCAGGGGGGTCAAAATACCATGGCTAAGTAAAATTTTCAAAATATCTTTTCCAGCAAGTTTAATACATACAAACTACTTATTGGTGTATTCCAACTACATAAAAAAGTTCAAATTGCCAGAATTTCTGAAATTAAAGGCCTAGAGTAGGGGGTTCAATATACCGCAGGGGGGTCAAAATACCATGGCTAAGTAAAATTTTCAAAATATCTTTTTCAGTATATTAAATGCATACAAACTACTTACTGGAGTATTGTAACTTTGTTAAGGAGTTAGAATAGCTTGAATTTTTGAAATTCAAGGTCTATAGTAGGGGGTTCAATATACCGCAGGGGGGTCAAAATACCATGGCTAAGTAAAATTTTCAAAATATCTTTTTCAGTATATTAAATACATACAAACTACTTACTGGAGTATTGTAACTTTGTTAAGGAGTTAGAATAGCTTGAATTTTTGAAATTCAAGGTCTATAGTAGGGGGTTCAATATACCGCAGGGGGGTCAAAATACCATGGCTAAGTAAAATTTTCAAAATATCTTTTTCAGTATATTAAATACATACAAACTACTTACTGGAGTATTGTAACTTTGTTAAGGAGTTAGAATAGCTTGAATTTTTGAAATTCAAGGTCTATAGTAGGGGGTTCAAAATACCGCAGGGGGGTCAAAATACCATGGCTAAGTAAAATTTTCAAAATATCTTTTCTAGTATATCAAATACATACAAACTACTTATTGGAGTATTATAACTATGTTAAGGAGTTAGAATAGCTTGAATTTTTGAAATTCAAGGTCTATAGTAGGGGGTTCAATATACCACAGGGGGGTCAAAATACCATGGCGAGGTATGTATTAAACTTGTCGGAATAGATATTTGAAAATTTTACTTTGCCATGGTATTTTGACCCCCCTGAAGTATATTAAACCCGTTACTCTAGACCTTTAATTCAAAAAATTCTGGCAATTCTAACTTTTTTTATGTAGTTAGAATACACCAATAAGCAGTTTTAATGTATTAAACTTGCTGGAAAAGTTTTTTTGAAAATTTTACTTTGCCATGGTATTTGGACCCCCCTGCGGTACATTGAACCCCCTACTCTAGGCCTTTAATTTCAGAAATTCTGGCAATTTAAACTTTTTTATGTAGTTAGAATACACCAATAAGTAGTTTGTATGTATTAAACTTGCTGGAAAAGATATTTTGAAAATTTTACTTTGCCATGGTATTTTGACCCCCCTGCGGTATATTGAACCCCCTACTCTAGGCCTTTAATTTCAGAAATTCTGGCAATTTGAACTCTTTTATGTAGTTAAAATACACCAATAAGTAGTTTGTATGTATTAAACTTGCTGGAGAAGATATTTTGAAAATTTTACTTTGCCATGCTATTTTGACCCCCTGCGGTATATTGAACCCCTTACTATAGACAATTCAAAAAAATCTGGCAATTTTAACTCTTATATGTAGTTAATATACACACACAAGTAGTTTGTATGTATTAACTTTGATGGAAAAGATATTTTGAAAATTTTGACTCCCCTGTGGTATATTGAACCCCTCACTCTAGACCTTTAATTTAAAAAGTTCTGGCATTTCTAACTTTTTTATGTAGTAAGAATACACAAATAAGCAGTTTGTATGTATTTAACTTGCTGGAAAAGTAATTTTGAAAATTTTACTTTGCCATGGTATTTTGACCCCCCTGCAGTATATTGAACCCCCTACTCTAGGCCTTTAATTTCAGATATTCTGGCAATTCGAACTTTTTATGTAGTTAGAATACACCAATAAGTAGTTTGTATGTATTTAACTGGCTGGAAAAGATATTTTGAAAATTTTACTTTGCCATGGTATTTTGACCCCCCTGCAGTATATTGTACCCCCTACTCTAGGCCTTTAATTTCAGAAATTCTGGCAATTCGAACTTTTTATGTAGTTAGAATACACCAATAAGTAGTTTGTATGTATTTAACTGGCTGGAAAAGATATTTTGAAAATTTTACTTTGCCATGGTATTTTGACCCCCTGCAGTATATTGTACCCCCTACTCTAGACCTTTAATTTCCAAAAATCTGGTAATTCTTACTCTTTTATGTAGTAAGAATACACCAATAAGTAGTTTGTATGTATTTAACTTGCTGGAAAAGATATTTTGAAAATTTAACTTTGCCTTGGTATTTTGACCCTTTGCGATATATTGAACCCCTTACTCTAGACAATTCAAAAAATTCTTGCAATTTTAACTCTTATATGTAGTTAATATATACCAACAAGTAGTTTGTATGTATTAAACTTGATGGAAAAGATATTTTGAAAATTTTACTTTGCCATGGTATTTTGACCCCCCTGCGGTATATTGAACCCCTTACTCTAGACCTTTACTTAAAAAAATTCTGGCAATTCTAACTTTTTTTATATAGTTAGAATACACAAATAAGCAGTTTGTATGTATTCAACTTGCTGGAAAAGTTATTTTGAAAATTTTACTTTGCCATGGTATTTTGACCCCCCTGCAGTATATTGAACCCCCTACTCCAGGCTTTTAATTTCAGAAATTCTGGCAATTCGAACTCTTTTATGTAGTTAGAATACACAAATAAGTAGTTTGTATGTATTTAACTTGCTGGATAAGATATTTTGAAAATTTTACTTTGCCATGGTATTTTGACCCCCTGCGGTATACTGAACCCCCTACTTTAGGCCTTTAATTTCCAAAAATCTGGCAATTCTAACTCTTTTATGTAGTTAGAATTCACCAATAAGTAGTTTGCATGTATTTAACTTGCTGGAAAAGATATTTTTAAAATTTTACTTTGCCATGGTATTTTGACCCCCTCCCCCTCTTTTTACCATGGAAAATCAAAACTGCCCTTATATATATATATATATATATATACATATGTTATAATTACAAATAATTAAATCATTCAAGCTACATATGGTCTAGTTATAATGTGTCAATAAGTATTTTGAATGACATTTTGTTGGTAAAGACTTCAGAGCACTTATACCAAGCAAAGGTATTTTTTTTAATTAAGCATGGAAAATGTACCACCCTTTCTTGTATGAATGATTTTTTAATCTATGATAAGCTTTAGAATAATGTAAAATGTTCTAATATTCATCTAGATTGAAAAAAACAGGGGGGGTCAATTTACCATGGGGGTTCAATTTTCCATACAGGGGGGGTTCAATTTACCATGGGGGGGGTTCAATTTCCCATAGCGGTATTTTGACCCCGGGGTCAATTTACCATGGGGTTCAAAAAACCATATGACACCGGCTCAAGCGAGAAAATCAATCTCGTTGAGATGATCAACGAAAACTATAATTGTAAGCGCTCAACCACAGAGGTTTAATATAACAAATTCTGAAAAATCTTGTTCAAAGGGACTGCACCAACAATTATAGATTATCGTTGACCATACAGATATCCCAGAATATATATTTATCATATAAACTTCTGATTTTTCAGAAGTTGTTATATTAAACCTCTGGCGCTTACAATTGTAGATTATCGTTGATCATACAGATATCTCAGAATATATATTTATCATATAAACTTCTGTTTGTTGTTTGTTTGAAATAAGTAATTCTTAAATGATATCAAATAGAGTCGAAAGGCAACAGTAGTATACCGCTGTTCAAAATTCACAAATCGGTAGAGAAAAAACAAATCCGGGTTAAGCTGGGGTCACACATTCACGATTTTTACTGCCGTCCTCGACAGGACCATTCCCGATTAAAATTTATTAAAAGTATGATCAAGATCCTATGAATCGTGGATGGAAATTCAAACTTTAATTAAAATTTGTACAAAAAAAATATTTAATCACGACAACAATCAGATATTGTTCAGGAAACGTCGATATTCAACCGTTTCCAAGCGAATTTATCCCAATAATCCCGTTCTAAATCCGCTTCTAATCCGATTTGTATCTTTTGCTAGGTAAAATTCGACCGAGTCTGTCACGACTGCGTCCCGATTCTATCGAATGTAATCCGACAGAGATCAGATAGTGACAAGACAGTGAACCGACGATGAACCTCGGGATGATCAGGTACTGTCGGAACGTAATCCTATCACGTCCGCCCTATCTCATTGCAAACGGCTTTGTCTGGTCTCAGTCGTATTGTATTCTGTAATTGTCGGGACTCTGACGTGGGTATCATTGACGAATTTAGAATTAATAACGGAACTGTTTCGGAACGGTTTCGGCAAAAACGGTTCGCAATCAACAAGATCTGGATGCAATCTGGACTCAATCGGCAGAAAAATAGCAATGAAAAATTTCTCCAGATCATTCCCATTCCCGTTCCCGAATACACATAATATTGTTAGGAATTCGATCCGATACAGCAGAATCTGTTACGACATAGTCACGATTGTAATCCGACTAGACAAAATCGGCTGAGTTTCCTGTATATATATCTTTATTCTCATAAACCAAAGTACAATGGTACAGAGACATATACAAATAAATCAACATAGTATAAATTTTAAATACAAATGTAAAATAGAGACATAAAGTGATTACCCAGGATATTCTAGGCATTTAATAACAATTCTTATAAACTTGCACAGATTGTTTAGCTCAGACGGGTTGCTACTATTCATTAGATCTTGAAATTTTAAAATATTTGGTCTGTTTACAAAATGATGCTTTAGTAGCAGTTGTCTACTATCGCCTATTGCCGAGCATTCTAAAATATAAAGGAATTCGTCGCCAATGTCACCGGAATTGCACAAAGTACAAATACGATTTTCTCTATGAATGTTTTGCCATCTACCAATTTCGATAGGAATTTTTGTGTTCAACGTTCTAAATCTACAAAAAGAAGCAATGTTTTTGTCATCTAATATATCAAAGTAGGTTTCGAAATTTATACTATTTTTGAATAATTTATAATTTAGAGCTTTTGAAGAATTCTGTACAGTAGCATACCATGTCTGTCTGAACTGGTCAGTTAATCTTAATTCAACAGTATCATACAACCAGTTTTTACATATAAAATATTTAGAGTTCCATATATTTGATAGTCCACAATTATCAAGCACAGATTTTACATTCTTACACCAAGCTATATCTCCGTTATAACTATCAGTAACAAGATTTTATAGAATAACAGGAAGTTTCTTATTTTCCCCAGTTACAAGCTTTTCCCAATAATTAATAGTACGTAATTTAATAAAAATATCCAGTGGGAATCGGCCAAGTTCCCCATATATCACATAATCAGGCGTAGATTTTTTTAAGATTAAGCAGTAATTTACAAAATTTTAGATGAACACGTTCTATAACAGAGGTGTTACCCATTCCCCAGACTTCACACCCGTATAATAATATAGGCTTAACTACTTTGTCAAATAATTCTAGTTGACATTTAATATTCAAATTATGTAATCTCCCCTTTTTTTAGAATATCGTACATAGCCCTTGTTGCTTTATCAGCCTGTGCCTTTTTTGCTTTTGTGAAACTTCCTGTTCTAGAAAATAATACACCAAGATATGTAAATTCTTCAACAATATCTAACTCAATATCAGCATATTTGAAACTAACATTTTGTAGTGGTCTACCTTTAGAAAAAAATACTATTTTGCTTTTCGGGACATTGACTTTTAATTCCCCGAATGTTACGGGACACACCTAGCTGTTTGTGTGCTTTGCCGAACTATTCGGACCCTTCCCGACCAGTAGGAATCTGTTACGAACTACGTTCAGACAATCATAGGATATTCCAGATAATTGTGGATATCTCAAACGGGGACAATAATCGGCAATGTGTGAACCCCGCATTACAAACTAAAACTGAGGGAAACGTATCAAATATAAGAGAACTACGACACAACAGAAACACAACACCGAAATGTAACATTTTCCCCTAGACAACTATATTCTAAATCGTTTCGCCATTAACATTTTTTCTATGGTCATCAATTTCGACCGTTTAATAGCAAATATGTTCCTGTTATTAAATCTAACAGTAACATCAATGAATTTTGGTATGCCAGTTTCACACGGGAAACTGAATACGGAAATATATGACAATAGTTATTAAAGGTACCAGGATTATAATTAAGTACACCAGACGCACGTTTCGTCTACATAAGACTCATCAGTGACGCTCATATCAAAATATTTATAAAACCAAATAAGTACGAAGTTGAAGAGCATTGAGGGTCCAAAATTCTAAAATGTTGTGCCAAATACGGCTAGGGTAATCTATTCCTGGGATAAGAAAATCCTTAGTTTTTCAATAAATTCAAATGAGACGATTTTTTTGTTCCTTATCGTTATTTTAGTGATGTTTCCTTACCAACTTCTAACAGTGGTTATATTTACCAATAAGTCTGAAGTAAGATTCCTGATTTCAGATTACCCTATAGAACCCGCGTACCGATTAAGATATTTATCATATAAACTTCTATTTGTTGTTTGTTTGAACTAAGTCAATATAACTAGTTCTTAAATGATATCAAATAGAGTCGAAAGATATCAAAGTGATATTCAAACTCATAAATCGAATCTTACTAACAACCACTGAACTAGTACACATTTTTGTTAAGGGACCAACTGAAGCACGCCTCCGGGTGCGGGTTTTTTTTCTCTCGCTATTATAGAAAACGTCTTGGACGTTACGCACGGTATTCGGTATATATATATTCCATTTGACCATTTCTTAATGCATAAGTGACTGCGTATTATTAAATAATTACATGTCTTGATTCATCATTTGAATCGAAATTAGATAAAACTCGATTTTAATAAATTTAATGTTATGTATTATTACATAATTAAGCAATATTAAGGTGATCATAATGCCATTTTGGCCTTGTAAGACGTAACAACAATAACTAACCATCCAAATATAAACGAAGAAAAAATAAAAAGACTGAATGGATTTTTATGAAATTTGTACAGGTGGGATATAGTATGGTCATAATCATGGTGTGAAACGGTTACGAAAAATAGCATGTCAGTTCGCAATCCAGTGACCATTTTCGAAATTCCATAGAGCTGTAAGATTTGAAAATTCGAGTATACAAATATGAAAGCAAGCACTTCGATATTACAAGATTTTCACTTAAATCATAGAAAAGGCTTACCACCTCTACATGTAAATGTGATTTTATTGAATTTTACGAACACATTTTTATTTCTAGCACAGCTTCTTTCATTTTATTTTTTTTCTCAGTATTTTCCGTGTCTCCCTTAAATGTTACCATAGAGCCATTGTGCAATAATTTTTTTTACAGTACCATGATAATTTAGGGTATTTTAATTTTGTTACAGACCGAAAAAAGCTATGAAAACAAATGTAACTACTGAAATGTGATTTTTTTTTAGATTTGTTCAAGCCTTCATTGTCAAGGAAACGATATTTTTTTCATCAATTTCCATCAAGTTGTCCATGTCATGTCTCCCCAAAATGTTACCACGTCCAAATTGAACGTTTTCTTCAACTGTGTACTTGTCTGGCTTTACAACTATCATTGATCTGAGCGTCACTGATGAGTCTTATGTAGACGAAACTCGCGTCTGGCGTAATGAATTATAATCCTGGTACCTTTGATAACTATTTGCACGGAATGTCAATGTAACGTAATATATATATATGATTTTATTTTGCCATTAAAAATTTAGCATGTTTGTGTCTTTAGCATTAATTTTGACACGTTCTGTGTAATGATAGATTTTTTGGAGATAAATTTTAAATAATTTCGTTTAAAAGGTTATAAATCAACAAGAAAATTTGACTTCCTTCAAAGTTTTGTAAACCATGTGCTGATTTTAAAGGCGTCGATGTTTTTGATAAGTAATAAGTTTTTTTAATAATACCGAACCTCTGTAGATCACTTTTTAATTTTAAATAAAATGAACAATTCCAAACTGCCGTTTTCTTTCCAAAAGCTGATGATGCAATTGAAATTATATTTCAAACAAGTAAAGAGAGGATATATAGTAGCTGTTGCTGTCATTGACAGAACGAGGATTCTTTTTCATTATATATAACTTTCTCGAAAGACAAATATTTGGGATGTTGGTAGTACGGATAGAAAGACCATAAAATTATTCGCTAATTCGAAAACTACAATTGAAGGCGGGTTGATAGCATTTATACTCTTAAAGCACTAAGCAACTTTTGTACCGGCTTTTCCCACGCGATATATATGCCTAGACTTAGATACTTGTGATGACGGAATCCTGAACATCATAGATGATAAGGATTTTGCAACAATTGACATGCTTGTCAGTGACAAATATTTGAAATAAACGTTCAATAAGTTAAGGTTATAAGGAAATAAAGTTTACTTAGTATTTGTCAAAATTATATAATCATGTTTACAGTCTATTTTTTCTTTCAATAAGTAGTTAAACATCAAAATTCCAGATGTATTAAAAATAGTGCAAAGCTTTAACGTTTTGTACAGAAGTCGGTTGAAATGATTAAAACTACGTCGAGTAACGTTACTAATTACTAAACCGAAAACTGTCAAGAGCGTAACGTCTAGGACTGAGCAACAGGAACCCTGTGACAAAAAAACTAGAGGTGATCTCAGATGCACCGGAAGTGTAAACAAATCTTACCCCACACGTGGCCGGGAATGTCGTGCGGGAATAAGTCTATTTTGTATGGTGGCCGGTTAAGGCCATTTCGCGTTTTCGCGTTTTCGCGTTTTCGCCCATCATATTATATAGGGCGAAAACGCGAAAACGCGAAATCGCGAAGTCGAAAACGCGAAAACGCGAAGTCGAAAACGCGAAAACGCGAAAACGCGAAGTCGAAAACGCGAAAACGCGAAGTCGAAAACGCGAAAACGCGAAATATTTTTTCTTTCCGATTTCGCGTTTTCGACTTCGCGTTTTCGCGTTTTCGCGTTTTCGACTTCGCGATTTCGCGTTTTCGCCTTTTCGCGTTTTCGCCTTTTCGCGTTTTCGCGATTTCGCGTTTTCGCGTTTTCGCGTTTTCGCGATTTCGCGTTTTCGCGTTTTCGCGATTTCGCGTTTTCGCCTTTTCGCGATTTCGTGTTTTATATACCAATACATATTCTTAGTATTTGACTTTATTTCATAATCTATTTTGTTCAATTCAATATTTTATCATAAATATTTGTTGTTTTTTAAGGTGTTTCGGTTAAGGTTTAACTACCAAGGCTTTTCCTCATCAGGTATCCCAAGCCTCTAACTAATAAAATAATCAGTTTCAAAGTAAAGTTCAAAGCATCCATACGCATAGAATTTAAAAATTCTGCATACCGGGATACAAGTGAACAAACACTTCAACAGAGTTTACATATACAATGTATAATTTTTGAAATAGATTTAAACAAAATACAAATCAATTCATCTCTCAAATAGAGTAGAATTATATAAAATACATTTCATCTCTCAAATAGAGTTGAAGTTCATATATATTCATTTCATCTCTCAATTAGAGTTGAAATAATTATACAAACAAACAAAATAGTTTTGTCACAAAACAAATTTATACAAATAAATTACTATGAGTAATAGAAAAAGATCTCTCAGAAAAAGGGATAAGAAAAAACGATTAATAAAATACAAAAGTAAACTCCGTATACATAATAATAACAAAGGCCATCTTAAACGCACAAAACACTTTCATGAAAATGTAAAAAAAGCTTTAAACTATATAGAAGTGTTTTCACGTGAGAATCTCACAAACTATGAAATATTAGTTCTTGCAAAGGGATTAAAATTTATTCCCAGTCCTGATGTAAAATACATTAAACAAAATCTCTTACGAGATTTTGACGAACTAGGTAGAAAAATGCATAAAAGATACACTAAAAGAAATTGAAACTTTTAAAACAAAACTTCTCCAAAGGGGATACTCGGAAAAAGATATCAACCCCATTATAACAAATGCACTTCATAAGGAAAGAAAAGATTGTCTAAGGTACAAGCTTAAAAACAAAAGAGCAATGCCTCCATTTGTTTTAGCCACCAAATTTAATCCTTCCTTCAATGGACTAAATAAAGCAATTAAAAAACATTGGCACCTAATTGAACAAAATAATAGCACAAAAACCATGTTTCCAAAACCTCCGATCATAGCATATAAAAGACACAAAAACTTGAAGGATCTACTTACATCCTCCAAGTTATAGGATAAACCAAGTTATAGGATAAATCACAACATAAAAGACAATGGTTATATCAAATCATAAACTGATTTAATTTAGAATACAATACATCAATACAAAGTTACCAGGTGTCGTATCCCGGTATGCAGAATTTTTAAATTCTATGCGTATGGATGCTTTGAACTTTACTTTGAAACTGATTATTTTATTAGTTAGAGGCTTGGGATACCTGATGAGGAAAAGCCTTGGTAGTTAAACCTTAACCGAAACACCTTAAAAAACAACAAATATTTATGATAAAATATTGAATTGAACAAAATAGATTATGAAATAAAGTCAAATACTAAGAATATGTATTGGTATATAAAACACGAAATCGCGAAAAGGCGAAAACGCGAAATCGCGAAAACGCGAAAACGCGAAATCGCGAAAACGCGAAAACGCGAAAACGCGAAATCGCGAAAACGCGAAAAGGCGAAAACGCGAAAAGGCGAAAACGCGAAATCGCGAAGTCGAAAACGCGAAAACGCGAAAACGCGAAGTCGAAAACGCGAAATCGGAAAGAAAAAATATTTCGCGTTTTCGCGTTTTCGACTTCGCGTTTTCGCGTTTTCGACTTCGCGTTTTCGCGTTTTCGCGTTTTCGACTTCGCGTTTTCGCGTTTTCGACTTCGCGATTTCGCGTTTTCGCGTTTTCGCCCTATATAATATGATGGGCGAAAACGCGAAAACGCGAAAACGCGAAATGGCCTTAACCGGCCACCATAATTTTGGAAGGTCACATTCGAGGTAAAGAGGACAGGTTTATGGTTACAACTATTGTAAAATATATGTTGACAATCGTTGTAAAGATATTCCATAACGGTCAACCAACTCATAAGAGTTTATAAGCAGCAAAGCTTTATCCAGTAAATCATCATAAAATTGAGAATGGAAATGAGGGATGTGTAATGCAAGCTATCGAAAATCTTTTCCATTCTGAGATATATATATATACCGAAATTCTGAGATATATATATATATATATATATATATACTCCATGTGCAGGCGCCGACTGAATGTTGCTGCATAAAAATTGAAAGTTCACAATTGTGAAGCTTACAAATCTCGTAAAGTTTTGTTATCAAGCGATCCAATTTCTAAATGTAATTTATGATATGAGGCATATGAAACTTTATCTGTTGTATCCTTTTTTCATGGTCGCTGGGAAAGAATCGTTCAATTATTCAAATTCTGAAATATATTTAGTGAAAGAACATCATCTATATATAGCGAGCTTCTTTACATTCTTCGTAAGCTCTTTATGAAGTCTTTCTTTTACGAATCAAGAAATAAATAGATTTAATACACGCATGCTTAACGCTATAAGCATATTCTATTATATATTTTGTAACAAAGATTTTCGTTTTATTTATTCGTAAACCTTCTAATCTGATGTTCCCAAAAGTATAATATAATAATTGAATACCCCAACAAAAAAAAAATCCATTTCAGAAGTTAATTTTTTAGTCTACTGTTCTATATACACTGCACCTGACATGGCAATTTGTTTTTTGAAGGGATGCCTCCTCCTTATATTAAACTTATTTATTGAAAACACATGCACTGCATATTTGTTTGTGCTTTGATTTTTGTGTATTTAAAAATATCTGCTCAAAAAATATGTTAAAGCTTTCAAGTTGTTAGATATAGGAAGATGTGGTGTGAGTGCCAATGAGACAACTCTCCATACAAATAACAATTTAAAAAGTAAACCATTATAGGTTAAAGTACGGCCTTCAACACGGAGCCTTGGCTCACACCGAACAACAAGCTATAAAGGGCCCCAAAATTACTAGTGTAAAACCATTCAAACGGGAAAACCAACGGTCTAATCTATATATAAACAAAACGAGAAACGAGAAACACGTATATATTACATAAACAAACGACAACTACTGTACATCAGATTCCTGACTTAGGACAGGTGCAAACATTTGCAGCGGGATTAAACGTTTTAATGGATCCAAACATCCCTTTTTCTATAACAAAAGCATAACATCACAACAAAGAAAAACATACGATAAAATATCAATTGGCAGACTTAACTCAATCAAAAAACCTATGATTAAACAATGAACGAATAAATTTGATCTGCGATATCTGAATACAAATGCACAGTTAATTAAATATTAGAGACAAACATTCATGACCAAAAAGCTAACAAACAAATTCAAACACAGGACATGACTGAGAAATATTTAACCAATCAATGTTCACTTTAGAAAAAAACCGGTTTTTTTATAATCTTGAAGTTTATACAAATGTTGTAAGAATAAGTGAAAAATTGAAGATATTACAAATAATCAAAGCTGGTGTACAGACAAGATCCATATCAATAAAAAATAACAAAAAAGCATTATAAACAGTATCAACAGGTCGAATTAACAAGAAAATACGATTTGAGAGTACTCGCAGTTACTGACAGCTAGTTAAAAGCCAAAACCAATTAAATAATAAAAAATCATGCATCAGAGACTAAAATCGACTAAAACACATCACAGGAATTTAGTATTTTAACGTCATTAATAGTCAAAGAAGACACGACTTGTGCAATGCCAAAAATAAATGTATCGACAGGTAGTAGTATAGTGAAGAGCGACTTCTATAGAAATAAAAGTTAACGTGTCTGTGTCTCTATACATCTCGCCTCAAAAGATAATGAAATTTAGTTATGTTTTAATTTGCTAATGACAATATCAATATTAGTGCCAATGTGAACTATATTCAGAGATCTTATTACAATATTGGTACGATAACCCTTACTTATAAGTTTGTTTAAAGGTTCGATGAGTTTACAAGGATCACATAGTGATTTCCTCGCTTTAAGTACAATATTACCATAAAATTTAGGATGTGAAATACCATTTTTAATAAGCTTCCTACAGGTATAGCCAAATTTACTAATCAAATCTTTGTATCTATGAAAGAATTTAGTAAAAGTTTTAAATAATTTATGGTATCGAAATCCCTGACACAACAATTTACCAGTGATGCATTGATTACGTTCGTTAAAATCTATGACATCAGAACACACACGAGCAAACCGAACGAGTTGCGATATATGAACACCGTATGATGGAGCCAAAGGCACATCGCCGTCTAAAAAAGGAAAATTAACAATAGGAAATGAAAAATCGTCTCTTTTGTCGTAAATTTTAGTGTGAAGTTTCCCGTTTGAAATTGAAATGTCTAAATCTAGAAAAGGACAACTGCTGCTGTTTATGTTAGATTTAGTTAAAGTAAGTTCGTTTGGGTAAATTTCTGAAGTATATTTAGAGAACTCTGGATTATTCAACGAAAAAATATCATCCAGATAACGGTAGGTATTTTTGAATGTATCAACCAAATGTGTATATAACCAATAAAATGTTTTTATTTCATCTCCTCGCAATGGACATCAGAAATTAATAGCCGAATACATGAATTCAATGAAACAGTTCAACCATATAAGTATGTACTCTAAATATTTATTTAACCTTGTAGTGGTCTGATAACTAATATTGAAAACAGAACATCTATACAATGCAATACATTACAATACAATACAAATATGTTTATTATAGTGACATTGTGTATGACAAAGATAAGTACAATTTTGAAATATTCCAATTAAATTACACCTGTCCACTGGACTTATATGGCTGTATATACATATGTGAATTATTCCAATGTATGTGTTGTTTGCACTTTGTTAATGACTATTCTAAGTATCGATCTGATTCCGAGGATATTCAGACATTTTTTAAAAACTTTTCAATGTTATACAAATTCAACATGGTTTCACTAAATCCAGAGAATAGTTGATTGCGTAGACCGCTGTAAAATTGGCATTCAACCAGAAAGTGTTATTCATATTCAAACTCCGGTGCAGAGATCGCATCCGTTCCGTTCAATATATGGAAGTGTTTAACGACCTTGACTTGCTTTTCAGCCCTCGCACGGTCGGTTTCCGTTCAATACTTTGTAACACTACACTCAATATTAAAAAGGCACGGTAGTATTTCCTGGCCCATAAGGGATAATGATAGCCTTTTTAGAATTTTCACCACTTTCTAACGTTCCCCAAAAGCTCCAACTGGTGTCATGTCACCTCAGAACTACAAACTAAACCTGAAGGAAACTAGTACTTATGTTGAAAAAATAAAAATAATAAATTATGCAATTTATTTATTTCGGTGAAAATAATAGGATGTACATGCAACCGAAGAATGTCGCATGGTTGCACATGTGTCAGACACTGCGAAAAGTTAAATCGAGCATTTATAATTAAAAATGTATTGCAAGTTACATAAAAATAAGGAAGTTTTACTTTCTAGATGAATTTTTACATTATTACCCACAGATCAGGCAAAATTTGCTGAATCAGCATTTTTACTCTCAGGGGTGAAATTTAAGGCTTGTTTTTATCATAGTTGCCCTTAATCAACTTTTTATTGATAAACTTACAAATTGCATAGGTAAAAAAAAAATCCTTTATTGATTTAGTGTAAAAATATATATCCCCCTTAAGGTGGCACGGTAGTATTTCCTGGCTCATAAGGGATAATGCTAGCCTTTTTAGATTCCCCCCACTTTATAACACTGCAAAAAATTCTACATTCACAGTTAACTGAAGTACTTTCATTTTACTATTCAGAAATGAATTTAAGTCAGATAAGTGCAAGTACTCTCAGATCTGTTCATTGTGTCTTTTTGTGTCGGGATGTATATAAGTACCGGGCCACGTCCACTTGTATTTTTGTCCATCTGATGAGTTAAGCCTTTTTCTACTGATTTTCATAGTTCGTTCTTATGTTGTACTGTTATACCACTGTCCCAGGTTAGGGGAGGGTTGGTATCCCGCTAACATGTTTAACCCCGCCACATTATTTATGTATGTGCCTGTCCCAAGTCCGGAGCCTGTAATTCAGTGGTTGTCGTTTATTTATGTGTTGCATATTTGTTTTTCGTTCATTTTTTTTACATAAATAAGGCCGTTAGTTTTCTCGTTTGAATTGTTTTACATTGTTTTATCGGTGCCTTTTATAGCTCACTATGCGGTATGGGCTTTGCTCATTGTTGAAGGCCGTACGGTGACCTATAGTTGTTAATGTCTGTGTCATTTTGGTCTTTTGTGGATAGATGTCTCATTGGCAATCATACCACATCTATGATCTTCTTTTTTTTTTATATAAAATATGTATCATGACCGTTTACTTTTTTTTGCTATTTTTAAATACCTAAGGCCACTAGTACTTTTAGGTCTTTTATGGTGCAGTGAATACAAAATTTTAAAAAAAATCTCAAAAATTCATTTTCATCTGTATGTAAAATTATTTCATATTTTTCTACACCTGATTCAACCCTCAGTTTGGGACAGTATGTTCAGTTGATACTGTATTTTTTGTCCAATCACACTGTTTAGATACATTGACCTAAGTAGGGTACACAAGAAGAGCGGGTACACAACCTAAATTCTGGAATGCAAATACTACCGTGCCACCTTAGGTAGCAATACACAGTTAGGAGTGTTTAGTTTCGCATTTTGGCCCCTATGGATTTTTCAAATAGGAAAGTTATTGTGTAATAAAATTCATTTTTAGACAGCTGAGTGCTAATTAACCCTTCAAAGATGGTTTATAAGAGCATCAAGATTTTTTTATATGTTTTATTGGCTGTTTTCTGTTAGACAATCCGTATTTTCATAGCTAGACCGGTCATCGGTCCAGAAATTAATGTAATGTTTGCAAAAACACGAAGTTTTTGACGCAATTTTACAAAAAAATGAGACGAAAGACATATGATTTTCATTGGATTTGCTAAATGATATATGTACACAGTTTCAGAAAAGGTATTACTTCAAGCGATTGAAATTCTACTTTGAGCCAAATTTTGGGGAAATATGTGACATCTTTTCCCCCCTTTTTGCAATATTTTATAACAAATAAATGCAGATTGTTGACATAGATACACCCAAAAGAAATGATATTTTACCATTTTATATACTGGATATAAAATCTATGGAAGATTCTGTTTACATACATATGCCCATATATGACACAAACAGTAAGCCTTATATTGTAAGAAAGCGATGAAAAAGGTATGGTAAAATTTATAAGAGGATTTTTAAATATTTTTTCCTAACTGTTTATTGGTACCTTAAGTGAAGTATTGCGGAACATGTATGGAACGGTTATGAACTCTGCGCCGGAGATTGATTCATATTTATCTTGACTGGAGTCACACATTCCACAAATTCGTTATTATTCTGGCTTACCAACAAAACGTCTTGTTTTCAATCTTAGTGGGAGAATACCACATATAACTTGTACCAGTATCGATCTTTCACTACGTTTTAATTTGTGTTTAATATACGATTCTGTTGAATATGTAGATTTAGAGGTTCTGTGTATACACAGTTTCGGAATATTTGTATATGCGTGTACCCTCTTGTAGAACATATATTCAAAAAGATTGTTTCTGACACTGTTAACATCACATTTTAGCATTTGTTGAAAGTTATTATCATTACCATCTTAAGATATTTTTGTTGTTACACTAGATGAACAATTGTTCATACATAGTTCGTAGTCCCATCATAACACCTTTTCTCCAAGTCTAGTATTGTCAATATCTATCAGTCTGTTTCGGTACCTTACCATATTATACCTGCGACGTTCTTTTGAAGGTAACCATCTATCATCTCCGTTGATAACTAGCTTTGGAGCAAACTTGTGAAGTCTTAGAAAGTATCATATGCCTTATTTTGAACAGTGTCGGCACAATTAAATTCTCCATAACGCCTAACTTAAGAACAGTAGTCGACTTTGGGCACATAACAAGAACTGTATAGTTTTTCAAAAGACTTTATGACAAATTCTTTGAAACTGTGTATCTTTGACTAAATAATTCCGAGTGCTCTTCCACCAGCGGTATTTTTCCAAGTATTTTCAGCGTTTGACGTATAGTATTTTTTTTCCTCATTGAAATAACTCCAAGGTATTTATATTTGTCTATAATTTTGCTTTGTACAGGATGTTCTGAAATATACAACTTTTAACTTGTCGGTATTCAGTAAAACTCTCCATTGTTTGCACCAATCATGTAATTTATCGAGCATCTTTTGCATATCAAATTCATTCACGGTCATTAAGATGATATCGTCCACATTTAAAAGTAAAGACCATTTTGATTCTTCAATAGTTATACCATGTCAAACTTTAATTGATTTCATCTACTAGATCATCAATAAAAATAGAAATAATGTCGGAGATGAATTATCACCTTGTTTTACACCAAAGTTACATAAAAGCCAATTGGGCATTTTATTATTCAATTAAATACTTTATATTTTTTGCATAAAAGAATTTTTTAATAGAGTTGTATCTTTTTACATCAATACTGCTCAGCAACAGTTTGTAAAGCAATTTACAATTTGGTTTAAAATGGAAACAATGTTTTTGAAAAAAAAACTGAAATTAAGTAGCAATATGTGATGATTTGTTGAATATTGTCAAAAAAAAATATACAAGCAGCATCATACATACAAATACAAATAAAAGTATCGATGAGTGAAACAGCTCCTATCACAATTTAATGAGCATTAGTCATATTCAAAGAGTATACCAAGAGCCCATCGCGTACATTAACTGAGATATACATTGCTAGACTGATAAATGTCTCAAATCTGGTCGAGCGTAGGTATCAAACCAAGGGACAGCACTCGTCAGTCTATATAAATTCTAGGCTAAAACGGGCTTGTGACATGTGAGCTAACTTTTCTTTACATTTAGTGCTGTATTTAACAGACACGATATTTTTATAATGTGCAATTTTCATATCACATAAATTTGTTAGTTAATCTGCTTTAAATGAATAGTTCTTAATATCTGTTGCTATTTATCTCACTTTTCCTCAAAATGGCGGTAAACTGGGTCCTACTTTTGCGCCAAAACGTCCAATTATTTTCGTTAAAATGACATATCAATACGCAAAAATGTTATCCGCTGTAATGAACGACGCCCTGCTAACATAAAACATGATTTCACAAAGAGTTAAGCTTTAGAAATATTAAATTAAATAGCTTTTGGCAAAGTTGTATAACTTGGTCAATGATTTAAATGATAATCATGGACCAAATATAAAGTAGTAAATTATTACATGATATTTAATCCGAAAGAACAATATCATATGAGTAAAAGGGCTTGGTCTTATAAACTTTATACCTCCAGAGCATTTTTCAAAGGACAATTGGATATTATTTTTTTCAGCGTGGATGCAAAGCACCTTCTTTATTTTTCGCCTATATTTTTCGCACATGAACCTTTAGAGCTGACTTTGTGGCAATTAATTTAACTTCGTAAAGAATGCCATCAGGTTTTCTAAAGACGCATTGCCAACATTAAATGATGTGATACTTATAAACAAGCCTAAACATTGCCAAAATGTAACACATTTTAACTGTGGCTTGAGTGATGTGCATAATTTAATATCAGATTCGATAAAAGGAGAACTTTAAGTCTCAAAGATAAAAAAAAAATAACCATGTCTTTACAATTAATTATAGAAGCTTTAGAAATTTTGATCATAAAGATTATTTTGGAGGATCTTTATAAATCAGATCAATCCGAAATTATAATTGAACATGCTGACACTGATGCATCATATGAAAATTTTGAAAAATATTTAAAAAAAAATGGTCAATAAGCATGTCCATTAAAAGACCAGAACATTTATACAAAATAGTACCCCTCTAATGAACAAAATATAACGACATGCAAAGAAACTCATCATAGATACCAGGACTAAACTTTGTATATACACCAGACGCGCGTTTCGTCTACAAAAGACTCATCAGTGACGCTCGAATCCAAGAAAGTTAAAAAGGCCAAATAAACACGAAGTTGAAGAGCATTGAGGACCAAAATTCCTAAACGTTTTGCCAAATCCAGCTAAGGTAATCTATGCCTGAGGTAGAAAAGCCTTAGTATTTCAAAAGTTCTAAATTTTGTAAACAATTAATTTATAAATATAACCATATCAATGATAATTCATGTCAGCACAAAAAGTGCTGACTACTGGGCTGGTGATATTCTCGAGGAAATAAATCTTCACCAGCAGTGTTATCGACCTAGTGGTTGTAAATAAACTCATCATAGATACCAGGACTAAATTTTGTATATACGCTAGACTCGCGTTTCGTCTACAAAAGAGGACCAAAATTCCTCAAAGTGTTGCCAAATCCAGCGAAGGTAATCTCATTTGCAGAAAGAAAATGTTGCATAATAGTTTTTTCCAACATAAATCCAGCAAATAAACTTGGTTACAAAAGAAATCGGCGGATACTTATTTTTTTAACAATGCATTGGCGGTCCAAAAGCAACCGATTTCTGGCCTATTAGCAAGCCATTTTTGTCAAAGGAGGGATCTCGACCCGTAAACTTTATTACAATCTGCAAAAAATGATGAAATCATTAATGATCTCCATAAAGTATCTGAGGTATTTAACAACTTGTTCATTTTAAATGCGGCAACTTCATTTAAAATGTGGCAAAACATATATATTGGTAATGTTATTAATATTATAATGGATCATCCTAGTATATTATAAAACACGTATCAATAACAGTATTAAAACTTCAGTTTTTCCAGATAAGCTAAAGGTGGTATAAGTTAGACCTCTATTTCAGAAAAACAATATGCTGGAGAAAAGAAATTATAGCTAAGTTAGTGTGTTGCTAAGTATATTCAAATTCTACGAATGTGCTATTTTCGATAAACTGTCTTAGTTTAAAAAAACAACATTTTAACCCCCTCTTAGTGCATTTTGATCAGATTCTGGATGTCAAACTGCCCTCCTTAAAGTTTTTAGGATTGGAAGAAGACACTGGACGATAACAAGTTTGTCACAGCAATATGGATGGAATTATCAAAGGCATTTGACTGCATGAATTATTATTATTTAAAAAAAAAATCAAATAGTTGTTTAGATTTATTACAGAGCTACTCACAAAACAGAAAACGATGATTAGAGATTATGCGGATTACAACACCTTATCCTATGCTGATTTTGATATACAGAATGTGAAAAAAATTCAGAAAGGGATAAAATGTTGGACTGTTTGATTACACTTAAATAAAAGCTAATCCAGATAAAATTCAAGCAAAGACTGCTTGATATTTTTTTAATCAATTTTGAAAAGACTTGGTCGTCTTACAATTTAGTATTGTATAGTTGAAGTGAAAAAAACGCAGTTAAGATGGAAAAAAAATCCAAGAAAGAGCCTTGAGATTTGTTTATGAAAATTACGGATATCTCATATGAAGATCTTTTACACAAGTCAAAACTTCCATCCTTGAAGTCTGAAGATTACGAGCAATAGCTTTAACTTTTTTTTAAATATTATACACCAATAAGAGTCCATCTTATTTACATTTTAGTAGAATAAAAAAAATCAAATATTCCTTCAGATATGAAAAATACATTTCAACAGCCCCAGGTGAGAACAACATGCTATGGCATCAATTCTTTTAGATACAAAGCCGAACTACCCCAGAGTTTCAGACATGAAATCAATTTTAACCAATTTTCTAAACTTATTGCAACCTTGAATGGTAGTTCATGCCAATGCAAAGCCTGCAAGTTGTTAATGCTTTATTTTCTGCTTTATGTGCTATAACTGCATTTCTTCTTCTTTTTCTTCTTCTTCTTCTTCTTCTTCTTCTTCTTCTTCTTCTTGTTCTTCTTCTTGTTCTTCTTTTTCTTCTTCTTCTTCTTCTTCTTCTTCTTCTTCTTCTTCTTCTTCTTCTTCTTCTTCTTCTTCTTCTTCTTCTTCTTCTTCTTCTTCTTCTTCTTCTTCTTCTTCTTCTTCTTCTTCTTCTTCTTCTTCTTCTTCTTCTTCTTCTTTAGTTACATAAAACCATCAACATTTTGAAGATTACATTCTGGCGCATGCCTGATTGAGGTTGCTTTTTAAAGTTTATTTCAGTTTTTCTTTATTTTTAACGCAAACGATGCATACGGCTTAGCGCACATGTTTTGATCATTTGTTTCCAACATGCGTTTGCAAAGTGTACATAAACTTTGACAAACTATGCACTCGCTAAATAATGCGTCTACAGTTTGTCGTTCATCGTTTGTTTGAACAAACGCTACTTCACCACGATTAAACGATGTATTTGTTACTACGTTTGTGAAAAGTCTGTTTACCAACAACATGTGCATGCATTATTGAAAGTTCAAACCGGGTCAGTAAACACTGATTAAGATGTATTTGTTTCTACTTATACAAAATTTGTGTTAGAAAGAAATGCACTCTAAAGTTTTTGAACTTGAACATGAACGATGCTTGATTGTTTAAAACGTGCATGTTTTAAATAAAGACAACAGTAGTATACCGCTGTTCAAAACTCATAAATCTATGAACAAAAAACAAAATCGGGGTAACAAACTAAAACTGAGGGGAAAGCATTAAATATTAAGAGGAGAACAACGACACAACATTAAAATGTAACACACACAGCAACGGACTAAGCATTAGACAAAATCCGATGAGAATAACCAATATAACATCAAAACCAAATACATGAATTTGGGATAGAAAAGTACCGTGACACGTCTTATAGTAATGTGAATTCACACTCAAATATAGAACACAAACGACACAACGGAAACACAACGTAAAAATGTTACACACACAGAAACAAACTATGATATAACAAATCAACAATGTTTTGTTTGTAATAAGATGATATAAAATTTCAATAGAGATTTTGTTTTCTGTATAATTATCTCGTCTGTAAATAAAGCTTTTGAACTTGAACTTGAACTTCAATCTATACAAGAGTTAATATCATATTCATATGGGGCCTGTTTGTCGTAGGTTTCATAAAATCAGCCCTGGGGTATGATTTAAGATGGACTTAGGACTGTAACAATACATGTCTTAGCAAGCGTATCGAATCTCAGGGTTTTCTGACATAACCGTAATCGTAAGTGGTTTACTACAAGAAATTAGCACCAAAAAAAAGGGGTTGAGCGCCAAGAAAAATGTGAACCAAGCAACATTCTTTATGTAGATATAAGAAGATGGTGCTATAAGTGCCAATGAAACAACTCTCCATCGAAGTCACAATTTGTAGAAAGTAAACCATTATACCGGTAGGTCAAAGTACGTGCATATTTCAAGACAGAAACCTGTAATCGAGTCTTGGTCATTGATTGTCGTTTGTCATCCAGTTCATTTAGTATAAATCAGGTTGTTGGGTTTCTCTGTTCATTTGTTTCATGCCTCGTCATATATTTCTAAACCATATTAAATTGAGAATGGAAATGGGGAATATGTTAAAGAGGCAACAACCCGACCAAAGAGCAGATAAAAGTTGAAGGCCATTTCATACCTATACGTTTTTTGAAAACAAATATTTTTTAAATCATATTCTTCCGTTTACTATGATAACTTTTCAATAGGATTAAATAATATATTTAATAACCTGGAGACACTCTTTTCAATCTATTTTTGATGTCGGACGAAATTTCGGTCCTGTTTCAGAAGTTTATAACCTCTCGGGTCGAACAATGTTGCAATTCCTTGTTATAATATGGTCACACAGATCTTATCTTTCACCGTTTCATTTTGTAAAGCAATTATTTCCTATTCTATTTAACGTATAAATTTTTAATGTGCGAAATAATTATGAACTAGATCTAAGTTACATAAAATAAAGGAAGAACACAATTAGAGACGATTATGTCATTTTAAATATAATAGAAAAGTTCATAAAGTATGGTATTTTAAAAATGTATTTCATTGTGGAAAATTCCTTTTATGTAAACGACCTTGTATCACAATGATAGGTATTTAAAGGAAGAATGAGCTGCCAAATTAATGCCCACGGTATTGATCCAAACTTTGAAATTTGATTTAATATATAATATTGTATCGTAATTCGGAACAAAAAGGACACTCGAAAATATTAGACATTGTCATATTATTGAATCGTTATGAAGAATCAGCATTCGTTTGTTTTCCTGACTGGCTATATGTAAATCCATTAGCATGACCAATCGAAACTGTCGAATGGCATGTGACCTATTATAAACAGGCAGGTGAACATACAAATATACAGATAACTAGATGAACAATGTCGATTTTCTTAGATCTGATCTAATTGGTCTCACATACCCAAGGATTTATATAAAGTCTAATATAAATCCGTGGGTTACACGTCATAGATTAAAGATAAAAATCAAAAGTACATCATTCGATCTCCTAAACCCCTGTATAATCAACTATTTTTCCCAATCTTCACAGCTTTCTAAATATTTTACCTTCAGTTTAACTTTATAGATACCATGTATATCCTCAATTGTAAATTTACCACCTTTCTATAATCCAATGTCCAACAAATGTTTAAAGCCTAAAACTTCTATAAAATACGACCGTTCGGAAATCAACTACGGCTAAAAATAATTACGGGTTTTCTTGAAATCTTAGATAAGTACATAAGTTAGTTTTAAAGGGGCACTAGCTACGATATATATAAAAAAAATAAAGTATGATTTTTTTTAGATCAATCATTAATCAAATTGGAATAATGAAATAATAATTTGCTTTTAGCAATCAATTTCCTTTAATTTTGTTGAAATAAGCGATTAAACATGATTTTTGACTGATTCACTTGCAAGTGAAAACGTCATCATCATTCTAACCGGTATTCATGTGAACTTCAAGTTAACCCCTAGCTAGAGATTGACAACGCATGCATTGTACGTGTACTGGTTATTTAAAGAAAAAGAATGTCAACAATGAAAGTGAAACTACGGTAAATCATTTGATTACTAATTCGATGCACATAAAATCATTCTTATATGGTTAAAAACAATGAGAAACATCTATTTTTAATCTATAAAATAAAATCAAACAGACCTGTAAAAATGCAATTGCACGTGTTGGTTTAATCTATTCGTATCTTTATTTTTGTTTACATCGCTTATATGGTCATCTGAGGTCAAATCGATAGTTAATTAGATGGCGTCTGGACTAAAATACACACGAAACGAACCTATATATTATCTACCCCATGCTCTGTAAACTGTTTATTTTAGACTTTTGATAGTTTGGATAAATGTTTTGCATTGTTATAAACCAAATATGAGAATTTGAGTCAAATCGGTTACAATGAATTTGACAGCTAGTGCCCCTTTAAGTAAACAATGACATCAAAGGCACTATGATTTGTTAGAGTAGCGCTATTTTCATGTTCTTATAAATTGGAATAGATAAATAGATTGTCTGACACCTAATACAATGTTGCATATTAGACTGTATTTTTTTGTTTTGCGGATTGAATCAAACAACGAAATCCGTCTTCTGGATGTTGTCTTCGCTAGTTTCACTTTTCAACTGACGTTTATCTCAAACAGTGATCAACAGTGGACATGAGCAGCACACAAGTAACCCTGAAAGGACCAAATCATAAAGTGCATATAGACCGAAAATGAGGTCGAATTCTTGTCTTGCAAGCAGAGTCTTCCAGCGGTGTTTTTGTGAAAGAATAAAACCCAAATTCTCAGATAATAAACAATTTTGATAATATTTTAAGACAACATTTTCCTTTTAGGTGTCAGACCACCAATTAATCACAGCTTTCTAAATATTTTACCTTAAGTTTAACTTCATAGAAACCATGTATATCCTGAATTGTACATGTATCAGCTTTCTAAATGCCAATTTTCACCATACCTTTAAAGTCTTCTAACAAAATAACTGACCTTCAAACAGAGGCACTCCAAAAATAACCCCTGGTTTTCTGGAAATCTTAAATTAGTATACTAATGCAAACTCACAGACAGGTAAATTTTGGCTCAAAATGGTCTAGATATATTTCTCTTTCACAAAAAGTTTCATTTCTGCAAATTTGTTGGTTAGTTTAAATAAACGAGGACAGAGTAGGGCTATTTTTACATACGTTCTAAATTGGAGGGATTAATTGGTGGTCTGACACCTTTAGTATTTTGGGATTAACTACAGTTATCAATGCAATATTTTCATCTTAATTTAGTCTGATAGTATTGAATGCAGTTGTTTCGCTAAATTCTGTATTCTGTATGTGGCTATATAGCTTGTAATTCAGTGGTTGTCGTTTGCTTCTGTATGTTATGTTTGTTTTTCGCTCATTGCCTTGTACATAAATTAGGTCGTTTGTTTTAATTTTTCGTTTGAAGTGTTTTAAATTTGTTATTTCGGTGCCATTTATAGATGACTATGATTTTGTTCATTGATGAACATTTTTTCTCTGGTGGAGTGTTGTCTCACTGGCAATTATATTGCAGTGCATCTTCATATTTTTCTTTTTGTCCATTTTATATGCTAAAACACATATTAAAGCTTATGAAATCCAAGTGACATATTTGTTTTCCTTTCCTTGATGTTGGTGTTCTGTTTACGCTTAACACTTTGATCCGATATGTGCACGCTCTTATTGACTTCTCAGATTTCAATGGTATCATAATGTTTTTTTGATAAAAGATCACAACTGGGATACAGAAATCGTTAGTAAGTCAAACTTTTACTTAAGTTTATTACAAACATAGTTTATTGTGGTAACTATCATCATGATAGAATTTAAGAAAACTTTGATTTCCACTCCATTTTTTAAAAATTCGTTAATAAAGCTCACAAGAGTGTGTTATTGTACCTCAGATCAACACGTTTGTATATGAAATGACGCGGACATACATCATCTAAAATTGAGTAAGTAAAACAAGACGACTATACTAAGCCCTATATCTAGAGGTTATGCACTTCGAGCCTGCTTTCAGTAAATGTGAGTAACTGTGAGTATTCTTTAACATAGTATTATTTGGCTTTGTTGTCCTTGTACTTGGGTTTCGGTTGTCTATGATTCAGATCCGATAGAATTCATTTTTTAAACTTTAGACCTAACGTTTTCTATGATTCTTTTTAAACCCTGCCACTTATTCCTGTGGCTGGCACAACTCAGAAACATTATCATTAATTAAAAACCAATTGTTCTTTCCACATCATTTTCTGAATAAGTGATAAGAGGCTACTTCTGGTTTACATAATGTTACTTTAAGCGTTCAATCATAGGTTTCTTCTTACTAATTCAGCAAATATATGATTTCTGCATACTTTTGTCTGAAATAAGGTCGATAATTGCCAATTTCCTGTTCAGAAAATACCACTTCCGATCTGATATGATAGCTGTATTCAAACCTCGAAACAGTGGTGACATCGTGCTCGAATCTTTCCGAAGGGCCAATGACAGTGTTTGTAGAAAAACAAGTTAAATCAAATGTTAAAAAACAATCTCAAAATGAATGTATCAAATGAGCTTTAATCATCTAAATTTCTTTCACAAACATATCAAGTTGGAACCGTACAAGGTCTATAAATCCAACCATAATAACTTTTGTGGCATTTTTTTTACAAAAGTTTGCACAGTTTTCCCCTCTAACACCATTTGGTTCACCAGATTGCCAATTGGTACAAGTACTAGAAGCCTCAGTCTTCCAGCGCCATCGTTTTTTGCTATGACTGTCGGTTAAGCCAATCCATACTTCGCCTGAGTAAGAAAAGAATAATAAACAAATGTAAATTTGAAATAAGTTTTGTATCAGTTTATTCCGTCTTTCATTTTCTACATTTCGTTACTTGTGCTATCTACATCACTGATGTAGGAGATTTAACAAGTGAATATGTGACCTACTGATCCCGAATGATACCCAAGTTTGCTAAAAGTATGCAGTTAACAGGAAGTTGTTAAGTGTCGAATCTGAAAACGCGGCACAGCTGACTTATATAAACCATGAAACCAAATTTCAGAAATCCTTCCATTGTAGTTCCTGAGAGAAATGTGACGAAAATTTTCAACTTGGCTATCATGTCTAAAATGATACAAGTGTTCGGTAACCGGAAGTTGTTTAGTGATGAATCTGAAAACGCATTACACGGTATAGCTGACTTATATAAACCCTGAAACCAAATTTTACAAATCCTTGTGTTGTAGCTCCTGAGAAAAGTGTGACGTATTTTCAAAATGGCTATCGTTCATGTCTAAAATGATATAAGTGTCCGGTAACAGGAACTCGTTGAGTGGTGAATCTTAAAATGCATCACACGGTATAGCTGCCTTATATAAACCATAAAACCAAATAAAGAAATCTTTGCATTGTAGTTCCTGAGAAAAGTGTGACGAAAATTTTCAGATTGGCTATTATGTGTTAATCGGTAATCAGGAAGTTGTTGAGTGATGGATCTGAAAACGCATCCCACGGTATACTATTAGCTGACTTATATAAACCCTGAAACCAAATTTCAGAAATCCCTGTATTGTAGTTCCTGAGAAAAGTGTGACGAAATTTTTCAACTTGGCTATCATGTGTAAAATGATACAAGTGTTCAGTAAACAGGAAGTTCTTGAGTAATGAATCCGAAAATGCATCACACAGTATAACTGATTTATATAAAACCTTAAACCAAATTTCAGAAATTATTGTATTGTAGTTCTTAGAAAGATGCGACAAAAAATATTCATACGACGGATGGACGGACTGACGGACTGACGGACTGAAGGACACACAGAGGTATAAAAAGTCAAGAAGAAAATAACAAAGAAATGGATGCCACACTAAATTCTTAAGAATACAAATGATCCAAAATATAAAAAAACAACATACAAAACTAACAAAAAGCTAGAGGTTCCTTACTTAGAACAGGTGCAAAAATGCAGCGGTGTTAAACATGTTTCGTAAGATCTAATCTCCCCCTTTACATCTAGCCAATGTGGAATAAACAAATAAGTAAAACTAAGTTCAAAAGATGTTCGATTCCGATGTTAGAATAGTCTGCTCAAATAGTCTCATTTTTAGGTATCGACATTACTATCTACATATTTATATATTTACATTTTACCAGAACCAATAACATTTACGTTTAAGTCAGGTGTAATTGTACTGATAATATTGCAAAACAATACCTTTCAGCATTGACATCAACCATAAATTCTATAGATCGTCATCTACTTCAACAAGGTATCCGCCTCTATTGCACATTCAATCTGAAACAAACATATCGTCAGTATTATGGCATGTTGGTAATTTTGATGCAGTTAATTGATATTAGATCGATTCAGTTGCCAATAAACTTTTTAAAGTCTGAAGCAGTTACTTTTGCAATACAAACTTGGCTCGTTGAACTATTAATAACTGACAATAGAAAAGAATAATGCATTGATCTCTTTTATTATCTGGGAAATTAACGATTGAATTCTTTCAAAATAGCTGAACAGTATTTACTTAATTTTGTCTTAAAAGCACTGCATTTTGTCTAAAAAATAATCAAATCTGTTATTTCAAATACACAGATTTTTCTTTAAAAAATTGTATGTTGTTTATACATAATTTTCTGTTTTGATAATTTTTGATAATAATAATAGTCATCGATTTTTTTTTTGATTTTTTAATAATTACTGTTATGGTTGGTACATTGAAAAATGTCAAAAAGTATTATTTTACGGCCTGCAACGCGGTGACGTTACGCTTATTTCGACGTTTTGAGGTATTTCTTTTTACATGGAACACCGCATGGAATGATGTATACCTTAAAAACGGAGTCGGCGACCCTATCAATATTTTACATGATTGAAACGGAAATTTATGCACCAACAACATATCGGTTTTAACGAAAATCAATGTATTAGAAATTCGAGATTTGATGATTTAAAGACAAACATAAGAAGGTTTTTTCGCCAAAAGATTGTATTTTCTATACAAATGTTTACCTATTATGAAACAATTCAATCAGTAATATTTCAGATGGTAAAGGAGATAAATGTATTTTTTTTTATCGATTTCAGTTATAGTCCAAGGAGTCAGAGTTGTATGTAGCTTTACCAAAGTCTGTGACAATGCCCATTAACTGTAACTTTTAAACACCAATAAACACAACTAACAAATAACTTTCATTACTATATAATGCATGAGAAGTTATGTCCAAATGAAAGATTTCATGACTATATGCCGATCACAAATTGAATAACGACTGCAGTCATACTAAATATAATCATTATCTGTAAATAAAGGCAACAGTAGTATACCGCTGTTCGTAGTTCATAAATCTATTGAGAAAAAAACAAATCCGGGTTACAAACTAAAACTGAGGGAAACACATCAAATATAAGTATTAAGAGGAGAACAACGACACAACAGAAACACAACATTAAAAAGTAACACACACAGAAACGAACAATATAACAATGACCATTTCCTGACTTGGTACATGATATTTTAAGAAAAAAAATTTGGTGGATTGAACCTGGTTTTGTGGCATGCTAAACCTCCCCGCTTTTATGACAACGTTAAATATAACATTAAAATGACAACATTACATGACAGGACTACAATACAAATAAATGGGAGAACATATAGGACAAAGAATAACCAATAATAGCTTACAAAAGGTACCAGGTTTAAAATTTAATACGCTAGATGCGCGTTTTATCCACACAAGACTTACCAGTGACACTCAGATGAAAAAAGTTGGAAAGTCAAAACAAGTACAAAGTTGAAGAGCACTGAGGACCAAAGTTCCAAAAAGTTGTGCCTTATACGGCTATGGGATTCCGCCGTGGATAAGAACATCCTTATTATTTATAATAATTTATACTTTTGCAAACAGTATTTTTTATGAATTTTTATGCAAGACGTTAATGTTATTTGCTTGCCATTAAGGGTTATTACCATTTAGGAAATGAATCACATAATTTATAGAAATCAAAATATATTTGTTAAATATTCATACGATGATGTCACCTTCAGGAACAAATAAAAAAAATATAATGTCACCCGTTTCTGTTTTCCTTGTGATAAATGTCAGCGGGTAGACGATACATTGTAGATTATTACGAAATTGATTGTTACAGCTAAATCCTTTGTTTATATAGTGGAAAGTTAAATTCAAGCATGCGACTACTTTTCGTATTCTTATTTTCTATTAATTCTGTCTTTTTCATAGTGAAACATTTATGCATAGTACTTTCAAACATAGCAATCATCGCTCAAATATCTAAATAGGAATAAAAGAAAGGAGAAAGATAACAAAGGGACATTCAAACTCATTATTCGAAAATAAACTGAATATTTCATGGCAAAATAAGATCACAAACACCAATTTACAAAACACAATATAGAAAACTAAAAGACTGAGTAAAGTAATCACTCCAAAAACCGGGGGTTGATCAAGGTGGGCTCCGGACAGGAATGTTGTCGTAAATTTTCAAAGAATGAACAGAAAGCAGTAGACAAAGAATATGCACATACCTTTGTGGTATTCCAAGTTGTCAAATCATAGCTAATATAATAACAACTTTTACCATGCAATATCCAGTCGACGGGACAAACTACAATTAAGATAAAACACTCCATATAAGATAAGTAATGCAGACTATGCAATTAAAGTAATGCCAGCTGGTCACTTAGTCTACTACATTATGATAAGTTCATCCCCGTTAAGTGCCTTCTAGTTAATAACTATCGAGGATATATCTAACAATTAAAGCATGAAAAATACATTTCTTTTAAAGTTTTGCAATAACAGACATATTGAATGATTGATCGATGTCTAGTTGCAAATATTTCAGAACGAGAAGAAATTAACAACAGATATGTTCTGTAATAGGGCCCTTTTCTGCGGAAAATGCCTGTACTAAGTCAGGAATATGGCAGTTGTTTTCCACTTGTTCCGGTGACTGATACCTTTTGATTTTGTTAAATTTTAAAGAATTCAGATTTTTGAATTTGCCTAGGAGTTCAGTATTATTGTTTGACTTTTTTAGGATATCTTACGACTCCTCTAACTCGATTTATTTACATATCTGCTTTTGGAGTACACGTTTTTTTCTGCCTCTGCAATATTCGCATTAATCTTTTTTAAACCTAACGAAGAAAATAAAACCTTCTAATATTTAGATTTTAAATAATATTCAGTGTAAAATTAAAGTCATAGCATAACAATAAATAAACTGATTTAAATATATCAATAAAAAGACTATGCTTTAACCATAGCAGTAAATAGACTATTCTTTAACTGTTTAACCATAACAATAAATTAATATACGAGTACTATACTTTAAACATAACACTTGAAAAATAACAATAAATAGATTACCATGGTAAAAGAAATAATTAACCATAAGATGCAATGTTTAATCAACTAAAAAAATATTAAAAATTACCTCCGCGACTTAGAAATTTAAATTTAAGTTTTTTAATTAAATGATATATTGGTAAACTTGTTTTACTCAGTATAATGGTTCCATAAAAAGCGGATATTATTATTTCAAAATAGTTCAAAATATGAAAATATTTTATACAAGTGACAACAAGTATTCAAGAAAAAATTCTGAATTAAGAAAATATAAACTCAAAGGAAAGACAGATACATATGAATTAATTCAATTAAAGTAGTATTGCTTTAAATCTTTCCGATTTTTATTACGTCTAAAATAAATATTTCTTGCAAGTGGTTGATTTTAATTTTATTCACGGCAATTTTTCATACAAAAAAAATGGAATTTTGGATTTAAGCAAAATATTCAACCCAAATTTATTATTTGCAAACAGTTGTTGAACAGGCATGAATATTATTTCCGTAATAATTTTAATCAAAATCAGTTTCTTACCTTTAAAGTTAGCGCAATTAGTGTTACAATCAGCAACTTCTGACTGTACAGAACCGTAGCTGTAGACAACAATTACACATACACACCAAAGATAAGTCATGTCCGTATTACCAGAAGGCAAAGTAAACCTACAATATTTAACTTTTATAACAGTTCTTCGACAAGGAAACTTCCGTCTTATTTCTAATTCGGCTCAATCTGGTTTTTTTACTGTTTTTGCTGATAACATGCTTTAATGGTACCTATGGTATAAAATAATAACAAAATACTTAAAATATACGGACGTGAAAATATTATGTTATGAGATGTCAAACTGTACCCCTATTGAAGAACAAGAGCAGATATGTGTTTGCGATACTAACATGCCCTGATTATTTTTAACAAACATGTTTGTGTAAAAACATGGAAATTCTGTCTAGTTTGTTTTGGTTTTTTTTGCAGAAAATATTGAGGATATTTCAAAGATTTGACACTTTAGAATTTGAAATATAAAGGATCTCTCAAATAATTTCAATGAAATGTAAGTTTTTCTTGTAATTTCTTGAACTATGTTTAAATACATTTTCGTAAATCTTTTCTTATTTTACATCGCGGTCATAGATGCAAATATAGTGGAATTATATGCGACTGTCATACCAGTGAGAGGTTAATCTAGCTATGAAACCATGGTTTAATTTACAAATTTCCACATAATAAAATACCTGTATCAAGTCTTGACAGCTGTTTTCCATTCGTTTGATGTGTTTGAGCATTTGATTTTGAAATATTGAAGGGACTTTCTGTTTTGAATTCTCCATGAAGTTTGGTACTTTAACTCTGCTTTTTCCAAAAAGAATTTCATAAAGAGATTTACGAGGCATTGACGTTTACATTTTCACGGTTTTGCAAGAACTTTTAGACTTGTATTTACTATAAGTGACAAAACAACTGCTTATACCATTTGAATGAATTTACCTAACACCAAAAATAAATTTTAAAATGGCAATTGGTGAGCACAAGGCTTTATAAGATATATTATTAGCTACTGCTTAGCTTTAGTATACAAGTATGGCCTCTGTATGAGGTCAATACAAGGCTATATTGACCCGAAAGAAGTATATTGACTGATATATCCTGTATTGACCTCATACATTGGCTATAATTGTTATATTATTAATTTCTGACCATATTTGTATCAAAATCGTCATTTGATTTTGTTGGAATTTTATAGATATCATATTGTCTCCTAGACATTAACAACATATAAGTTGTTATTTCATTTACTTTTATATATTTTTTTTTATATCTTATTTTCTATTTCAAGATTTTTTTCTTCTTCAAATAATATATCTTTTTTTAAACTGTTAACAATCATTACATGACGTCACAAAGTATGTCGGTTTTTAGGTATTCTAAAAATAACTGTGCAATATGCGTTATGCTATCCACCGTTTTCTATCTATCTTCGAAAATATAGTTTCACATGTGACTATCTCTGAACGAATCAAATTAGTTAAAATATTCGAATTAATAATATTAATCGATATCATATAAGTGAGAGGTTTTGCTAGCTATATAACCAGGTTTAACCCGCCATGTTCTGCATAAGTAAATGCATGTTCCAATGACAGTTGTTATATTTTCGTTTGATGTGTTTGAGCTTTTGCCATTTGATTAGGATCTCTCCTTTTTGAATTTTCATCGGAGTTCAGTATTTTTGTGATTTAGCTTTTTAGATTATTATTATACTAAAGTCGATTGCGATGACCAAATTTTGCAGGCAAGGACAAAAAAAATATGAACAGGGAAAAGGTTAATCAGTGCTTTCGTTAATTGAAGCAGTTTATGAAATAATCATGTTGTGTCGTTAATTTGAAATTTTACAATATCTTTATCAAGTAAAATCTGATTATCTATTTATTGGAATGTCTATGTGCGATCTTTATTTTGGAATACTTTTTCTGTCTTTTTAAACAAGCTAAGCAAAGTGTGCTTAATCAAATTTTTACTAATTAATAATAATATCATTTTACTACGCACTATTACATCCTTTGATTTGAATGTTCCAGAATCATTTGAATCTGCATTGGATATGGTGAGTGAAGGAGTAGATGATGTACTGCCGCTGTATTAGATGTTGACTGTTCTCTCCCAGGTAACACTTGTTACTATAGATGGTGGACGATACAGTACATTATAACGTCACAGTACTTCCTGAAATGACTGAGTAGGATATCTGTGTAATGGCACTGTCAGAAAAGCTGAAAAAAAACAAAAGAAAAGAGTAATATTATTTCTTTTACTCTGTGTAATAAAGATTTCCTGGAGTTCGGAAATTTGAAATGAGTTGTTGCACGTTTACTGTTAAGCCCTTTGAGATTTTACTGCATGGTATTTGCTTGTTGCTGTAGAACGTTCGTCGATTTAAGGTAGATCGGTTCACTTTAAATCGATTTAAGGGCCAATGTGAACGCTTTGAATTGATCTCGAATCTGTCTTAACTAAAACACCAAAAGAGGTATTTTAACAGACCTTTGTGTGCATGCAAGTAAAAAACAATAATGAAAAAATGTTGTCTTCGCCGTAGTATACATATGCAAAATCTATGTCTTCTTTTTTTCTATTGATTATTTTAAGAGCCGCATAATTTCTTCATGTTGTAACTTCCTTTAACACTACAGGTTTTTGTTTAAAAATTAAGGAAACCTGCAAGAACACCAAAAGAAAATCATTGACATTACTGCAAAGACTATAAGATACTGTGTAATCATGCACCACTAGTACTTACTTCCAGTAATAGACGGCTGATTAGTTGTACTCTGTCCTGTTCCTACACTGTTGTCAACTTGATGGCAAAACATGTGTAAATTCCTTCATCGCTTTGTGCTGCATTTCATATGACAAGGTACGTGTGCCGGAAGTACTGCCACTGTTGGTGTTGATGTGAAAAAGTGATGTAAGATACCAAAAAGAGAATACCTAACTCATACCACAAAAAAACCATGTCCCTTTCAAGATTATAAAAAACAAAAAGCAATTGTTTCAATTTTGCAAGAATTGAAATAGATTCAACGTAACTTATACTACTTTTCAACAATATTTTTTTCCCGATTGAGTTTAATACCTGGAAGCATTAAGCTAAAGAATCAAAAACAAAATAGTGTATTGATTCAGGCATCTAGATAATAACAATATATCTATATTAAGAAGAAAAAAACTTTTGGATCCACCAGTTCAATACTTTAGAACCTGATGGTCTAAAAGAAAAAGATGAGAAAAGGTACATTAAAGATAAAGAATAAGTTTATAAAGTGACATAGTCGTTCATATCTCTGTGATATTGGCCAATGGACGTTTAAAACTGTCACTACTGAATATATATAAAAATGGAACTTCATCAAATTGATTTATCAAGCAGTTAAATTAAACGTACAATGAGCTGTAAAAGATAATACACCCAATCTCACCTGGAGAGTTGCACGTCCGATAAAGCTTGTTTCTCCAGCGAAATATTTTTTTATTTATATTGCAATTTGATATTTACATACTTAACAGTATGTTAAAATTACATTGTAGACAATTAATAAGCATCTAACAACAGTGTTCATTTATTTTTGTAAATACAAATCATATTTTTTGAGATCTGATTTTATTCTCAGAAATATTTTCGTTTATACATATTATATACATTTTAAAACAAATATGTAAAATTAGCACGCCAATCAGACATCCTTTGACAATTATAATTCTTTGTTTATCTAATATGACTTCTAAAAAGCAATTTCTTTCATGCGCTACCGTAAATATATCGTACCAAATTGGTGTTTTTTCTTTAATGTAAAGGATGTTGTTACTCAATAATTTCTTTATTATTTGTTATTGGCTTTAAGCCATCTGTCAGTAACTGCGTGTACTCAAAGATGTATATTTAGTCTTTTTTGCTATGAGGAAAAGATATCTTTCCTACCACGTCTGCGGTCTGTGTTTTTGTTTGGTGTACTTCTGATTTGAATCTGTCTGATGAGTTAAACCTTTGTCCACTTATTTTTATAGTTTGTTATTCTGTTGTACTGGAATACAGCTGTTCCGAGTAAGTAGGGGGTAGACGACTCACAAACATTTTTAACTCCGATATATTCTTAATGTAGGAATTCGTTATTTTTGATACTACACCATGGGAAACTTAGGTTTAATTTTAAGAAATATTTTAACTTTTTAATCATACCTTCAACAACATTTAAAGAAGTTGATGTGCTACTTCCAGTTCCTACATTGTTGGTAGCAGAACAAATATATTGTCCGATATCATTCAAGTCAGCATTGTTGATACTAAGTGATGGTGAACTTACAGTACTACCACTGTATTTACCAGATCCGACACCAATGTTTGTAGTTACTCCATTATGTGTTCTCTGCCACTGGACACTAGAAGGCGAAGGGTTCTCTGTTACAGTACATACAAGTGTTATAGTTTGTGCAAGATAAACAGTGTATGATGATTGTTGTATTTGTACAACAGGAGTACCTTTATAAAGAATACAGGGCATGTATACTTGATACCAAAAAAATATACGGTGACCTATAGTTGTTAATTTCTGTGTCATTTTGGTCTCTTGTGGACAATTGTCTCATTAGAAACATACCACATCTTCTTTTTGATATTCACGTCTTATAAACATGGGTTTTTCAAGTCAAAGGACTCTTTTGTGCAAAAACAGTGATTTCATTATCAAATAAAGATAACAGTAGTATTGGAATAAAGATCAATGGTAAAGCAACCCAACACCACAATATACGAATGTACCTAACATTGATCTTCAGCTTAAAATAAACAGCAAGAGAATTTCAGGTTTTTACTAAAATGTGCAACTGACTGTATTTGATCCAATCTACAATGTCCCATTCCTATAAAAAGAAGATGAGGAGTATTTATCAGTAAGACAGCAAACCTAACAACAAAAATTACTGAAAGGCATCTAAGGGTATATACCTGTGGTTCACACTTCATTTAGGTTGTGATTAATGTCACAATATTCAAAGACTGAGAGGCATTATAAAAAAAATATTGTTCAGTCCAAACAAACCATCAATATAAAAATTCCTCTGAAAATAGAGATACAAATCTATTTGAGGATTAATAGGCAAAAACAGCGACATAGTTTTCTGAATATCTACTATTACAGACTCAGTTTGCCAAGGATTTACTTTATATAATATTGCAGGCAAAATGAAGACTAACTACAGATAACAGGCAATAACAAACCGTTTTCTCAGGACTAACTGCAGATAACAGGAAAGAACAAAAAGTTTTCTAAGGATTTACTGCAGATAACAGGTAATAACAAATAGTTTTCTAAGGATTAACTGCAGATAATAGGCAATAACAAACAGTTTTCTAAGGATTTACTGCAGATAACAGGAAATTACAGACAGTTTTAATAAGGATTTACTGTAAATAACAGGCAATAACAGATGAAGCATTTCTTGATTTCAATCTAAAAAGAAATCAATCTGTATTAACTGTATGACTCATTTAATTGGAAAAGGATATACTAACTGAGAAAAATACATTTTCTTCAAACAAAAAGTGTAGACGACATTGAAAATTGCTTTCCTTTAGAATGAAATTGTCAAAATGGAGGAAACAACAAACTTCATTTGTGTGAAAGATTTTCATTTTAAATCAAAACTGATGATAAGATGTATAATCTTCTGAATCACTTTCTGCTACCTTAGATATTAACAGAGATGGAGTATTAGGAGTACTAACACCGTATGTATTGGTGTTGGTTGTGCTTGTTATTGTCGTTACTGAACCATCAATATTCCCTTCCCATTGTACTGATGTGACAGGGAGATTGGAGGTTACAGTGCAAACAAAAGTGATAGAATCACCAATTGTAATGAAATATGATGGCTGGTGTACAGTTACTGTAGGTTGGGCTGAAAAAACAAAATTTACAAGATCTTCCTTACCACTGAAATGGTACTATCATAAAATATAAAACCACATCACTTATGCTTATTTGTCTTATAAATGACACTGCATACAAAAAAGGAACAATTCCCTTCACTGTTATATGAAACTTCCATGTAGCTATATTTGGATAGTGAATGCATATTAGCATTGTAGAAAAATTCACAAAGTATAAAATATATTTAATTGCATTTCAAAAGTCCAAACATATTGTCTGCAAATGCAATATTGACATGTATCAATTATCAAAATATCGAAATAAAATCATAGCTATAACCAAACAGAATGAAATTTTAAGAACATTAGCACTTCCAGTAACAGACAGTTGTGTATATGTACTTTGTCCAGTTCCTACACTGTTGGAGGCAAAACATGTGTAAAATGCTACATCACTTTGGTCTGCATTAAAGATAGTCAGAGATGGTGTGCCCGCAGTGCTGCCACTATACTTGTTGGTGTTGGTTGTGGATCTAATTTGTGTTATGGGTTCACCAATATTCATTTGCCAGTAAACATCATTGACAGTGAGTATAGATGTAACAGTGCATACCAAGATCACAGAACCACCAGTGGTGACTGAATATGATGGTTGTTGAACTTGAACTGTTGGCACAGCTTAAACAAAAACATAAAAAAGTATAATTGATGACAGATCTTTTTCTTTTACCGATGATTATTTTTATTTTTATTTGTTTATTTTTATCTTTATTTATACCTTTGGCTAATTGATAAAAACTGAAACGTCGAATAGAAATACATCGTATAAAAAAGAAATTATTAAATGATTGCCAATCAGACAACCTCCCACAAAATGTCAAATGAAGTACTGTTAGAAAGTTTGAACACCTGTACGGGCTTCAACAATGAGAAAAAAAACATACCGTATATACGGCTATAGAAGGTACCAACATCAACTATATGAAATAATTTAATTGATAAAACATATTGCAATACTTATGACAAAACAATCCAGGAAAAAAAACATATGACTAACACTACTAACGACAACCGCAGTTGTTCATTTTTCTTACTTTTGCACAGGTTTATGAGGGCAAATTTGACTACATACTTTTCGAAATAATATGATATATTGCTGTAGTTCAAATCAATATTTTCTTTGGATTGAAAAAAAAACTTAAACGTCAGTGGCAGCTTATGAAATTCCTCCAGTTACCAAATAACTTGTTTTTTCAAACATACAACTCACAGAGATATTTTATCAAATAAAGGACAATGCACAAATTGAAGAAAACTTATGGTGGAATATTTGGCTAGTGCACTCCTGTCATTTCCTAGGGATTTTCTTCTATGTGACAATAACTATAGATAACGGTACTTATTATTGAGAAATAAGGAATTTTGCTTTCAACTTTTCTAAGGAGTTTTTTATTTTTATTTTACTTTTTACAATACACACAAAGTAGGAGTATACCCCTAAGAAAAAGAGTAGAGACAGTAACCACAATAAATGAGCCTTTAATTTGACCTTTTCAAAACTCTAGTTGTTTGAGTCTATTTAATGTAAAATTGAAAATGGAAATTGGGAATGTCTCAAAGAGACAACAACCCGAACAAACAGCAGAAAACAGTCGAAGGCCGACAATAGATCTTTAACACATGGGGAAAATCCCGCATCCGAAGGCCTGTTTCAGTGTATGTATTGCTCAATGTTTAAAATTTTCGAAAGGTGATAAAACATTTGTTTGTCAGCTTCATTCAGTATAACTATATAAAAATGACATAAAAACGATTTCATTTTAGTTAATTAGCCCTGAAACTGTATTCTTATCACCTTATTTTATGACTTGAAAAGTGGCATAACCTCTCGTCCATTGAACGTTCGGTTGAAACCTAAAGAATATGGTATATAAAGAAACATTGAGAAATAATATGTTTTGGCTAGGAGTGAAGCCACTTTGGGTATAGAAAGAAATATTGAGAAATAATATGTTTTGGCTAGGAGTGAAGCCACTTTTAATTTAGTAAACAACTGCCATAATTTTTTCCAAATATTAGTTAAATTCAGGGTGTTAGGGATGTCTCCAAATGTATGACGCCAGAAATAAGATTGAAAAGATCTGCATTATGGGTTATTGAAATGGGCAGCCGATTTTCAAAAAGTAATGATTGATTACAGATAAACAATAGACACTAAAAATCTACTTAATGCTATTTCGTGGCGGCCAGTTTTTATTGGTGGAGGAAGCCGGAGTGCCCTTAGAAAACCACCGACTTTCGATAGGGAATATGGTAATAAGCATTGTGTATAACTTCCATAACATTATGATGAGACAAACTAAATTAAGAGACTGAAACAAATGTTTTAGTTAGTACATCACTTTGGTCTGCATTAAATATAGTTAGAAATGAGGTACCAGTTGTATTGTAAATTATAGATCTAACAGTAAATACAGAATTTGATAGTTGTTGAATGTGAAAATTGGGTACAGCTTTAATTAATGATATTACCATTTTTATTTCTCCTGCCATGATTCGACATTGAAAAATAAGAGATTTACATAGATACTATTTTTCCTATTTTAATTTTCATTAAAAACTTATTTTTGTTATATATTTATCCTCTTAATAAAGAAGGTTATTAAGTGAAGGTAAGTGATCGGTCAAACTAATAAAAACGACTTATACTGTACACTATATATAAACCTACTTCCTGTAACAGACAGTGGGGTAGTTGTACTTTGTCCAGTTCCTACACTGTTAGTGGCAACACATGTATAAGTTCCTACATCACTTTGTGCTGCATTAAAGATAGTCAGAGATGGTGTGCCAGAAGTGCTGCCACTATATTTGTTAGTGTTGGTTGTGGATCTTATTTGTGTTACACTACCACCAACATTTCTTTGCCAGTAAACATCAGACACAGCAAGATTAGATGACACAGTACATACCAAGGTTACAGTATTACCAGAAGTAACAGAATAGGATGGCTGTTGAACTTGAACAGTTGGTACAGCTATAATATATAACAATAATATGTTAATATTACATTCAATGAATTTAAATTGTAAATGATTGAAGAGACATACAAGAGAACTCACTGAAATAAAATTCATTTAGTAATAGAATCTTTTTTTTAATTAAGTGTTCTATTATGAATTCCTGTTTTTTTATACTGATTCATCCTCTTCGAAGTGAAGGTCATTTAAATAAGTGTAGATACATAATCAGTAGAACTGTCAAATAGATTAATACTGAACATTATATATAAACCTACATCCAGTAACAGACAGTGTAGTAGTTGAACTCTGTCCAGTTCCCACACTGTTGGTAGCAAAACATGTGTAAGTTCCTACGTCATTTTGGTCTGCATTAAATATGGTTAAAGATGGTGTGCCAGTAGTACTGCCACTATATTTGTTGGTGTTTGTTGAAATTTGTGTTGTGCCTCCACCATTATTTCTTTGCCAGTAAACGTTGTTGACAGTGAGTGTTGATGTAACAGTACACACCAAGGTTACAGAGCTACCAGTGTTGACGGAATATGAGGGTTGTTGAACTTGAACTGTTGGTACAGCTAAAATGAATCATAACAAATATCATTGATCAATTAATTATATTATAGAAATTTTTCTTCTACCAATGTTTATTTTGAATTATCATAATATTTTCGACAAAATGATTAAACCAAAAGGTTCCCTATGCACATATAGTGTATAAACATTGGTACTGTAAATGTTAATTTCACTTTTATCTTATCAAGAAATGATGAAAGGCACCAAATAAAAGATTTGTTATACACTGACAAGCCAACATATATTTGAGAAAAAATCACAACACTATTATGAAAATCAATCTTCTATAAGTGTTTTGGTGAAACCTACTTCCTGTAACAGACAGTTGAGTAGTTGTACTCTGTCCAGTTCCTATACTGTTAGTGGCAAAACATGTGTAAGTTGCTACATCATTTTGGTCTGCATTGGAGATAGTCAGAGATGGTGTGCTTGTTGTAATGCCACTATATTTGTTGGTGTTGGTTGTGGATCTTATTTGTGATATGCTACCACCAACATTTCTTTGCCAGTAAACATCAGTGACAGCAAGATTAGACGACACAGTACATACCAAGGTTACAATATTACCAGTAGTAACAGAATAGGATGGCTGTTGAACTTGAACAGTTGGTACAGCTATAATATATAACAATATTATGTTAATATTACGTTCAATGAATTTAAATTGTAAATGATTGAAGAGACATACAAGAGAACTCAATGAAATAAAATGCATTCAGTAATAGAATTTTTTTTTTAATTAAGTGTTCTATTATGAATTCCTGTTTTTTTTATACTTATTCATCCTCTTCGAAGTGAAGGTCATTTAAATAAGTGTAGATACATAATCAGTAGAACTGTCAATTAGATTAATACTGAACATTATATATAAATCTACATCCAGTAACAGACAGTGTAGTAGTTGAACTCTGTCCAGTTCCCACACTGTTGGTAGCAAAACATGTGTAAGTTCCTACATCATTTTGGTCTGTATTAAATAGGGTTAAAGATGGGTGCCAGTAGTACTGCCACTATATTTGTTGGTGTTTGTTGAAATTTGTGTTGTGTCTCCACCATTATTTCTTTGCCAGTAAACGTTGTTGACAGTGAGTGTTGATGTAACAGTACACACCAAGTTTACAGAGCTACCAGTGTTGACGGAATATAGAGGGTTGTTGAACTTGAACTGTTGGTACAGCTAAAATGAATCATAACAAATATCATTGATCAACTAATTATATTATAGAAATTTTTCTTCTACCAATGTTTATTTTGAATTATCATAATATTTTGGACAAAATGATTAAACCAAAAGGTTCCCTATGCACATATAGTGTATAAACATTGGTACTGTAAATGTTAATTTCACTTTTATCTTTTCAAGAAATGATGAAAGGCACCAAATAAAAGATTTGTTATACACTGACAAGCCAACATATATTTGAGAAAAAATCACAACACTATTATGAAAATCAATCTTCTATAAGTGTTTTGGTGAAACCTACTTCCTGTAACAGACAGTTGAGTAGTTGTACTCTGTCCAGTTCCTACACTGTTAGTGGCAAAACATGTGTAAGTTGCTACATCATTTTGGTCTGCATTGAAGATAGTCAGAGATGGTATGCTTGTTGTACTGCCACTATATTTGTTGGTGTTGGTTGTGGATCTTATTTTTGATATGCTACCACCAACATTTCTTTGCCAGTAAACATCAGTGACAGCAAGATTAGACGACACAGTACATACCAAGGTTACAGCATTACCAGTAGTAACAGAATAGGATGGCTGTTGAACTTGAACAGTTGGTACAGCTATAATATATAACAATATTATGTTAATATTACATTCAATGAATTTAAATTGTAAATGATTGAAGAGACATACAAGAGAACTCAATGAAATAAAATTCATTCAGTAATGGAATCTTTTTTTTTAATTAAGTGTTCTATTATGAATTCCTGTTTTTTATACTTATTCATCCTCTTCGAAGTGAAGGTCATTTAAATAAGTGTAGATACATAATCAGTAGAACTGTCAATTAGATTAATACTGAACATTATATATAAACCTACATCCAGTAACAGACAGTGTAGTAGTTGAACTATGTCCAGTTCCCACACTGTTGGTAGCAAAACATGTGTAAGTTCCTACATCATTTTGGTCTGCATTAAATATGGTTAAAGATGGTGTGCCAGTAGTACTGCCACTATATTTGTTGGTGTTTGTTGAAATTTGTGTTGTGCCTCCACCATTATTTCTTTGCCAGTAAACGTTGTTGACAGTGAGTGTTGATGTAACAGTACACACCAAGGTTACAGAGCTACCAGTGTTGACGGAATATGATGGTTGTTGAACTTGAACTGATGGTACAGCTAAAATGAATCATAACAAATATCATTGATCAATTAATTATATTATAGAAATTTTTCTTCTACCAATGTTTATTTTGAATTATCATAATATTTTGGACAAAATGATTAAACCAAAAGGTTCCCTATGCACATATAGTGTATAAACATTGGTACTGTAAATGTTAATTTCACTTTTATCTTTTCAAGAAATGATGAAAGGCACCAAATAAAGATTTGTTATACACTGACAAGCCAACATATATTTGAGAAAAAATCACAACACTATTATGAAAATCAATCTTCTATAAGTGTTTTGGTGAAACCTACTTCCTGTAACAGACAGTTGAGAAGTTGTACTCTGTCCAGTTCCTACACTGTTGGTGGCAACACATGTGTAAGTTGCTACATCATTTTGGTCTGCATTAAAGATAGTCAGAGATGGTGTGCCAGTAGAACTGCCACTATATTTGTTGTTGTTGGTTGTGGATCTAATTGTTGTTATGCTTCCACCAATATTTCTTTGCCAGTAAACATCATTGACAGCAAGGTTAGATGTTACAGTACACCCCAAGGTAACAGAGCTACCAGTGTTGACGGAATATGAGGATTGTTGAACTTGAACTGTTGGCACAGCTAAAATGAATCATAACAAATATCATTGATCAATTAATTATATTATAGAAATTTTTCTTCTACCAATGTTTATTTTGAATTATCATAATATTTTGGACAAAATGATTAAACCAAAAGGTTCCCTATGCACATATAGTGTATAAACATTGGTACTGTAAATGTTAATTTCACTTTTATCTTTTCAAGAAATGATGAAAGGCACCAAATAAAAGATTTGTTATACACTGACAAGCCAACATATATTTGAGAAAAAATCACAACACTATTATGAAAATCAATCTTCTATAAGTGTTTTGGTGAAACCTACTTCCTGTAACAGACAGTTGAGTAGTTGTACTCTGTCCAGTTCCTACACTGTTAGTGGCAAAACATGTGTAAGTTGCTACATCATTTTGGTCTGCATTGGAGATAGTCAGAGATGGTGTGCTTGTTGTACTGCCACTATATTTGTTGGTGTTGGTTGTGGATCTTATTTGTGATATGCTACCACCAACATTTATTTGAAAGGCACCAAATAAAAGATTTGTTATACACTGACAAGCCAACATATATTTGAGAAAAAATCACAATACTATTATGAAAATCAATCTTCCATAAGTGTTTTGGTGAAACCTACTTCCTGTAACAGACAGTTGTGTAGTTGTACTCTGTCCAGTTCCTACACTGTTGGTGGCAACACATGTGTAAGTTGCTACATCATTTTGGTCTGCATTAAAGATAGTCAGAGATGGTGTGCCAGTAGAACTTCCACTATATTTGTTGTTGTTGGTTGTGGATCTAATTGTTGTGATGCTTCCACCAATTTTCTTTGCCAGTAAACATCATTCACAGCAAGGTTAGATGTAACAGTACACCCCAAGGTAACAGAGCTACCAGTGTTGACGGAATATGAGGATTGTTGAACTTGAACTGTTGGCACAGCTAAAATGAATCATAACAAATATCATTGATCAATTAATTATATTATAGAAATTTTTCTTCTACCAATGTTTATTTTGAATTATCATAATATTTTGGACAAAATGATTAAACCAAAAGGTTCCCTATGCACATATAGTGTATAAACATTGGTACTGTAAATGTTAATTTCACTTTTATCTTTTCAAGAAATGATGAAAGGCATCAAATAAAAGATTTGTTATACACTGACAAGCCAACATATATTTGAGAAAAAATCACAACACTATTATGAAAATCAATCTTCTATAAGTGTTTTGGTGAAACCTACTTCCTGTAACAGACAGTTGAGTAATTGTACTCTGTCCAGTTCCTACATTGTTGGTGGCAACACATGTGTAAGTTGCTACATCATTTTGGTCTGCATTAAAGATAGTCAGAGATGGTGTGCCAGTAGAACTGCCACTATATTTGTTGTTGTTGGTTGTGGATCTAATTGTTGTTATGCTTCCACCAATATTTCTTTGCCAGTAAACATCATTGACAGCAAGGTTAGATGTAACAGTACACCCCAAGGTAACAGAGCTACCAGTGTTGACGGAATATGAGGATTGTTGAACTTGAACTGTTGGCACAGCTACAATGAAACACAAACAAAATATAATTAATAACAAATCTTTCCTATTTTCAATATCTACTTTGAATTGTCTTCATGATTGATAAAAACTGAAACATCAAATAATATAAAAATTAGGAGTTGTGGTAATATTTCCATTGAAACAACAACAAATGAAGTAGATTTAAGAATTATAGGCAACTGTACTGCCTTCAACAATGAGAAAAACCTATATGGTATATCAGGCTTAAAAACACCTTATGTAAGAATCCTGGGTTTCGATTGGTTGATAGCCAGTGTATTTTTCACAAATTTACTGTTATCAAATGAATATCGTTCATTTTTTAACAACGCCGGGGTATATGCAAAAAGGATGTGTCCTTTTTATCCTCTCTGCTATGGTATTTGGCAAAAAATACTCTATTTGACTGGACGCTTGTAACGTCACGATGATACATTTTAAGTAAAATTTTGTTTGTTGGCTGGAAAAGTATATATAGTTAGGCAGTTTGAACTATGGTTGTAACAATGCACACCGAGTAGGATTCTATCCCCATGTAAAAGAGTAGAGGTAAAACTAAAATGTATGGCCCTGTAAATGTGAATTTTTTAAACTCTAGTTGCTTGAGTAAATCTAATGTGTATGTATTGCTCAATGTATTATTAATTGTTGATGTCACAGTACATACCAAGGTGACAGAGCTACCAGTGGTGACGGAATATGAAGGTTGTTGTATAGAAACATTTGGTAAACCTTCCAAGAAAGAAAATGTACAATATATTGGAGTTTTAGAAGGTTCACAAATATGTCAAATACATGACCCATTCAAGATTAAAGCACAACTCTTTAAAATTCAGTTTCACATCAAAAGAATCGCTAATCGTTCCAATTTTGCAAGTATTATATATATATATACTAAATAAATAAATGATTTGGAAAATACGTTGAAGGTATAAAAAGTCATGAGAATTCCGAATGCAATTAGGTTCTATCCGGGCACTCTGGTTCTAAACCTTGGTTCCACCTGGGATTTTTTGGTTCTGAACCTTGGTTCTATCCGGGTTCTTTCGTTCGAAACCATGGTAACTGGTTCAACATCGGGTTGTTTGGTTATAGCAACCCAACTTCTTGGTTCCATCTGGGTTCTATTCTAGATCATTCTAATGTTCCCGTTGATCTTGGAAAAGATAACCGCAAGTATCCGAATAAAAATATAAAGTAGGTCAAAGACGCTAAAATTGTTTTATAACATTAAACAGTTCAGCCTCGACGGTAAAGGAAGCTGTAAGGTATTTATCTTCTCATTTTAATTATTTTGATTAGGAAACTAGATAAAAATAAAGCATCGTACATATTTAAAAAAAACCCCGAAATATACAGTATATTGATCATCCTTTTATTTAATTCAGTCGTTCTGTTTTCATTTATTTTCATTTAATACTCATCCTTTATTTCTGTTAATATTTCTAGAAGTTTTAAAACCATCCAATTAGGACATGTCGTTCAATTGGCCAACAATATGTGCATCTAGCCACTTGACCAGCTGCAGCCCACTTGCACATATATTTGATTGCACATTTATTTTCAAGTTCGACAGAATTTTATTTAATTGGCGTTGTAATAATGTCAGATTTGATCGAAATACATGTGACGTATATGTAACAAATCGTTTTGTTCGAAATAGAATGTTAAAAGACCACATAAAAAGAAAGTGATGATCAAATTAAGTTTGTAAGCTTTAATTACTAGTAGGTGAAAAATAAGCTATAAAATATTACAAAAATGTATATGCATAATAAATTTGTCAAATTTGATGCTCCTTGTGAAAGGCATGCATATAATCATTCGGCCCAAAATAAAGAAATCAAAATTAAGATTGAATAGTTTTAAAATACAATTGTGTGTGTATAAATGACAGTGCTCGTGCCAGCATAATAGTCAGTAGAGGAACAAAGAGTTACCCTAGTCCGTCCGTCCCGAACGTCCCAAAAAAAAATGGGTTCCGTTCTCCTAACTTTAGTTTGCCTCAACCAAATGCTACAAAACTTATACACAATATAAAAAGAAGATGTGGCATAAGTGCCAATGAGAACTCTCGACAAGAGACCAAATTACACAGAAATTAACAACTATAGGTCACCATACGGCCTTCAACAATGTGCAAAGTCCATACCGCATAGTAAGCTATAGAAGACACCGAAATGACAATGTAAAAAAATTCAAACGAGGAAAGAAACGGACAAATTTATGTACAAAATATGAACGAAAAACAAATATATAACACATGAACAAACTACAACCACTGAATTACAGGCTCCTGGCTTTGGACAGACACAAACATTAAAAAAGGCAGTTAAAAAGATGTTAGCGGGATCCCCAGCCTCCTACTAATGTGGCATGAGTGCCAGTGAGAACTCTCCACAAGACACTAGACGACACAGACATTAAAAACTGGTGGTCATCATACGGCCTTCAACAATGAACAAAGTCCATACCGCATTGTCAGTTATTAAAGGCACCGAAATGACAATGTAAAACAATTCAAACGAGAAAAGAAACGGACAAATTTATGTACAAAAAATGAACGAAAAACAAATATATAACACATGAACAAACGACAATCACTGAATTACAGGCTCCTGACCTGCGACAGTCACATACATACCGAATAAGGCGGGGTTGAACATGTTAGCGGGATCCCCACCACCCCCAACCTGGGATAATGTTTATAACCACACAACACAAAATCATGGTAGCGTCACTTTTACCGTTCATGAGTTTTCTTGTCCCTTTAAAAAATAGAAAACGCTGAATTGTTCGTTTCCATTCTCTTAAATAAGTTTGACTCAATCAAATGTTATAAACCTTATACACAATGCTTATTACCCCATAACACAGATCTATCAAGTTCTATATTGGGTGGCGTCACTGTTTATGAGTTATTAGATGTAAGAAGATGTGATACGAGTACCAATGATACAAATGTCAACACGGAGCCTTAAGATATGAAAAATGTTAAATAATTATGTTGTTTCCGTTCTTTAACTTTAGTTTGCCACAACCAAATGTTTTGAAAACTATACACAATGCTTATGGTCACAAAACGGTCAAAATTAAGTGAATCCTGCATCTATATGTGGAAGTTTACTCATGGTTTTTTTTCACAAGCAGGGGCATCACTGGCAAATAGACATATTCTACATTTATTTCAGTAAACAGCTTATTTACTTCCATTGAATTCTACTTCTAATAGAATTAACTTACATATTTTTTTTCAGGAGCTCGGTGCAGTTTGGTAACAGACAGTGATGTTTCAAGTAACATGTGACCAGCATAACAAAGTGTTTCACTAGATTAAGCCCTCTGTCTAAGTGTACTTTAAATGTTCTTTGCACTGAGTTCAGTTATTGATATGCGTATACCTTCTGTGTGAATTTCTAAGATGTAAAAACAGACTATCCTAAGCTACATGTCCATGAAATAAAATCTAAAGTAAAATGGTTGAAACATTTTGCATTATCTATCACAACTGGCAGCACATGTTGCTACTGAAACAGTAAATGTTCTCTCTACCTTTTTCACGGAAATTAAAGGATTTAGTTTTCAGTTGAATCAAACATTCTTTTAAAAAAAATGAGAATGGAAATGTGGAATGTGTAACAGAGACAGTAACATGACAATAGAACAGAAAGCATTCGAAGGCCACCATGCAATGGGTCTTTAACCAAGCGAGAAAATCTCTCGCCCGGAGGCGGGCTTCCGATGGCCCCTAAACAAAATGTGAACTAGTTCAACCTCCAAAACATAAAAATGAACTGACGATTAAAAACCTTGTCAAAAAAACACAAAGCAGATTTTCAGAAAAGGGTAATCGTGGTACACAAAACTAACAAATATACCTATATACCTAATATAGATATAAAAAGATGTGGTATGCGTGCCAATCAGACAATTCTCCATTTAATTCAAACAAAATATACAAGTTGTAAATTGAGGGCAAAGGTCAAGCTCACTTGAAGTTTATGGTGCCACTAGACTCACCATCTCTTATGACAATACGTCTACATGTCACATATTCAGAAGCAAAGTCAATTGAAAATTATATTTTGAGGTCAGGGTAATATACCAAGGAACACACTGTATCATGATGACACACCCAACGTGCATAGGTCAAGAGTCAAAAAGTCATAGTCAGGTCAAAAGTTCCATGTCAAAAATACACATAGCAGTCCTGCACGCAAGTTCATCATGGTACACGTAGTAATGTCTTATGTCATGATATAAACATGCCAAATACAGGGACAGAAACACAAGACATATAACTAGACTCAATTGAACGGTACTTGTATTGCAGGTCACTACACTTGCCTTCAACATAGAACATACACTCTCGCAACACTGCAAAGTTAAAACCGTCTTTCACAAAAGTTTGAGTAGGATTCTTTGCAACGATTATCTTACTACTGTTAATTGAGAATAGTGTCGTGCAGTTAATGACAATAAATTTAAACGGTAAGATGAGACATTAAAACACTAAAAACTAGGGTTTACCATTAATTTCTAACCTAACCATGTGAAACACGTAGTACTATGGTAAACTGATGGAAACACATGATACAGTCATGAAATTGAATAATTGCAATAGTACGACAAGAACAATACAAGACAGAGTTGTAAACAAAACATTTAGGAATCGTAGTTTTCATTCAATTTATTCATCTAAAATGTACGCTTGCGTTAAACAATGGAAATGAACACAGTATATTTATATAAACGATCAATCTTGTTAAATAGAAATAAAATAATATTAATAATATATATAAAACAGTTATTTTTTTCCATTGTATTTAATGTTGGAAAAAAGAACAAATATTGAATTATGAATTATATCTACTTAACAGTTTAAACAATATATATTACCATTAGTGTTTAATAAAACTTATCAAAAGAGATATTCCACCCCAAAAGTTCGCTTATAATGTCTAATTCTTAAAGGAAATAAATGTCTATTTCTTAAAAGAAATGTATGACGCTGAAAATGACTGATGTTTAAAGGAAATAGAGAGCCATGGTGTAGTGGTTAGCGAATCTGACTATTTACACAAAGATTTCTTGTTCGATTCCCTTCCGAGGAACAAATTTCAAGGACTGAATTTTGGGCAGTCTTTTGACACCATTTGCGAGTATGATCTTGTGAAACAATGATAGTCCGTCGGGAGCAGAGATATTTGAGGGACGAAAGATACCAGAGGCACAGTCAAACTTATAAAACGAAAATAAACTGACAACGCCATGGCTAAAAATGAAAAAGACAACAGATAAACAATAGTACACATGACACAACATAGAAAACTAAAGAATAAACAACACACACCCCACAAAAACTAGTGGTGATCTCATATGCTCCGGAAGGGTAAGCAGATCCTGCTCCATATGTGGCACCCTTCGTGTTACTTATGTGATTTCATATCCGGTAAAAAGACACCCTTATAGATTGCACCTAAAAGACAGCCTTGTTGATTTCGAAAAAGAGCAAGGCAGCACTCGCCACCGTAAAGGGGAAAGATATTATATTTTTGAAATTACTTATTTCCAATCCACTATTAATAAATACGTTTTAACTGAAGGAAAAACTTCTATTACTCATCGATCTTTTTACTAGCTTTTCATTTTCATTTAGATATAACTCTAAACACACTTATAGTTCCATGGACACTTTTGGTGTTCAATTGATTAGTGCGGCACACATATTAAAATTTATTAATTAAATTTTTTGTTGGAAATTCAAAACGAATTGTCAATATTTGAATAATGTTAAAACAGTAACGACGACAATAAATACAATAAAGATATGCCTCAATTAAAATTCTTGAAATAGTAAAAGCATGAAGATATAATATTAGACAGACACAGACGAAATTCCCCATTAGAGCCTGCACCTGAATTTAGTTTTTGAGATATCAAACTATTCGTATGGTCAATATGGTGCAAATCAGGGTGCATTCATACCTGTCAACTCCCTCCCTCCACATCGTAAACAAAAAAAAATAAATTTGAAAATCTCACATTTTCTTAAAATTGAGTCATTAATCATTTGTTCCGATTCAATTTGGAAAATATGGAAGAGGGGGTACAATTTATAATGAAAAATAATTCTCTAACGGAAAATAAAAGCTTCATAGATAGATTAGTTCATACTAAATAGCAAAACAACTTATGCAAAACTAAATTGGTTAAACTGTATTCTAACTTTTTTTTGTAAAATATATTCTCTTATAATGACAATAATTTGGAATTAATAAATACGCCATATCAAACAAAATACAAATAATGGTTACTACTTTTTTTGAAATCCTTAAAAGATACTTAATAACTTCAGTTGTTGCAAAAAGATTTAATAACGAATTGTGTAAACAAGGACAGTCTGACAACAACGGGAATTAAAGTCTGTTCCACTTTTGTTACATTTTAGTGTTATGTCGTTGTTCTCCTCTTCTATTTAATGCGTTTCCCTCGGTTTTAGTTTGTTACCCCGATTTTGTTTTTTCTCCATGGATTTATGAGTTTTGAACAGCGGTATACTACTGTTGCCTTTATTGATAAATAATTGATTTACTAAAGAATGGTACATCTTAACATATAAAACAAATCATAATTAACAAATCTCATCAAAAACTTTCTGAAATTTATAGCAAATGGAACATTGAATAAAATTATTAATTCATCAATTTCAAAGTATGCCTATTAGTAACTTTTTTTTAGGAATCACTGTGATATTGTTCAATGAACATACTGATTATCTCTGTTTAAAACTTTCATAGAAAAGACATTTTGACAGGGAACACCATCAATAATTTAAATGTATTTCCTTTTTTTTTTTCTTAACTTTTACTAAGGATTCTTAAAGAGTTAAAGATATCTTATCATTTTCAATTAATGGCTGAAATTTTTTTTTTCAATATGTTTATTACCAATGAAGAAAAGACTAATATTTTTTCTGTCTGTGAAGAATTAACATAACATATGTGGTGTTCACTTAATAAAAATTGTAGCCGATTATTCAATAGTGTACACAACATTTTTTATGTTAATTCAAATAGACAAAAATATAGTACAGTCCTTTCTAATAATTAAATTGTAAAGTCCATTTTTAAAAAGGAAATCATGAAAAAACTTTGATGACATGATGATCACATGACAACTTTATGTCAATGAGCTGATAGACCAAAAACTTACAGCCTTTCAGAAGTCATGTGGTCCGAGACCACAATTATTTCGTAGTGCATTTCTTTTAGAACATAAATGAAAATAAAAAAAATCCCACCTGCGCTTTCTCAAAGAAACTTTTACAGTGTGTTGTACTACTTTTGGGACAAATTATATCAAAATTATAGAAAACTTCATCGCCTCTAACTAAAAAAATGGACAATTTTATCTTTAGGGCGTCTTGAAATCTTTTGACAGCTTCCGAAGTACTATTTTTCAACCTTTTTCATCTGGACCAAATCACTACTTTCCTTTAAAATTCTGGACCCAAAATTTTTTACAGTGTAATTTCACCCCCCTACTTGCAATTTGAAGCATTAAACATGGATAAAAAAATTTGGAAGGGTTATGAAAATTAATGGCAAGTAACCCACTGTCAACACTAGGGACTATATTTGTGAACAACGAAAATCAAGGGACGACAATTGTGGTCTCGGACCATGTACAAAATTAAATTATACGAAAATGATCTTTAATAAATGTTATCCAATTACAGACATTAACTGTTTTGAACTATAAAAACACTGGTTCTAAGAAAACAATGAACAAAGGCTATTGCATAAAAATATACTAAGGACCATTTTATATCTTTCGCATGAATGAAGTCATTCGATAACATTTTGAATCAAGATAATGAAATAAGACCTACAACAGTGTTGTCGCTGACGGCTACTATTTAATGGTAATAAGATTTATTATGTCATTTTATGCATGTTGTGGAAGTTGTGTCATCACAATGCATGATTAAAAGGCAAAATAAAAAAAACATGAGACGAGGAAATATACATAACAAATTTTAAAATATCCTTTTAAAAATATTCCCACCTATATGCAAAATTTTATCTCAATGACGCACAATAGCATGAAAATATGATTTGTTGTCAAGTTGAAATGAAATACATATTTTTTTATTCTGCCGAATTGAAACTAATTCTTAATGTTATTGTAATGCATTAAAGGATAAAAAAAGATATTCAGTACTAAATATTAATAATAACTACTTTTTAACATAAAATTATACAGAATAAATATTAATATTACTTACTATTTGAAGTAACAGTCAAACTTGCTGTCTGAGCACTCTGTCCTGTTCCAGCACTGTTTGAAGCAAAACATCTATATGTTCCAGCATCATTTGAATCTGTATTGAATATGGTGAGGGATGGAGTAGATGAAGTACTGCTGCTGTATTTGTTGGTGTTGGTATTGGATGTTATTGTAGTGATTTGACCATTGACTGTTCTCTGCCAGGAAACACTTGTTACAGCTGTATTAGATGATACAGTACATGCCAAGGTCACAGAACTTCCGGAATTGACTGAGTAGAATGTCTTTGTGATGGTCACTGTTGGGACAGCTGTAACAAAACAAAACAAAAAAATGCCGTAGGAACTTTTGACTCTGTGTGAAATAAAGTTTTTTTGAGTTTGGACATTTAAAATATGCTCTCTGGAAAATTTTGAATTTATCTGACACAATAAATGTTCAAAGATTATTTTATTCCTTGCAATTCTCCAACAAAATTTGTTAAGACTGCAAAATAGAATTTAAGATAAAATGAAAATGTGAAAACATGCAATTATAATGACTGACATCAATAGCTGATAAAGACTTTTGGTCAAGTTGAGATCAAGTATTCTTTTAATACTGTACTGAAACTACTTAAATAATTTCATTGCGAAAAATAATTTCAATTTTGTTAAATATGCTGTTGTGTAGAAAACGATAAAATAAGGCATTTTATTACTTAATCTGGATACCATCAATTCAGAAATTATTGCATGGTTTTAAATAATGTGAATAATGCAAATGGCTGATGATTGTAATAAAACGAACCCATGCTTTGATATTTCATGCATATATCTGTATCCACATTTTTATTCCTTAAATTGTAATAATTAATTGAACATTTTTGTCCACTTTTTCAAATTTCAGAACAATAATTACATGCAATCATTTTGGAATTAACAGTAAACGAGTATTATAAACTACCTCAAGAAATAAAATAATACAGAGTAAATATTAATATTACTTTTGGTCAAGTTGAGATCAAGTATTCTTTTAATACTGTACTGAAACTACTTAAATAATTTCATTGCGAAAAATAATTTCAATTTTGTTAAATATGCTATTGTGTAGAAAACGATAAAATAAGGCATTTCAGAACTAAATCTGGATACCATCAATTCAGAAACTATTGCATGGTTATGAATAATGTGAATGGCTGATGATTGTAATAAAACGAACCCATGCTTTGATATTTCATGCATATATCTGTATCCACATTTTTATTCCTTAAATTGTAATAATTAATTGAACATTTTTGTCCACTTTTTCAAATTTCAGAACAATAATTACATGCAATCATTTTTGAATAAACAGTAAACGAGTATTATAAACTACGTCAAGAAATAAAATAGTACAGAATAAATATTAATATTACTTACTATTTGTGGTAACAGTCAGACTTGCTGTGTTACTACTTTGTCCTGTTCCAGCACTGTTTGAAGCAAAACATCTATATGTTCCAGCATCATTTGAATCTATATTGAATATGGTGAGGGAAGGAACTGATGTACTACTGCCGCTGTATTTGTTGGTGTTAGTATTGGATGCTATTGTAGTAATTTGACTATTGACTGTTCTCTGCCATAAAACACTTGTTACAGCTGTATTAGATGATACAGTACATGCCAAGGTCACAGAACTTCCTGAATTGACTGAGTAGAATGTCTTGGTGATGGTCACTGTTGGGACAGCTGTAACAAAACAAAACAAGAAAATGCCGTAGGAACTTTTGACTCTGTGTGAAATAAAGTTTTTTGGAGTTTGGACATTCAGAATATGCTCACTGGAAGATTTTGCTTTTATCTGACACAATAAATGTTAAAAGATTCTTTTATTCCTTGCAATTCTCCAACAAAATTTGTTAAGACTGCAAAATAGAATTGAAAAGAAAATGAAAATGTGAAAAAATGCAATTAAAGTGATTGACATCAATAGCTTATAAAGACTTCTGGTCAAGTGGAGATCAAGTATTCTTTTAATACTGTACTGAAACTACTTAAATAATTTCATTGCGAAAAATAATTTCAATTTGAAAATGCTGTTGTGGAGAAAACGATAAAATAAGGCATTTTATTACTTAATCTGGATACCATCAATTCAGAAACTATTGCATGGTTTTAAATAATGTGAATGATGCAAATGGCTAATTATTGTAATAAAACGAACCCATGCTTTGATATTTCATGCATATATCTGTATCCACATTTTTATCTAATTACACCACTGGGTCGATGCCACTGCTGGTGGACGTTTCGTCCCCGAGGGTATCACCAGCCCAGTAGTCAGCACTTCGGTGTTGACATGAATATCAATTATATGGTCATTTTTATAAATTTTCTGTTTACAAAACCTTGAATTTTTCAAAAAACTAAGGATTTTCTTACCCCAGGAGTAGATTACCTTAGCCGTATTTGGCACAACATTTTGGAATTTTGGATCCTCAATGCTCTTCAACTTTGTATTGATTTGGCTTTATAACTATTTTGATCTGAGCGTCACTGATGAGTCTTATGTAGACGAAACGCGCGTCTGGCGTATAAAATTATAATCCTGGTACTTTTGATAACTATTTTATTCCTTAAATTGTAATAATTAATTGAACATTTTTGTCAATTTTTCAAATTCAGAATAATTATTACATGCAATCATTTTGGAATAAACAGTAAAAGAGTATTATAAACTACTTCAAGAAATAAAATAGTACAGAACAAATATTAATATTACTTACTATTTGTGGTAACAGTCAGACTTGCTGTGTTACTACTTTGTCCTGTTCCAGCACTGTTTGAAGCAAAACATCTATATGTTCCAGCGTCATTTGAATCTATATTGAATATGGTGAGGGAAGGAACTGATGTACTACTGCCGCTGTATTTGTTGGTGTTGGTATTGGATGTTATTGTAGTAATTTGACTATTGACTGTTCTCTGCCATAAAACACTTGTTACAGCTGTATTAGATGATATAGTACATGCCAAGGTCACAGAACTTCCTGAATTGACTGAGTAGAATGTCTTTGTGATGGTCACTGTTGGGACAGCTGTAACAAAACAAAACAAAAAAATGCCGTAGGAACTTTTGACTCTGTGCGAAATAAAGTTTTTGGGAGATTGGACATTTAATATATGCTCACTGGAAGATTTTGCTTTTATCTGACACAATAAATGTTAAAAGATTCTTTTTATTCCTTGCAATTCTCCAACAAAATTTGTTAAGACTGCAAAATAGAATTGAAGAGAAAATGAAAATGTGAAAAAATGCAATTAAAGTGATTGACATCAATAGCTTATAAAGACTTTTGGTCAAGTGAGATCAAATATTGTCTTAATACTGTACTGAAACTACTTAAATAATTTCATTGCGAAAAATAATTTCAATTTTGTTAAATATGCTGTTGTGTAAAAAACGATAAAACTTATGATTGGATGCCAAATTTTAACATTAAAGTCATACGAGACCTCAAATTAAAAAAAATATGCATATGTTTTTTATAACTTAATGGATAGTTTTCATTATACAACTGATTTACATATGCTTTTTTCTGAGGAAATTTTTTTAATTTGTCCACATTAAGAAGAAATTTACTTATTTTTAATTGCTTCCTATTAGGAAGCAATTCTCCGACATATTTTCCGTATGCATAGTGATCTAAGCGTAACCCTCCTCTGAAAAATCCGGTTATCGCAATACGCATGGATCTGTCATTTAAATAAACAATTATCTGATTGTAAATGTTAAACATTTAAACACGTGCTTAATATATATGTTTTTTGTTATTTGTTTACTATAAAGTGACAAGCGGTAAACTTCTGCTTCAAAACACGACATTTAATGAGCAGCCATATTTGTTAAATCATTACAGACATAGAGAAAAAAAGACGATTAAACGATATATTTGCGTAATAAATGAGAAATTCGTACACAGAGGACTAAGTTTATGATATATACATGCATTGGTTCAAGAATTAGATAAATATTATTTTTCACCCCTAACTCGTTTCATATGACTTTAAGTAAACTGTAACTAGATTCTTTTCAAAAGCGTTGATGTGGAAAGACCTTCAATTATAAGTGATTCCCTTATAAATTAGTCTAAACAAACATTTTAGCATGTAAACTATGCATACTTTACAAAATCAATGAACAATGATAATGGAGAGGGGCATATAATTTTCATAAAAATGAATCCTGCAAATGATTAGACGAATGCATAACAAATATCATAGTCTTACCATAAGTGATTTACCTTAAACTTCTCGATCACAAACTTGGACATTTACTCTAAGCTCACATTTCAAGGTCAATAGATCATAAATGAGCGGAGGGGCAAATAATCTCTTCTAGTAAAAGCAAAACTAAAAGCAGCAGTTCATGCAACAATTTCACTTTTGATAAATACCCAGCATATATTTGGTTGTTTTCATTTATATTCATGTAGTGTTAGATAGGATTGTAAAGAATGCAAGTAGATTAATCAACCACTGATGAAACTGAACACAATAATTATAGAACATGTTGGTCTCTTATCTTGATATATGACAAACTTCACCAAAGACCATTCTTAATACTTATTAAATCTTTTTAGTAATCTAAGGTTTAATACATACTATTTGTAATAACATTCAGACTTGTTGCTGTAGAGCTTTGTGCAGTCCCCACATTATTTGTAGCCAAACATCTATATGTTCCAGCATCATTTGAATCTGCATTGAATATGGTGAGTGATGGAGTAGATGGAGTACTGCCGCTGTATTTGTTGGTGTTGGTAGTGGATGTGATTGTAGTGACAGAAGTTCCGACTGTTCTCTGCCAGGTAACACTTGTTACAGTTGAGGTCGATGATACAGAACAAGATAATGTAATTGATCCTCCATTGTTTACAGAGAAGAATGTCTGTTGAATTGTCACAGTTGGTGAACCTGATGCTAAAAATTAATAGGTTAAACCTTATATCATCAATCTTTTTTTTAACTTAACCGTACAATGATATTGGTCATTAAAAAAAACTTGAAGTTTGAAACTGCATAATCAAATAAAAGTTACTAGTTTTAATTATGATCTTTATAAGAAAATCAAAACAATCAATGTACATTTTACTGTTGCACAATTGTTAAAGAAGTCAAACAAGAATATTTTAAAATATTCTTTGATAAATGGTCAATATTTAGTCTATTCTATAACCATTTCCAAAAGAATTCATGGCTATACCGGAAAGATAATGAACTATATTGGTTTTCTAGAACAAAAGTCCTGTTATTTTCTTTCTTGTTAGATTGTTAATTGATTTCCAATTTTTTGTTCTATCCTGTTTTTGTATTGTTTTAGTTTAAACATATTTTATTTGTTAAAGTACAAATTGGATAGGACACAAGTCAAACAGACTTATGAACTCTTCTCCATTTTACATTTATAGCAATATAATACAAAAATATATGTATGAGCATGCATGTATAGAATGGTATGTCTATTTAGTAAAATATATGGATCAAAAGACGGAAAATTGAAGAAAAAGAAAATAATAATAATACAGAAAAAATAATAAAAAAAATATATATAAATAAATAAATCATTATTTAGAAAACAGAATCACAAAAAAACAAAAACAAAAAAAAACACAAATAAAAAAAAACAAAACGAAAAAATAAAAAGGAGAAGAAATTTTACTTAGATGATGATGTGTGAGCGATCATGGTTTGCTACCTAGACAATTTCAAATCTTTCCGAACTTTTAATAAACTCAAAGACCTTTTTGAAAATGGTTTGGTTTTGTTCTAGAGAAAGAAGACAACTACCTGAGGTAAGTAGTTCTATGTTAATTTTACAGTCATTTGGAAGCCATCGCAGACTTTCAAACATTTTATTTCGTATGTCTGAATATAATATACATTTAAAAACGAAATGATAGGAATCTTCACGGTTAACACCACAGCGGCAAGAAGGGTCAGAAATAATATTGACCCTATATAGATCATAGTTTAAGGATGATGCAAAACATCGAAGTTGGGTAAGAATTATATTCAATTTTCGATTTTCAAATTCATATTGCTTCGGTACAAATATATTACTCTGAGGATAACGGTTTTTTAGTTCAGTTTTAAATTTATTAATTGATACCACATCACGAGTTGAATCATCAAGATTATTCCAAAGACGTATGGTTGATGGAATAAAAGAATCATTAGTTAATGCTAGTCTGCAGAATGGAATAATGATGTCATTTTTATTGTCTAGAGGGTAGACCGTCATACTTTGTAATTTTTGGGGAATTGAATTTGACAAATATTCTGGAACATTATTATTTTGAATATTATAAAACATTTGGATTTTTCTTCTCTCTCTTCTTTCAGCTAATGTTTCCCATCCAAGTTCTTCATAAATAACCCTTGAGCTTGTGAATAACCCCGTAACTATCCTAGCAGCTTGGAGCTGTAATTGCTCCAGTTTATTGACACAACCTACCCCAATATTATCCCAAACCTCACTTGCATACTCAAATAAAGGTCTTATAAAAACTAAATAGAGTTTTTCTAAATTTTTCCTGCTCAGTTTATATTTCAACTTCCTTAGCATATTTATATGTTTAGACGTGCTTAAGATAATATTATCAACGTGGGCATTCCATTTACCATCATTGCTAAATGTAACCCCTAAATGTTTATGAATATTTGTAATAGGTATATTTTTATCATTGAATATAAAGTTCATTTCTGGGGTTTCAACATAAGAAAATAACATAATTTCTGTTTAATCTGGATTAAAAGACATTAACCATTTTTTTGACCATTCGTTCAGCTTTTCTAGATCATGGTTTATCACAGTTTCTATCTGAAAAGCATCACGATCCGCACAGCTGAACGATGTGTCGTCTGCGAAGAGTCTGCACAGAGAAATAAGTCTTTCTGCAATATCATTAATATATATTATAAAAAGTAATGGTCCAAGGACCGACCCTTGAGGAACTCCAGCTGAAATACTGCAAAGTTTTGAAGAAGATTGCTTGATAACCACCGTTTGTTTTCTATTACTTAAATAGCTGCTAAACCATTTTAACAGATTTCCATTTATACCATAAGCCTTCATTTTATGTAATAAACCATCATGCCAAACTTTATCAAAGGCTCTGGAGAAATCGCAAAAAACAAAACAACTTATCTCTTTCTTTTCAAGTGAGTTCAAAATGCAATTATACATTTCTAACAGTTGGTGAACCGTTGAACATTTAGGAAGAAAACCTGATTGAAACTCATAAATTAATTTAAATCTTTGTAAGTGGTTGTAAACATATTTATATACAACATGTTCCATGACTTTGCCTATGCAACTTATGAGTGATATAGGTCTATAATAAGAAGGTAATGAAATTTCCCCTTTTTTAAATAAGGCTATAACATTTGCAATTTTCCAGCTGGAAGGATATTTGCATCACTGAAGAGACATGTATTGTCGAAATGCGCATCTGGTGCAAGAAAATTGGTACCGTTAATTTTATTGCACTGATGCAAGGATTTATAATACATAATGGAATTGCAATTTTTTCTGAGCAAATTTTCAGCATCTTATGACGAATGACATCCGGGCCTGACGCTTTTTTCGGATTTATAGTTTTTATAGTTTTTATGATATCAACAATTTCACTAGTACTAATCACTATATCATTCAATAAATTGTTAGATTTTTTTTCGAAATCGGGTAATTGAGCATCTACATCTGCTAGCGATGAAATGAAACAAAAATACTTATTAAGAATGTCGCATTTCTCGTCGTCTCTATCGGCGAACTCGTCAAAACAATCATCATTAAAAATATTTTTTAATCGGGGTATGTTATTAGATCCTCTATTTGGCTTAATCAGCATCTTCATAATTTTCCAATAAGTCTTAGAATCTGAAGCGTTATCTAGTATTATATTTTCCAAGTTTTTCTCAAAATTTTCTTTCGCTTCTTTTTTCATATTATTCACTTGATTCCTCTGTTTCTTATATTTATTAATATCCGTTTCTTTTTTATATTTAATTGATTTTTTTCGTAATCTATCCCTTATTCGAATTGCTTTTCTGATATTACTGTTAAACCAGTGTTTGTCATTACCACGTATAGTTACTATTTTGGTTGGAATGCTCTCTCTTGCAATGCTGAGGATTTTTTCAGTGAATATAGTGACCATTTTGTCTACTTCCTCAACATTGGAACTTTTCAACATCTGTTTTTTTTCATATAACCATATTTCCCGTTTAAACGACTTTGTTTCGGACTTTGGACATTGTAAAAAAATAATAGAAGCATCGTGATCACTGATGCTAGCAGGTACATTCAGTACATCAGAAAAAGAAAATTGTATAGCATCACTTAATATGATCGGATCAAGCAAAGTACTACTGTGATCAGTTACCCTTGTTGGTTTAATAATTACGTTTTTTAAATTACATTGATGAATTATATCATATAACTTATTATTATTATACGAAAATAAATTTGAATTCAAGTCTCCAGAAATCACAATGTTGTCTGTATACTGATAACCAAGTTCAATAGCATGATTTAGCCGTGTCCAATATTCAACACCTGACCATTCCGGTCGATAAGTACAACATAATAAAAAAGTTTGATCTTTACCTCTGATCTCCACCCAGATAATTTCGTCAATATGGTTTTCGAGTACACCCTTTCTGGTGACTGATATATCATCTTTTGTATAAATGAGTAAGCCTCCTCCGGCGTTATTACGATCTTTACGGAATATATTTTGTGAAAATGAATCTATCATTAATTCTTTGTTATTTAAGTTTGGATCTAAGTGCGTTTCAGTGACTGTTACAATATCAAACTTTTCTGCGAAATTTTGAATGAACTCAATCTTATTTCGTAAATAGTTATCAAAAGTACCACAATTATAATTTTATACGCCAGACGCGCGTTTCGTCTACATAAGACTCATCAGTGACGCTCAGATCAAAATAGTTAAAAAAAGCCAAATAAATACAAAGTTGAAGAGCAACTACGAATGTTAATATTGCATATTGATATGGAGTTATCAGTTTCTCGAGAAAAATCGTTTTTGTATTGTTTATCCTGTTACTTATATTGTATTATATATGTGTGTGTGCTTAATTGTCAAAGATACAGGTGTTGTGACCTGCCAGGATGTTCAAATAATCAAACATTTCATTACTTGTATAAACATATGTCTAAATGTAAGAACTTTACAAAGTTACAAATGTATAACATAGTTTATACTTTTACTTGAACCATAGTCACAGGATAGACAGTTTATTTATAGGTTTTTTTTATAAAGTCCTTTCCAAAATATAATTTCTAAAATAAAAAAAAGTTTAAAAACTTCTTTCTCAACAAAAGTTAGATCAGAAATCAATCAAAATAACGTTTACTTTTGCCAAACTGTTCCTTAATATTGCAAAACTTCTATTGACTGCGCATTACATTAATAAATTCTTATACTGGTTGATGATATTTTAAATAGGTAACATGATCCATTCCATCTCTAAGTTCTGATGATCTTTTCAATCCATATCAAATCATATTATTTGAATAGAAGATATCTACCGATCGTGTGAGGGTTGTATACACAGTCAATGTCGTTAATAAACCACATGATATCTTGCACTTTTTTTCATTTCATCTAACAAAAACATATTTCACAATAACATAAAGTGTAGTGTCTACTTTCTTAATGCATAAAGTAATTGTATAATATAAGACACCTCCATAATAAACTTGAACAATATTTAGTTTAAATTAGGTATATATGTTCTAGTCTGTACTAATATCGTTCTTCCAATAAATGTCAATATTTTATTTGCAATTCATGTCTTCATTTTTTTTTAACAAAGCCGGACTACAAAATACTTTATAAAAATATTTTACCTTAATTTGTTTAAAGAACCGGGGAAATTTATTGTTCAATACGAAGATTTTTTAAGCATCAGGTAGGCTATTATCATCTTGTATTTTTTTTCAATTTTTCTTTAAATGTAAAATATTTGGTAATTAAATGTCTTTCAATGCATGAATGAATTTCTTTTAATTTGAATATTCTAAAACACAACAACGTTTTGTAGACTTACCAAGATTTAGATTTACCAATAAGTGGAAATACTAAAATGACCGTGACTGAACATTTCAATAAAACAAACAATGTATTTCCCACAAAAAATCCCTACCGATGATAAAGGAAATAAAACCTATTGATTTAGATTTAGGTGTCACAAATTAGCAATATCTCAGTACGTCTGATGAAAAAAATCAATCCAGTACCAATATGTATTGGTACCATATCTAAACCAAAATAATTTATTTAGAAATTATCTCCTCTCAAAGTGTAAAATATTACTTCCCTTACCCCAAAACAAATCTAAAAACTCAAAAATTGTGTACATTGCTTGTCTTAGTTTCAAAGAAAATAGGCAAAATGAGTAAAAATCATCATCAAAGGGCACTTACTCCTATTAGAGTTACTGACAATTTAAGGTGTGTTGACATTATTCAAGTCTTCTCTTGCTTATGTTCTTTGCCGGTTTTGATCCCCTATATAGAATCTACAGATGATTTTAGACACTTTGGCAAATTTTAAGAACTTGTCCTACTAATAAAGGAAAAAGTTCAGTAAGTCATCTATTTGGCCCAAAAATATAGCAGTTTTACAAAATTATTGAAATGTAAACTTTTTGTTATTTATTGGAAAGTAGAATGCTTCTGCTACATAAATATGGGCTGTTTTTTACAATACAATGCACATATATCGGGTACTAGCATAATTAAGTCATGCTAAATAACTGAAATCTTCACAATTTTAGCATTTTAGTTCAATTTTAGACGGTTTCCGGTTCAAATGAAAATGGCCTCATTTGTGTTCATTATTTATATTGAAATGTAAGTTGTATTTGATGATAATACATAACATATATGAAGGTTGAGAATGTACACGGATGCGGTCACTTTCGAATTGCTTTTCTGATATTACTGTTAAACCTGCTGTGTTTGTCATTACCACGTATAGTTACTATTTTGGTTGGAATGCTCTCTCTTGCAATGCTGAGGATTTTTTCGGTGAATATAGTGACCATTTCGTCTACTTCCTCAACATTAGAAAAGAGTTCATTCCATTCAGTTGCATTCATCATATTTGACAACTTTTCAACATCTGTTTTTTTCATATAACCATATTTCCCGTTTAAACGACTTTGTTTCGGACTTTGGACATTGTAACACAATAATAGAGGCATCGTGATCACTGATGTTAGCAGGTACATTCAGTACATCAGAAAAAGAAAATTGAATAGCATCACTTAATATGATCGGGTTAAGCAAAGTACTACTGTGATCAGTGACCCTTGTTGGTTTATTAATTACGTTTTTTAAATTAAATTGATGAATTATATCATATAACTTATTATTATTATACGAAAATAAATCTGAATTCAAGTCTCCAGAAATCACAATGTTTTCTGTATACTGACAAGTTCAATAGCATGATTTAGCCGTGTCCAATATTCAACACCTGACCATTCCGGTCGATAAGTACAACATAATAAAAAAGTTTGACCTTTACCTCTGATCTCCACCCAGATAGTTTCGTCAATATGGTTTTCGAGTACACCCTTTCTGGTGACTGATATATCATCTTTTGTATAAGTGAGTAAGCCTCCTCCGGCGTTATTACGATCTTTACGGAATATATTTTGTGAAAATGAATCTATCATTAATTCTTCGTTATTTAAGTTTGGATCTAAGTGCGTTTCAGTGACTGTCACAATATCAAACTCTTCTGCGAAATTTTGAATGAACTCAATCTTATTTCGTAAACTACGAATGTTAATATTGCATATTGATATGGAGTTATCAGTTTCTCGAGAAAAATCGTTTTTGTATTGTTTATCCTGTTACTTATATTGTATTATATATGTGTGTGTGCTTAATTGTCAAAGATACAGGTGTTGTGACCTGCCAGGATGTTCAAATAATCAAACATTTCATTACTTGTATAAACATATGTCTATATGTAAGAACTTTACAAAGTTACAAATGTATAACATAGTTTATACTTTTACTTGAACCATAGTCACAGGATAGACAGTTTATTTATAGGTTTTTTTATAAAGTCCTTTCCAAAATATAATTTCTAAAATAAAAAAAAGTTTAAAAACTTCTTTCTCAACAAAAGTTAGATCAGAAATCAATCAAAATAACGTTTACTTTTGCCAAACTGTTCCATAATATTGCAAAACTTCTATTGACTGCGCGTTACATAAATAAATTCTTATACTGGTTGATGATATTTTAAATAGGTAACATGATCCATTCCATCTCTAAGTTCTGATGATCTTTTCAATCCATATCAAATCATATTATTTGAATAGAAGATATCTACCGATCGTGTGAGGGTTGTATACACAGTCAATGTCGTTAATAAACCACATGATATCTTGCACTTTTTTTCATTTCATCTTACAAAAACATATTTCACAATAACATAAAGTGTAGTGTCTACTTTCTTAATGCATAAAGTAATTGTATAATATAAGACACCTCCATAATAAACTTGAACAATATTTAGTTTAAATTAGGTATATATGTTCTAGTCTGTACTAATATCGTTCTTCCAATAAATTTCAATGTTTTATTTGCAATTCATGTCTTCATTTTTTTTTTACAGTTTAAATATTAAAGCATGCAATTCAACAGTTTAAATGCCTTGCTTGCCAACTTTGTTTGGTTGTTTGCTCATGCATTGTAATTAAGACTGACACCTTAATTCAACGGGTAGGTGGAGTATAACAGTCTTTTTACTATACACGAAGTTTTGATTGGTCAATGAATTTCAAACTTGTTTCCAATATAATATCCATTGTCCAATCAACTCTTTTTTATATGGTTAACAAACTGTTACTCCGCCTCTCCATTGAATTTAGGTGTCAATCTTAATTACAATGCATGAGCAAACAACCAAACAAAGTTGGCAAGCAAGGCATTTAAACACTTGGATTGCATGCTTTAATATTTTAACTGTAACAAAGCCGGACTACAAAATACTTTATAAAAATATTTTACCTTAATTTGTTTAAAGAACCGGGGAAATTTATTGTTCAATATGAAGATTTTTTAAGCATCAGGTAGGCTATTATCATCTTGTATTTTTTTTCAATTTTTCTTTAAATGTAAAATATTTGGTAATAAAATGTCTTTCAATGCATGAATGAATTTCTTTTAATTTGAATATTCTAAAACACAACAACGTTTTGTAGACTTACCAAGATTTAGATTTACCAATAAGTGGAAATACTAAAATGACCGTGACTGAACATTTCAATATATAACAAACAATGTATTTCCCACGAAAAATTCTTACCGATGATAAAGGAAATAAAACCTATTGATTTAGATTTAGGTGTACACATATTAGCAATATCTCAGTACGTCTGATGAAAAAAATCAATCCAGAACCAATATGTATTGGTACCGTATCTAAACCAAAATAATTTATTTAGAAATTACATGTATCTCCTCTCAAAGTGTATAACAATACTTCCCTTACCCCCAAACAAATCTAAAACCTCAAAAATTGTGTACATTGCTTGTCTTAGTTTCAAAGAAAATAGGCAAAATGAGTAAAAATCATCATCAAAGGGCACTTACTCCTATTAGAGTTACTGACAATTTAAGGTGTGTTGACATTATTCAAGTCTTCTCTTGCTTATGTGTTTTTGCCGGTTTTAATCCCCTATATAGAATCTACAGATGATTTTAGACACTTTGGCAAATTTTAAGATCTTGTCCTACTAATAAAGGAAAAAGTTCAGTAAGTCATCTTTTTGGCTCAAAAATATAGCAGTTTTACAAAATTATTGAAATGTAAACTTTTTGTTATTTATTGGAAAGTAGAATGCTTCTGCTACATAAATATGGGCTGTTTTTTACAATACAATGCACATATATCGGGTACTAGCATAATTAAGTCATGCTAAATAACTGAAATCTTCACAATTTTAGCATTTTAGTTCAATTTTAGACGGTTTCCGGTTTAAATGAAAATGGCCTCATTTGTGTTCATTATTAATATTGAAATGTAAGTTGTATTTGATGATAATACATAACATATATGAAGGTTGAGAATGTACTAGGATGCGGTCACTTTTATTTTTGACAAAAACCATCTGAAAAGTGAATTTTGTTTGCATATTTGCTGGATTTTTTTATATTTTATCCTGAATCGGAGCGTTTTGAATGACTGAATCAGTTAAAATATTTCAAATGAGGGCAACTAAAATGCTCCAAAAATGGTAATAATTGCATTTAGATTATTCATACAAGAAGTCGACCAACAATTTCTCCTATGAGACTTGTAGATTTTGTTTTGCCTATAACTTTTGACATTTAAAGAGTGTCTCTTTCTAGTATAGTTTTAACATTTATATTGGCAAACTTGGAAAACAATTTTGCTTTAAGGGTAATGTAAACTCCTTTACAAAGACTTATGACAGTCATGGTGTAAAAAGTGTGTCGGTAGATCTCTCTTTTTTTTATTTTCTGCCGCGACAGATTTCCTCTATCTGTAGTAATATTCAATCTTAAAAATACATTACTTTACCTTCATGTTCTATTTTTTTACATGTTGGTTGGAAGGCAGGTCATAAGACGTATATTAAAGAAGCGTGTAAAGGTTATATGATAATAGATGACATGGCAACAACAGCTTACGCTTGTCATGGTGAACTTATAAAACATTAGAAATATCCGGAAAACAGATGCTTACAGTGTTTTAATTACATTATATAGCATGGTATCATTTTGTTTTGGATATTGTTCAGTAAACAATAATAATTTCATAGATGAGATGTACAGGGAGATCCCGCCAGTTGTTGAATATCAATTATATGGTCATTTTTATAAATTTTCTGTTTACAAAACTTTGAATTTTACGAAAAACTAAGGATTTTCTTACCCCAGGAGTAGATTACCTTAGCCGTATTTGGCACAATTTTTTTGGAATTTTGGGTCCTCAATGCTCTTCAACTTTGTATTTATTTGGCTTTTTAACTATTTTGATCTGAGCGTCACTGATGAGTCTTATGTAGACGAAACGCGCGTCTGGCGTATAAAATTATAATCCTGGTACTTTTGATAACTATTAATAAACTTATTTACTCATGAAAGTAATCACACTGTTTTAATTATCACTGAACTATAAACCAAATGTCCTAATTTATTTCACAACAGTACGTGTGCAAGTAAATAAAAAAAAAATTCTACTCATGATAATTGGTTTGCCCAATGAACCTCCTATTTTCTTTCTTGACAAGGCTTAATTTCTCAAAAGAACAGATTGATTGTTTATTCTATTATTTTTACCTCCATCTAAATATGAAGTAATAAAAAAAAATAATGTTTATATTCACGTTGATTACAAATATATGACGGCCTAAACTTCTTGAAAATATTTCCTCAAGATAACCATAAACGATTTCACAGTACATGAGCTTTCTTTAGAGATTTTTAATCACGGTGGGTATGGTTGTCCTGCGATAGAACGTTCTGTGCTGGTGATTTGGTCCTGTCTGGTGCTGGTGGGTCCTGATTCTGTGCTGGTGGGTTTGTTTACATTGTATTAGAACGGCAATAAAACGACTGTTTTGTTGCTTAATTTTTCTCTGCTGCGTCATAAGTTCCATACAAAGTATATTGCAACAATATTATATTGCAAAAGTCGTAAAAGTTCGTTAAACGGATTTGTCCTGACGCTGTACTGGTGATAAGAAAAACTATCCTGGTTCTGTGCTCCTATGTCCTGGTTCTGTGCTTTTATATTTTAGTTAAAAGTGGCATATATTCAAGATCATTGATGCTGTACTGTTATTGACTAATTAACTGTTGTCTGCTTTTTTGAAATTGACATTGTTGTGAATCTGTTTACTGTTTTTATGATAGAAAAAATACCCCTATTGCATGGGATCAACACAAGGGTACATTATCCTTAAAAATCTATTTACAGCTTTTACATTAATGCTAGCAAGACAAATCTTTGTTTGGCTTGCTTGCTTTGTTTGTATTCAGTGTTTGCTCAAGCATGGCAATTAAGATAGGCGAGACTTCAGCTTGTATACATCATACTAGTACTTAGATTGTATTGGACGTTATGTCGGAGGTTAAGGACACTTAATTTTAAAACATCACATGACAAATATTCTCACATGTTTTCTCACCTGTAAAAATACAATAATTTGTCAATGAAAGAAAAATATAAACTTTTTTTTTCTTGTATTAGGCTGAGAAACCGGCCTTCAACATTAGTTGACCTAATATTGTTTTTATAACATATCAATCTATTAGTCCAGTCAGTTATTTCTATGTCTGTCCTTCGATTATGCAACTCAAGAAAATATTCCAAAAAATGGGAAACAATTGTATCGAAAAGAGAAAATCAAGTGCACCTTTTTTTATGTTAGGGTGTGTTTGAGATGAATATTTTGTCTTGAAAATGTACAAAACAAGAGTATTTGATACATCATCTCGCTTCCGACTCTTTCATTTTAAATAGCAAAGCTACAGGTTGACTTTATAACATAAAAAAATCACAGTACTAAAAGATGAAATATAGGGGTCAAGTGAAATACCTATCCAGTGGATCACAAAATCAGAGTAGGTGTGTTCGAATAGCTATTTTACTAAAAGTGCTTGACGACAGTCTTTAAGTTGGATCTCTGAAAAAAAATTGTCTTCCGTTTCTACGATTGTGAAAATGAACTGGCGTAATAGGAAGATAATTTCGACGAAGTAGAATCCTGTCTGTATTGTATATTTACAGGTAAGGAAACATGTGAGAATATGTATCATGTGATGTTTAAAAATTTAGTGTCCTTAACCTCCAACATAACGTCCAATAAAATTTAAGTATGATGTATACAAGCTGAAGCCCCGCCTATCTTAATAACCATGCTTGAGCAAACATTGATACAACCAAATCAAGCAAGCCAAACAAAGATTTGTCTTGCTAGCATTAATGTAAAAGCTGTAAAAGTATTTGAAACTAACGTTGGCTTTGTTAATTGTGACTTCAATTTCAAAAATTAAAATATCTCGTAGCTTCATACTACCAATTGAGTATAAAACAAGTATATAAGTTTAAAAAAGAAATTCTTAGATTAAACACCTACATTTAACTTTAAAAGGTCATAACAGTTTAAAACAATACAAATCTACACACACAAAAAACTGGCTTAATTTCAACTGGTTATCAACCCGTATCGCCATAAGATCATATATAAGCTCACCTGTGTCGAGGGGTCGTGTGAGGTTCATTTATTGTCTTGGCGTCCGCAATTACAAAAAGATCTTTTCTGAAATTACTTGACCAAATGTAACCAAATGATTTTTCAAGAGTGAATCTAGGAAAAACAATATTCATCAACAAACATGACCACTGTTAAAATGTATTCGAGTTTTTAGTTACAGCCGATTCCATTGAGTATGTAGGCAAATGTTATATATTTGGTTAGCTTGCTTGTTAGCTAAACCGTGAAGTCATTGTTAGGTAAGGTATACTACCCTCCTTTCGAAGTAGCCTGGTCCTACAGACAGAAAGATGTGTCATTTGTCGTACTAGTCTACTCTTAAAGTAGGGTAGTTTACATAACTCAACAATGATTTTTCTGTTCAGCAAGAAAGATCACCAAAGATATACCCTGTGTCTACACACTCATTGAAATCGGCTTTAATATCTACCTTGCACACTTCAGAAAATTCAGATCAGATAACGAAACTGGGTCCAGCAACATTTATAAGCAATTTAAGATTTTGACCCTCACAGTTTCCATTCACCACAAATATTCTCGTTACAACGAATCATTTTAAATACAAAAAATACCAGTTGCAGCCTTTTGTTTATCTATTAATATATGTATACGGATATAGTTATGAAAGGCAGCAGGGTCACCAGGGTGAGGAGTCCATGGCATCTGAATAAAATGCTGAGCATAGATCTAGAAAGCGACAGATAATCATGACATTAGAAAAACTCTCTTCTTTTCGACTTTTTTCGAACAAATTGACACATAAAATGAATTATGTAGTACTGTGGAATTTTTAATTTGTGTTCAATTCATTGGTTACACCTTTTACTAGGATAACAATCCTGTCAAGTATGAACTGGGTAAAATATTTCAGAAACGAAGATAGAAATGTGAAAGTTTCCGTGTGTCAGGTGCAACAGCATACGAACAGCTAACATGCCTCGTCAGGGTGGAAGCTTAATAGTCCACGAAAATTTGATTTAAAACCTTTATTCGTTCCAACAAAGTTATTGAGATTTTGTGAGGATTTACCCATCGACGACAACAAGAATTTTTTTTTTAAATTTACAGCTCTTCTATAAATATATGCAAAGCAAACCATTTATTAAATTACTTGCTATGATTGTTTGGATGTTTGTAAACGACAGGTTAGTAGTCTGTTTACTGTACACTAGAACTTGTTTGGACAATAAACATTAACTTCAATTCCTGTCTGTTTGTATTTGTACAATCAAATCCCAGTATGTATTGAAACTCCGCCTACCTATTGATTGAAAACATCCAAGCAAACATAGCAAGCAAGTCAATCAAAGTTTTTTTTACATGCTTTAATAGAAGAGCTGTACTATATAATGCAAAGAAGAGTTTAAGTCTTTCGTCAAAAAATACTATCAATTTCTTTTTGTCTATGTAAACTTCCGTACCATTTCCTTCCATTCATGATCATTAAATTGAACTGTAAAATATTTCTTGGTACCTTCTTAATTCCTTTATAAGTCTTATGTAAACATAATTATGACAAGAACTGTTGTGAGTACAAGATTCACTGCACACTTTTAAATTCTGCTTCATCAAACATTAAAATGTGAACTTAAGTTTTGAGACTTTTTTAATCGACACGATTGGGATTTTTGTATATTTAGAACATGGTTTATCTATAAGTCGAAAATGCGGCTTTGAACTAGCTTTCAGTACCTGCGAGCATTCGTTTTTCAATAATGGAGGGGTATGCGGAGCGCTAACAAACATGTCTATGCGGCATGGGCTTTGATCATTGTTGAAGCATCAATGTAAGGGGCATTTAATATCTTAATAAAACTATTCTTAGTTTAGATACTATATATTGTTATATGATATTGGACGAAAGATGTTGCCCTTTTATGTAATTATGTAATACAAGTTACGATAATTTGAAAACACATATTAAACAGCCAAATGGATGCACAGGGGCTAAAATAGAAGTCATAAATCCTATTGACAACAATTATCTGCCCAATTTTATTGATTTTGTAACATTTCTTTCAAATATGACCAACTTCTTATCCAAAATCACCAGCACCGTATCAGGACCCACCAGAACAATGACAGGACCCACCAGCACAGTATCAGGACATGAATAAATTGAGAAAATGCTAAATTTTAATAAATTGCAATGTTTTTTTTTCACAAAATAGTTTTGTCGTGTGGATTGCAGTATAGAAAGCGGACTCTATGAGCATTTTGTTGTTTTATTTTTCAGTTCGAGATTTTCTGAAAATGAGCATTTTTGTGTTACGCTTACTGAAACAGTTTAGAGGGTCAACTTTTTAATGGTTTACATATGAACCCATAAGAAACAAAATTGAAAAATCTCAACTGTTTTCTTCCATTTTTTATGAGTGAAAACGTCAAAAATCATCATTTTCGTCTTTGTTTACATTTTTTCATTGATCACCAGCACTCGTCAGGACCGAATCACCAGCACAGAACGTTCTCACGCAGGACAACCGTACCCACCGTGGTTAATATTATTTCTTTTTGGTAATATTAATCATTGAAACAGATCCTTTCACTAGGAGGTAGAAAACTTTTGTTATTTCTGACAAACTGTATGAGGAATTCAATATCCAATAGAAAAGAAAATCACATATATGCATAAATTACTTTTGTAGTATTTATATCCAATTTTCCCTTAGCCTGGTAATTGTATATCCTAGATTAAATTAACATTCAAAGGCTTGAGTATTTAATTTTTCGAAAATTTGAATGTATCATCTTTTTGTAGTGACATGAAAGATGCCTTTCTTTTGGGGACACACTGACAAGAAGAACTTACACTACCTTTTCGCAGACAGGTCATGCATACACTTACATTACATTATGATGGCGTAAACGGGATTTTAATCAAGGATTTCTGAATAAAGTTTTACATGTTTACAGATAAATGTTCATTTTAACATCTGAAAAGATAATAAATTTTGATTATATCACAGCATACAACACTTATGTATTTCCTTTAAACCTGAAGGTCTCTCAGCTAATAAGATGGTTGAATGATGTGTTTAACACATGCTATTGGTTGAATGACAAACATACTCCCTTTCCAAAACAATACATAAAAAATAACTACTCTTTATACAATTTGCAAAAATATGTACCTCCAGTGAAGAAAAGATGCAATAACAAATAGACAAATAATCAACCAAGATTACAGTTCAAACTTGAATAAGCACAGTTTAATGGACTGTCATTTGCTTAAAGGCAAATATTTCAACTGTATACGTATTCAGCCCACTTAAAGTAACCTCAAGTTTCAAGGAAATGCTTAGAATTTCAGTGAGTTAAAAGTTTTCCCTTTGTGTTCCCTTAAAGGAGCCCCTGCATGTTGACTTGAGATGAAAAACAGCAATAAAGATCACTGTTCCTTTGCTTGTTTGTTCATGTGTGTGTAGTGATTTTGTGTCATTCATGGATAAACAATTCAAACAATATTTTTTCTTTATTTGTGTATATGATACAATAGTTGGTGTGTACAGGTGGCACTCAGCAGCATCTTGTAAACAAGAAAATGGTTACTTAAAAAAGTTTAATGTTAAACAATCAAAACTTACTAGTTACAGTCAAGGCTGCAATAGTAGAACTTTGTCCAGTTCCAAATCCATTACTTGCGAAACATTGGTAAGTGCCCTGGTCAGTACCATCTGAATTCAATATGGTAAGTCCTGGCACAGATGTAGTAGAACCACTGTACTTGTTTGTATTTGTACTGGAAGTAATAGTGGTAACAAATCCATTCACTGTTCGCTGCCAAAATACTTGGTTAAGTACAGAGGATGACGTTACTGAACAAGCTAATGTTATTTGTCCTCCAGCATTTACAGAGTAAGATGTCAGTGGAATAGAGACTGCCGGAACTACAAAAGATTATAAGATACAACTATTTGACTTAATTCAAGTGCTGTTCGGGACTGAAAGAGAAAGATATAAGAAGCACAGTCAAATTCATAGATTAAAAATAAACTGACAACGCCGTGGATAAAAAAAGACAAACAGACAAATAATAGTACACAAGACACGACATAGAATAAAGTTGATGTAGATGTGCAAGTTTATCAATTTCAAAATTCACAGTTTATAACCGATACATTAACAAATTGTCTACAGAATTTTATTTTACTTTATGAACATTATCAACAATGTCTTGACAAATGTTAAGCTCCTCAGTAACTAAGAACATTTCTCTTATTCTTACTAATCTGGATTCAAAAATGTTTGTTATTTTATTATTTTCGTCGATTTAGGAAAAATGTCGTTTTCGTAGGTACTGGGATTCGTGGGTTTCCCCAAGTTGACGTACGTGCCTATAGAAAATTTGAACTTCGTAGAACATTAAAATCAGTGTGATGTATTAACGAAATATATAACAATTGGAATCTCTGATTGCTCATCCAAGATTTTCTTGGAATTTTTATGAATTTGATGTAGATTTTCGTATGTCATTAAATTATATTGTCGTCAGCAAAGAGCCTGGTGTAACAGTGGTGTACATACTAGTAGTCAGAGGTGTCACACATAAAGATAAGAAATAAAATAGCATTTAAAAATTGCAATTATTATTAATTTTTTGTCAGTGGAATAGTTTCTACAATAACTGTTTGTGTATGATGAAATTGAAAGAACTTATCTAATTTGTATCACTTAATTTTTAATGCTATGGTTGTGAGTTCGAATGCCGCATGTGACAAGTGCGTTCGACTCAAATCTTATTTAACTTGTCTAGGATAGCCGAAGATCGATCGTTCTTTCTGGGCACTCATGCTCCCACTGCTTATTAAAACTGGCCGCCACGTGACTTCTATATCTTTTCGTTAAAACGCAGATAAACATACTATTGTTTTAAATCATCACAATCGTGGCCAAAAACAAGCATCAAATGCTCCTTCTCCCTACACATTAAAACATACAAACACATTGAATCTGGAAATGTTTGGCATTACTTACCTTGGGCATATGATGGTTGTAAGTAGATCCCTATTAACATCACAAGTGGTAGCACGATCTTTGTAGTGCACAACATTTTGTTAGACTTTCAAAACTGAAAATTTCTAATTATGCAGCACATAAATCTAAAAATTAATAATATATTCATACATATACTTATGTTATGATACTTAAACTCTCCTTGTGAAACATGTACATTAACATTTTAATCGGCAAAAGATAAGCTTGTTTTAATCATCAAGAATCCGTTTTCATGAAACAAATGTTCCAACTTTGAAATATGAGTGATTTAAAGTAATTTTCACTTGTTAGTGTCGGAAGAAGACCAATGAATATACCAATCTTAATGTTGCCTGATGAATTATCTTAAAATCCGACTCCGTTTAACAAAAAAGAATATATCGTAGCTGGCCTTACAAAATGTTGTAAATTACAAATTTGTCAAGAAGAAAATATCTCACAAACAGGCTCCAAAAATTTTGACAAAATGCATGCTTCCAAAATGTCGTATTTGAACTTAAACATTTTTGTAAATAACAGTCAAATAAAAATACAAACATTTCTGGATTATCCGAGAACTTAAATTATTTTCACTGAAATAAAGAAATGTTTAATTTATTTTATTATCAAAGCCATTATACATCAATTTTCAAGTTTTCAGCCAACATTTTTTACGTAAACTTTACAAACAACTGACATTGACAATTTTGTAATATGTCTTATTTCAAACGTTTTTATTGTTCTAACTGTGTGTTATTTTGTAATACTAAAGATTTCCTTTAGTCCAGACCATTGGTGTCAAAAGGTATTTTAGCCAGAAAAGTCATATGCGACATTTTGGAAGCCCATCGACGATGTATAATTCTTTTTTCAACAACACCTACTGTATTTCATTATCATTTCTATTTTATTAAAAGGAAAATAACAGAAATAACAATCTCCAAGGAAAATTTAAAATGGAAAGTTCATTATAGTATATGTGACGTAAAATGTACCTAAATATGGTTTTCCCGTTTGAATGGTTTTACACTTGTAATTTTGGGGGCCCTTTAAAGCAAAAAAGGAGGAATAATCTGATAGAACAAAGTAAGTCATGTTTTTAAATTTCTATTTCTAATATAAAGAATATTGTCACAAAGAAATTATCATTACTTCTTTATAACTCACATGAATTTTTTTCAGAACTCGTTTTATAACAATTATTACAAAAGTTACAAGTCAACACCTTTGAAACTAGAAACTATACCTTCCAGTATTCGTTTTAACAACAACATTTTTCTCATGTGGTAGACCTCATGTGAAAAATCTTTTTGTTTTCATGGTTTGATGAACTTGATAATTAGAGTGACAATACTTGTACGTCGTGAAAGTTGGTGCTAATGTTTCGTCAACTGGCTCCACTATTTTCAGTAAAAGATCAAAACTGTTTCCGTAAAGAGCACTTTATAAGTCATTTTTTGGTGGTTTGTTTTGTATATGCGACTTTTTGTATTTCTTTTGTTCTTATAACGTGATTCTGTACTTTAAAAGATCCCGTCAGTATGACATTGTTCTAGTATATGTCATTATGATATATTTATATTATGAATTACTATATACGTTGATTCTTATAAATTCTATATATAACTTTTGGACTAGTTTATATCTCGGTCTATTTCTGAAATTTATTCTTACATACTTTTGATTTTTTAACCCAGTATGCTAACATTGCTTATGTAAATTTTAAAATTGTTTGTATGCACATTAAACGACAAAATTATGTGACGTATTAAAATTTTCTGACGTCAGACACTCAAATCAATCAATGTGTTCGTAGATAGTAGATGCTGTTGTGTTCTGTTAAATTGTTCCTTTTGAAATTGTAATACGATGGTGACTGATGTACCCGTATTTTGACTATTTTATTTATTGTGAGAGGGTTAGCGCTATAGAACCAGTTTTAATTCACCATTTTCTACATTTGAAAATGTCTGTTCCAAGTCAAGAATATGACAGTTCTTGTCCATTCGTTTTTGATGCGTTTTGTTATTCGATTTTGCCATGTGATTATGGACTTTCCGAATTGATTTTCCTCTAAGTTCAGTATTTTTGTGATTTTACTTTTTATACATAACAGTTATTGGAAAAGTTGTCATTATCGTGATATATGGACTGCCAATAGGACAGTGGTACATGTATTGAATAAGACAGCGATAATGACTGAGCCGTAGGGCAGTCCACGAATCACGATAATGACCAGTTCCTCAATAACTATTATGTTTATTTCATTAAGAAACCATGTTTTAGCAAATTCTCATCAATTCAAAATGATTAAAGCAAACTCGAGTTATTGTACGATTTCTATAAGAAAGAGATAAAACCACTTGTAGTTATACATGTAACTATAAGTCACTGCCTTTCATTTAAGTGCAATTTTTCAGTATATGAATTCTAAATAAAGTTTTCTATAATTTTATAATTTACGAAAAAATAAGGTAAACAATTTTATAACATAAATATAAAATTGAAATCAGGAAAATGTTTTATTGGAAGGAAATATCTCTTTTAAAACAGAGAAACCACGGTTCATCGGTCATGAACAGAGAAACAACGTCCAACCACACACTAACCTGTACAAGTCGGTTGACGACCGATTTTTCTGATCCGTTTTGTTCAGTTGAAGACCGAAGGTATTTATTACTGAAGAATAAAAATTGTCATGTAGCTCAATTTAATCTAATAAGAGAAGCTACTTCTTAACCGATATAAAATGCATTTAATTTCATCACGGATTGTTGTATTGTTCTTTGATGTAGCCGTGTCAGAAGTTTGAAAGTAAATTTCAAATATGTGGGCAAAGTTATAAATCGCTGAAAATCCTAAATAAGAATATTTTTAAGGCGAATATTAGAAAGATTGTTTCTTTGATTGTGGTTTCAATAACTTAGGTTAAAATATATGCGCATAAAAATAATTTGGTTACAGACGACTATTTCATACCATGCAGTGAATACCAGGTACATAACCTTTACACAACTCAGTATACCTTATCTATCATATTGTTAGGGATAGATGCACATAATCATTCTTCATTGAATTTATTTGATTTGACTCTGTTTTCATCATTCCGGCTATGCGATCTAAAATAGTTCAACTTCATTGTTTTCAATTTCTATTTAATCCTTAAAATTGGTTTTCCTTCCGTCCAACTTTCAGCAGATATTTCTAAAATCTTTGAGAGAATATCTTGTCATATAGAACTTGATAACAACATGGCTAGTTTTATTTAATCAAAGTATGTTCTTCGATGCTCGTCGCATTTCACTGCTTCACATATGCATTTTGGACAAAAAACACAACACCTAACACAAATTTACCACAGTAAGAAAAGTTAGATAATAGTTTGTATATCGGGGCATTTATAACCATACTGCACATAAAGAAGACAGACAAAGTGGTAAAATCAAGTATTTGATATAAGTATTGCTTTCTAAAGGTTTATTTGTTTTTTTTAATTCTGTCAAAGGCTGATTAGGGACTTTCCGTTTTGAAGTTCCCACGGAGCTTGGTATTTTTTTTATGTCACTGTTCAAAATAGTTTTAGTACTTTTTTCACTTTCAAACTTTTATATCTGGGCGTCACTGGTGAGTCTTGTGTGGACAAGACGCGTTTTTGGCGTATTGAATTTTAAACCTGATGCCTTTTGTTATCTATTCATCATGTTTTTCTTTGTCTAATGTGTTCTCCTATTTATTTCTATTGTAGTCCTGTAATATTATGTTGTCATTTCAATGTTATATTTAACTTTGCCATTAAAGTGCGAGGTTTGGCATGCCATAAAACCAGGTTCAACCCACCACTTTTATTCCCCTTTAAAAGTGTCCTGTACCAAGTCAGGAAGATGGCCATTGTTATAATATTGTTCGTTTCTGTGTGTGTTGCATTTTAACGTTGAGTCGTTTGTGTTTTCTCTTATTTTTTAGATATTGAGATAAGACGTGGCACGGTACTTGTCTATCCCAAATTCACATATTTGGTTTTGCTGTTATATTTGTTATTCTCGTGGTGTTTTGTCTGTTGCTTGGTCCGTTTCTGTGTGTGTTGCGTTTTGGTGTTGTGTCGTTGTTCTCCTCGTATATTTAATGCGTTTCCCTCGGTTTTAGTTTATTACCCCGATTTTGTTTTTTGTCCATGGATTTATGAGTTTTGAACAGCGGTATACTACTGTTGCCTTTATTTAGTACCTAACATATATATTGTCTGTTCACGATTTGTCTTACATAACTGTATCTCCTTTTTGCTTGTATGGTAATGATAGAATTGTGTTCCTAACTGTCTGCAATACTTTGGATGCATAATTTCAAAACCAACTTTCAAAATATTCCGGAACGTAACATATTGATACAAAATGAGGTAGCAGCATAACTTCATCAGAGTTCCTTTTCTGTTTCCCCCCTGAAAGATGGACTTTTATTGAATTTTGCAAATCTTATTTTTCTACTAGAAATTGACAATAAAAACAAAACTTTTGACAAAAGAGATGATTTAAGCTTCTCACATATCTCCCAATTGATACGATGTTGCTGGGGTTGAATTTACTATCATGATTCCCTTGATAGAAAATTGCTGCTCAGAAGGAAGCTATTAAACCAAGATTTCCGAATGGGGAAGTTAAAATCATCCATTCGAAAATTTAACGGTCTCCTTCACGAGCTGGTTGACCGTTAAAAGGGCACTAGCTACGAGATATATAAAAAAATCTAAAGTAAGTTTGTTTTTGTTCAATCAATAATGAAAGTGAAATAGTGAAATAATAATTCGCTTTTAGCAGCCAAAATAGTTCAATTTTGTCAAAATTAAGCGAAGAAACATTAATAATTACTTAACTCGACTTTATTAAATCCGTATTTATGTGAACTTCAATTTAACCCCTAGCTAGAGATTGACAACGCATGCATAATACGTGTACTGGTTATTTAAAGAAAATAAAAATAAAAACTACGGTAAAACACTTGATTACTGATTCGATCCATATAAAATCATTCTCATACGGCCTAAAAACAATGAGAAGCATATATGTTCAATCTATAAAATAAAATTAAACAAACCTATAAAAATTCAATTGCACGTGTTGGTTTAATCTACTCATTTCTTTATTTATGTTTCATCGCTTATATGGTCATCTGAGGTCAAATCGATAGTTAATTAGATGGCGTCTGAACTAAAATACACACGAAACGAACCTACATATTATCTACCCTATGCTCTGAAAAACTGTTTATGTTAGACTTTTGGTAGTTTGGATAAATGTTTTACATTGTTATTAATCAAATATGAGAATTTGAGTCAAATCGGTAACCATGGAATTGACAGCTAGTGCCCCTTTAAGGAATAACCGTTTCACAGATTATATCGGATATGTTCCCTATGTCGAAAAGAGGGACGAAAGATACCAAAGGGACAGTCAAACTCATAAATCTAAAACAAACTGACAACGCCATGGCTAAAAATGAAAAAGACAAACAGAAAAACAATAGTACACATGACACAACATAGAAAACTAAAGAATAAACAACACGAACCCCACCAAAAACTAGGGGTGATCTCAGGTGCTCCGGAAGGGTAAGCAGATCCTGCTCCACATGCGGCACCCGTCGTGTTGCTTATGTGATTACAAATCAGGTAAATAGTCAAATTCATGAAAGGGAAGGGGAGTGTAGTTACGACGTAAGGAACATATCCGATATCATTTGTGAAACGGTTATTCCATAACGGTCAACCAACTCGTGATGGCGTCCGTAAAATTTACAAAGGGATGATTTCAACTTCACCATTTGGAACTCTTGGTTTAATAGCTTCCCTGTGAGAAGTAACCCTCTATCAAGAAAATGATGATAGGAAATGCAAGCACGGGAGATATATACCCCGTATGCAGGTGCTGCTGGAATGTTGCTACTTAGAAATGGAAAGTTCACAATTGGAAAGCTGAAATCATCTCTTTTGTCGTAAAGTTTTGTCTTCAACCGACCCTCATTGTCAATTTCTAGATGTAAGTCAAGATATGAAGCCGACTTAACTGTATCTGTAGTATCCTTTATCTCCAATTCGATGGGATAGATTCGTTCTACATAGTCACCAAATTTTGAATTGTTTAGTGAAAGAACGTCATCTATATAGCGGAAAGTAGAGTTAAAGGATATTGCTAACTTCTTATCTTTCTTCCTAAGAAGATCCTGCATGAAGTCAGCCTCATAATAATAAAGAAACAAGTCAGCAAGTAGAGGGGCACAGTTTGTTCCCATTGGGATGCCGACAGTCTGTTGAAAAACACGTCCTCCGAACGTAACAAATATGTTAGCGAAGCTACAATACCCTTCCCTTTTCTCAAATGTGACCTACCGAATTAGACTATTTACTGGATTTGTAATAACATAAGAAACTCGACGGATGCTACATGTGGAGCAGGATCTGTTTACTCTTCAGGAGCACCTGAGATCACTCCCAGTGTTTAGTGGGGTTCGTGGTGCTTAGTCTTTAGTTTTCTATGTTGTGTCTTCTGTACTTTTATTTGTCGGTTTGTATTTTTTATTTTTTTAGCCATGGCGTTGTCAGTTTATTTTCAATCTATGAGTTTGACTATCCCTCTGGTTTCTTTCTCAGCTCTTTTAAAGTCTACGATTTTTGTAAGAAGGCTATGAAAAACAGCTAGTGATCATGCATTACTCACTCTTAAATATAAATGTAAAAATATAGTTCAGTTATAAAACAAATACTAGTATTGCATAAAGCTAAACAAAACTTACTGGTTAGATCTAGCTGACTGCCACCTTAATAAGAAGATATACCTAAAACTGACTATTGTACGCTCCAATAACTTTAGCAATTAATTTGTTAAATTTCAATATATATTGTTATAGATCCAATACCAGTTTTCAAAAGAACATTAGGCTATAATAGTTAAAAGATATTTCAGTGTAGCTTTACATCTAACATGCATTATTAAGCAAGTTTTTTAAATGCCTTTTTGCGTGCAATGTTTTGAGTTAAGTATAACCAATTATATAAGCTATATTTAATATTTTCCATTCAATGAACCTCTGTTTTTGAAAATTTGTTGGTAGAAAAAATTTAAAAAATCTCTTTTTGTATTCCACTAAAACTTGTGTACAAAGAACCTTTTTTTAAGGTGCCTGAGTATCCATGTAATGTTATACTAATTCAATTTGAGATAGAGAAACAAGATCTGTTTGATACTTATATGATTGCTAAGATAAACATTTCAATTTGAAAGTGAAACATTAAGTAAAGCTGGAAGCATAAACTTGGATGATAAAGGTTCTATCAGTTTTGATGTCTTCTTCGTAAGCTTTGACCTTGGTTTCAACTTAGATTATCAGGTTTGTTTTCTCGTCTGTATTGTTTTATATTGTTTTATTAGGGCCTTTTAAGGGCATACGATACAGTTACAGGGGAGGTAATGACGTTGCTAACGTAAAATGTTATTTTCGCGACGTCAAATTGTGACATATCGGGAAAAGATGCATTTTTCGACTGATTTTTATCATTCAAACTGATTTAATTTGAAAACGAGTTCATGAACCCCTATTTTTCAAAACAGCAATTTGTTTCATTTTGCAGGGAGATTATGTGACCCAAATTTTATAAAACTGTAAATAGAGGATTTTTTTTTAATTTTGATAAACATGCAGCAAAAAAATGACGTATTTTCCTCAATTCATGAACATTTGATAAATATGAGTTATTTCTGAATAAAAAATGCATAATTTTTTAGGACACTTATAAAATACAGAAATTACCGGTTATTTAACACAAAAAAAAATGTGTTTATCTTTTATAACAAAAAAGTTATGTCTTTCTTTCGAAAAAGAAATTACGGCCACAAATCTGAATTTTGAGCAAATATACAAAATTTCAACCTCATTTTACTCAAAAAGTAGCACATGAAGGTATATTTTTTATTGCATATTTGATTTAATCAGGTTAAAAATAGCCTATATGCAAATTTTCACGAACTTGTCAATACAGGATCGAAACTGTATCGTATGCCCTTAAAGCTGGCTATGCGGTATGGGCTGTGCTCATTGTTGAAGGCCGTACGGTGACCTATAGTTGTTAATGTCTGTGTCATTTTGGTCTCTTGTGGACAGTTGTCTCATTGGAAATCATACCACATTTTCTTTTTTAAGGTAACATCAAAACACTCGACCAAACAATTAAACTATATCTAATATAACACTAAAACTAAAGATAAAAATGAATTTAAATAAAAATTGAGATGATGTCAGATGTTGTAGCTTAAATGAACATTTCCTTGTTTTAAGATATCCGCTATATAGATTAAAGCTTAGGGTGCTTATACAGTTTCGTATATAAAAACTAGGGGTTATTCCCCAACTAAAAATAGACATGGAGGGAAGTCCCTTTTTATCAACATAATTGGTGAAAAAGTATCATGTTTTTTGTATTTGGTTGTAAAAATATGTTAATTAACTCCAATTTAAGCAGTTTGAATGATTAAAATAATTTAAAAAATTAGATTAAATTTACATGTTTTGAGAGGAGACAACACTGTAAACAGTCTGTTTTTTTGGAAGTGAAAATTGAAAACTTATTTGCAGCAACTGTAGCTCTTTTCGGAGCAGGCGAACGTACCCTGAAGCATGAATTTTTTGAAAGACCAGGTAAAAATCTATGAAATTCATACAATTTTGATTATGAAAAATGTGCAGGTATCATGTCTTCAGGGGTGTGCACATGACCTAATTTCAGGTTTTTTAAGCTTAAATTAGGCAATGTTTTTCCCAGTTTCTCTGGATAAAACTTTTTTATACTATCAAAAGTACACTTTTTTTTTATTCCATTATAAACTAGAGAACATTCTGATTCCAGTGATATCTAGTTTTATACATGTATCTTTATTAATCAGTCCACCACTAACGGTCACTTATACATTGTCCCTCAAAATATGACGTCATGGAAAAAACTGTTGATTGCACCCTTAGTCCTTTTATTATACATCTACATCAGAATTAATACCCAAATAAAGACAACAGTAGTATACCGCTGTTCGAAATTCATAAATCGATTGAGAGAGAAAAACCAAATCCGGGTTACAAACTCAAACTGAGGGAAATACATTAAATACAAGAGCAGAACTACGACACAACAGACACACAACATTAAAATGAAACATACACAGAAACGAACTATAATATAACAACGGCCATTTTCCTGACTTGGTACATGACATTTGAAGGAAAACATGTGGTTGGACCTGGTTTTGATGCATGCCAAATTTATCGCTTTTATGACAATGTTAAATATAACATAAAAATGACAACATTACATGACAGGACTATAATACAAATAAATGGGAGAACATATATAGGACAGAGAAACACACGAATAATAGCTAACAAAAGGTACCAGGTTTTAAAACTTAATACGCCAGACGCTCGTTTAGTCATATCAAGAAACAACTAACCAGTGACGCTCAGATGAAAAAAGTTCGGAAGCAAAAAAACAAGTACAAAGTTGAAGAGCATTGAGGACCAAAAGTTCCAAAAAGTTGTGCCTATTACGGCAAGATTTTTCTCCCTGGGATAAGAACATCCATTATTATTTAGAATAATTCATACGTTTTCTAAACAGTAATTTTTTATAAAATGACTATATAATAGATATGCACGATTAAACTGAAGTGGTGAATAACTACAGAATAACACCGGATACATAAAATAACCTAGGCCAGCACATTAAAATTCACAGCCAAAGCCATCACTGCACAAAGCCACGTCTCAATTGAATTTCTAAAACATTTCCCAAAGATAGAATAGAATTCAAGATTAGATTTGTAATACAGATATACCATTTATTATTAAAAATGACAATTACAATAAAAGTTAATATCAAATTGTGGTAGTAGTTAGATATTTAATTGTATTATCTAGCTATATCGGTGTTTCTTCTGAATCCAACTGTAAACTAAGTATATCGTATAAATTTAGTTGACCCAAGCTTAAACCTAATAAATGAACTTGGTGATTAATGATCTTAACCATAACACACAAAAGAAAAAAAGAAAATTTACAACTACAAACGATAACACATTTCACAAAATCCGTTGAGAATAACAAATATAAAACCAAAACTAAATACATGAATTTTTGATAAACAAGTAACCTGCCACGTCTTATAACAATGCGAATTTACCCTCAGCAAAACAGTCACAATCGGGAATAAGTCAAGTTCAGTAATTAACAGATCAGTAGACGTAATAACAAACCACAATCTAACACGTGGTAAAAATGACCTAAGTAAGTTTGGACAAAGACACATCGTGTGGATCAACCAATTCGTGATTGTGTCTATAAAATTTACGCAGTGTCATTTTAATCCGTCCTCCACATAACTTTGTTGGAGCAGTTTCTGCGTTAGGAGCACAATCCTGTAAATGCAGTCCGTATAGTGTGAACATGTACGAGCATAACGTATTAATTGAGATATGTAAACACCATACGAAGGGGCAGAGGGTATATTACTGCTGAGAAATGGGAAATTGATATTTAGGAATTTGAAATTGTCCCGTTTATCATATATTTTCGTGTGAAGTCGTCCATGTTTGTCAATATTGGGGAAAAGATCAAGGTATGACGTAGTCCTTCTAGTATCAATAGTATCCATTACTTTAAGTTCAATGGGATATATAAGATGTAATAGATATTGGCTGAAATATGGGTTATTAAATGATAGGACATCATCAATATATCGGAAAGTAAAAAACAAGTCTGTCGTCTTAACAAGTTAATGAAGTCGTTCATTTGAACATCAATATACATTCCGTATAACCCCGATACAAATGAATTCAGACGTTGACGCGTTCGAATCGAGCACACCGTGAACAACTGAGGTTATACAATATAACAATTTAACGTTTAAATATTTCCAAAAATATTTTGCGTCGATATATTCTATAATATGGCACTTATAACGTATTGCTATTTTATTTAATATAGTTATTAATAGTCTTTTTATTTTAACGCCTTGATAAATTTAAACGCGATAAGTACCGATTATCAGGTTATCTGCATGTTGATATCGTAAAATATCAGCTGCGAGACATAATATGAAGCTTTTTGTCGAGTGAGCGTAGCGAACGAGATCAAAAAGCCTTCATATAATGTCAAGCAGCTGATATTTTACATTATCAATATGCAGATAATCTGATAATCGATTTATCGGGCTATATTTGTGTGTTTCAGAAGTTTTTTCTTTGTTTCACCAGCACACAAAAGATGACTTGATAAGTTCGGGTCAAAGTTATTAACGTCGGTTCAAACATTATGACGTCGCTGATATGTCCGGGTCAAAGTTATTAAGGCCGGGTCAACGTATTTGACGTCACAAAGACATGATACAGAATAATATTAAGAGCTGAACAGAGTGATATCAGATTATCTGCATATTGATATTGTAAAATATCAGCTGCTTGACATTATATGAAGGCTTTTTGATCTCGTTCGCTACGCTCACTCGACAAAAAGCTTCATATTATGTCTCGCAGCTGATATTTTACGATATCAACATGCAGATAACCCGATAATCGGTACATATGAATTGGGGAAAACGTTATTAAGCTGAAAAACTTGTGTCAATCCATTTGTTATTTGAACAATAAAATATTTTTAAACTAACAACATTTCAAGTTCGTATGGCTTTTCCTAAATATCTCATTTTTGAAATACTGACATTATATTTTCACTTTTTATCATTTTGCTTTATAAAAAAGGAGTACGTCTTATTGAGTTTTTATCGAAAAAATGGAAGACTCATATAGGTATGAGGTATAGACTGACTTAAGTGCTTTTGATTTGCTTTTGGTGTGTTGTATATTTTGTTCTTGTGCAAGTAATGATTTTATGCCATAGATGGATACTCCATTTTGTTTTTCTATTTACCTGGTTAAATGCGTGGTATCACGTTTAGTCAAAAGTAAAAAATTATGAAAGCTATTTTTTTCTATGAGGTAATTTCAAATTCATTTTCCAATTTCACTTGCACCCATAATTATATCAAGTTTTAAGTTTAAAGTAATACGGGATCTTTGAAAAAATCGGTGCAGAATGAATTTAATTTTTACCGGTTCAGTGTTTTATTAAGAATGACTTCTCCAGGGGAAACTTTAGACATATTTACAAAATTATAACATGGAACGGACACAATTTCGTGATGTTATTCTTGTTGATTTTACACAAAAGACTCATTTTTTTACTTTCACAGGATTCCAAGTCCAATTTGATGTTTTCATTTCTGAAGTCTTTGTTCTAATAACTTTATTAGGCAAGTCTAGTTTACTCAGGGAGTTGTAAATATTCATTGATTTGATTATCTGTTGTAATTTCAACACTTATTGTTTTATATTCATGTTCATATATGTTTGCCACTTGTATCGGTTGATATAGATTAAGATACCCTTCATCTCTGTGATTATTTTCTGAAGATACATTCAATTGATTTTGTTCAAAATTTCGTGGAACTGGCAAACTAGGAGGAACAGAGAATGGATTTTGATCTGTTATCTGTTGTTCATCAATGTATGCATAATTATACAATTCTAGTGATCCTTCCGTTTGCTGGTGTCTGTCATCACCTTCCTGTTTAAGATCTTTATTTCGGGAACAATATTTATTCTTGACTACATATAGAAGTATACCAATAAAAATAGCCATAACTAATAAACCAACTGCTCCAACATAGAGTACGATCTGATTGTCATCTTCTTTCCCTGGAAGAAGTAAATAGTTAATTCATAAGGTTAGAAATGATAAGCAATATACAAGGTAATGAATGTGATTGTATTTTGATATATTTTCATATAAACTTATAACTGTTAGAATAAGCGATTATGAAAATGATCATATATAATAAACAACAGACTTTTTTTAAAACTATTCTAAAATTATTGCGCTTACTTTGTAAGTCTGATATTGAACAAGTTTTGTCACGTCAAAATTGATGTTTACTACCAAATGTAAATTTAGTATATATATATATATATATGTTAGCGGCAATAAGTGAAATTAGGCATTAAGCTTAAATCCTAGGCAATAAGCTAACGCCTAGGCATTAAGTTATGTCCTGAAATTTCCAGGCATTAAGCTTATTACCTGAAATTTGCCGAACATAATTTTAGGCAATAATTGAAATTTTAGAATTTATGTGATTTTAGTGATTTTTTTGGAAATAATTTATTTTCTTACTTATATTCCTAATATTAATTTACGTTTATCTGACAAATCTTCAAATTTTAGTTCTTTTCTTATTTAAAACAGAATTAACTCATTCTTTTTTGTGGAAGTACAAAAGATAAAAAAGATTTAAAACAGTGATTGTATCCCATAAAAAAGGGGAGATCCTTATAATATTTATTTGAAAATGTTTACACTTCACTGGTCAAGCTGGTTTGAACTGGTCAAAAGTAGACAAAATTAAGATATGATTTTTTGCTCATACCATTTTATTGGATAAGTAAACTTTCTTTGTTAAAACATTTGTTAAATACCCTCAGTCCATCTTGTCTTTTTCACTTCTTTATCTGGATTATTCGCATTAAGTGACCATATGCAACAAGATTCAAGATTTTATTTGAACACTCAGACACAGATACATGTGTAACATGAGGTCATACATAATAGCATTATATAAACATGACGAACTAATTATGTGGTATCAATGACATAGTATAAAGATATAACAATAACATACAATATGTTGGTTTTTTTTTTTAACATTTTCAGAACATATTGGCAATGTTTTTGATAAATACAGAAAGACGTTTATACAGTTGTACATTACATATTGAAAGAAGACCTTCCATTTTTTTTATAATTAGGGTTCACTGTGTAATAGCTTGGCAGAAACTTTTCACTTAATACAACAATATTTTGATAAGTACACTTAAATAACAAATGAAATTCATCACCAATATTACTCTTACACAAAGTACATATTCTATCATGTCTCGGGATATTTTGCCATCTGCTTGTTTCTATAGGCAGACGCAGATTTGAACACCTAAAGTGTGTGATCCAAAGCCTGCAATATTCAGGAAGTTTTAGCAGGTATGTTTCTAAAGTAAAATCTTTTTTAAATATTGAGTAAAATTGTCCTCGTGATGATTTCTCAATATTACTAAACCACTGTTGTACAAATTGATCACAAAGTATTTGTTTTAAGTACATTTTATCACAGTAGCCTGTTTGGTTGGCAAAAATATATCCAATGCCAGTATCGTTTAATATTGCTTCTATACAATTTACCCATTTAAAGGTGTATTTAGATTTAGGCCTTAAACCAAGCATCAGTCTATACAATAAACTGCATAGTTTTGATTCATTATTTACAATTTTACACCAATATATAATCATTCTAATTTTCACCTTTATTTCAAGTGGAATTCATTTCGTACTTCACTGGAAAAAAATGCAAATACCTAATTAATTCTACTCTCAGAAATAATTCTTTATTGATATTTAATGAAAATAATCAAACTGCCTGCATAAGAATTTTATCTGTTTATTTTTCAGGTCAATGATAAGGGCAATGCTGTTGTGGCTACAAGGTTTGGACAACTTCTAGGAACATTTGGAACAAATGAGATGGGAATATGTAAACAAAATTTAATTCTACAAGAGGAAATTAATTGTGAAACAACTTTAAGTGTACGTGGCAGCAACCCATCAGTCATTATCCGGAGGTCAAGGATTTTTTTAAATGTTTTTGTAAATCTAAATGTTTAAGTAACCGGTGCAAATGCAAGAAAAACGGGAGAAAGTGCAATAGTCGGTGCCACAGTTCGACAACTTGTGATAACAAATGATTTTAACACAAATTTGTATCAAGTTTTCATGTTTTATAAGTAATATTTGATGAGTTTTAATAGTAAAACATATTTTATCTGTGATTTTATTTCCAGTAGATGACATTTTAAACTTCAGTTCTCGTAATGTTATTATGTAACAAATGTATAATTTTTATTTAATTGAATAAATGTCTTTTATTTACTCGCATTTATACTTTAGGCATAAAGCTTAATGCCTGGACACATTTTTCAGGATTTAAGCTTAAATCCTAGGATTTAACACTAATGCCTAATATCATTTAGGCATTAGACTGAATGCCTAGGTTTTAGCTTATTGCCTAGGATTTAAGCTTAATGCCTAATTTCACTTATTGCCGCTAACACACACACATATATATATATTTATACATGCTGACCCTAAAGCCGAACACGGTCATGTCAACTGGACTTAATAATATTCCATCTATGTTCAATCTCATATTCTACATTAAAAAACTTGAATTGAATACAATTATGCCAAATTTAATTGTAAAACAGTCATCCAACTGCCAATGTAAAAAAAAGTAGTGATCTCGGGTTCCCCAGAAAGGTAAGGAGATTCTGCTCAACGTGCGGCATCCGTCGTTTAATTCGCGAAATTACAAACCGCATTAATAATAATACCATATGAATGTGTCATTCCATAATTTGACTTAGTAAATAAAAGATTAATAAGGAGATTCATTGAAATAAATGTTATTTCACACAATGACTCTTTTGCCTAAAATTCAATTTTCATTTAAAAAAAACATTTTTTTAAATGATAACAACAATAGAAGAAGATATTTGTTCTTCTCGGGCATTAGGTTTTTTTTTAATATTTCTGTGTTTGTTAAATATCCATGAAATAATTGCCACCCTGACATGACAATCTGTCTATGAAATATTTTCTTAATACTCACAAAATATAACCAAAATATAACCTCCCTTTAACAGAACAAAATTTCAAAGTATTCATCTGTTAACTATTGTCTCAATTCACACGAAATATAACCTCCCGTTAACAAGACAAAGTTCCATAGTATTTATCTGTGAATTATTGTCTATATACAGACAAAATTTCACTATGAAAGTTTGTCCTTCTCTGGACATTTTTCCATAGACGAGGACAATATTTTATGATACATAGTTATGAAATATTGTATTGTGGTACAATATTTCATAGGACAATATTTTGCTTTACATTTAAACTGACATTTTTTTTTTAAATTTTAATGGGAAGTGTGGCACATTGATATTAAAAAAAAATATCAGAACAGTAAAAAGAAATAGTAAATAATGCTCCCGAGGTCATATGCTATATGACTAATTACCCACATACTCATTAAATAAGTTACTAGTGACATAGTTATTTCTGTTACTTGAAGCAAATTCTATTTCTGTAGATTTACACAATAGCATAATATTGTTGTACTTATTTCACCTTGAAGATTAGACAAATAGGGATACTCCTTTGATTTTTTATTTCATGTCAGTCAGGTCGCTTTATATGAAACTTGAAACCATTTCTCTGCTATATTGATATTTTATAACAACTCTGCCCATGACCCATATAATTGATATTCATTCTTTAACCATATATCATAGTAAGCTAGTTTTTTTTTATTTTACACCAATCCACAATCTTTCATGTCAAATGTCTGTCTCCATTTAAGTTGATGCCATTGAACCATCATGGTATTAAACACATTTCCAAGTAATTATGCTGTTATAGTGGGTCACCATATATTCAACTTGGGTGGCATTCCAGTTATTGAAATTTGTGTCAGATTGGATAATGAACTAGACCTTTAGGAATTGATCTCATAATTTAATATGGAGCCATAGTATGCGACCCGTACCCAGTAACAAATATAAACATGTCAAGTGGCAAAATTTATCACCATAGATTGCAAGTCAAGAGAGGATGGATAAGTCTGCAAAATGCTGGCCAAACTGGATTTACAACAAGATCTCCAGACAAGGACAAACAAGGCGTTGAAGCCAAAGTTAGTATTTATGTAAAAAGTAGTTGAGGGGTTGATTCACGCTATTGAACCAGACGAATTCCTCAAAAAAGCATGTCCAAAGAGAATCATAACTGCCGAGAAATTCAAAGAATACCACGCAACAATTATTGTGGAAAAGCAAGTGAAGAATAACTAACTGTGAGTGTATTGACATTCCACCAAGTAAAACACCGTACAATATTCAAACTCATCCTTTGAAAGACCGTGATCGCGCCGAATCAGCTAGACGACACTGTTATGCACGCATCAAACGTAGATCTCGAGAGCTTCAAATCTGTTCTCCCGCCCTGCAAATAAATCGGCGGCGCTCTCTCAAACCGTTGTATTAAAGCAGTCTGTTACGGAATATGTTGTTGTACTTTTGTAAACAAAGATTGAGGCGGATTTTCGGTACTTCGATCTGTCTTATAACCAGTAGAAAGTGGATCAACACGGACACATTATATTTTCTTATGATAAAGCCAGTTGTTTATAAAAGGAAAAGACTATGAAGTTTTCATCGATTAATTATATATCTTTAATGTTTTCACAATGTTTTAGTTTTACTTCACATAATCAATAAAGTTATAAAAATAGATTTATGAGTTTCTTAACAACATCGTGTTGGTACACTTTGATCTTTTTGGGTAATAAGAAGGACCGGAGACCATCTGTCATCAGACGATTCATACGCATCGCGTTGGTATTAAATTCCGATTATTCAAAACTTCGTAAATCTGGATTAAGACCAGTATCAATCCAATGGATGCCAAGATGAATTCGAGTAATACTTTCTTAATGATTGTTATGTTGAAATGGTCAGAAAGGCTCACATTATTTAGGAGAACTATTTTGTCTAGCGATTGCTGATCATTGGTGTGTGAAAAGTCCAGAACCATGTTAAACGGATCTATTTGTTAATTACGTAAATAAAAGCGAAAGCTTGAATTAATATGAAAAATATAACAAAGGGAAAGCTCAAAATACCATTGTGGTAACAATAAACATATGAACAGGTCAAAATGTTTTATTCTGTAAATAATTTAAGTATGTAGACTGGTTCCCGGTTGATTACTACACAATAATGATAATACAATCAGATTTCAGTTTGTATGTAAAATAGAAAATACGAAACCAAGCGCGGTAGACGGAGAAATGTAATGGGAAGGAAATACGAACCAAGCGCGGTAGACGGAGAAATGTAATGGGAAGGAAATACGAACCAAGCGCAGTAGGCAGATAAATGTAATGGAAGTTCAGGTCAATAGTATCGGAAACATGCCGCCGAAAGCGTCATTTTCCAAAAAGAGACCAAATGACACAGAAATTAACAAATACAGGTCACCGTAAGGCCTTCAACAATAAGCAAAGGCCATACCGCATAGGCAGCTATAAAAAAGCCCCAAAATGACAGTTTAAAACAATTCAAACGAGAAAACTAACGTCTTAGTTTATGTACAAAAATTGAACGAAAAACAAATATGTAACACACAACCAAACGACAACCACTTAATAACAGACTTTTGACTTGGAACAGGCACATACATACAGAATGCTAGCGGAATCCAAACCCTCCCCCTAACCTGGGACAGTGGTGTAACAGTACAACATGAGAACGAACTATACAAATCAGTTAAACAAGGCTTAACTCATCAGATGGATACAAATAGAAATACTACACAGAGTGGACGTGACCGAATTCTTGTATATCCCAAAAACAAATTAAAAAGACACTAAGTACATATTTGAGAGTACTTGCAGATACTGACAGCTAGTTCAAAGCTACTAACAACTAATAAAAAAATCATGCATATAAGACTAAATTATCAATCAGTACAAATCCAACTACCAATGCATTTAGTGTAAAGACGTCATAAACAGTCAGAGAAAAACATGACTCTGTGCAATGCTACGAAACAGGTATTCATAAATTGTAGATTCATGAATGTGTATATGTATATAACAATTATATTTAGTTTGCTTTGAATCTCTGTTAAAAAAATCAACATTGATACCAATGAAGACACAACAGTCAAAAATATTAACAAGGATCTTGAGAATCTGAAACAAAACCTTCATTTAAAAAAGCAAACATATGAGAATACATGCGACACATTTTTCAACCAAGTGTTACCTCATCTTGTAAACACAAACACAGAACTATCCGGTAGGAAGTTTTGGTTTGAGAAAACTTTCCATGGGTGAATTCATCCTGACATTGCAATTTTGGATAAACATTACCGGGGTATTATACCTTAAGACTTATTCTCGGCTGCCAGGTGTTTTGGTGAAATTTTGGAGAAGTATCAAAAAGATAATCACGGATCAGAAGAAAAACAAGAGAATCCAATCCAGAGATTAATGGAGGAGAGAGGTGTCGAGGTTCCAAAATTTAAGACCCCTCAAACTACAACTAGTTATACAGTAACTTCCACGAGTGCTCCTCCCGTACAGTATATGCCAACATATGGATATTATCTGATGGGAACAATAACAATGCCGTTTCAGTTTAATGCATCGCCATTAATGATGAACCAAAGAAGAATGCCAGTAGGGTCTCCTTTGCCGATGACTGTTTGCAATCAGACGCAGTCCCCTAGTTTTGTGTGTGCTGAGATGGACACAGCAGGTCCTAATGCATTTGAGGATGAGTCGGAGTACATTGCCTGTTTACCTCCAAAGAAGCGAAAATTGTAGAATATTTAACATTTTCATTATACTCTAAGTTCAACTCCGAAAATGCAATTTTTCGTGCTTTCAGTTATTTTTAGTTTTTTTTAAATCTGACGGAGTTCTTTATGTAGAAGAAATATAATGAGCCATAAAGACGTTGGTGTTACATTTTATTAAAATATGTTTTTAATTTTCTTATTTTCTAAGCATGTGCAGTTTTATTGCTGTTTTCTTTGTTAGGAGATTACCATTAATTCCCTTGCGGGGCTGAAAAAAATTTCCACTATTGCCTCCATTTTTTTGGGTGAAACCATCCGATGACAGAGATGCAGTAAGATTGTTAAGAGACAACTATCGATAGAACCCCACCACCGGATTTCAACATTTGGCAAAGTCCTTTTCGTAGTCTGTTTGACAATATATAAGTTTTCATCCTGTGTGGGGCAAGTTCAGTTCTTACCAAGCAAAGTGAAATCGTTAATAATGGCCCTGATGCATTTCGAATATTCGATCCGTAACGTACAAATATGGAGATGTAGTATGATTGTAAATGTGCCATCTATCCATCGGAAATTTGCATTTGTTAATGAGACAACTATTCATATAGACACAAACATATGTGAACAAAAACATGGTTTTCAACAGTAAAACGAAACCCTTAGAATACTATGCCACGGTGTAATGAAGTGCGAAGTGGTTGCAAAAAGAACATCAATGACCAGATATATAATAGTGTTCCGTCTTTACGAACTAAATCAATGCACAAGTAAAACGTTTATACATCAAACAAGGTCCAAAAAATTACATCGCCATTGATACTAGCTGTTATGTTGCATTTGGCACATATTTACAACAAACAATTGATTAAAGCGCCTGATATTTGGTACATATAAGGATGTGGTATAATAGTCAATGATGCGACTCTTCCACGAGAGACCAAATGACACAGAAATTAACATCTATATGTCACCGTACGTCCTTTAATAATGAGCAAAGCAGATACCGCATAGTCCAATATAAAAGGCCCCGAAATGTAAAACAGTTCAGAACTCTAATGACCAAATTTATGTAAAAAGATATAAACGAAAACCCAATATGCCACAAATCAACAAACGACAACCACTAAATCCTGGCTCCTGGTTTGGACAGGCGCATACAAATAGTATGTGGCGGGGTTAAACATGTTTTGTTTGCTTTTTTATTTTTTTTTCAAATGTTACATGTTGGTTTTGCTATTGACACTGAAGTTTAAGATTTCCCATACCCGATGAAATTTAATACACAAACTCGATATGCATATAGAGTACTAGACCGACATATAGAATAGAATATAATTGAAAATTTTTATTTCCCAAATTACAGGGCCCATAAAGGGCATTAAATCAGATACAATTGATTTACGTAAGCTGGACACATTTTTCGAACAGTCTGAAGACGACCATCTTAGTTCTTCTAATTGTGGAATACTTTAAGAGTTTCTCTTAAATTTGTCGACAACTTTTATTCATTTGAACGGTGTATAGGTTGACATATATAGTGTAAAGACAATTATCTAAAGTCGAATGGAAAATTTGAGGGGTTTAACTAACTAATAAAACCAGGTCGGTAACATAGAGCACCCTTCCGTTGATTGATCGTATAGTGGAGCGCATGGTTTAGTTACTTATTTGAGGCTTTCCTTTTTGATTGAATTTGTACCTTGGAAATGTTTTCGTTTTTCGTTTTTTTGGATATTTTTGTCGTTTATTAATCATTGACGTTTTCTTCTTCCTTTTAAAACATTTAAAAACAGATATAACATGTCAGTGGCGAGGACATTGCCGATAAATGTTTTAAATGGAGACGTATGAACTTTTTGAAACACCCCTTTATCCTATTGTAGGATCCCCCCAAATATAAAAAACAAAACAAAACCTCACACCTTTTGAAAATGGCTGGATACGCCTCTGCATAATTGACTTTATATCGCCGTGACGCCGTGAAAAGATAGAACATTGATCAAAAATAAACCGAAAGACTTGAATAATATTTATAAATTGATAAAATTTACACATCATAACTAGAACAGCAAGGGAAAATCCCGACCGTATGTGTAAACAAATACACATTATACACATTGATTCATTCACAACAACTCTTGCTATGTTTATCGTGTTAGTTTTTAGCATGTGTGTCTTGGCGGGGCTTCAGAGCTTGGCGGTCGAATCACGTTTGAAGCAAGCAATGACATTGATCGTTTCTACGTGTTGATCCAGTTAAGTTTTGTTGACTGATCGTGTCGTGGGACCTTTCTCTAAAGTTGACTGCATTTGAATGTATATGTCTTCTCTATAAAAAAAAACCACCCTCAAACAGAAGTTATCACTATTCAACTTACAATAAAATACTTCCAAAATAGAGTGTCCAATGGGATGTGATGCAGGTTATCATGATGAGAAGAAGAATAATTATTAAATGCCTAGAATCTTCTGGGTAACTACTTTATGTCTCTACTTTACATAAAATTTATACTTTGTATGTTAATTGATTTATATATGTCTCTATAACATTGTACTATGGTTTACGAGAATATATATAATATATATATATATACGCAATCATAGGTTTGAAATTGTTTTCAATTGGGCTTGTATTATATTTTCCTCTGGTTTATATTATCCATTCATCCTATTTTGACTCCTTAAAATTCAAGAGTCTATCCTAAAATGAGGTAAATCAAATGGCCTTCCAAATACTTTTCGATTTCTAACATCACTGAAGAGACATTAATTGTCGAAATCTGAATATGGTGTAAAAACTCAGTCGCAAGTTTATTGTTTTTTACTTTGTATTAAATTAATATAGAGATCCATTTTACTATACATTGTGATCAATTCATTTGGCAATCATCAGCTTATTTTAGTGAAGCCAAGCTGATCGAGTGGTTTAGCGCGTCGGATACAGTGCAGGCGATTTGGTGTCACGAAATCTCAGTAGCATCTTGATCCAAAAATAAGAAAATTAGGTCAAGGTTAGAGGTCAAGGTCATATTTAAAATTTAGATTTTGGCTTTTTTTTCAATTCTTTTCAAAAATAAGATATCGACAACATATTTTTACTAAATTGTAAGTTGCAATATTGTATTTTAATTAAAAATTAGGCATATAGTGATTGAACTCATTAACCATATATAATCAAGACTTATGGTCTTTTGATTTGAAGCCCTTGGTTTATGAACTAGAAATTAAACTCTAGGTCAAAGGTAAAATTGACGTATTAGATTTTGACCTTTGCTTTTACCTCATATGTATACATGATAAAGACATGGGACCTTTTGCAATACGTTGCAAGACATTTGGCCATGGAAAAGCCACCCGGAAGTGACCTTGTGTAAACCGAAAGTAGCTATGTTTTGTACTTATTTAATGTAAAAGTGTATTGAACAATATAATTTTGGAATTAGTATCAAGTAAACTATCAAATAAAACCAGTAGTGACATATTTCAAAGTGGAAGTAAGAATATATCTCCCTTATTTAGAAAAAAGTAAAGAAACCATATACTTTTGGAATCAGTGTAGAATAAGCTTTCATTTGACGCTGGATATGTATTTCAAACTGAATTTTATTGTTCTATATCAAAATTGATCTTTATGGGTGAAAAGAGTTATCTACCCTTACCAAATAAATTTGTCGTTATGTTTTTTTTTTAACTCATAAACCGTTCACTGTAAAACCCTGGCATCTTTTTATTTTAGGTCCCTTCGTCCTAACTTAGAAAATGAGTCAAGGTCAAAGGTCAAGGTCAAGTTCTAAATTTTGACTTTTGCTTGTTTTTGCATTTTCTCCGACACTTTGTAAGAATTGTATAAAAGAACAAGTGCAAAATGTTTGTTTTATTGTAATGGGGATATGTTACATTTGGTCTGATACAATTTAATGGCATCTTATAGGAGTTAGTGCCCCTGAAATGTCTATATAAGGTTATTTGAATAAAATTTCAACTTGGTTTATTATAAAGCCATATGACCTTTTACAAAAGGTTAGGTGACATTTGACCATGACGAAGGAGAACCGGAAGTGACCTTGAGAAAACCAGAAGTACCTATCTTTGCACTTTATTCATATAAAAGTACTCGGAATCCATATATTTTGTATTATAGATACATAAACTTATCACTCAAGAGTAGAAATGACATTCAATCAACCGGCAGTGACCAATCATCTCCCGTTCTGAACACAAAAGCACATAGAAACTATATATTTTTAAAATCAGTGTGAAAGATGCTATCATATGAGACCGGAAGTGACGTTTACTTCACCGAAAGTAGCACATTATCTCCTTCATTTCATTCAAAAGTATGTAGAAACCATTCATTCATCCTATCAGTTTAAGGAAGTTAAGCCAATTTTAACATTGAGTAAACCAGAACTAGATTCTTTAAAATAACTTTGTCGTGGAAAGACCTTCAATTGTTCTCTGAACATTGGTTTTTATTTTTTTTTTTTCTTCCGACTTATTTTGTTCTTGCGATAAATATTTGTATCGAAATATGTCGCTTAGATATTTCGCACATTGTTTTGTATAGTTTATGCGCTTTTAAATTTCACCTTCAAGTTATCTCCCTTTTCACATTCACTGTTTATCTTGAGTTTGCATCAACTCTAAACAAAAACTAGGTATCGACAAAATTTCTTTTTACAAATTGTAAGTTACATTCTCAGAATTATTTTGCTAATTTTGATCGAAGCGATTCGATGAAATTTTACAGGAGGATCTACGTTTACACAATAAATTTGTCGGTATGTTTTTTTAGCTTATGTTGAACGTTTAACCCTGAAAACTTTTTATTTGAGGCCTATAGGTCCTAACTTAGAAAATGACGTCAAGGTCAAATGTCAAGGTCAAGTTCTAAATTTTGACTTTTTCTGGGTTTTTTTTGCATTTTATCCAACACTTTTAAAGATATAAGAACAAGTCCAAATGTTTGCTTAATTGTAGTGAAGATATGTTACACTTGGTCTGAAACAATCAAATGACATCTTATGGGAGTTAGTGCTCCTAGAATGTCTAAATATAAGGTTTATTAATTATTTCTACAACATGGTTTATTATAGAGACATATGACTTTTTACAAAAGGTTGGGTGACAAATGACCTTGAAAAATGACAACCGGAAGTCGACCTTAAGAAAATCGGATGTAGCCAATTTTGCACATTTTTCATGAAAAAGTACTCAGAATCCATATATTTTGTAGTTCAAGTACTTTAACTTATCACTAAAGACTAGAAGTTGCTTTCGATAAACGGGAAGTGGCCAATAATTTCCTCATTTACAAGCAAACATTTATAGAAACTATATATTTTTGGAATCAGAGTGAGATAAGCTATCATTTGAGACCGGAATTGTCATTAACTTTACCGAAAGAAGCAAATCATCTCCCTTATTTCACTCTAAAGTATATAATAACTTTTTATTCTTCGCATCAGTATAAAGAAATAAAGATTTGGTGGCAATTTCAACTTTTTCTTGCGTAGATTGTTGTTTCATAAAATGTCGCTTATTAATTTGGAATATGATATCGTATAGTTTATACGCTTTAAAAACTGACAATCGCTAAACGGAACACTTTACGTTGTAAGATTTATCTCCCCAAACACTGTTTTTCATGTGACTACTACTCCTTCGCAACTGTAAAATATTACGACAAATTTATTTTACCAAATTGCTTTTTACATTTTCAGGATTAGGATTTTTTTTGGGCCGAAGCTCTCCGCAGACTCCATATGAAAGAGGGACGAACGATACCAGAGGGACAGTCAAACTCATAAATCGAAAATAAACTGACAACGCTATGGCTAAAAATGAAAAGGATAAACAGACAAACAATAGTACAAATGACACAACATAGAAAACTAAAGAATAAACAACACGAACCTTACCAAAAACTAGAGGTGATCTCAGGTGCTCCGGAAGGGTAAGCAGATCCTGCTCCACATGTGGCACCCGTCGTGTTGCTTATGAGATATCAAATCCGGTAAATAGTCTAATTCGGTAGGTCACATTTATGAAACGGAAGGGGATTGTAGTCACGACGTAAGGAACATATCCAATATTGTTTGTGAAACGGTTATTCCATAACGGTCAACCAACTCGTGATGGCGTCCGTTAAATTTACGAAAAGATGATTTCAACTGCACTATTTGGAACTCTTGATTTAATAGCTTCCTTGTGAGCCCTTTATTAAGAAAATCATGATAGGAAATGCAAGCACGGGAATATTGTATCAATTGGGAGATATATACACCGTATGCAGGTGCTGCTGGGATGTTACTACTTAGAAATGGAAAGTTCACAATTGGAAGCTGAAATCATCTCTTTTGTCGTAAAGTTTTGTTTTCAATCGACCTTTATTGTCAATTCCTAGATGTAAGGCCGACTCAACTGTATCTGGTGTATCCTTTATCTCTAGTTCAATGGGATAGATGCGTTTGACATATTAACCAAATTTTGAATTATTTTGTGAAAGAACATCATCTATATTGCGGAAAGTAGAGTTAATGGATATTGCTAACTTCTTGTCTTTCTTCCTAAGAAGTTCCTGTATGAAGTCAGCCTCATAATAATGAAGAAAAAAGTCGACAAAAAGAGGGGCACAATTCGTACATATTGGAATGCAGATAGTCTGTTGAAAAACACGTCCTCGAAACCTAACAAATATGCTGTCTATCAAGAAATCAAGCATCTTGATAATGTCAGTTTCAGAGAATTTTTTTTTTGGAATCAGAGTGATCCTTTACAAAGTAGGATTTATCCCTTTCTAAGACAAGATACTTCGTTTGCCATTCTTTTTTATGAAACAAAGCAATACCAACTCTTTCAATTTGTCTTTTAGTTTGGAATGTGGAATACTTGTATAAAGTGTAGAAAAGTCATATGTTTTAATACTATTACAAGGTTGAAAGAAATCTATTTCATCTTTTGCATTTGATATAAGTAATATGAATTTCTAACTGGTAATACATAAGTGAAAGAGACCTAGGGTATTTTGATTTGAGGTCCTTGGTAAAAAAAATGAAAATTAGGTCAAGGTTATATTGATTTTGGCTTATTTTCACTTATTTTCAAAAACCTTTTAACATATCGACAAATTATTTTTACTAAATTGTTAGTTGCGACATAAATTTTGTTTGAAAGGGTGCTTCGACAATAAATGGGAGTTTTCGCCCTTCTTATATTTCGAATTATGCTTTAAGTGATATAACTCATTCACCATACATATTTATATACTTAGGGTCTTTTGATTCAAGGTACATGATTTGTGACCTTGAAATTAATGCCAAGGTCATAGGTTAATAGGACGTTCTAGATTTTGACCTTTGCTTTGAATTCATATTAATACATCATCAAGCAATAGGAACTGACATTTTAGACTGATTTTCAATATTTTAATATCAAAATAGATCTTTACTGGTGGAAAGACCTTCAATTGTTCTTTGAACAATTGGTTTAAAGAACAATTGGTTTTTAATTATTATTTGGTCTTTCCACCTTTCCGTGGAAAGACTTATTGATTTCGTTCTGATTATTATTTTTTTCTTCCGCCTAATTTATTTCTTGCGTAGTTTTGTTGTTTCACAAGATGTCTCTTAGATATTTGGAATATGATATCGTTAAGTTTATGCGCTTTAAAAACTGACAACCACGTAACCAAATAATTTACGTTGTAATAAGAGTTGACTCCCCAAACACTGGTTTTCTTGTGGCCACTACTCCTTCGCAACCGTTAAAGATTACGACAAATTTATTTTACCAAATTGCTCGTAAAATCTTCAGAATTAGGATTTTTATTTTGACCGAAGCTATCCGGAGACTCGATATTTTGGCTTAGTTTCACTTATTCTCAAAAACGGTCTAATATATCGACAAATTATTTTTACTAAATTGTTAATTGCGACATGTCGTAAATTATAAATTTTGGTTGAAAGGATGCATTATCAATAAATTGGAGTTTTTGCCAGTCTTATATTCAGAATCATGCGATAAGTGGTATAACTTAACTAAAAATATTAAATGGAATTTTGATTTGAGGTCCTTGGTTTGTGACCTTGAAATTTAGAATATGACGTTCTAGATTTTGACCTTTGCTTTAAATTCATATTTATACAGCATTAAGCCATTGGAACTGATATTTTAAACTGATTTTTAATATCAAAATAGATCTTACTGGTGGAAAGACCTACAATTGGTTTTTAATTATTTTTATTATTTAATCAGTGTGAGAGAAGCTATCATATAAGACCGGAAATGACATTAACTTCACCGGAAATAGCTAATTATCTTCCTTATTTCACTGAAAGGTAAATAGAAACAACTCATTTAGCATATCAGTATGAAGAAACTAATGATTGAATCGCAATTTTAACTTTGAGTAAACAGGAACTAGCTTCTTTTCAATAACTTTGAAAAATTGATGTTGTAAGAACTTCGATTGTTCTCTGAACAATTTGATTTTAATTACTATTAATTTTTTTTCGCCTAATTTTGTTCTTGCGATAAATATTTGTTTCGCAATATGTTTATTATATTGTATTGTATAGTTTATGCGCTTTTAAATTGCACCCTAAGACAAATAATTTTCTTTGTAAGAGTTATCTCCCTATTCACTGTTTATCAAACGTGTGCATCTCCTTCGTAACAAAAAAAGGTAGGAACAATTTTCTTTTCTAAATTGTTACATCCTCAGGAATTTTTGACTTATTGGATCGAAGCGATTCGATGAAATATTATAGGAGTTATCAACCATTACCAAATAAATTTGTCGGTATGTTTTTTTAACTCATAAACTATTCCCGGTATAACCCTGGCATATTTTTATTTGAGGCTCCTATGTCCTAACTTAGAAAATGAAGTCAAGGTCAAAGATTAAGGTAAAGTTCTCAATTTTGATTTTTTTTGCCTTTTCTTCAAAACTGTTAAAGATATATATAAAAGAAAAAATGCTAAATGTTTGCTTAATAATATTGAAGATATGATACATTTGGTCTGAAACAATATAATGGCATCTTCTAGGAGTGAGTACCCCTGAAATGTCTAATTATAAGGTTAATTGGTTATAACTTCAACTTGGTTCATTTTAAAGCCATATGACCTTTTACAAAAGGTTTGGTGACTTATGACCTTGAAAATGGTCAACCGGAACTGACCTTGAGAAAATCAGAAGTACCCATGTTTTCTCTTTTTTCAATAAAAATTACTCGGAATCCATATATTTTGTAATTTAAATACATTAACTTATCACAAAAGACTAAAAGTGACTTTCGATAAACCAGAAGTGGTAAATTATTTCCTGGTTCACAGGCAAAAGTATATAGAAGCTTTATATTTTTGGAATCGGTGCGAAAGAAGCTATGCTATGAGACCGGAAGTGATATTTTCTTCACCGGAAGAAGCACACTATCTTCCCTTTTTCACTCATAAGTATATATTTACCACTTGTTTATGGCAATAGTAAGTATAACCTTATGATCAGATGCCAATTTTATCTTTCAGTAAACTGGAACTCCTTTTCAATAACTTCCAAAATTTGATCTGGAAAGACCTTCAATTGTTCTCTGAACAATTGGTTTTTAATTAATTTTTTTCTTCGGCCACATTTTTTTATCGCGATAAATTTTTGTTTTGCAATATGTCGCTAAGATATTTCTTATGTAGTATCATAAAGTTGATACGCTTTTAAATTTCACCCTGCTAAGCCGAACAAACTTCTTTGTAAGAGTTATCTCCTTATTCACTGTTTACCACATGTGTGCATCTTCTTAGTAACCAAAAAAAAAATATCTAAAAATTATTTTTCTAAATTGTTGGTTACATCCTCAGGAATTTTTGGCTAATTTGTACTTTGCTACTATATTAACCATCTGAAAAACAGAATTGAATGCACAGACCCATATTTTTACTTCTTTTTCACTTGCATTTATAACTTAACCATGATTTTTTTATCATGGAAATATATGGAAAATAGTTAAGGTTATTATACACTATTCAGTATTTTATTGAAACAAACATCAGAAAATACCTCCCAAAACTATGGAGAACTGATACTAATTGCACAAGAAATTGGTAATCAGTTATAAAAAAACACATACTTCCAGTAACAGCCAGTGAGGTAAATGTACTCTGTCCAGTCCCTACACTGTTGGTGGCAAAACATGTGTAAACCCCAGCATCACTTTGAGCTGCATTAAAGATGGTAAGAGATGGTTGGGAAACAGTACTACCACTGTATTTGTTGTTGTTGTTGGTTGTTGTGAAAGTTGTAACTACATTATTAATATTTCTCTGCCAGTAAACAGTAATGACAGCAAGGTTGGAGGTCACAGTACACTCTAAGGTAATTGAGTTACCAGTGGTAACAGAATATGTTGAATGTTGAACTTGAACTGTTGGTACAGCTAAAAATGAAACATAACAAATATAATTATCACTAAACCATAGAAAATTTTCTTCTACCCCAGTTGGTGGAGCTAACAATCAATAAAAAAAAATCAATAAAAGTATTGTATCCTAAACTTTAAAGTATAATTCAGACCTCAGTTCTATATGCAATAGACACTTTTTGATGGATTTACTCCCAAAATGTTATTTCCAAAAATACAAATCTACTTACCAGCATGCAAGAACTTACTTTTATTTTGTCATAAAGAACAAGATGATAACAAGGCTTGTCAAATCTTTGCATTGAAACCAATTTCTCATCTATTTCAATCTCACACTTGTTTGCTGCACAAAGTTTTTCACAATTTAAAAAGAAATCAATCTGTCCAAACAATATAAAACAATAAACTAGAAATGATTTACTTACTAAGAAAAATATATTTTCATTAAACAAAAAGTGTAGACTACATTGAAAATTTCTTTCCTTCACAATGACATGGTCACACTGGTGGAAATCACAAACTTTATTTATGTGAAAAGCTTTTTATTTTAAAGCAAATCTGGTGATAAGAACATTGTTGAAAGTGCAAGACATGAAAGTCTCAGACTGCCTCAGACGAAGTCAGAAGTCATTGAAAAGAAGTTAAGGAAACAGATTTAGATTAAAAGATTAGTCCTTTACCATTGTCCAATACCCATGATATATATATATATATATATTTATCATATGTTTAGTAGTAAATACAGTAGTTTTGCATATGTGATAAATAGCCTGCTGTTTAATCCATATCGCGCAACTTTGATGCGCACCCTTTATCGCATACCCTTTATCACACCCTACCCTTTATTGCATACTCTTTATCACACCCCTACTTTTTTTTTTTTTTTTTTTTTTTTTTAAATAAAGTCAGTTTTGGTTTTATTTTGGCTTAAGAAAAATTTTCCTCAAAATAGGTGAAGTTTTTGAATGACGTCATTGTTTGGTATGTGACGTCACGAACGTCGAGTTTTCATATTGTATGTGACGTCACGAACGTCAAGTTTTCATATTTTTTGGCACACTAAATGCAACTATAAAAATACAAAACACACAAATTAATACAATAATAAACAATAATAAATTTTTACTACTTTTTCACTTGCATTTATAACTTAACCATGATTTTTTTATCATGAAAATATATGGAAAATAGTTAAGGTTATTATACACTATTCAGTATTTTATTGAAACAAACATCAGAAAATACCTCATATTTTGTTTTGTATTTTTATAGTTGCATTTAGTGTGCCAAAAAATATGAAAACTTGACGTTCGTGACGTCACATACAATATGAAAACTCGAGGTTCGTGACGTCACATACCAAACAATGACGTCATTAAAAAAATTTTGAGGAAAATTTTTCTTAAGCAAAAAAAACCCATGATATATATATATGTAGGATTCTAAAGTGCGATTGGGACGCTAAAGTGCGATGGACACGCTAAAGTGCGATGGTATACGCTAAAGTGCGATGCTTCCATACGCTAAAGTGCGAGGGTCCGCGAAAGTAAAGACTTAAGAAATGAAGTTGGATTATGAAGTTAACAGTCGTTTATACAAACTAAAAATGAACACGCCGGAAAACATTGTTTTTGTTGCAGTTTATTGTGCGGTCTTCGTTAAAATGTTGTCGCTCTTATTGAAAAGCAACGTCGGCAAAATAAAGGGACATGTTTTCATGCGTTAATTATAAATTGTCGGCTAAAACATTAGCATGCACATTGGGGTAATATAACATGGATGTGTAGTCGCTACAAAAAAGGCGTAAATTAAGCTCGGCAAACATCGCCTTTCTCTCTCATTTAAATTAAAAAAATAAATGTTACATATTCCGATAATAATTACATTTTGTATCTTTAATTATAAGGACGACTGAAAGGGGAGGTGTTCCAATAAGTGATAGACTACGTGTGAACGGCAAGCTTATCCAATTATCACAATATGTGTAAATGCGCGCCAAATTATAAAAAAATTCATTGACTAGTACAAGAAATATAGTATTCTGTGCCACCTAAATTACATTTTTAGCAATTATTACGTGGTCGGTCTTTTAGAATAATTCACTTCAAACTATTGTTAAATTATAATGTCTTTCACATATGGTATACCTTATAATACTAGATTATACAAAAGGACTATTTTTACATTGAGTGTTCTTTAACGTTTTTTTTATAAAGCCCTAGAACTTTACCCTATTGGTCCATCGCACTTTAGCGTGATATACCATAATATTTTAGCGAACAAACAGCCATTGCACTCTAGCGTGAGACACCATCGTACTTTAGCGTGACCATCGCACTTTAGAGTACCATCGCACTTTAGAGTCCTACATATATATGTGACTTAAAATATTCAGTCATAAGAAAGGAAATTCGGGAAGATAATTAAGATTTGACAATTATAAATAGACATTTTGAGACCGTAATATAGTTCCTGAACCGATAGCCAAGATAATGAATTAAGCCTCACCAATAGTAGATTAAACTTGGGACAGTTAAAGATTTTAGAAATAATTAGTAGCATGAATATAGGACAAAGTTTAAGGAGAATTGATAGAAAGAAAATGATCTATCTATTTATTAGAGGCTTTGCATGCTGTAAATTAAAACATGGTCTATAGTGTAGCGGTAGTTAAGAACAAATTATACAGATGCTCCAGGTGAGGTAATGGTATGATAAATAAGATGAGTTATAAAACAAAGGAGTCAGGATCAGGTCAACTGTTAAACAGAAAAAAACATAGAATTGAGTTTTCTTTTCGATGACATACTTCCTATTACAGTAAGAGTTGTGACTGTACTTTGTCCTGTTCCTACACTGTTTGAGGCCAAACATGTATAATCTCCTGTGTCACTAAGGGCCGTAACAGAAATATTGAGAGATGGTACTGTTACCACTATATTTGTTTGGGTTACTTGTTGATGTGATGGTAGTAATAATACCTCCAACATTTCTCTGTCATTCAACTGATGTAACAGGAAGGACTGATGAAACAGTACATGCCAGAGTGAAAGAGTTTCCAACAGTAATAGAATATGATGGCTGTAAGACTGTAACTGTAGGTGGTGCTGAAACACGATGTGAATGAAAGTTATTAGATGCGGACAAAACATTTTCATAATGTATGAAATGATTCTACCTCTTTCTTCTACCTCTTCTCTCAGTTAATTCATAAATTAACATAAATTAACATGCAGACTGAATAAAAAGTTCAACCATACAAACTTTAAATACAAAACACTATGAATAATCATAGAAAATGATTTAAAAAAAACGTGGAATTTACTACAAAAAATAAAATAAATGTTTACACAAGAATATATCTCGTCAATTCATACGAAATTCAGGAAGACAACCTGATTGATAGTAAAATTGCTAACTATTTCAAAGTTTCTGGACAATGACCTAGGGGACAGGGCCTGAAAATAGTAATCAAACTGATAGTAATTGCAAATTATAGATAATATTATCAGATTATTACATGGCATTTTCATATCGCATGTATTATCAGCCCCAGGTTTAATATCAGCCCAAGAGCCACATGGTTAGAGGGCTGATATTGACCGAGGGCTGATAATACAGGCGATATGAAAAATGACATGTTACTATCTTTTTATCATAAGCTTCAGCAATGGAGAAAAATAACAGATTCATATATTGATCCTTTTACATGGTTCCCAAATAGAATTTCAAAGAGTGAAAAGTTCACGGACGCCAGACCCAAAATTTAGTACATTCGATATGAAATCTTTCTATCATATGCCTCAACAGAGAAGAAAAACATTTTAACATGGCCGAATCGACAAAAAAATTAATTCAACAATATACATAATGAATACTGTTTGGAAAAGTCAACTTTTTTTTTAAAGTAATGTTCTAAATAAAGGCAACAGTAGTATACCGCTGTTCAAACTCATAAATCCATGGACAAAAAACAAAATCGGGGTAACAAACTAAAACTGAGGGAATTGCACCAAACATAAGAGGAGAACAACGACACAACACTACAATGTAACACATACAGAAACGGACTAAGCATCAGACAAAATCCCACGAGAATAACAAATATAACATCAAAACCAAATACATAAATTTGGGATAGACAAGTACCGGGACACGTCTTATCGCAATGTGAATTTACACTAAAAAATAAGAGAAAAAAAAACCGACGCAACGTTAAAATGTAACACACACAGAAACGAACTATAATATAACAATGGCCATATTCCTGACTTGGTAAATTATGTTTGAAACTTTTTAAAAAAGGCATTTATTTTATAATTTGTTTGTTTTATTTTTATTTTTATTTTTTTTAAATGTTTACACAATATATTTTCCAGTATCCAAATAATTGTTTTGTACACTGCCTTGTAATGTTTTTCACTGAAAAGGTAGCATTGAGTTGTATTTTCCTGAATTTGCCGATTATCAACGGAATGCCATGAGATAACGTTACGTAAAGGCATGTGATAACAGTCGAAGCATGTGATAAACTTTTCATATCAGCCCGCTAAGCACCAATTCGAAAAATATCGAATTTACGTTAATCTAATGCTATTATCATACAGTAAACATCATATGTTATTTAGTCTAAGTATATGATAACACTGATTTATCATATGTAGTTCCTACAAACTAATTCATAGCAAATAAAAACATTATAATAAAAAAAAAATCACAACTTAAGTGGGACCAAGTCATTTCTGAAAATCATCATTGAAGATAAATATCAAGAAAATAAGTTACTTAACGGATTGACTGACTGATTGATTGATTGATTGATTGATTAACTGACAATTGCTCTATATAAACAAATCAATCAATCCATGTAACAATAATCTGTGATGCAATTTCATTCAAAAAAATCAGAAACTGTTTACAAATATTAAAGAAATATATAAATATATTCTATAAACAACATAAAACATGAATTTGATAGCTTGGGAAATGCAAGGTGGGTGCATTAAACCAAAAGTATACATGCAACTGTAGCATTGAAAATTGGATATTAGTCACTGTGAACAAAGAAAGATAAGTATATACATAATGATTTTGGGTGTAGAAGTAAATACTCTTCTACCTGTATGAACTGTTATGAAATGCTTTCGGGGAATAAGCAAACTAAATAAAAGATAAATGTATGTGATAGCTTTGGACATGGAAGGTGAATGCAATTAACTGAAAGTAAGCATGCAACTGTGACATAAAAAATTGGATAAAAGTCAATGTGAATGCAAGAAAATAAGTAAATGTAAATTAATGATTCCTCTGAATTAAAAACAGAAGTAGAAAACAAATGTTTAGGCAGTTGTGATTGAAGTGATAAGGATAAAAGTAAACATGGGAACTAAGAAGGTGTTTTCACATACTTCCTGTAACAGTAAGGGTTGTGACAGTACTTTGTCCTGTTCCTACACTGTTGGAGGCCAAACATGTATAATCTCCTGTGTCACTGAGGGCCGTAACAGAAAAGTGAGAGATGGTGTGGTAACAGTGTTACCGCTATATTGGTTGGTGTTACTTGTTGATGTGATGGTAGTATTAACACCACCAACATTTCCCTGCCATTGAACTGATGTTACGAGAAGGACAGATGAAACAGTACATTCCAGAGTGACAGAGTTTCCAACAGTAATAGAATATGATGGCTGTAAGACTGTAACTGTAGGTGGTGCTGAAACACGATGTGAATGAAAGTTATTAGATGCGGACAAAACATTTTCATAATGTATCAAATGATTCTACCTCTTTCTTCTACCTCTTCTCTCAGTTAATTCATAAATTAACACAAATTAACATGCAGACTGAATAAAAAGTTCAACCATACAAACTTTAAATACAAAACACTATAAATAATCATAGAAAATGAAAAACGTGGAATTTACTACAAAAAATAAAATAAATGTTTACACAAGAATAAATCTCGTCAATTCATACGAAATTCAGGAAGACAACCTGATTGATAGTTAAATTGCTAACTATTTCAAAGTTTCTGGACAATGACCTAGGGGACAGGGCCTGAAAATAGTAATCAAACTGATAGTAATTGCAAATTATAGATAATATTATCAGATTATAACATGGCATTTTTCATATCGCATGTATTATCAGCCCCAGGTTCAATATCAGCCCAAGAGCCACATGGCTAGAGGGCTGATATTGACCGAGGGCTGATAATACAGGCGATATGAAAAATGACATGTTATGATCTTTTTATCATATGCTTCAGCAATGGAGAAAAATAACAGATTCATATATTGATCCTTTTACATGGTTCCCAAATAGAATTTCAAAGAGTGAAAAGTTCACGGACGCCGGACCCAAAATTTAGTACATTCGATATGAAATCTTTCTATCATATGCCTCAACAGAGAAGAAAAACATTTTAATATGGACAAATCGACAAAAAAATTAATTCAACAATAAACATAATGAATTGGATAAAAGTCAATGTGAATGCAAGAAAATAAGTAAATGTAAATTAATGATTCCTCTGAATTAAAAACAAAAGTAGAAAACAAATGTTTAGGCAGTTGTGATTGAAGTGGTAAGGATAAAAGTAAACATGGGAACTAAGAAGGTGTTTTCACATACTTCCTGTAACAGTAAGGGTTGTGACAGTACTTTGTCCTGTTCCTACACTGTTAGTGGCGAAACATGTATAATCTCCTGTGTCACTGAGGGCCGTAACAGAAATAGTGAGAGATGGTGTGGTAACAGTGTTACCGCTATATTTGTTGGTGTTACTTGTTGATGTGATGGTAATAATAACACCACCAACATTTCTCTACCATTGTACTGATGTTACAGGGAGAACAGAGGTAACAGTACACTCCAGAGTGACAGAGTTTCCAACAGTAATAGAATATGATGGTTGTAGGACTGTAATTGTAGGTGGTGCTGAAACATTATTTATCCAAGGTAATTAATATTCTTTTATTATCAACTTTGATTTACTGTAGACAACCAACTTAGTTCATTTTAAAGCCATATGACCTTTCACAAAAGGTTTGGTGACTTATGACCTTGAAAATGGTCAACCGGAACTGACCTTGAGAAAATCATAAGTACCCATGTTTTCTCTTTTTTCAATAAAAATTACTCGGAATCCATATATTTTGTGATTTAAATACATTAACTTATCACTAAAGACTAAAAGTGACTTTCGATAAACACAAAAAAGTATATGGAAGGCAAAAGTATATAGCAGCTTTATATTTTTGGAATCGGTGCAAAAGAAGCTATGCTATGAGACCGGAAGTGATATTTTCTTCACCGGAAGAAGCACACTATCTTCCCTTTTTCACTCATAAGTATATATTTACCACTTGTTTATGGCAAAAGTAAGTATAACCTTATGATCAGATGCCAATTTTATCTTTCAGTAAACTGGAACTCCTTTTCAATAACTTTCAAAAATTGATCTGGAAAGACCTTCAATTGTTCTCTGAACAATTGGTTTTTAATTAATTTTTTTCTTCGGCCACATTTTTTTATCGCGATAAATTTTTGTTTTGCAATATATCGCTAAGATATTTCTTATGTAGTATCATAAAGTTGATACGCTTTTAAATTTTACCCTGCTAAGCCGAACAAACTTCTTTGTAAGAGTTATCTCCCTATTCACTGTTTACCACATGTGTGCATCTTCTTAGTAACCAAAAAAAATATCTACAAAATTATTTTTCTAACTTGTTGGTTACATCCTCAGGAATTTTTGGCTAATTTGTACTTTGCTACTATATTAACCATCTGCAAAACTGAATTGAATGCACAGACCCATATTTTTTACTACTTTTTCACTTGCATTTATAACTTGACCATGATTTTTTTATCATGGAAATATATGGAAAATAGTTAAGGTTATTATACACTATTCAGTATTTTATTGAAACAAACATCAGAAAATACCTCCCAAAACTATGGAGAACTGATACTAATTGCACAAGAAATTGGTAATCAGTTATAAAAAAACACATACTTCCAGTAACAGCCAGTGAGGTAAATGTACTCTGTCCAGTCCCTACACTGTTGGTGGCAAAACATGTGTAAACCCCAGCATCACTTTGAGCTGCATTAAAGATGGTAAGAGATGGTTGGGAAACAGTACTACCACTGTATTTGTTGTTGTTGTTGGTTGTTGTGATAGTTGTAACTACATTATTAATATTTCTCTGCCAGTAAACAGTAATGACAGCAAGGTTGGAGGTCACAGTACACCCTAAGGTAATTGAGTTACCAGTGGTAACAGAATATGTTGAATGTTGAACTAGAACTGTTGGTACAGCTAAAAATGAAACATAACAAATATAATTATCACTAAACCATAGAAAATTTTCTTCTACCCCAGTTGGTGGAGCTAACAATCAATAAAAAAAAATCAATAAAAGTATTGTATCCTAAACTTTAAAGTAATAATGCAGACCTCAGTTCTATATGCAATAGACACTTTTTGATGGATTTACTCCCAAAATGTTATTTCCAAAAATACAAATCTACTTACCAGCATGCAAGAACTTACTTTTATTTTGTCATAAAGAACAAGATGATAACAATGCTTGTCAAATCTTTGCATTGAAACCAATTTCTCATCTATTTCAATCTCACACTTGTTTGCTGCACAAAGTTTTTCACAATTTAAAAAGAAATCAATCTGTCCAAACAATATAAAACAATAAACTAGAAATGATTTACTTACTAAGAAAAATATATTTTCATTAAACAAAAAGTGTAGACTACATTGAAAATTTCTTTCCTTTACAATGACATGGTCACACTGGTGGAAACCACAAACTTTATTTATGTGAAAAGCTTTTTATTTTAAAGCAAATCTGGTGATAAGAACATTATTGAAAGTGCAAGACATGAAAGTCTCAGACTGCCTCAGACGAAGTCAGAAGTCATTGAAAAGAAGTTAAGGAAACAGATTTAGATTAAAAGATTAGTCCTTTACCATTGTCCAATACCCATGATATATATATATGTCGGATTCTAAAGTGCGATGGGGACGCTAAAGTGCGATGAACACGCTAAAGTGCGATGGTATACGCTAAAGTGCGATGCTTCCATACGCTAAAGTGCGAGGGTCCGCGAAAGTAAAGACTTAAGAAATGAAGTTGGATTATGACGTTAACAGTCGTTTATACAAACTAAGAATGAACACGCCGGAAAACATTGTTTTTGTTGCAGTTTATTGTGCGGTCTTCGTTAAAATGTTGTCGCTCTTATTGAAAAGCAACGTCGGCAAAATAAAGGGACATGTTTTCATGCGTAAATTATAAATTGTCGGCTAAAACATTAGCATGCACATTGCAGGATAATATAACATGGATGTGTAGTCGCTACAAAAAAGGCGTAAATTAAGCTCGGCAAACATCGCCTTTCTCTCTCATTTAAATTAAAAAAATAAATGTTACATATTCCGATAATAATTACATTTTGTATCTTCAATTATAAGGACGATTGTGAGGAGAGGTGTTCCAATAAGTGATAGACTACGTGTGAACGGCAAGCTACACCAATTATCACAATATTTGTAAATACGACCAAATTGTAAAAAAATCATTGACTAGTGCAAGAAATATAGTATTCTGTGCCACCTAAATTACATTTTTAGCGATTATTACGTGGTCGGGCTTTTAGAATAATCCACTTCAAACTATTGTTAAATTATAATGCCTTTCACATATGGTATACCTTTTAATACTGGATTATACAAAAGAACTATTTTTACATTGAGTGTTCTTTAACGTTTTTTTAAAAAGCCCTAGAACTTTACCCTATTGGTCCATCGCACTTTAGCGTGATATACCATAATACTTTAGCGAACAAACAGCCATTGCACTTTAGCGTGAGACACCATCGTACTTTAGCGTAGACCATCGCACTTTAGCGTGACCATCGCACTTTAGAGTACCATCGCACTTTAGAGTCCTACACATATATGTGACTTAAAATATTCAGTCATTAGAAAGGAAAATCGGGAAGAGAGTTAAGGTTTGACAATTATAAATAGACATTTTGAGAACGTAATATAGTTCCTGAACCGATAGCCAAGACAATGAATTAAGCCTCACCAATAGTAGATAATAACTTGGGGCAGTTAAAGATTTTAGAAATAATTAGTAGCATGAATATAGGACACAGTTTAAGGAGAATTGATAGAAAGAAAATGATCTATCTATTTATTAGAGGCTTTGCATGCTGTAAACTAAATCATGGTATATAGTGTAGCGGTAGTTAAGAACAAATTATACAGATGCACCAGGTGAGGTAATGGTATGATAAATAAGATGAGTTATAAAACAAAGGAGTCAGGATCAGGTCAACTGTTAAACAGAAAAAACAGAGAATTGAGTTTTCTTTTCGATGACATACTTCCTGTTACAGTAAGAGTGGTGACTGTACTTTCTCATGTTCCTACACTGTTGGAGGCCAAACATGTATAATCTCCTGTGTCACTAAGGGCCGTAAAAGAAATAGTGAGAGATGGTGTGGTAACAGTGTTACCACTATATTTGTTTGGGTTACTTGTTGATGTGATGGTAGTAATAATACCACCAAAATTTCTCTGCCATTGTACTGATGTAACAGGAAGGACTGATGAAACAGTACATTCCAGAGTGACAGAGTTTCCAACAGTAATAGAATATGATGGTTGTAGGACTGTTACTGTAGATGGTGCTGAAATAAGTTCAAGTCAAATATTAAACAAACTGAAAAAGATTTGATATGAATGTTATTATTTTAGGAGGTGTCTTGTCCTTAATTCCAAGCAATTATCATGGGCCAGTCTAATTTTTATAATTTCTAGAGTCAAATTAATAAGAGAACCTCTTTATCGAAAAACTCATAAGAGGCAGTACTTCTCACAAGGTATACAAATTTACCCTTCATTATTTTTCAATCTGCTGCAACTAATTAGAAGAAAATTATTGATACTGCCCTTTTTCACTAACATTCAAATCATAAATATATAACTGTATACATGCGGAAAGAAAAACTGAGACAATGACATTTATATGATATATGATAAAAATTAATACTGGTCAGATAAATGAATAAAAACAAAATAATGTAACAAAAAAAATGTAAATAAATAAATTAATAAAAAGATGAAATAAAATAATGAAAGCTACTACATGAATGTATGTTAATTTCCTCTAGAAGTGATTCTTAGTGGACAATAAGCTTTAAGGAACTACATGTAATAGAAAGTGCGAGTCGGAGTACATTGCCTGTTTACCTCCAAAGAAGCGAAAATTGTAGAATATTTAACATTTTCATTATACTCTAAGTTCAACTCCGAAAATGAATTGTTCGTGCTTTCAGTTATTTTTAGTTTTTTTTTAAATCTGACGGAGTTCTTTATGTAGAAGAAATATAATGAGCCATAAAGACGTTAGTGTTACATTTTATTAAAATTTGTTTTTAATTTTTTTATTTTCTAAACATGTGCAGTTTTATTTCTGTTTTCTTTTTTAGGAAATTACCATTAATTCCCTTGCGGGGCTGAAAATAATTTCCACTATTGCCTCCATTTTTGTTGGGTGAAACCATCCGATGACAGAGATGCAGTATGATTGTTAAGAGACAACTATCGATAGAACCCCACCCCAACAAAATAAAAAATGTCTTCCTCGGATTTCAACATTTGGCAAAGTCCGTTTCGTAGTCTGTTTGACAATTTATAAGTTTTCATCCTGTGTGGGGCAAGTTCAATTCTTACCAAGCAAAGCGAAATCGTTAATAATGCCCCTGATGCATTTCGAATATTCGATCCGTAATGTAAAAATATGGAGATGTAGTATGATTGTAAATGTGCCATCTATCCATTGGATAATTTTTTTTTATTTATGAACAAATCCATCAACAATTATTAAAACCCTTATCGTACAGTTTTTTGAGCCAAAATAACTAAAAGCACCAGGGCCTATTTTCGGCAGTTTTGTCGTTCGTTTAATGGAATTTCATTTTCCTCCCCTACCCTCACTAGTGAAATTTGCAATGTGTATGATTGTTAATGAGACAACTATTCATATAGACACAAACATATGTGAACAAAAAACATGGTTTTCAACAGTAAAACGAAATCCTTAGCATACTATGCCACGGTGTGATGAAGTGCGAAAAAAATTTACATCGCCATTGATACAAGCTGTTATGTTGCATTTGTCACATATTTACAACAAACAATTGATTAAAGCGCCTGATATTTGGTACATATAAGGATGTGGTATAAAAGTCAATGATGCGACTCCTCCACAAGAGACCAAATGACACAGAAATTAACATCTATATGTCACCGTACGTCCTTTAATAATGAGCAAAGCAGATACCGCATAGTCCAATATAAAAGGCCCCGAAATGTAAAACAGTTCAGAACTCTAATGACCAAATTTATGTAAAAAGATATGAACGAAAACCAAATATGCCACACATCAACAAACGACAACCACTAAATCCTGGCTCCTGGTTTGGACAGGCGCATACAAATAGTATGTGGAGGGGTTAAACATGTTTTGTTTGCTTTTTAATTTTTTTTCAAATGTTACATGTTTGTTTTGCTATTGACACTGAAGTTTAAGATTTCCCATACCCGATGAAATTTAATACACAAACTCGATGTGCATGTAGTGTACTAGACCGATATATAGAATAGAATAGAACTGAAAATGTGTATTTCCCAAATTACAGGGCCCATAAAGGGCATTAAATCAGATACAATTGATTTACGTAAGTTGGACACATTTTTCGAACAGTCTGAAGACGACCATCTTATTTCTTCTAATTGTGGAATACTTTAAGAGTTTCTCTTAAATTTGTCGACAACTTTTATTCATTTGAACGGTGTATAGGTTGACATAGTGTAAAGACAATTATCTAAAGTCGAATGGAAAATTTTAGAGGTTTAACTAACTAATAAAACCAGGTCGGTAACATAGAGCACCAAGTCAGGAATATTACATTCATCCCTTCCGTTGATTGATCGTATAGTGGAGCGCACGGTTTAGTTACTTATTTGAGGCTTTTCTTTTTGATTGAATTTGTACCTTGGAAATTTTTTCGTTTTTCGTTTTTTTGGATATTTTTTTTTGTTTATTAATCATTGACGTTTTCTTCTTCCTTTTAAAACATTTAAAAAAAAAATAACATGTCAGTGGCGAGTACATTGACGATCAATGTTTTAAATGGAGACGTATGAACTTGTTGAAACACCCCATTATCCTATTGTAGGATCCCCCCAAATATAAAAAAAACAAAACAAAACCTCACACCTTTTGAAAATGGCTGGATACGCCTCTGCATAATTGACTTTATATCGCCGTGACGCCGTGAAAAGATAGAACATTGATCAAACATAAACCGAAAGACTTGAAAAATATTTATAAATTGATAAAATTTACACATCATAACTAGAACAGCAAGGGAAAATCCCGACCATATGTGTAAACAAATACACATTATACCCATTGATTCATTCACAACAACTCTTGCTATGTTTATCGTGTTAGTTTTTAGCATGTGTGTCTTGGCGGGGCTTCAGAGTTTGGCGGTCGAATCACGTTTGAAGCGACCAATGACAATGATCGTTTCTACGTGTTGATCCAGTTAAGTTTTGTTGACTGATCGTGTCGTGGGACCTTTCGCTAAAGTAGACTGCATTTTAATGTATATCTGTAAAAAAACAACAACCCTCAAACAGAAGTTATCACTATTCAACTTACAATAAAATACTTCCAAAATAGAGTGTCCAATGGGATGTGATGCAAGTTATCATGATGAGAAGAAGAATAATTATTAAATGCCTAGAATCTTCTGGGTAACTACTTTATGTCTCTACTTTACATAAAATTTATACTTTGTATGTTAATTGATTTATATATGTCTCTATAACATTGTACTATGGTTTACGAGAATGTAATATATATATACGCAATCATAGGTTTGAAATTGTTTTCAATTGGGCTTGTATTATATTTTCCTCCGGTTTATATCATCCATTCATCCTATTTTGACTCCTTAAAATTCAAGAGTCTATCCTAAAATGAGGTAAATCAAATGGTCTTTTAAATACTTTTCGATCTCTCACATCACTGAAGAGACATTAATTGTCGAAATCTGGATATGGTGTAAAAACTCAGTCGCAAGTTTATTATTTTTTACTTGGTATTAAATTAATATAGAGATCCATTTTACTTTACCTTGTGATCAATTCATTTGGCAATCATCAGCTTATTTTAGTGAAGCCAAGCTGATCGAGTGGTTTAGCGCGTTGGATATAGTGCAGGCGGTTTGGTGTCACGATGTCTCAGTAGCATCTTGATCCAAAAATAAGAAAATAAGGTCAAGGTTAGAGGTCAAGGTCATATTTAAAATTTTGATTTTGGCTTTTTTTTTTAATTCTTTTCAAAAATAAGATATCGACAACATATTTTTACTAAATTGTAAGTTGCGATATTGTTTTTTTAATTAAAAACTAGAACACACCCGTGATATCTCGGATCCGTGACTGAATTAAAGTATATAACTATGCGCAAGCCTTATCTTAGTATTAGTACTGTCATCTGATAAAGTCATGCCGATTATAAGATACACAATTTTCTCTGCTTTCAAATCAGTTTGAACCCGTCGAACTGGAACTTATCAATTATTAGTAATATTAATTATTTGGAAAACAAAAGGTCCTGGAATGGAGTACTTTTTAATCAACAGCATTGTCCTATATTAGTTATAAATAAAGTTGCATTCTTTGATTCGCTGTTTTACGTCATACCCGCTAACAAATTGAAACTTATTTTTAGTCCAGATTTTTAGTATTCGTATTGTTACCTTAGAAAGGCTTACGGATTAAAATACTACAATAGGTAACAACTTGACAATTTAGCAGTGTCAACCCTGTGATTATGACCCGTGTATATAGCATATTAATCCTGAATACACCGTTTGGTGGTGCGCCTGTCAGATTGGGAACGTACAGATAAGGTAATAGGTAACAGGTGATTATACTATTGGTATCGGTATCGGACTCGACCCGGAACTTCCCAATTATTGGCAATATTAATTACGTGGAAAACAAAAGGGCCTGGAGTGGTGTAATTTTTAATCTACACCTTTGTACTATATTAGGTCAAGGTCATATTTAAAATTTTGATTTTGGCTTTTTTTTTCAATTCTTTTCAAAAATAAGATATCGACAACATATTTTTACTAAATTGTAAGTTGCGATATTGTTTTTTAATTAAAAACTAGAACACACCCGTGATATCTCGGATCCGTGACTGAATTAAAGTATATAACTATGCGCAAGCCTTATCTTAGTATTAGTACTGTCATCTGATAAAGTCATGCCGATTATAAGATACACAATTTTCTCTGCTTTCAAATCAGTTTGAACCCGTCGAACTGGAACTTATCAATTATTAGTAATATTAATTATTTGGAAAACAAAAGGTCCTGGAATGGAGTACTTTTTAATCAACAGCATTGTCCTATATTAGTTATAAATAAAGTTGCATTCTTTGATTCGCTGTTTTACGTCATACCCGCTAACAAATTGAAACTTATTTTTAGTCCAGATTTTTAGTATTCGTATTGTTATCTTAGAAAGGCTTACGGATTAAAATACTACAATAGGTAACAACTTGACAATTTAGCAGTGTCAACCCTGTGATTATGACCCGTGTATATAGCATATTAATCCTGAATACACCGTTTGGTGGTGCGCCTGTCAGATGGGGAACGTACAGATAAGGTAATAGGTAACAGGTGATTATACTATTGGTATCGGTATCGGACTCGACCCGGAACTTCCCAATTATTGGCAATATTAATTACGTGGAAAAAAAAAGGGCCTGGAGTGGTGTAATTTTTAATCTACACCTTTGTACTATATTAGTTGTATATAAAGTTGAATTCTTTGATTCGTCGTTTTTACGTGATGACGGCTGACAAATTGGACCTCGTAATTTTAGTATTATAGATTAGGCATATAGTGATTTAACTCATTAACCATATATAATCAAGACTTATAGTCTTTTGATTTGAAGCCCTTGGTTTATGAACTAGAAATTGAACTCTAGGTCAAAGAATAAATTGACGTATTAGATTTTGACCTTTGCTTTTACCTCATATGTATACATGATAAAGACATGGGACCTTTTGCAATACGTTGCAAGACACTTGGCCATGGAAAAGCCACCCGGAAGTGACCTTGTGTAAACCGAAAGTAGCTATATTTTGTACTTATTTAATGTAAAAGTGTATTGAACAATATAATTTTGGAATCAGTATCAAGTAAACTATCAAATAAAACCAGTAGTGACATATTTCAAAATGGAAGTAAGAGTATATCTCCCTTATTTAGAAAAAAGTAAAGTAACCATATACTTTTGGAATCAGTGTAGAATAAGCTTTCATTTGACGCTGGATATGTATTTCAAACTGAATTTTCATTGTTCTATATCAAAATTGATCTTTATGGGTGAAAAGAGTTATCTACCCTTACCAAATAAATTTGTCGTTATGTTAACTCATAAACCGTTCACTGTAAAACCCTGGAATCTTTTTATTTTAGGTCCCTTCATACTAACTTAGAAAATGAGTCAAGGTCAAAGGTCAAGGTCAAGTTCTAAATTTTGACTTTTGCTTGTTTTTGCATTATTTTCCGACACTTTAAAAGAATTGTATAAAAGAACAAGTGCAAAATGTTTGTTTTATTGTAATGAGGATATGTTACATTTGGTCTGATACAATTTAATGGCATCTTATAGGAGTTAGTGCCCCTGAAATGTCTATATAAGGTTATTTGAATAAAACTTCAACTTGGTTTATTATAAAGCCATATGACCTTTTACAAAAGGTAAGGTGACATATGACCATGACGAAGGAGAACCGGAAGTGACCTTAAGAAAACCAGAAGTACCTATCTTTGCACTTTATTCATATAAAAGTACTCGGAATCCATATATTTTGTATTATAGATACATAAACTTATCACTCAAGAGTAGAAATGACATTCAATCAACCGGCAGTTACCAATCATCTCCCGTTCTGAAGACAAAAGCACATATATTTTTGAAATCAGTTTGAAAGATGCTATCATATGAGACCGGATGTGACATTTACTTCACCGAAAGTAGCACATTATCTCCTTTATTTCATTCAAAAGTATGTAGAAACCATTCATTCATCATATCAGTTTATGCCCGCGTCACACTGTCCCGATTTTTACGCCGATGGCAACACGATTATGGAACTTTTCAAAATCGGGACTGATCGTATCCAGATCGGGCTATTCGTAGTGCCATCTTTAACCATCGGCCACTTTTTCTAGCCTTCGGGGACAACTTCGGGAAGGGTTCTAAATTTTTTAACGTGTTAAAAAATGCCCAAAGGTGCGTCCGATGTTGAGGGTTCGTATTGAGTTCGTGTCGCCATCCTCACCATCGTAATGTCACCGGATATGCATCTTTGAACATCGTATTGCATTCGTGTTTCCATCGTTTTAATCGGGCAGTTTTGACATTACGATGTCTACACGAATGAATCACGAAGCTACCCGAAGGTCTTACGATGGCAACACGACTTCGCGAAGACCTCGTAATCCCGTCGTGTTGCCATCGAATAAAAGTACGAAGGCGACAAGATGGAACTACGACGGCAATAAATCCAGCTAAATGTAAGTTAATTTTCGCCCTAAATACATTTAAAGTGCCATGCGCGATATGTACTGGTCAGTCTAATACGACAGTTAAGAAAGACGTTCACAAAACATGGAGCTCATATCATATGATTCTATGAGAACAAGAAAGGCGACAGCGTTGTTTCTATTAATCCAAATGGAACAAGAAGAGCAGCTATTACAGGCTCTGGATTTACTTTTACAAGTAAAATATTATATTTTGTCAATTTTTCATATCAAGTAACATAATGAATCATAAACGCGCCTCGTACACCAACACTGCAGGTACACGTATATAGGGAAACCAACTTTTTCTTCATTATTCTGACTTTTTATGTATCGTCTGAGTTGTTGTCACACGAATGTTTACTCCATAACCATTTTGTTTTCTATATGTCATATTTTGACGCATTTGTTGCTTTCCCCACATCCTGCCTTTTGTCTATATTATTATGATATTCTCCTGGAAAGAGCTCTTTTTGAATTAAAGGGATCAACGAACCCATTACCTTACCTTTAAGATAGATCAGTAAACATGGGCATAATTATGGGTGATTATTCAGACTAGTGCACACATTTTACAGTTCAAACAAGGCAATGCCGAGCTTGGCATTCCCTCGTATGTAACATGTTGGGGACAAATATGGACACTATATTTGTATATGACACATGCAGAAAATGGTAAATTGAATATGCATATTTGATACATAAACTATTGTTTTAGAAATCAACCAAAACATTCAGTATCTGGAAATACCTTTAATATTGTCTTTAGAACATGCAGGTAAAAAATGAGCAACCGATTTCCTGTGTATTATGCTATTTCAAGGAGAAAAAACAAGTCCATCTGCATGACCTTGAACTTTGGCCTTGAGCGTAAAAAATGTCAGATCATTACAAGGAGGAACAATATACCAAATGTGGTTAAAATCTTTTGAAGCATATTGGTTTTATTGTTTACACAAGGGTGGTATTGCCTTGTATTACAACTGCCACTGTGACCTTGACCTTTGAACTTTAAAGTCAATAGCGCTTAATATATTCTTAACGAGTAACACCATACCAAGTTTTGAGCATTTTGGTTCTAAAGTGTCCATAACAATTTTATCTACACGCAACTTTAGAAAAATTACAAAGAGGAAAAATATACCAAATGTGGTTAAAATCTTTTGAAGCATATTGGTTTTATAGTGTACACAAGGGTGATATTGCCTTGTATTACAACTGCCACTGTGACCTTGACCTTTGAACTTTAAAGTCAATAGCGCTTAATATATTCTTAACGAGTAACACCATACCAAGTTTTGAGCATTTTGGTTCTAAAGTGTCCATAACAATTTTATCTACACGCAACTTACATGTAGTAGGCGAGGGGATAATAAAATAAGTTTTATAAGAATTAGACAAAAAGATCGATTTCCCGCCATGCATGGCAGACTTGTACAGAAACGATATGTTGTCGAAATTCTGTTCGTATCATAAAAAAGTTCAAAACAGGTAGAACGCATTTTAGATCGTTTGTATACTTGTATCATGTACATACATGTACTTACAATTTAAAACGCGTGATGCCTTCGGTATATAATTAAAATGCATAGTAAGCTGTACACGACGTCTTTTAGACATCGTATGGCCATCGCGCCATCATCGTAATCCATCGTGTAGCCGTCGTAATCCATCGTGTAGCGTTCGTGATCCATCGTGTAGGCTTCGGCTGAGATATGAAGTTTAAATACCCGTCTTCGGTTAACCTTCGTATGTCCATCTTTTGCTATCATATATAATTTCGTCACCATCGTATATAGACTTCGTTATTCATCGTACTTGCTTCGGTCACTTTTTGGTATTTTAACGCGATCGGGACCAACTTCGTACGAACTTACAATTTTCGCATTCGGGTGTCCATCGTATATAAAAATCGGGACAGTGTGACGCGGGCATTAAGGAAACTTATGACTTGATGCCAATTTTAACATTGAGTAAACCAGAACTAGATTCTTCAAAATAACTTTCTTGTGGAAAGAACTTCAATTGTTCTCTGAACATTGGTTTTTAATTTTTTTTTCTTCCGACTTATTTTGTTCTTGCGATTAATATTTGTTTTAAAATATGTCGCTTAGTTATTTCGCACATTGTTTTGTATAGTTTATGCGCTTTTAAATTTCACCCTGTTAAGCCGAACCATTTTCTTTGTAAAGAGTTATCTCCCTTTTCACATTCACTGTTTATCTTGAGTTTGCATCAACACTAAACAAAAACTAGGTATCGACCAAATTTCTTTTTACAAATTGTAAGTTACATTCTCAGAATTTTTTTGCTAATTTTGATCGAAGCGATTCGATGAAATTTAATAGGAGGATCTACGTTTACACAATAAATTTGTCGGTATGTTTTTTAACTTATGTTGAACGTTTAACCCTTTTGAGGCCTATAGGTTCTAAGTTAGAAAATGAGGTCAAGGTCAAATGTCAAGGTCAAGTTCTAAATTTTGACTTTTTCTGTTTTTTTTTGCATTTTATCCAACACTTTTAAAGATATAAGAACAAGTGCAAAATGTTTGCTTAATTGTAGTGAAGATATGTTACACTTGGTCTGAAACAATCAAATGACATCTTATGGGAGTTAGTGCCCCTGGAAAAGACTTATTGATTTCGTTCTGATTATTATTTCTTCCGCCTAATTTATTTCTTGCGTAGTTTTGTTGTTTCACAAGATGTCTCTTAGATATTTGGAATTAAATATGATATCGTTAAGTTTATGCGCCTTAAAAACCGACAACCACGTAACCAAATACTTTACGTTGTAATAAGAGTTGACTCCCCAAACACTGGTTTTCTTGTGGCCACTACTCCTTCGCAACCGTTAAAGATTACGACAAATTTATTTTACCAAATTGCTCGTAAAATCTTTAGAATTAGGATTTTTATTTTGACCGAAGCTATCCGGAGACTCCATATGTTGGCTTAGTCTTACTTATTCTCAAAAACGGTCTAACATATCGACAAATTATTTTTACTAAATTGTTAATTGCGACATGTCGTAAATTATAAATTTTGGTTGAAAGGATGCATTAACAATAAATTGGAGTTTTTGCCAGTCTTATATTCAGAATCATGCGATAAGTGGTATAACTTAACCAAACATATTAAATGGAATTTTGATTTGAGGTCCTTGGTTTGTGACCTTGAAATTCAGATCAAGGTCATAGGTTCATATGACGTTCTAGATTTTGACCTTTGCTTTAAATTCATATTTATACAGCATAAAGCCATCGGAACTGATATTTTAAACTGATTTTTAATATCAAAATAGATCTTACTGGTGGAAAGACCTACAATTGGTTTTTAATTATTATTATTATTTAATCAGTGTGAAAGAAGCTATCATATAAGACCGGAAATGACATTAACTTCACCGGAAATAGATAATTATCTTCCTTATTTCACTGAAAGGTAAATAGAAACAACCAACCCATTTAGCATATCAGTATGAAGAAACTAATGACTGAATGCCAATTTTAACTTTGAGTAAACAGGAACTAGCTTCTTTTCAATAACTTTGAAAAATTGATGTTGTAAGAACTTCAATTTTACTCTGAACAATTTTTTTTTAATTACAATTAATTTTTTTCCGCCTAATTTTGTTCCTGCGATAAATATTTGTTTCGCAATATGTTTATTATATTGTATCGTATAGTTTATGCGCTTTTAAATTGCACCCTTAGACAAATAATTGTCTTTGTAAGAGTTATCTCCCTATGAACTGTTTATCAAACGTGTACATCTCCTTCGTAACAAAAAAATGTAGTAACAATTTTCTTTTCTAAATTGTTCTTTACATCCTCAGTCAGGAATTTTTGGCTAATTGGATCGAAGCGATTCGATGAACTTTTATAGGAGTTATCAACCATTACCAAATAAATTTGTCGGTATGTTTTTTTAACTCATAAACCATTCCCGGTATAACCCTTGAATATTTTTATTTGAGGCTCCTATATCCTAACTTAGAAAATGAAGTCAAGGTCAAAGATTAAGGTGAAGTTCTCAATTTTGATTTGATTTTTTTTTTACCTTTTCTTCAAAACTGTTAAAGATATATATAAAAGAAAAAATGCAAAATGTTTGCTTAATAATATTGAAGATATGATACATTTGGTCTGAAACAATCTAATGGCATCTTCTAGGAGTGAGTACCCCTGAAATGTCTAATTATAAGGTTAATTGGTTAAAACTTCAACTTGGTTCATTTTAAAGCCATATGACCTTTTACAAAAGGTTTGGTGACTTATGACCTTGAAAATGGTCAACCGGAACTGACCTTGAGAAAATCAGAAGTACCCATGTTTTCTCTTTTTTCAATAAAAATTACTCGGAATCCATATATTTTGTAATTTAAATACATTAACTTATCACAAAAGACTAAAAGTGACTTTCGATAAACCAGAAGTGGTAAATTATTTCCTGGTTCACAGGCAAAAGTATATAGAAGCTTTATATTTTTGGAATCGGTGCGAAAGAAGCTATGCTATGAGACCGGAAGTGATATTTTCTTCACCGGAAGAAGCACACTATCTTCCCTTTTTCACTCATAAGTATATATTTACCACTTGTTTATGGCAATAGTAAGTATAACCTTATGATCAGATGCCAATTTTATCTTTCAGTAAACTGGAACTCCTTTTCAATAACTTCCAAAATTTGATCTGGAAAGACCTTCAATTGTTCTCTGAACAATTGGTTTTTAATTTATTTTTTTCTTCGGCCACATTTTTTTATCGCGATAAATTTTTGTTTTGCAATATGTCGCTAAGATATTTCTTATGTAGTATCATAAAGTTGATACGCTTTTAAATTTCACCCTGCTAAGCCGAACAAACTTCTTTGTAAGAGTTATCTCCCTATTCACTGTTTACCACATGTGTGCATCTTCTTAGTAACCAAAAAAAATATCTACAAAATTATTTTTCTAAATTGTTGGTTACATCCTCAGAAATTTTTGGCTAATTTGGTTCGAAGCGATTTGATGAAATTTTAAAGGAGTTATTTGCCTTTATCAATTAATTTTTCAGAAACATAAACCGTAAGCGGTATAAAAAGAAATTGACCAATGTTAAATGCGACATGATATAACGTCGAAAAGTTCATATCAGTTTTATATAGTGTTGTCAATAAAAAAGTGACATTTACATAATTGTTTTCTAAAATTAAAAACAACGAAAATTAATCCCCATGAACTTACTTTTGGATACAAAACCACGAAATTATAACCCCACGAAAATTAATGTTTATACAGTAGATATGTAACTAATAACCTTCATTACAGATTATTATCTTGCAGTTCTTATTCAATAATACTTCCTTTTATAGATAATATATTGTGCACCCGCCCCTTCGGCCCCTAAAACCCCCACCCCAAATGAAAGAAAAATTTCAACAAAAAAAGCTGATGAAATGTTTTAAAAGTTTTGTAATTTATAATTTTGCCACTATACTGTATGGAACATTTGTTAAATTTAATTAAACATCTCAACTTTTGAATCATACCTCTAACAACATTTAAAGTAGTTGATGTGCTGCTTCCAGTTCCTACAATGTTGGTAGCAGAACACACATATTGTCCGATATCATTCAGACATTCAATTTACCATGCCCTATTCCTATTCAAAAAAGGAGGTGTGGGGTATTTTTCAATGAGACAGCAACCCAACAACAAAAATTACCAAACGACAACATAGGGTATCTACTCATGATTTTCCCTTTATCTGGGATGTGTTTTATGTCACAATACATAAAGAATAACAGGAACAAAACAAACCACAATCACCAAACTTCTCTGAATATATAGAGGAAAAAACAAAAGACAAACAAGAATGAACAACACCAAGACAGTTTCTTGAGGACTTACTACAGATAACAGGCAGTAACATATAGTTTTCTAAGGATTTACAATTATGGATAATATTGCAGACAAAACCAGACATAGTTTTCTGAAGACTAATTACAGATAAAAGAGGGACGAAAGATACCAAAGGGACAGTCAATAACAGGCAATAAATGACACTGTTTTCTAAGGATCTACCAAGGAAACTTGCAATAACAGAGATATTTATTTGAGGACTTACTATGGATAACAATTTCTGCTGCTGTTGAATAGGATTAAACATTGATATTGGTGAACTGAATAATTTAAACTAATATTCAAAGAGAAATATTGATTTAATTTTAAGTAAATGACTTACTTCCAGTAACAGATAGTGAAGTTTGAGAACTGGTTCCCGTTCCAACACTGTTTGTAGCAGTACAAATGTAGGTTGCAGAATCTGTTGAATCTGTATTAGTTATGGTCAAGGATGGATCGTTTTACAGTGGAACCAGAATACTTAACGACAACTCCTGTATTGACATTACTTGTAACACCATTCTGAATTTTCTGCCAGGAAACACTGATTTGGAAAGGATTTGCCGAAACAGTACATTCCAATGTTACAGTGTTACCTATGACAACATTATAGTTTGGCTGTGAGACAGTCACTACAGGAATACCTGAAAAAAGGACAAAAAATAAGGTATTTACCTGATGTATTTTGCTACTAAATTAACCATCTGAAAAACTGTATTGAATGCACAGACCCATATTTTTTCTACTTTTTCACTTGCATTAATAACTGAACCATGAATTTTTTATATTTATCTTGTAGCTTATTTTTATATGTATGTAAATTTTTATCATGGAAATATATGGACAAATAGTTCAGGTTATAATACATTATTCAGTATTTTATTGAAACAAACATTAGTAAATACCTCCAAAAACTATGGAGAACTGATACAAATTGCACAAGAAATTGGTAATCAGTTATAAAATAACACATACTTCCAGTAACAGCCAGTGAGGTAGTTGTACTCTGTCCAGTCCCTACACTGTTGGTGGCAAAACATGTGTAAACCCCAGCATCACTTTGGGCTGCATTAAAGATGGTAAGAGATGGTTGGGAAACAGTACTACCACTGTATTTGTTGTTGGTGTTGGTTGTTGTTATAGTTGTTACTACATTATTAATATTTCTCTGCCAGTAAACAGAAATGACAGCAAGGATGGAGGTCGCAGTACACCCCAAGGTAATTGAGATACCAGTGGTAACAGCATATGTTGGTTGTTGAACTTGAACTGTTGGTACAGCTAAAACTGAAAAAAAACAAATATAATTATCACTAAACTTTAGAAATGTTTCTTCTACCCCAGTTGGTGGAGCTAAAAATCAATAAAATAAAATCTATAAAAGTATTGTATCCTAAACTTTAAAGTAATAATGCAGACCTCAGTTTTATATGCACATTTCCTGACCGGTGTGAGAAATATTTCTCCTCACTAGTGAAAAATCTGTTCTCGGCAAATGATAGGTTGAAATTAAATTGTGACGTTAAATTTTCTTGTTTTCTGCTGAATTTTCTTTTATTGTGGCGTCATGAAAAAAGGCAACCATGCCTGATGACGTCACACCAAAAGTACACAACTTTCCTCAAATCTTTTAAAAGGAAGGATTAAAATCATAAGAGAAACAGATTCCACCACTGTAACTCGTGTATTACGATATTTCCCCACTATAAACAGTTAAATTTTAATTATTTAAAAAGCTCAGCAATCCTCGCGCTTTAAATATCAAAATTTTACTGTCTCGAGTGGAGACATATTGTAATACACTTGTTGCAGATGTGGAATCTACATGTCTCTAGTCGAATGTTTTCTCAATTTTACACAATTCTGAATTTTTTGTGACATTTTCATTATTGCAACTTAAAATACATGTAATAATTTCTACATGAAAATTTGTAACGAATATCATACTTCCAATGACATCTAAGAAGGTCTGGGAACTCTGTCCTGTTCCTAAGCTATTAGTAGCTGTGCAAATGTAAAATCCTTCATCATTTAAGTCAGCTGAATTAACTGTTAAAGATGGGACAGAAACAGAAGATCCCTCATATTTATTATTGGCAAAGTTGATTGGCTGAAATTGATTGTTGACTAATTTCTGCCACTGTACAGTTGAGTGGGCAGGGTTTGAACTAATTGTACACTCCAATACTCTATTACTGCCAAAATTTACTTGGTATGTAGATTGTAAAATTTGTACTACTGGGATACCTGTGAAAAAATATGAATGTGCATCATTAAAATCATTATCTGAGTCTACACCATACTTTTATCAAAGATAAATTTCCAGATTCTACATTCAGACAACTTTAAGTTACATGAAGACATTCAGTCAATTGGATTGAAGTTCTGCACTTTTTAATAAAATATCCATTTAGAGAATATTCATATTTTTAAAAAACAAATAATGTTAAAGGTTTTTTATCAATAATCAATGCCTATGTAATACTTAAAAATACTTAAGTAACTTTTACCAACAACTCAGTCATTATAAAACTTTTAACAAAATAATAGAGGAAAATTAATGGAAATTTCATATATAAAACATTTTAAACTCCCCGAATAAAACCTTTAAAAAAAAGAAGGAAATATTTAAAGTTAAAATATTTAGAAACAACCTTAATATATTCCAATGTATCAAGCCTGCTAATTTCTACATTGTATCTCAATAACAAAATTTCATTTAACTGATATTTGCATAAAAAAATAAGAACGTCACAAATCCATAGGAAACCATGAATAAAATTCAAAAAAGATATATAATACAACATTTATTTTTGTTTTGCCTAAATCAAGTTTCTATTAAAGTATTTTACTTACGTCCAGTAACGGTAAGTATAGTTACTGTGCTCTGTCCAATTCCAAACTGGTTCGTTGCCCGACAAACATAACTTCCTTTATCTCTCTCGGCAGAACTAAAGATGGTCAGAGATGGGAAATTTACAGAAGAGCCACTATACTTATTAGCATTTGCTAAACTGATTGTTGTTGTAACACCATTTGTGGTACGTTGCCAAACAACTGCAGTAGCTCCAGGGGTGGATGTTACAGTACATACTAATGTAATGGTGTTACCCACTAACACGCTGTATGCTGGTTGCTGTACAACAACTGTAGGTGGATCTGTAAAGGTTAGGTATTATATTAATCAAATTGTTATCATGGATTCCTTATAAGTCAGTATTTGTATTAAATTTCTCTTTTATAAAAACATATTCACATTGTTTTTTAGAGGGAATCATAAAAGTTCATGCTCGATTCACTTCAAAAATATACAAAAGCCCTTATTATGACTCTTAACTCACAGTTTACAGTATAAATTCAGGCGTTTTAACCATATCCACCTAATTAACAAAGTTGACTCTTAAGTAACTTAAGATCAATAGCCTTAAACAATTGAATGTCAGAATTGTAATCCCACATGTTTTCTTTTCGGAAAATGTCTTCTTTAACTAAAGCAGTCAATTCAGCTATTTTTATAGATTAAAGGACAACAAGAGATCTTGTTATACAGTCACATCAAACTTCATATTTATATAAAAAATAAATGCCTCAATAATGGAGTGTTGCCTATGCCATACAGACGAGAATCCATATGTGATGTATGTTATCCTGATGAATGATCTAATAAACTTCTTTACAGATCTTAATTTTCAAGTTCTTATTCAATAATACTTCCTTTTATAGTAACTATATTGTTAACCTTCCCCTAGCAAACCCTCTCCAATACACCCCTAAGGAAAAAGAAAAACAACAAAAAAGCTGAGGAAAGGTTTTTTGAATTCCTACTTTTGACACTACACAGTGTGAAACACTAGTTTAATTTAATAATATATTTTAACTTTTGAATCATACCTCCAACAACATTTAAAGTAGTAGCTGTACTGGTTCCAGTTCCTACAATGTTGGTAGCAGAACAAACATATTGTCCGATATCATTCAGGTCAGCATTGTTGATACTAAGTGATGGTGAATTTACAGTTCCGCCACTGTATTTATCAGATCCGACACCAATGTTTGTAGTGACACCAATCTGTGTTCTCTGCCACTGGACACTAGTATGTGTAGGGTTAGCAGTTACAGTACATGTAATTGTTAAAGTTTGTGCAAGATTAACAGTGTATGATGGTTGCGATATTTGTACAACAGGAATACCTTCAAGAAAATACAAGACATGTATAGACGAGTTAAATACAAAAAATTCTTAACATCTTAAAAAATCATGATTTTCAAATAAGATGGCTCTTGTGTGAAAAAACATTTATTTCAACATAAAATATAAGTTTCAAGAGATTTCGAATTTACATCAATTAGAATTAAAGCAACCTAACATCACAATAAACACTATATAACAAATGTTCATTCAGAAAGAAAACTTCATGTTTTCACGCAAATGTGCAACTGATTGAATTTTAAACTATACATTCAATTTACCATGCCCCATTCCTATTCAAAAAAGGAGGTGTGGGGTATTTGTCAATGAGACAGCAACCCAACAACCAAAATTATCAAAGGACAACATAGGGTATCTACTTGTGATTTTCTCTTTATTTGAGATGTGTTTGTAAATGTCAGTAAGGGATATAAGCCGATAACAGTCCATTCTGTAAAATATTGGACAGGTCTGAGGCCGCAGGCCGAAGACCTGTTCAATATTTTACAGAATGGACTGTTAGAGGCTTATATCTTACTTAAAACATTTTTAACACGTGGAAAAAGGTAAAAAAAAGAAAAGACTAGCAAAGATTTGTTTTCATTAAGTATGAAAACTGTTTTGTGAATAAACTTCTTTACATCAAAATATATCCTACATGTTGGCCCCTTTAAACAGTAGCTCAACATAACAAAATAGATAAAAAGAAAGTACAGCTAAAGGTAAACAACATGTATTGCTACATGTAAGACAAGGGTATGCGTATCATGACTTTTGCGTGCGCAAGCCTCAGGACAACTCATAGTTTCCGCTAATAGTATTCGGTGAATACCTGTACATGCGTTTTGTGGTTCAAACGGATAAAGTGATGAAATTATATTCTTAATGCAAAAACGAAGAAAGAGATGTCGTAACTGGTTATTGTGTGTTCAAACTTTGGATTAAAATTATATGTGTATTCAGAATCTATTCAGATACATTATTTCAGTTGGATTACAAACTGTCAAAGAGGATATAGTCAAAGCAGCTAATAATGGCAAGTTTTATTTATATTATATTTTAAAATGTAGTCCTCTTCTATAAGTTTCTTGTTTCTTCTCATGTTTTATTTTTTACAGGGTTAATGAGAAAAATAAGAATAGCATATGAAGCCAGGTTTTTCGTTGAACCATATCAAGTGCACCGCAGTCGATTTTTTTTCAAATGCATAATCATTATTAACAAACAAAGAGATAACAATATGCAATCGGTTATATTCTTTTGTTGGAATTTTCAAGAGACTGTTATTGTTTACTCAAACTTTACCCCCTGAATACCCCCTTTTTATGTTTGTTTTCTTTCTGCAAGGTCGTATCGCTCTTTTTTTCGTTGATCAGTGTATACTCACTGAGTCCCTTGTGTTTTTTTAATGTTACCGAAACGTAATTTTGTTTTGACTATCTTTTGACAAAAAACTTTTATAAAACGATCACTGCGAACAAATTGGGAATCGGACACACGATTGGTTTGTTTGACAGATAAAATGCGGTTATGTCTTCCTTTATTCTGCTTCCCATATTTATCGTCGTTCATAAGAGAAGTTTTGCATTACATTCATATTTAGGCAACAACTTAAAAAAAAAAAAAAACTTGTACAACAACGCCGAATCCTGAAAAGTATTACACTCCCGTAGTTCATGAAGGAAGTTCTCGATTCGCATTTTGTACACAGGATAAGGTTTAGGTTGTTCATGGCGTTGTAATGCGGCATGATCTATCAAATTTTAGAAGCATTACTTTATTGCTTTTTTTATTTTAATTGTAGTTGAAAATGAAGTTAGGGAGTACAAGAGCAACACCAGAGGTCAATGTTGATAACCTAAAGGAGGACGAGAATAAATCTTTTGAAAAAAGAAATTCATAAAAGCAATAAAAAACAAGACTGGCAACCAAAACAAGATATACAACGAGCATAATCAACTTATTTAATTACTGCGAAAAGAGACAACCCAAAAACATGAGGAAATGGCTCTGTTATGAGTATTTGTAGTGTTAAAAATCAATTTGGAAGTGACTTGTTTCCTCAAGAAACCGTTTTGATGAGTGACAAAATTATTGTATTGGAACTTGACTTTAATAAAAAAAAAAAAACATGGTTGTATTTTTCTTTACATGATGAAAACAGTTAAGGTAATTTTTTTTTTTATTCAGTGATTGTACTATCATTTACCTGTAAGAACCAGTTATGCTACCTTTAGCTGTCCAATATTTTTAAGAAAGAAGACGGCTATTCTTAAAAATATTGGACAGCTAAAGGTAACATAATGGTTTCTTACAGGTAAATTATAGTCCAATCACTGAAATAAAGAACAGGTTAAACAATAGAATGACGTCACAACAATGTTTTAACAATACATAAAGAATAACAGGAACAAAACAAACCACAATCGCCAAACTTCTCTGAATATATAGAGGTACAAAAAAAAGACAAAAGACAGTTTCTTGAAGACTTACTGCAGATAACAGGCAAAAACGGATAGTTTTCTAAGGATATTCTATGGATAATATTGACATATTTTTCTGAAGACTTATTACAGATAACAGGCAATACCAGACAGTTTTCCAAGGACCTACTTAGGAAACTTGCAATAACAGAGACAGTTATCTGAGGACTTACTATGGATAACAATTTCTATGGCTGTTGAATAGGACTTAACATTGAAATTGGGGAACTGAATAATTTAAACTAATATTCAAAGAAAAATATCTGTGATTTTTCTTTTTAAAGTAAATGACTTACTTCCAGTAACAGATAGTGAAGTTTGAGAGCTGGTTCCCGTTCCAACACTGTTGGTAGCAGTACAAACGTAATTTGCTAAATCTGTTGAATCTGTATTAGATATGGTCAAGGAAGGATTGTTAACTGTGGAACCAGAATACTTAACGACAAGTCCTGTATTGACATTACTTGTAACACCATTCTGAATTTTCTGCCAGGAAACACTGGTTTGGAACGGATTTGCCGAAACAGTACATTCTAATGTTACAGTGTTACCTATGACAACATTGTAGTTTGGCTGTAATACAGTCACTACAGGAATATCTGGATAAAAGAGAAAACAGATTTTGGTATTTACTTGATGTACTTTGCTACTATATTAACCATCTGAAAAACTGAATTGAATGCACAGACCCATATTTTTTCTACTTTTTCACTTGCATTAATAACTGAACCATGATTTTTTTTATATTATCTTGTAGCTTATTTTTATATGTATGTAAATTTTTGTCATGGAAATATATGGACAAAAAGTTAAGGTTATAATACATTATTCAGTATTTTATTGAAACCAACATTAGTTAATACCTCCAAAAACTATGGAGAACTGATACAAATTGCACAAGAAATTGGTAATCAGTTATAAGATATACCATAGCTCTAACAATCCTAATCTTTCAACGACTCTCCGTAGACAAAAAGAAGACTACTGGATTAGACAATTGGGAACTGCAACACCGTATGGCTGCAATGACAAAATTGATGGTATAGGTATTCTATCTAGTCCTTCGTGTAACTCGGTGAATGTGATGAATATTTTCAACTCGACTGCTCGACGCAGACGCAGTCATGGTCATCGTCATTATACATCACCTTCTCTGCATGATGTCTCTATTAATGACTTGCTGTCATTCATACAAAAGCCGTTAGGTATTCATCACATTCGCACGAAACTTTATTCATTACCCCTTTCAAAACTTCATTCTCTGTTCAATTTATGTTTGGAATCCACTGTAACAAACCCTCATTCAAACCAATACAAACTTCAAGCTATAATTTCGGATATTGCAAGTCACAAACTTTTCAAGCCAGTTCGCATTGGAAAAGATGAAAAAGAGAAAAGATCTTTTCTAAATATTTCCTTTGCCAACAAAGGTCTCGATGGCGTCAACCTAGGCAATATCCTTCATTATAAATTAGTTCAATCGAAAATACCTCCTTATTTCAAAGACCAGTCTGTACCAATAATTTCTTATACCTATACCAAACCTATTGCAACTAAAATTTTCAATTACAAACGCGTTTTGCAGAATCTCGATATTGACGATTTCAAGTCTAAACCTCCTGATTGCACTTGTGCTAATTCCCAATTCATATATAATCCTGCTGGCCACGTTATTACCGGTGACCTTAACATTGTTAATAACACTTCTCTACGAAATGTGTTATCGAAAGGTCCTAAATATCGTGAGCCTAAATCCATCAATTGGAAATACAACTTTAAAATTTTGATGGACTCAGTGGAGGATTATGCCAGGCAATGGGCTAAACGTGAAAAGGAAGACGTAGACACTCTATCCGAATGGATTAAGGCAGTGAGGTCGTAAATACAAATCAGAATCAAGAAACTGAATGGGTCCATCAATGCCCATGCTACGTCAATCTTTAAAGACCCAAATGTTGCTAAACACTTATCCGACCTCCATGATAAATATGTTGTTGTCCCCGCAGACAAAGCCCCAAATAACATCGTTTTTGTCTGTAAAAGTCACTACATTAATTGTTTCATAAACGAATTAGGTATAGACAATTCACTTGGAAACTCAACATATACCCTCACGACACTTACCAAAGAGGAAATCCTGGATAATCATAGGTCTGTTCTTTGTTCCTTTGGTATTTCAACCAAAGATGAAGAACTGGATCTTCCATCACTGTATTGGATACCTAAACTACATAAGTGTCCTTACAAACAACGGTATATTGCTGGGTCTTCCAAGTGCTCCACGAAACCTCTTTCTTAATTATTAACATCTATTTTATCAGCAATCAAAGACGGGCTTCAAAGTTATTGTGAAACTGCCTATTCAAGAGGTGGCGTGAATCAGATGTGGATACTTAAAAATTCCAAAGATCTTTTAGAGTACATACAATCTAACTCTCTTTCATCTTGTAACAGTATTAAAACATTTGACTTTTCTACTCTTTATACAACTATTCCTCATTCCAAACTAAAAGACAAATTGAAAGAGTTGGTATTACTTTGCTTCATAAAAAAGAATGGCCAACGTAGATACAAGTATCTTGTCTTAGGGAGGGATAAATCATACTTTGTAAAGAATCACTCTGATTCAAACAAAAAATTCTCTGAAACCGATATTATCAAGATGTTTGATTTCTTGATTGACAACATATTTGTAACGTTCGGAGGACGTGTTTTTCAACAGACTGTCGGCATCCCAATGGGAACAAACTGTGCCCTTCTACTTGCCGACTTGTTTCTTTATTATTATGAGGCTGACTTCATGCAGGAACTTCTTAGGAAGAAAGATAAGAAGTTATCAATATCCTTTAACTCTACTTTCCGCTATATAGATGACGTTCTTTCACTAAACAATTCAAAATTTGGTGACTATGTGGAATGCATCTATCCCATCGAATTGGAGATAAAGGATACTACAGATACAGTTAAGTCGGCTTCATATCTGGACTTACATCTAGAAATTGACAATGAGGGTCGGTTAAAAACAAAACTTACGACAAAAGAGATGATTTCAGCTTTCCAATTGTGAACTTTCCATTTCTAAGTAGCAACATTCCAGCAGCACCTGCATACGGGGTATATATCTCCCAATTGATACGATATTCCCGTGCTTGCATTTCCTATCATGATTTTCTTGATAAAGGGTTACTGCTCACAAGGAAGCTATTAAACCAAGAGTTCCAAATGGTGAAGTTGAAATCATCCCTTCGTAAATTTTACGGACGCCATCACGAGTTGGTTGACCGTTATGGAATAACCGTTTCACAAATGATATCGGATATGTTCCTTACGTCGTAACTACAATCCCCTTCCCTTTCATGAATGTGACCTACCGAATTAGACTATTTACCGGATTTGTAATCACATAAGCAACATGACGGGTGCCACATGTGGAGCAGGATCTGCTTACCCTTCCGGAGCACCTGAGATCACCCCTAGTTTTTGGTGGGGTTCGTGTTGTTTATTCTTTAGTTTTCTATGTTGTGTCATGTGTACTATTGTTTTTCTGTTTGTCTTTTTTTCATTTTTAGCCATGGCGTTGTCAGTTTGTTTTAGATTTATGAGTTTGACTGTCCCTTTGGTATCTTTCGTCCCTCTTTTATAAAATAACACATACTTCCAGTAACAGCCAGTGAGGTAGTTATACTCTGTCCAGTCCCTACACTGTTGGTGGCAAAACATGTGTAAACCCCAGCATCACTTTGGGCTGCATTAAAGATGGTAAGAGATGGTTGGGAAACAGTACTACCACTGTATTTGTTGTTGGTGTTGGTTGTTGTTATAGTTGTTACTACATTATTAATATTTCTCTGCCAGTAAACAGTAATGACAGCAAGGTTGGAGGTCGCAGTACACCCCAAGGTTATTGAGTTACCAGTGGTAACAGCATATGTTGGTTGTTGAACTTGAACTGTTGGTACAGCTAAAAATGAAACATAACAAATATAATTATCACTAAACCATAGAAATTTTTCTTTTACCCAGTTGGTAGAGCTAACAATATATATAAAAAAATCAATAAAAGGATCGTATCCTAAACTATAAAGTAATAATGCAGACCTCAGTTCTGTATGCAATAGATACTTTTTGATGGATTTACTCCCAAAATGTTATTTCCAAAAATACAAATCTACCAGCATGCAAGAACTTACTTTTTTTTGTCATAAAGAACAAGATGATAACAATGCTTGTCAAATCTTTGCATGGAAACCAATTTCTCATCTATTTCAATCTCACACTTGTTTGCTGCACAATGCTTTTCACAATTTAAAATAAATCAATCTGTCCAAACTGTACAAAACATTTAACTGGAATGATTTACTTACTTAGAAAATATATTTTTCATCAACAAAAAGTGTTGACTACCTTGAAATTTTCATTCCTTTATAATGTCATTGTAAAACTGGAAGAAACCATATACTGGATTTATGTGAAAGCTTCCATTTCAAAACAAACCTGATGATAAGAACCATAAACCTTGTTGGAAGTGCAAGACATGAAAGTCTCAGACTGCCTCAGAAGAAGTCATTGATAAATGGACTGGTCAATGTTATTTGACAACTGACTCACCTGGACCAAACAATAATATCGGAGGCCTGACTTCTTTGGAAATATCTAGTTCTGTTGATATGACTAAAAATGTTAATGGTGAACTGAATAATTTAAAAACATCTTCAAGTAGAACTATTGTCTTTCTGTAGAGAAAGTTAGAATTTTATTGCAAGTTGAACCGGTTTGATCTTTTAACATCAATGATAAGTTAAAATCATATGTATAGAAAACTGACTGATGACTGGTTTCCCAAATGGAACCAGATAAGACGTGTAACTTTGCTTAAACAAAAATGACTTAGGTTATGAAGCATATTGTTGTGAATTAGATATAGTTTCAGTTTAGTATTTTATACACTTTTATTTGCTTAACGTTTTACCGCCATTTTACGTAACAATAGGCCCACATCGCCGTCACTTGCCAACGTCTCTCTTGTATATTTAGACTCTAGTAAAGCATACGAAACATTGAAGACGCTTTTGTGTTTACTCGCCTTTACTATCGATACGTCCAAAGCACAAATATGTTTCAAATGTCTGCTATGTAATGAAGGACTCCAAACTATACTTATTTATTTCTATTAAAACCATATAGTATTTGATAACTAAGGTGAAGGAGTGGTAAATGTCAACAATTAATTTTGATGTTAATGTCACCTAGAAAATGAATATGACATTAAAAATCTGGAAAATTATCTTTAGTGCACTGATCCATATTTTTGCTTTGTATGTCAATTATACACGGACTGAAGAATGCTATACTTTAATTTTGGAATTTTGTAAAAAAAAACAATTAAAAAAATGGAAACGTGTCCATTGGACGCAAACGGTGTCCCCGCTTGCAAATATGACGTAATAAAGGGGTTTAACGGTAGAAGTGACGACACTCAATTTCAACCTTGATTCTTGTTTTGAGGTTATTAGCATGATGTACATTTACATGTTTCAAAAACATTTGGTTGAGGCAAACTTGGCATTGCGCAGGGTCATGTTTTCCCCTTACTGTTTATGGCGTCTTTACACGAAATCCATTGGATGTTGGATGTGTGCGGATTGATAATTTAGTGTTAGATGCATGATTTCTTCTATTAGCTGTTAAAGACTTTGAATAAGCTGTCAGTTAACTGCAAGTACTCTTAGATTTGTACCTAGTGTCTTTTTGTTGTTGGAATGTATAAACACCCATCTACGTTCTCTTGTATTTTTGTCCATCTGATGAGTTAAGCCTTTTTCAACTGGTTTTTATAGTTCATTCTTATGTTGTACTGTTATACCACTGTCCCAGGTTAGGGGAGAGTTTGGATCCCGCTAACATGTTTCACCCCGCCACATTCTGTCCCATGTCAGGAGCCTGTAATTCAGTGGTTGTCGTTTGTTAATGTGTTGCATATTTGTTTTTCGTTCATTTTTTGTACATAGACAAGGCCGTTAGTTTTCTCGTTTAAATTGTTTTACATTGTTATTTCTGGGCCTTTTATAGCTGGCAATGCGGTATTAGCTTTGATCATTGTTGAAGGTGACCTATAGTTGTTATTTTCTGTGTCAGTTTCGTCTCTTGTGGAGAGTTGTCCCATTGGCAATCATACCACATTTTCCTTTGAATAAAACATAAAAGTTAAAATATTCTTAACAGATTCAAATGTATCAAGCCTGCCAAGGTCTACTGGTATCTTAATGACACAATTCCATTGAACTGCCATTTGTAAAACTCTAAAGAGTCGCTCACCTTTATGCATATTAAACAAAGTTGTCATCGTTTTGCTAATCATTTTTTGCCAAGCTAAGTTTCTATCTGTCTATTACAGGTCTAAAATATAAGGCAACCATGCCAAACATCCCGAATAAGACAAACTTGCAAAACATCCTGATAATGTTTGTCCTGGTCAGATTTTCTCTCCTTAAGAAGGTTTTCAAAATAATAGATTAAACTTGCACTTCATCCCCTATGTTTTTTACCCTTGTAGGCCAATTTAGTTAGCATGCAAAGTCATCAGACAAATTATAAACTAGATACTCCAATGATGATTGTTGCCAAGTGTGATTAAATTTGGCAGAAAAGTTTCAGGTTAAGACTTTTGTAAAAGATTATAAAAAGTTACGAAAAATTGTTGAAACTTGACTATAAACGGCAAGGACTCCCATTATTATTATTATTATTATTATTATTATTATTATTATTATTATACTTTTGACTGAATGATTGAAACTGAATCATCGAATAATAATATATTGTACAAATCTTTTGGACGCAAGTCTTTGCTCCTTTCTAATATAGTTCACATATAAACATCTTTAACCCCGCCGCATTTTTGGTGCTGTCCCAAGTCAGGAATCTTTAGCTTTTGTTAGGCTTGTGCTATTTTTAATTTTAGTTTCTTGTGTACAATTTGGAGTTTAGTATAGCGTTAATTATCACTGAACTAGTATATATGTTTGTTTAGGGGCCAGCTGAAGGACGCCTCCGGGTGCGGGAATTTCTCGCTTCATTGAAGACCTGTTTGTGACCTTCTGCTGTTGTCTGTTCTATGGTCGGGTTGTTGTCTCTTTGACACATTCCCTATTTCCATTCTCAATTTTAAATGTGTTACGATTGTTAAGGAGACAACTATTCACAAATTAAGTAATGTAAGAAAGTATGGACACCTCTACTGTCTTCAATAAGGAGAAAAACTCATAACGTATATTTGGCTTTAGAAGGTATCAACATCAAATATATGAAACAATTTAATTGAGAGAACTTATTGCATTATAAATTACAAAGCAATTTACGAAAAACAAATATGACAAACATTAACTAACGAAAACCACAGATGAACAGGTTCCTTACTTTGGGTCAGGCTAAGGATGATTAATTTGATATGATTTTTTTAAGTTACTTTTATTCTGTAAAGATTTATGGCAGAACCTTTCGACAATTGTGACTTAAACTTTTTTTTAATATGGATAGAATTTAACAATTTGTTTAGAGTAGGAAAATAGAAACAGGTTTTTTTCAATATTTTCTTAAAAACGTAATAATTTTTAATCACATTTATGGTTTGAAGACTCTCAATGGTGATTTCTTCTGATATTGATAAATATTGAAGGGTCTGTTTCTAATTTAATAACAGTTTGTTAGTTGGTTAAAACAGCATATACAATTGTAAATTTAGGCAATTTGAACTATGGTTTGTACCAATACTTCGAGTAGGATTTAATCCCTAAGAAAAATGGAGTAGAGGCAGTAACCAGAATTAATTGCCCTGTTAATTTGATTTTTTTTGGGTGAATATATGACGTAATTTGTAATTTTTAAAAGATTTATAAAACAATTTTATGTCTGCTCCATATATTATAAAATTGAGAATGGAAATGGGCAATGTGTCTTTATAACTATATAAGACTGACATAGGAAATGATTTTATTTTAATTATATTTTCCTGATATTGTTACCATTATCACCTCATTTTATGATTTCAAATGTGGCGTCACCTCTCCCCTCCCTTTGAAAATAAGGGTTTAAACGTAAAGAATAATTGAGGAATAATATTTTTGATTAGAGGTTAAGGGACTGTTTATTAAGTAAACAACTGTCATAAATTTTACCAAAATTCAGGGTGTTAAGAATGTCACCTATATTTTTTACGTCACAAATACATAGCCTCTAAATAAAGGCAACAGTAGTATACCGCTGTTCAAAAGTCATAAATTGATTGAGAGAAAACAAATTCGGGTTACAAACTAAATCCGAGGGGAACACATCAATCATAAGAGGAAAACAACGAAACAACAGAACACTGAAATGCAACAAAAGCAACGAACGACAATACAACATTGAAACGAGCTGTTAGATAATAATTGCTATATTCCTAACTTGGTACAGGACATTTTAAGTAAAAATGGTGGGTTAAACCTTGTTTTGTGGCTAGCCAAACCTCGTGCGATATGTCATGTTGAAAGTAGTATGCCGATATTCGAAACTTATAAATCGATAGATAAAATCAAATCCGGGTTACAGACTGAAACTGAGGGAAACGCATTAAATATAAGAGGAGAACAATGACACAACATTAAAATGTAACACACATAGAAACGAAATAAGCATTAGACAAAATCCGATGAGAACAATAAACACAACATCAAAACCAAATACACGAACCTGGGACAGAAAAGTACCGCGACACGTCTTATAGTAATGTGAATTCACACTCAAATAGAAGAGAAAACTAACGGCACATCAGAAACACAACGTTAAAATGTAACACACACAGAGATTAAATATACCTCTTAAATGACAACCAAAAATACATGGACTTACTATGGATAACAATTTCTATGGCTGTTGAATAGGACTTAACATTGAAATTGGGGAACTGAATAATTTAAACTAATATTCAAAGAAAAATATTTGTGATTTTTTTTTTTAAAGTAAATGACTTACTTCCAGTAACAGATAGTGAAGTTTGAGAGCTGGTTCCCGTTCCAACACTGTTGGTAGCAGTACAAACGTAATTTGCTGAATCTGTTGTATCTGTATTAGATATGGTCAAGGATGAATTGTTAACTGTGGAACCAGAATACTTAACGACAAGTCCTGTATTGACATTACTTGTAACACCATTCTGAATTTTCTGCCAGGAAACACTGTTTTGGAACGGATTTGCCGAAACAGTACATTCTAATGTTACAGTGTCACCTATGACAACATTGTAGCTTGGCTGTGATACAGTCACTACAGGAATATCTGAAAAAAAGAGAAAACAGATTTTGGTATTTACTTGATGTACTTTGCTACTATATTAACCATCTGAAAAACTGAATTGAATGCACAGACCCATATTTTTTCTACTTTTTCACTTGCATTAATAACTGAACCATGATTTTTTTTATATATATCTTGTAGCTTATTTTTATATGTATTATATTTTTTACATGGAAATATATGGACAAATAGTTAAGGTTATAATACATTATTCAGTATTTTATTGAAACAAACATTAGTAAATACCTGCTCGGATCATATACAAGAACCCAGTTAGAGGTTGATGATTCCCTTTTTTTGGTACCTTCAGATGTGTGTACTGAAAATTTTATTTCCTTATGACGTGCTGTAAAATCCGATTCAATATGTGAAGGTCGGGGTTTTTTAAAATGTGGATGTTGCGGTAAAAACAGATGTGCACGTAGAAAATCAGGGCAAGGGTGCAATAGTCGGTGCCATCCAAATTTAGTTTGTAAAAATAAATGATTGTTTTTAAATATTGTGCTTGACATTTTAAAATATTGTTTATAGTGCCTAACATTTTAATATATTAATATATTGTGCTGATCAGTTTATTACATTGTGCTTGACATTTTATTACACTGTGCCTAACATTTTAATATTATCAGGTTGTCATTTTTTAACATATTGTGCTAAACATTTTACAATGTATGTGAATATTTATGTTTCAATATGATTCTATAGAATAAATTATTTAATTTTATTTATTTTCTTTAAAATTGAAACTAATTCTTCATTTCAGTAATTATGCATAATCCCTGACGTTTTTTCTAGTGATTATACATAATCCCTGAAATTTTCAGTGATTATATATAATCCCTTAACTAACCAGTGATTCTACATAATCACTGATTATACAAATTCACAGATTAACATATCAACGTCACACAAATTAACGTCACAGGTAAATTTCTTTAATTGGATATAAATCAAGATTATGATTATAATAATTTTATTAGATGTATTTATAACATAATAGCAAAGTGCTCTCGTCAAATGAAATGGTAGGATTTGGTGTTTCTTAATTGTGAAGAATGAATGAAATCATGTTCATAATAAAGGATTAACCTTTTGTTTGGGCCTTTTTACAGTTCAAAACAAAGAGTGTATATGAATGAGACGTTATAATAAAGGTTTCTTAATATCTTACGAACGAACAAAAATTGACCTAACTTGACGTAACTTGCCGTTAAGAGAAAAGAGAAGCATTCATTTATTCAATAATTTTGGACTATAGGCTGTGATCTTCTTCCCTTTGATCTTCTTTTGCATAAAAAAATATATACATTTTGGAATTTGTAAGACCATTTCGAGTCGTAGACATATTAAATTGTTTTGGTATATTATAATATAAGATATACAATTTACGGTTTAATCAAAACAGTTCAAAATTTAATTGATCAATAAATTATGGCGAAAATATATAATATTAAGACCCAGTACAGCAATCGTACAAAAGATTTTGATAAACATGACAAAATCATTCGAAGTACATATGAAAAAGAGTAAATATAGAACTTTGGAATGGAAGGGGCTAGGAATCTTTTTGAATCTTATCAATGGTCAGATAAATGTAAGAAGGTCTTTCGCAAACATGAGGTAAAATTAGTCAAACTAATAAAATCAAGAAGATAACTAAAAGGAAACATTGATTTAAAAATTTGAAAAAAAACCAGTTAACACTTTAAAAGAATGTTCTGTAATGTATTTAGTTTTTTTGTTTTTTTTCATGGCAGTTCTTATTTTCTTTGCTAGTATATATAGTACTTGCAACCTTAGGCATTACTGTTTGACGTGAACTGGACTGATCGGTGAATGATCGGAAACGGACGTTCGACTGGTCGATGACTGATCGGTGATAGGTGGCCCATATAATCCGTCATATAAGTCAAACAAGCTATATAAGAGTTGCCGTGACAACGGTCAGCGATCGATCAGGAAATTTTATGCACGGATCAGACGGATATATATATTAAAAATTCTTATGTAAATCAAACTCCACAGTGTTTAGTGGTTAGTGCATCGGACTGCTAACACTAAGGTTCCTGGTTCGATTCCCGTTCGGGATGAAAATTTCAGGGACTGAATTTTCGGTTCTCCCTTGACACCATTTACGAGCATGGTCTTGAGGAAACGATGATACTCCGTCGGAAGGGGACGATAAATGGCTGACCCGTATTAAGAGAGAGACACCCTTGTAGATTTCGAAAAAGAGCAGGCTAATGCCGCTACAAGGCAGCACTCGCACCCGCAAAGTGGAAAGGGATTAATATAAGTTGAAAAACTTGTTTCCCTATCCACTATAAATAAATATGTTTAAACTATATGTATTACTTTATATTATGTTATTTAAATTTATATAAGTTAATTATATAAGTGCAGAATAACGATATGCTCAGAATGATTATGTACCATTTATAAGCGATAAAATATGCTATATTTTAGTGAAAAGACACTAAATTTTTGTACGCGTTGCCTAAAATAACAATATTTCTTCCCATAAAAAATACATGAAACAAATAAGGAATTGTGGTATGATTGCCAATGAGACAACTTCTCAAAAAAGTTCAAATGAAGTAATGTAAGAAAATATGGACACCTGCACCTATATTAAGCTTTAGATTGTACCAACATCAAAAATATGAAACAATTAAATTTAGAAAACTTATTGCATTATTTATGAAGTTAACGAATAAAAAGACAAATATGACAAACATTTACTAACGACAACCACAGATGTACTGGTTCCTTACCTTAGGTCAGACTAAGGAAGGCAAATTTGACTACATTTTAATTTCAAATAATAAAATATTTTTTTGTAATCAATATTTGGATGAAAAAAAAATAAAAAATCAATGACAGCTTTTGAAATTTCTTAAAATAACAAACAACTTTAGCTTTCATAAATACAACTCACAGAGATATTTTATAACTTAAAAATACATGCACAAATTGTAGAAAATTTCAGATTGATTCATTGGCTTCTGCAAATAGTTATCAAAGGTACCAGAATTATAATTTAATACGCCAGACGCGCGTTTCGTCTTCTCAAGACTCATCAGTGACGCAAACCAATGGTTCCCTTAGATTTGCTTCTATGTGACATTAATTATAGATAACTATACTTATTACTGAGAAATAAGAAATTAGTAATTTAGCTTTAAATTTTTTAATTTTTCTTGGAGTTCGTTTCTTATGTTACTTTTATTCTGTAATCATTTTATAGCAGAACCATCGACCATGTTGACTGAAACTTATATTCTGTAAACATTTTATAGCAGAACCATCGACCATGTTCTACAAAAAAATGTTTGTTCTACAAATTGTAGAAAATTTCAGATTGATTAATTGGCTTCTGCGAATAGCGAGAGCACTTTGCTATAAAAAGTGTGGATAGAATTTAACAATTTGCTTTGAGGGGGGAAATGTAAACAACCTTTCTATATTTTTGATATTTCCATTAAAATGTAATTATCTTCTCTGAATTGATATATAAAAAGAAGATGTGGTATGATTGCCAATAAGACACTTTCCATAAGAGACCAAATGACACACAAATTAATAACTATAGGTCACCGTACGGCCTTCAAATATCACCAAAGCCCATACTGCATAGTCAGCTATGAAATGCCCCAAAATGACAATGTAGAACAATTCAAACGAGAAAAATAACGTCTTAATTTATGAACAACAAGAGGCTGTCACAACGACAGCAAACCGGATTTATTTACATTTATTTGTGTCCTGGCAATATCACAAGAACCATTACTGATGAATGGTGAAAGTGAAAATCATCAATATCAAATTTGACCTCCATTTTGTTATCAGTATCAACATTTTGAAATAATAATATTTGAAAAGCTTAGATTGAATGGTTCATGAGTAAATGCAACAACGTAAATGGAAACGCCATTTTACGATCTTTCAAGAACCATAACTCCTGATCAGTAAAAGTCAAAATCGACATTATGGAACTTGACCGCTATTTTGTCATCAGTAACAACATATTAAAATTTCAAAAGCTTTGGTTGAATGGTTCATGAGAAAATGCACGGACACGACGGGAAACACCATTTTTCAATCTTTCAAGAACCATAACTCCTGAACGGTAAAAGTCAAAATCGTCATTATTGAACTTGACCTCCATTTTGTCATCAGTAACAGCATATTAAAATTTCGGAAAGCTTTGGTAGAACAGTTCATGCATAAATGCACGGACACGACTGGAAACTCCATTTTTCAATCTTTCAAGAACCATAACTCCTGAACGGTAAAAGTCAAAATCGTCATTATTGAACTTGACCTCCATTCTGTCATCAGTAACAACATATTAACATTTGGGAAGCTTTGGTAGAACAGTTCATGAGTAAATGCATGGACATGACTGAAAACTCCATTTTTCAATCTTTCAAGAACCATAACTCCTGAACGGTAAAAGTCAAAATCGCCATTATTGACCTTGACCTCCGTATAGTTGTCAGTAATAACATATTAAAATTTTAAAAGCTTTGGTTGAACGGTTCATGAGTTAATGCACGGACAACATTTGATTGCCGCCTTTCAAGAACCATAACTCCTGAACGGTAAAAGTCAAAATCGCCATTATTGAACTTGACCTTCGTATAGTTGTCAGTAATAACATATTAAAATTTTAAAAGCTTTGGTTGAACGGTTCATGAGTTAATGCACGGACAACATTTGATTGCCGCCTTTCAAGAACCATAACTCCTGAACGGTAAAAGTCAAAATCGCCATTATTGAACTTGACCTTCGTATAGTTGTCAGTAATAACATATTAAAATTTTAAAAGCTTTGGTTGAACGGTTCATGAGTTAATGCACGGACAACATTTGATTGCCGCCCGCCCGCCCGCCCGCCCGACCGCCCGGCCGCCCGACCGCCCGGCCGCCCGCCCGCCCGCCGTACATCCCCAAATCAATAACCGACATTTTTGTCACAAAAATCCGGTTAAAAATTGAACGAAAAACAAATATGTAACACATAATCAAACTACAACCACTGTATAACAGACTCTTGACTTGGGACAGGCACATGCATACAGAATGTTGCGGGGTTATACATGTTAGCGGAATCCAAACCCTCCCTCAACTTGGGACAGTGGTGAAACAATACAACATGAGAACGAACTATAAAAATCAGGTGAACAAGGCTTAACTCATCAGATGGATACAAATAGAAATACTACACAGAGTGGACGTGGCCGGGAACTTGTATATCCCAACAACAAAAAGACACTAATTACATATTTGAGAGTACTCGCAGTTACGGACAGCTAGTTCAAAGCTACTTACAACTAATAAAAAAATCATGCATATAAGACTTAATTATCAATCAGTACACATCCAACTTCCAATGAATTGAGTGTAAAGACGTCATAAACAGTCAGAGAAAACCATGACTTTGTGCAATGCCAAGATACAGGTATCGACAAGTTGTAGATCCACGAATGTATATATTTATATAACAATAATATTTAGTTTCCTTTGAATTTATTGTTAAAAAAATCAACATTCCCCATTTCCTTTCTCCATTTTATTGATACCAATAAAAACAATATTCAATGATCTAACTACAGTGTTGAAATTGAAATCTTATAGAATAAGTTTATTTAAAGGTTCGATAAGTTTACCAGGATCGTTTCTAAATTTCCGGGCATGGTTAACAACATTTCCGTAAAATTAGGATGTGCTATCCCGTTTAAAATAATAGGTTTTCTACTGGTACAACCAAATTTCAAAACAAAATCTTTATATCTACAGAAGAATTTGGTAAATGTTTTAAGTAATTTGTGGTAAAGAAATCCCTGGCTTAATAATTTAACAGTAACGACGATACGCTCGATGTTGGTGACGTTTTCTGCTTTCATGTACCTCTGACCAATAATTGGCTTAAAATAAGAAAAATACCGGGAAGATCAAATGTTTTTTTGTTTTTTTCTTCGGAGCACTTAAAACATTATTTTTACGGTGGCTTATTAGTTTTTATTCACTTTTTTCAATAAGCTTTCCAAAAACAAATGAGACAAATCATATGTTTTTGTGTGTAGACGGGTAACATATTAATATTGTTTTTGAGGGTTCCTCCTAATTTCGGATACCCACAAATAAATTAAATATAAAAATTGTATACCATTTGGAAGAAGAACGTTAGGGCTTTGTGATTTCATATTAGTATGACGTAATTGACACTATTTTCGAATCGACTAGACATTGGAAGAAGCCATTTCAGCTTGTAGACACTGAAGGAAAAATATAAGCCCTTTGGGGCATGACAGGTGAAAATCTATCGATAGTGAGATTATATGCATCAAAGTCGTTATTTCAAATAGCATTATGTAACTTGGAAAATGCTTTAAAAACATTGATTCCCAATTTAATAGAATGAATTCACTGAGAAATTCGACATCATAATCAAAATCAAAGCCCCGAAAAACACTGTCACAACAACGTTTAAAAAAAACATGCGCTACTTGAAATTATCAATACCGAGTAAAAATATGTCAAGCATGTTATCTAGTCAGAAAATACTACATGTCCGTTAATCTTGAACATCTGAACGGCATTTATTCATATAGCAGTCTCTTTTTTAGCATTACATAAAATCATATTATGTATACGAGTCCCCACAGGGCTCCCGTCATAAAACTTTTAACTAACGTTCAACGTTAGTAATTTCGATGGTTTTTAAAGAAAACGAAACAAAAAAATGATTGTGCATTTCAGAACGGAGAAATGAAGCCAATATGATGAATTCCTAATAAAAAAGAAACGGTAGTATTATGCATTCGTTTATATTTTTGTCAATTTATTTCGATTACTGATGCGTTGGAAGGGTGTCTATCAAAATGTCACAAAAATGGCATCTTCATTTTTAGCTCACCTGGCCCGAAGGGCCAAGTGAGCTTTTCCCATCACTTGGCGTCCGGCGTCCTGTGTCGTCCTGTGTCGTCCTTCGTCGTTAACTTTTACAAATATCTTCTACTCTGAAACTACTTGGCCAAATCTAACCAAACTTAGTCACGATCATCATTGGGGTATGTAGTTTAAAAATTTGTCCGGTGACCCGGCCATCCAACAAAGATGGCCGCCACGGCTAAATATAGAACATAGGGGTAAAATGCAGTTTTTGGCTTATAACTCAAAAACCAAAGCATTTAGAGCAAATCTGAAAACGCATAAAATTGTTTATCAGGTCGAGATATATCTGCCCTGAAATTTTCAGATGAATCGGACAACCCGTTGTTGGGTTGCTGCCCCTGAATCGGTAATTTTATGGAAAGTTTGCTGTTTTTGGTTATTATCTTGAATATTATCATAGATAGAGATAAACTGTAAACAGCAATAATGTTCAGCAAAGTAAGATTTACAAATAAGTCAGATGACCGAAATGGTCAGTTGACCCCTTTATGAGTTATTGTTCTTTATAGTAAATTTTTAACAATTTTTCGTAAATCTTGGTAATCTTTTACAAAAATTTTCTCCTCTGAAACTACGGGGCTAAATTAATCCAAACTTGGCCACAATCATCTTTGGGGTATGTAGTTTGGCAAATGTGTCCGGTGACCCGGCCAACCAACCAAGATGGCCGCCACGGCTAAATATAGAACATAGGGGAAAAATGCAGTTTTTGGCTTATAACTCAAAAATTAAAGCACTTAGAGCAAATCTGACGGAGTTGAATTGTTAATCATGTCAAGATCTATCTGCCCTGAAATCGTCAGATCGATCCGACAACCGGTTGTTGGGTTGCTGCCCCTAAATTGGTAATTTTAAGGAAATTTTGCCGTTTTTTGTTATTATCTTGAATATTATTATAGATAGAGATAAACTGTAAACAGCAATAATGTTCAGCAAAGTAAGATTTACAAATAAGTCAGATGACCGAAATGGTCAGTTGACCCCTTTAGGAGTAATTGCCCTTTATAGTAAATTTTTAACAATTTTCATATAATTTGTAAATTTTTACTAACATTTTCCACTGAAACTACTGGGCCAAGATCATTATAGATAGAGATAATTGTAAGCAGCAAGAATGTTCAGTACAGTAAGATCTACTAACGCATCACCATCACCAAAACACAATTTTGTCATGAATCCATCTGTGTGTCCTTCGTTTATGATATGCACATATACCAAGGTGAGCGACACAGGCTCTTAAGAGCCTCTAGTTTTTTCTAAAATACTAAAACAAGTTGTTACAAATCTTTAGAAATAATTGAAAACTGTATACTTAATAACAAAATTTAAGCGATAATCGGAAATTCTCAAACCGAAGGAACATTTTAATATAAATAGGATAAAGATTAAGGTAGCAATACACAGTTTGGAGTTTAGTTTCGCATTTTGGCCCCGGTGGGTTTTTTCAAATATGAAAGTCATTGTGTAATAAAATTCATTTATAGACAGCTGAGTGCTAATTTAGCCTTCAAAGATGGTTAATAAGTGCATCAAGATTATTTTTTATATGTTTTATGGACAATTTTCTGTTTGACAATCCGTATTTTAATAGCTAGACCGGCTATCGGTCCAGAAATTAATGTAATGTTTACAAACATTTTTTTTCTACACGAAGTTTTTGACGCAATTTTACAAAAAAATGAGATTAAAGACACATGATTTTCATTGGATTTGCTGAATGATATATATACACAGTTTCAGAAAAGGTACTACTTCAAGCGATTGAAATTCCACTTTTAGCCAAATTTTGGGGAAATATGTGACATCTTTTCCCCCCTTTTTGCAATATTTTGTAACAAATAAATGCAATTGTTGCCATGGTTACACCCAAAAGAAATTATATTTTACCATTTTATATACTGGATATGAAATTTATGGAATATTCTGATTACATACATATGCACATATATGACACAAACAGTAAGCTTGATATTGCAAGAAAGCAATGAAAAGGGGATGGTAAAATTTATAAGGGCAAATTATAATATTTTTTCCTAACTGTTTATTGTTACCTTATGGCATACTTACCAAGATCAGAATTGTATAATTTAAGACTTTTTATACCACAAATCTATTGATATTTAGATTCTAAATCAACTTCTGAGAAAATTAAGTGTTTAAGAATGACAATACATGTCAATTTTACATACTGCTCCAACAAAGTTATGAAGAGGACAGATTAAAATTGACACTCCGTAAATTTTATGGACACCATCACGATTTGGTGGATCCATACGATGTTTCGTTGACCAAACTAGCTAAGGACATTTTTACCACATGGTAGATTGTGTTTTGTCATAATGTCGTCTAATCTTTTAATTACCAAACGTGACTTATTCCCGATTGTGACTGTTTTGCCGAGTGTGAACTCGCATTACTATAAGACGTGGTACGGTACTTATCCATCCCAAATTCATGTATTTAGTTTAAATGTTTAATGTTATATTTGTAATTCTCATCGGATTTTGTCAAATGTGTTAACGTCTTTTCTATTATATTTATGTGTTATGGTAAAGAAAATTAATCACCGCCTTCATTTATCAGATTTGATTTCGTTCAAAGTAATCAGTACGATATTTTACGTTTGAAGTTAGATTCATAACAAACCGGACATAGTTTTATAATATTGTTAATTGCTACCTCAGTTTTATATTAATAAGAATTAAAATGTGCTTTGTTATTAAATGCAATATCAGTATTTAGTTCAAATATATAATCTTAAATTAATCCTAATTCTATCTTATTCATTCTTATGTGACGTCATTTTTCATTTTTTGATGCTCTGTTTTACTAATTCAAATGACGTCATTTTTTCGTCATTTTTCAGTTTCAAATAGGACGTCACTTGGCGTAGAGGTTTAAAAGTATTCGGATGTGTCTACTTTTGTGTTTCAAATGTCTGGTTATGTAAATGTATTTCAGTTGTTTCCTGTAATTAGTTAATACTTCAGCTTTATCATGTACATCTTTTGAATATTCATTTTATTAAATTTACTGTTTGCAAAAGTATAAATTACTCTAAATTATAGGGATTTTCTGGTAACTTAACAGAAAACCCTTGTCGTTTTTGGCACAACCTTTTTGATCTTTTGGTCCTCGATGCTGTTCAACTTTGTACTCGTTTCGGCTTTCAAACTTTTGTATCTGTGCGTCACACATAGGTCTTGTGTGGACAAAATACACTTCTGGCGTATTAAAATTTTGAATTTGTTGCCTTTTGTTGGCTGTTGTTCGTGTGATTCTTTGTCAATTGTGTTCTCCAATTTATTTATATTGTAGTCCTGTGTTGTCATTTTGATGTTATATTTAACATGGCCATAAAAGTGCGAGGTTTGGCATGCCACAAAACCAGGTTCAACCCACCATTTTTTCCTTTAAAAATGCCCTGTACCAAGTCAGAATATGGTCATTGTTATATTATGGTTCGTTTCTGTGTGTATTACATTATAACGTTGTGTCGTTTGTTTTCTCTTATTTTTGAGTGTAAATTCACATTGCGATAAGACGTGTCACGGTACTTGTCTATCCCAAATTCGTGTATTTGGTTTTGATGTTATATATATATATGTTATATTTGTTATTCTCTCGGGATTTTGTCTATGTGTGTTACATTTTAGTGTTATGTCGTTGTTCTCCTCTTATATTTAATGCGTTTCCCTCGGTTTTAGTTTGTTATCCCGATTTTGTTTTTTGTCCATGGATTTATGAGTTTTGAACAGCGGTATACTACTGTTGCCTTTATTTATTGTTTACAGTCCTTAGCAACCAAAATTATACATTTTGACACAAGGCTTATATTTGTACTCTATCTGCTTAACCCTTGCCTCTGATACATTGTGCTGCATGTAGTAGCCTAAGTATTGACGTCGTTGGTATTTTTCTTGCGAATATATCAAATTATTGTTTTTTTATCAAGATTTCATGTTACATTTTGGCATATATTAAATTGATAGTTAAATCAGATGTAAGAAATTGATTCCCTAACACCAAGTTTTTTTTAAACAAGTCTTTGGTATTCAATAAGCATAAAGATTTACATTTTTATGCTTGAAATTGCTAAATTTTGTACAATTTTGCATCATCAGAGATCTTTTAAAGATTTTCAACATTTAAAAACTGACAAAAGAGGTATAGTTTTTAAGATTATGCCAAAAATTGAGGTAGAGACAAGATATTACACTTTGACTTGGCACCTTTCTTGAAAATCAGTTTTCGCGTTTCAGTGTCAACTGCTAACTTTCATAAAATATTCATTACTCAACTAATTTTCAAAACTAAAAGGCCATATTACTCGTTTTAGCTCGAAGAACCCAGAAAATAAGTTAAAGGGGAAAATTTGAAAATAATATTTACTATTAAGGTAGCAATACACAGTTAGCAGTTTAGTTTCGCATTTTGGCCCCGGTGGATTTTTTCAAATATGAAAGTTATTGTGTAATAAAATTCATTTTTAGACAGCTGAGTGCTAATTTAGCCTGCAAAATAAAGGTAACAGTTGTATACCGCTGTTCAAACTCATAAATCCATGGACAAAAAACAAAATCGGGGTTACAAACTAGAACTGAGGTAAACGCACCAAACATAAGAGGTGAACAACGACACAACACTACAATGTAACACACACAGAAACGGACCAAGTATCAGACAAAATCCCACGAGAATAACAAATATAACATCAAAACCAAATACATGAATATGGGATAGACAAGTACCGTGACACGTCTTATCGCAATGTGAATTTACACTCAAAAATAAGAGAAAACAAACGACGCAACATTAAAATGTAACACACACAGAAACGAACTATAATATAACAATGGCCATAGTCCTGACTTGGTACAGGACATTTTTAAAGGAAAAAATGGTGGGTTGAACCTGGTTTTGTGGCATGCCAAACCTCGCACTTTAATGGCAATGTTCAATATAACATTGAAATGACAACATGATATTACAGGACTACAATACAAATAAATAGGAAAACGTGTTAGACAAAGAAACACATGATTAATGGATAACAAAAAGCATCAGGTTTAAAATTCAATACGCCAAAAACGCGCCTCGTCCACACAAGACTCACCAGTGACGCCTAGATATAAAAGATCGAAAGTGAAAAAAGGTACAAAGTTGTGCAGCACTGAAGATCAAAAGTTGAAAAAGGTTGTGTCAAATACGGCTTTGTTTTTAAGCTTGGGATAAGAACATCCTTATCATTTAGAGCAATTAATGCTATTGCAAACAGTAAATTTTATTAAATGAATATAATAGATATACATAATGAAACTGAAGTATTAACTAATTACAGAAAACAAACACGTATACATAATGCATAGACCAACACAATAGACACACCCGACTCAGTCCAGGCTTCAACGCAATAAATCATAATAATGACGTCACATACGATAGTGAAAAAGCACGAAAATTACGTCACATTTGAATTTATGAAATTTGAAAACGGATCATCAAAAAATGAAAAATGACGTCACATTTGAATGAATAAGATAGAATTAGGATTGATTTAAGATTTTATTTGAACTAAATACTGATATTGCATTTAATAACAATGCACATTTTAATACTTATAAATAGCAAACTAAGGAAGCAATTAACTATTTATTATAAAGCTATGTCCGGTTTGTTTTGAATCTAACTTCAAACGTAAATATCGTACTGATTACGTTGAACAAAATCTAATGCGGTGATTAATTTTCTTTACCATAACACATAAATATAATAGAAAAGACGTTAACACATTTGACAAAATCCGATGAGAATTACAAATATAACATTAAACATTTAAACTAAATACATGAATTTGGGATAGACAAGTACCGTAACACGTCTTATAGTAATGCAAATTCACACTCAGCAAAACAGTCACAATCGGGAATAAGTCACGTTTGGTAATTAAAAGATTAGACGACATAATGACAAACCACAATCTACCATGTGCTAAAAATGTCCTTAGCTAGTTTGGTTAAAGACACATCGTATGGATCCACCAATTCGTGATGGTGTCCATAAAATTTACGGAGTGTCAATTTTAATCTGTCCTCTTCATAACTTTGTTGGAGCAGTTTCTGCGTAAGGAGCACACTCCTGTATATGAAGTCCGTATAGTGTGAACAAGCACGAGAATAACGTATCAATTGTGATATGTAAACACCATACGAAGGGGCAGAGGGTATGTTACTTCTGAGAAATGGGAAATTGATAATTGGGAAGTTGAAATCGTCCCGTTTATCATAGATTTTCGTGTGAAGTCGTCCATCTACGTCAATATTGAGGAAAAGATCAAGGTATGAAGCAGTCCTTCTAGTATCAGTAGTATCCTTAATTTCAAGTTCACTGGGATATATGAGGTGTAGGTATTGGTTGAAATATAATGGGTTATTCAATGATAGAACATCATCAATATATCGGAAAGTAAAATTAAAGAATTTCGCAAGGTGCTTTTTCTTTTTGTCTTTTAGAAGGTTCTGAATGAATTCTACTTCATACGAGTACAAAAACAAATCAGCCAGCAGGGGTGCACAATTAGTACCCATTGGAATACCGACTGTTTGTTGAAATATAAATTCTCCAAACTCAACAAATATATTGTCGATCAAAAAGTCCAGCATTTTGATAATATCATCTTCAGTATATTTTCTGAAAGATTCAGTGTGATTCTTTTACAAAATATGAATTATTGTAACCCAAAACAAGAAATTTGTATCTACGATTCCCATTTTTATTGAAAAAGCTCTGTTTTATGAGATGGCGAAGTCGATTTTTCAACTGAGCATGGGGAATAGTAGTATATAGCGTAGAAAAATCAAAAGTTTTTATATTGCTGCAAAATTGAAAAGATTGTGATCGAAGATTAAGCAGTAGATCTTTCGAATTTTTGAGAATCCACATCTGGTTAACACCACTGGTAGAATATATCTCCTCACAATATTTTAGAAGCCCATCTTTAACTGTAGAAAGAATAGTAGTCAGTACTTTAGAAAGATGTTAAGTCGAACATTTTGAAGACACAGCTATGTATCTTTCTTTATATGGAGTTTTGTGTAATTTAGGTATCCAGTATAATGAAGGTAAGTTTTCTTCATTTTCTTTGATGTTGATACCAAAAGAAAGAAGGACAGATTTATGATTTTGTAAAATTTCGTCCTTGGTAAATGATGTTAAAGAATATGTAGGATTATCAGTAGTTTTATTAATTCCAAGCTCTGTAGTGAGACATTGCAAATAATGTTTTTTACATATGAAGACAATATTATTTGAGGCAAAGATGGTTAATAAGTGCATCAAGATTATTTTTTACATGATTTATGGGCTATTTTCTTTTTAACAATCCGTATTTTAATAGCTAGACCGGCCATCGGTCCAGAAATTAATGTAATGTTAACGAAAAAAAAATTTCTACACGAAGTTTTTGACGCAATTTTACAAAAAAATGAGATGAAAGACATATGATTTTCATTGGATTTGCTGAATGATATATATACACAGTTTCAGAAAAGGTACTACTTCAAGCGATTGAAATTCCACTTTTAGCCAAATTTTGAGGACATATGTGACATCTTTCCCCCCCTTTTTGCAATATTTTGTAACAAATAAATGCAAATTGTTGCCATGGATACACCCAAAAGAAATTATATTTTATCATTTTATATACTGGATATAAAATCTACGGGTGATTCTGATTACATACATATGACACAAACAGTAAGTTTGATATTGCAAGAAAGCAATGAAAAGGGGATGGTAAAATTTATAAGGGCAAATTATAATATTTTTCCTAACTGTTTACCTTAATGTACGAATTATCAAAATACATTGGTCACATGGAGGTCTACCAAATTGTCACAGCGTCGTTATTTGACGTTTTTGACGTTCACCATTACATGTAACCGTTTTTTGCGTTATGGCGTTTTTGAAACGTATTTCATTTGTTATAAAAACAACTAAAACTTAAATCCAGAATATTCTTTTTTCTTTGATGTCATTTTTTGTTAAGCTTATGAAACAGAAACCCAACAAAATTATACTTAAGAATTGAATGCTTCTTTTTGTAACTTCATTGGGGTGTAAAAGTGTTGACCGAAGTACATTTTGTATGAAGCGCGGAAGCGCTTCATTCTAAAAATGTACGCACGGTCAACGCTTTTACAACTATATGAAGTTACAAAAAGAAGCATTCAATACTTATAATTACATTTTTTAGCTATGATCATAAAAACACGATTTTTATAAAAAAAAAATGTGCACATTATTCTGGGACCACGTGTTATCATGAATGATTAGTTTTATTGAGTGCTGTAATTGCTTAAGGAATAACACGTGGTGTGCAGTTAGCCAATCAGAATACAGTATTATAATGAAACATACAACTTATGTAATTATATGTGTATACAAAATTAATATCTTCAATGGAGAACATTAATATTATTGCCTCAAATACAACAAGCATGTCATACATAATGGATATTCATAACAATTAAAGTATTGAATAAGAAAGTTGAACGTTGTTTATAGATCTTTATACATACATGTATATACGAATACGGACTCACGGTCACATATGTAAACAATCAAAAACGGAGATATTTTATACGTACAGCTAATTAGATACTAATATTTCCAAACATAGGTTGAAATTTATCCGTTTTGTGATTAATATTTTAAAAGTATATATGTATCAAATAAAAATCATCGATACTTTATGTTGCCCTACATAGATATTGACGAAGAAAGTTTTGGACATTAAATCAACATGTTGGATATATAGGTTGGCATGTCAAATATTCACCTCAACATGTCAAATATTTTTAAGTTGACGTAATAGATAATTATACTGACTTGTCAGATGTTAGGTCGACGTGTTAGATATTGAAGTCGATATAGTAGATAATTGTGTCACCATACTAAACAATGTGACTTAAATTCAATAAAAACCGCAACGCAAGCTCTTTGACGCCATATATAAAACAACATTTTCGTATAATTACATCTTATATCAGTACCGTTGTGCAATTTTTAGACTGATATAATTTTTCCTTATCTGCATAGTATCGTCTATTCTAGACGATCCGGTATACATAGTAAATTTGCTGGTTGGTCCTTTTTATAGACTTCTATTTATATAAATCTGTTGTAGAGTTGTCACTTACTGAGACGTTCTAATAAATATAATTATTTTTTGTGACTGTATCTTGCATTAGTTTGTAGGATCCTTTACTATAGATAATTGAGCTGATCTGTAACAATAACATCTCCATGCCTTATATATCATGTACTGTAGTACGACGCTAGATTAAAACTGACGAGGAAAGGTAACACACGACCACCGATAGCTTTATTATTGTGAAGCCCAGGTGGTCGTGTGGTCTAGCGGGACGGCTACAGTGCAGGCGATTTGGTGTCACGATATCTCAGTAGCATGGGTTCGAATCCCGGAGAGGGAAGAACAAAACATTTTCAAAAGCAAATTTACAGATCTAACATTGATGAGTTGATGTTTAGACGAGTTGTATATATATAATGTACACAGCTATGTATCACTATCATTGCTGATGATCCGATGGGTAAATCTTTTATAGAGTTGTCACTGACTCAGACGTATTTATAAATATAATTATTTTCTGTGACTGTATCTTGCATTAATTTGTAGGATCCTCTACTATAAATAATTGAGCTGATCTGTAACAATAACATCTCCATGCCTTATATATCATGTACTGTAGTACGACGCTAGATTAAAACTGACGAGGAAAGGTAACACACGACCACCGAAAGCTTTATTATTGTGAAGCCCAGGTGGTCGTGTGGTCTAGCGGGACGGCTACAGTGCAGGCGATTTGGTGTCACAATATCTCAGTAGCATGGGTTCGAATCCCGGCGAGGGAAGAACAAAAAATTTGCGACGAGCTTAGACGAGTTAGATATAATGTCTAAAAATAGCAACAATCAACATTCAATCTATTTAGGCGTGGATCAGTTTGTGAAAATAAACTGATACAGTTACTGAACTCAAATTATATAAATGTCTAAGAATATAACTTAAACACGCTAATTAAAAAGGTTTTAAACCAAGAGTTCCAAAGGGTGAAGTTAAAATCATCCTTCGTAAAATTTACGGACGACATCACGAGTTTGTTGCCCGTTATGGAATAATCGTTTCACAGATGATATCGGATATATTCCTTATGTCGTAGCTACAATCCCCTTCCATGTCATGAATTTGACCTACCGAATTAGACTATTTATCGGATTTTTTATAATTTGAGCAACACGACGGGTGCCACATGTCCCTCTTTTACCTGTATTGCACCCGAGACTCGAAGAGTCGAGGGCAAATACAGTTGATCGAGAATCTATAAATCTATAACAGGGGAAATACAGAAAAATCCAGTTTATAACACTTTTATTAAATGATAAGAAAATAAAAACCGGAAGTGAATGTAACTGGTATTTTGTCAAGGGAATAGTTTTCTAATATCCAATTTGTATCACTAGATTGTAAACACAAGGTTTGCGAGTTCGAATGCCACATGTGACAAGTGTGTTCGACTCCAATCTCATTCAACTAGGATAGTCTATGGTCGATCGTTCTAAGCGGGCATTCATACTCCCGCTATTAATAAAAACTGGCCACTTCAAGACTTAAATTTATTCGTTGAAAAGCAGTTAAATATGTTATCAATACAAATTATAAAAATCGTGGCCAACACAAAATATCAAGTTCGCCTTCTTCCTATATATTAACACACAAACACATTAAACCTGTTTTAGACTTACTAACCTTGGGCACATGATGATTGTAAGAAGATCCATATTAACACCACCAGTGGCAACACCATATTTGTAGTTCAAACCATTTTGTCAGACTACCAAAACTTACAAATTCGTATTGTTTTCATGTGGCAGCACGTTTGTCTAGAAAATAATAATATATTTATACAAATTTAGCGGCTTTTTATCAGGGTTGTATCTCACAGCGGTATACTACTGTTGCCTTAATTCATTCACTCCTCATTTTATTGATTTTGTATTTTCAATATGTCATAGCTTAATGTACTTGTTCAGTGTATGTTCACTTGTGTAAATATGTCTTTCAATTGAGTTAAGCCATTCAATTGATATTTCATAGTGTGCCTTTCAATGTCATGTTACACTATTCAAATCAGAATGAAGGTTTGTATATATTCAAACGTTTAAACCCGCTGCATTTGTTTGCACCTTAAGTCAGGAATCTGATGTTCAGTAGTTGTCGTTTGTTGGTGTTGGTCATAAATGATTACTAAAAAGTTTTGCAAATTAAACATGAACATAAACTTAAAATTGGCGAAAGACAAGCTTATTTCAAGCATCAAGGAGCCCTTTTTATGATACAAATGTTGCTACTTTTGAATATGAGTGAATTAAAGTAATTCTTACATGAAATGCCAATGAATAGATTTATGCTGATGCTGTCAAATGAATTTTATACTGAACTCGTTCTATTTGAGCAGTCAAAATGCGTTGACTGTATATTTCTATGTCATATACAGTCACTGACCCGATATCACTTTTCCTCATGAATATTTAAATAGAAGTTACCGAAATAATATTTAATTATTCATACGACCTTTTCAACCTGTTTTTGTTTCCAATGCATACAACGATGCGTGGAACGACTTAACCTTGTTTATTTTAAATTTATTGGAAAAACATAATTCATATGATATTTTTTGTTTGCAACCTATAAATCATTATGTTTTATGCTTATGGTTGATATTTTAGTCCATACTCAAACGATTTCGTTCATCAAGTTTGGGTATTAACTGTACATTTCATTGTGTTGTATATTTCTCCGCGAGCATGATATGAGACCTTTTAAAGGGGATTTTCCCCATATTTAAATCAAATAAATAACCTTAACGCATTAGACAACAATTGAAAATGTTTTTTTTAGATTGTAGTATAAAGACAATAATAGTGCATTGAGTCCCTGAGTCGCGCTTCGAAACGGGGAAATAGCTCGGCACAGCCTCGCATTTCCCCGTTTCTAAGCCTCATCCTTATATCGTTGATACGTCAAGTCAATGCACTATTATTGTCTATATGTTAAAATCCTTCTACTTGTATAAAAAATAAAACTATATCTTACTTTGTTAATCAACACCCACAATTACTTTCAGAACCAGTTCTATAAACAGTTAAATAACAAAAACGAAAATACCGTTCCACAACGAAAATTTATAACGAAAAGTCCCTGGTTCCACATCAGGCATCAAATGTTTAAAAAGAAAGACAAAAATAACTAGATTTGCCATTGCAAGCAATAGCGGATGTCACCCATTCTTTCCATTGCCACTAAGTGGCAGCCATTTAAAAAAAATAGTGAAACAGTGAATGCACATGTATGCATGACAATACTCTCTGCAAATCTTCAGAACATTTGGAGTATTTTGAAAATTGTACACATTTTTGTAGTTTCCATGACAACAGTAGCCATTTTGAAAATTTCAAAGTCAAAAGTCTCATCTATACTTACCAGTTAACATTAATATCAAGTTTCATCGAGTTCAAAGCATTCTGAAATTTTTGACATTTTTACTGTTTCCATGGCAACAGTGGCCATTTTGGAAATTTCAAAGTCAAAAGTCTCATCCAGACTTGCAAGTCAACAATCCTTTAAAGTTTCATCAATTTTGGAGCATTTTGAAATTTTTGAAATTTTTGACATTTTGACTGGTTACTATGGTAACAGAGACCATTCTCAAAATTTAATGGCAGATACCACATCGGTAAGAGGGAGGGGTCATACCATCAAAGTTTCAATGGATTTTACCTACCATTTTAAGAAAGTAAATGCCACTTTAAAGTTTATGCAGCATTTTGACCATTTTTGCATTGTTTCCAAGGAAACGGCAGACATTTTCGAAATTCCAACACCAAATTCCACATCTTCCAATGTTGCTCGTCTTTACTGTGAAGTTTCATCAAGTTTGGAGCAATTTGATATTTTTGATTTTTTTTATGTAGTTCCCATGGTAACATAGTAGTTCCAATGATTGCCAAAATGGTCCAACACCAGTATAATAGTGGGCACCTACATTGTATTAAAACATAATGATTCTAAGTTTAAGCATATCCAAATAGTTCACCAAAACCAAAAACTGGATTTTTTCTACACTTGTTCTGTTTCCATGGTAACGGCAGCCATTTTTTATGTTCTTAAGACCTACTGCAACCCGACCCGGGTGACATAATAAAAAAATCTTAGTCGTGATCAAATCTACGCCTTAGATTGAAAACAGTTGGTTTGTTTCAATCCAGCGAACATGTCGATAGTTTGTCATTCAGATTGCTGCATCATATTATGACCGAAACAAAAAGACAAGTAAAGGATTTCAGTTTCTTTAATAAAAACAAATGTCCGATCGACCCTTCTTCTACGACAAAGTCTGACAAATTAGGAATAGTAAATTAAACTAAACTTGATAAAAGGTATTTTCGTACAATTATTCATTTAGGTGAAACACTTTATCACCACGTGAAATCTGCTTTAAATCACCTACATCTAAATTAATAAATCTATTTTTAACTTTTGTCAGTATGCAGCACTGTTTTAGGGCAGAGAGTGAAGGATGCATTTCTGTAAATATTGACTGAATTTTCCCGTAGGAACTCCCTTTACGGCTTAAACTGCACCACTTTTACTAGTACAAAATAAAGCCTTTGTTTTGAAATTTCTATTGACAATTTATAGAATATTAATTTCCGGTAAAACACCATGTCACAAAGAAATACGTGTTTTTACAAATATTACCAAAAAAAAACCAAAACAATTATACACCTTCAACGCTAGAATATATATTTCGTATTTGGTTTCCCAACAATGATTTTCTCACGGGATAGACCTGGTTGTAAAAAATGGAACAGTATTTTATGTTATAACTTGAGTGACAATTCAAACAATCCTTGCACGTTGTGAAGGTCGGTATTATTTTTTTTGCAAACTGGCCCCATGCACCCTCTTCCGAAAAAAGTCAAAACTGTTTCCGTATGCAGTACCAATACTTTTTCATTACTGATTATTCTTTTTTCTTTAATGTAGCCGTTTTTATGAGTCAAATCTGGCTATATTCAAGAGTTTTGAAATTTTAAATTTATAGTTTTTAACAAACTTTAAGTTAATAGAAGCTGAAATGTAGGCATATTAATTAAGGCGAATAATAAATGGGACTGTTTTCCTTCTATTGTTGAATAAGGTAATTTTGTTAGAGACGACTATTCCGTATTGGTTAGTTAATACCTTGTACCAAACCATTCCGCAACTCAGAAACTGGTATACCTTTTGTATATCATATCGCTTGGGTTGGGTGCCCATAATTATTCTACGTTGAATTCATTTGATTGGACTTTGTTTTCTACTAATGTAATGCGATTTTATTAAACTCATTGAAAGATAGATTTTAAACGAATATAATTTTTGTTTCAGCATTCCGGATATTCGAATCAAAATTGTTCAACTTCAACGTTTCAATTTCTATTAAATTGTAGAATTCGGCTTTCCTTCCTTTAAACCTTCAGCAGACAGTCTATGAGAGAATATCATAATTAACTTGATAACAAAATGGCTAGGTTTTTAAACAAATCATATTCTGCGATGTCCGTCTTTAAAAAAAAAATGCCAACATTTAACTGCTTCACCCTTTCATTTGTACAAAAAGCACAATACTTTACAAAAATTTACTACAGTTAGAAAAAGATGGCCGATTACTTGTATTTGAGCTCATTTATAGGTTGCACTTTGTAATTACAGCTGTTTCCCAAAACACGCCTCTTTTGGGGAGATCTTGAATATTCATAGACATTAATTTTGTTTACATACTGGTTCCCATTTATGCTCTCTGTGTTTCTTCTCACAGAACAGAACTTGGGAATGTTACCAGTAAATATACATGTGCATATTGTTTACATTGAAATCTGTGGTAACCTTTCATTCGAGGTAGGGGTAGTTAAGAACATTAGTGTTAGTTTAAACTATGAGAAGTTCAGGGCATATAAACGTTGAAAATATGCCGCACAGCCCTATATTTTGACCTTTGAAAAACATTGTGGTGAAGATGAACTTTCAATTCTAGGATAAGATTTTTTTTCAAAACTTCATAGTAAAAGTGGTACAGTTTTAGCCGTAAAAGGAGTTCCTATGGGAAATTGCATTGTCAATATTTACAGAAATGCAACCTATATAGGGTGAAAAAGGGGAACATTCAGAATTTAACCAAATTTATTTTATTTAAACAGATTTTAAAAAAATTAACTCAAATATGAAGTTTTCTAAATATTTAATGAAGATTGATAGAATCCTGGACCTGAATTATGATGACTCAGCATAAATTCACAGTTTACAGTATGCATAAATTACTTAAAGTCCTGAATACAAAATTAATTCATAATATTAGCATATTTGTAAGTTAAATTGTTAAGAAGTGCTTATATTTACTCTTCGCAGTCATTGAAACTCACTGATCCTTCCTGAATATTATTTATGGGATGTTTGTGTCCTTTCGATAACGCAAAAGTAAGCCGCAACACCTAAATCTGCTTTTTTGTCACCACGTCATAATAAATACAAGCTAGGAAAACAAAAATATCTCAAGAAAACTTACAATATTGTGTTCTATCCTAGATATGTACTAAATATTCCTAATTGCTAGAAACAGCAGAATGATTTAGGAAATTTGAGGCCCCAGGGGCAAAAAAACAAAGAAAATTGCCTACCCCTGGATCATAAAACAAATAATATAACTTGTAAATGCTATGATTTTATGATTTTAAAGCTCTTGATATAGAAACAATAACTATGCTTGGAAGTTATGTAAAATCAGATGTTAGCAGTCATCTCTATAACATTTTAAGTGAATTTATATCTTAGACTGGTATCTGCATACATTCAACTACTTTTAGTATTGCAAATATGGCTTTGTTTGAACACTTCTAGTACATATATTAGCTAAATTGTGTCAGCTATATTGTTTCAGATGATACTGTGGAGACAAGAATTCTAAATTGAATATTTGATGCAGAAAATTTGTACTTTTAATTGACGAAAAGGCATACAATAAGATGTGGACTGGAGACAGAGGCTGGATTGGATACTTTATATAATCTTGAATAGTGTAATGGTTGACTGCTAAACATCACATTTATAGTATTCTGATATGCTTTCAATATGTTATCAAAACAGTTTTAAACAGGTTCTAGGCATTTTTTAGAAAATATGGTAAGCTGGCAATAATTAATGTCTTGTTAATTGAAAATTGAAACAGGAGAGGGGGTATACAATGTACAGTAAGGAAAAACTTAGAGTATATGCAGTGATTTCTTTACGGCTATAATTCTGATAAATGAGTATTAATGTGAGAAAAACTGATTTTAGAGAGTTTTCTAATTGAATAAATGTTTGTATAACGGCGGAAACCCAGTTAAAATAGAACAAAAGAATCGAAGCTCTTTGTTAGAAAAGGCGACAAATGCTTACTGTAATGTTTACTATAGTAACAAAATTTTTTAAAAGTTAATAGAAATAAATAAAACGACAATTTTCTTCTCAATTAGGAAGTTTTTTTTATTTTAAAAACACAATTTGCATAAGTTTTCAATTTATCTATTACATAGTAATGCAGAACAAATAGATATCAAGTCGACGACATGGGTATCTATCAAGTTGGATGTAGAAAATGAATAACCTCCGATTTTGATTTCCACGGACGGAGAACTTATCAATCTATTAGTTCAGTAATTTTCGTGTCTGCCCTTCCATTATGTGACCAAAGAAAAAATCCAGAAAATGGGTAACAATTGTATCGAAAAGAGAAAATCGAGTGCACCTTTTTGCGTTAGGGCGTGTTTGAGGTGTATAGTTTGTCTTTAATACGTACAAAGCAAGGGTATTCGATATATCATCTCTCTTCAGATTCTATCAATTTTATATATCAAAGAGTGACGAAAGATACCAAAGGGACAGTCAAACTCATAAATCGAAAATAAACTGACAACGCCATGGCTAAAAATGAAAAAGACAAACAGACAAACAATAGTACAGATGACACAACATAGAAAACTAAAGAATAAACAACACGAACCCCACCAAACACTAGGGGTGATCTCAGGTGCTCCAGAAGGGTAAGCAGATCCTGCTCCACATGTGGCACCCGTCGTGTTGCTTGTGTGATAACAAATCCGGTAAATAGTCTAATGCGTTAGGTCACATTCATCAAAGCTACATGTTGACTTTATAACATAAAAAGATTACAGTACGAAAAGATGAAATGTAAGGGTTTAGTGAAAGACCTATCTAATGAATCACAAAAACAGAGTAGGTGTGTTCGAATAGCTTTTTTTTTTACTAAAAGTACTTGACGACAGTCTTTTAAGTTGGATGATGAAAATGCGTATCTTCGAGAAAAAAAATTGTGTATGAAACTAGGGTTTATAATCTTTAAAATTTTAGTTTGCCCTTCTACGAAATATTTAATTAGATTATTTTTAAATGTTTAAGAATTTTTGAAAATTCCACCTGACAACCGATCAGACAATACTTTTAAGTTGAATCAATGCAGACAAGATCATTAACTGATACTGATTAGCTAGTAGATACATTTGTCTTTTAAAATACAACTGACATATAAGGATCGTAATGGTGCTATGTCGATAAATTTATCGGTTTTCAAGAGCAAAATTGGCAGCGCATCATCCCTACAATGGCTTCCATTTCTACGATTGTGAAAATGAACTGGCGTAATGGGGGGGGGGGGGGGGGATAATTTTGACGAAGAAGAATCCTGTCTTACAATCAGAGTTGTAAAATCATTTATTTGATATTGGTATTGCTTATAAAAGTTTTAGTCTTTGTCTTTTCCAAAATCGCGCAGCCGTTAATCACGAACTTTCCGCTTGAAAGTTTACTCAGAGTTATATTTTATTGTTTAAATAGTAATTATAAAATATATCGGCAGTCCACAATTTGTCTTATATGGCTACTTCTCCCTTTTGTGTGTATTGCAGTGGTAGAGTTTTATTCCTAACTTGTCTGCAAAAAAAAAACACAATACCAAAGCCAACTTGGTCCATATTTGAGAGTGTAACATATTGACACATAATGAGGTTGCAACTCTACTTTTTCATGGTCCTTTATTGCTTTTACTCCTGACAAATGATCTTTCATTGAATAATGCAATATTTTTTTCCACTTTTAGATTCTGATTTTTAAAGACTATTAGAAACTTCTAGAAATCATTAATTACTCACTCTTATATATAAATGTAACTGTAGGCTCTAAGGAGTCTGTGTCGCTCACATGAAATTTTTTATTTACAATTGATGTATGAAATAATGCAACGGTTATACTTTTGCTTTATTTTCAGAGATATAAGTCAAAAACTGCATTTTCCCCCTATGTTCTACTTTTAGCCATGTCTGCCATTTTGGTCGACAGACAGGATCATCGGACACATATTTTAAACTAGATACCCTAATGCTAATTGTGGCAAAGTTTAATTAAATTTTTCTCAGTTATTTCAGAAGACTTTTTTAAATTTACGAAAAAATGTTAAATTTGACTTTAAAGGTCAATAACTCCTTATGGGTCAGTTGACCATCTTGCTCTTGTGATGTATTTGTAGATCTTACTTTGCTGAACATTATTGCCTTTTAAAGTTAATCTATATTTGTAATAATGTTCAAGATAATAACAAAAAACTGCACAATTTCCTTTAAACTACTATTTCAGGGGCGGCAAACCCACAACGGCTTGTCTGATGCGTCTGAAAAATTCAGAACAGATAGATCTAAACCTGATGAAACTGTTTGCCCATGTCAAATCTGCTTCAAATGCTTGAGTTTCATAGCTATAAGCCAAAATCTGAATCTGAATTTTACCCCTTTGTTCTATTTCTAGCCATGTCGACCATGTTTATTGGCAAGTAATTATGATAATAATTGTGAGCATTGTGATTACATTTGTCTCAGTAGTTTTAGAGGATAAGATCTTTGTAAAATTAAAAAAAATTTAAATAAATTGTTAAAAGACAGATACTAGCCAAAAACATTACCAGTTCAGGTGCAGCAACCTAACAACAGGTTGTCCGCAGATTGATCTTGACATGATAAACTATTTCGACATGTCAGATTTGCTCTAAATGCTTCGGTTTCAGAGATATATGCCAAAATGTAAATTTTACCCCTATGTTTTATTTTTAGCCATGGCGGCAAGCTTGGGTTGATTGTACGCGGGTTGTTAGACACATTTTTAAACTAGATATCCCAATGATGATTGTGGCCATGTTTGATAAAATTTGGCCCAGTAGTTTCAGAAGAGAAGATTTTTATCAAAGTTGACGGACGACCACGACGGGCACCAAGTGATAAAAAAAGCTTACTTGGCCGAATGGGCCAGTTGAGCTTAAAATGTAATTTCGTTGTAAAACAAATATTGCATAAATCTAGACAAAACTTACTGGTTATATCTAGCCGACTGCCCCATTAAGACTGCATACCTGAAATTGATTATGTACAACCATTTAACTTTATTTAAAAAGGTGTCAAATGTCTATATCTTATTCTAGATACAATACCAGTTTTCAAAAGAAACTTAAGTTTAAAAATAGTTTCCAGTTTCGTTTTAAACCTAAAATATATTTATTTATAGATGTTTTGTAATGCTTTTTTGTGTGCAGTATTTTAAATTAGTCTTATCAATTATAGATCTGAAGTTTTCCAATCAATCAGTCTCTGTTTTGTAATACTACTGAAATAGAAAAATTAAAAAAAAAATCTTTTTGAACAGAACGAAAATGAGTGAAGAAAGAATCTTCTTTAAAGTGCCTGAATATTCGTGTAATATTAATTCAATTTGCGATTGAGAGACGTGATCTGTTTGATACCTATATGATTGATAAACATTTTACTTTGATACTGAACTTCTGAGTAAAGATGAATGCATGAACTTGGATGATGATTGTTTTATCGGTTTTTATTTCTTTTTCATGAGCTTTGACCTTGGTTACTATCAAGTGTTTGCAATATATTTCTTAAGATAAGTTATATTGCACAATATGTCTTTAAATCATAATAAATAGATTGAATATGAAAAAATCAACCCCAAAAAAAAACATTGATAGTAACATCAAATTAAGAAAATATTTGAACTAAAATCATGAAATTAGGCAATAAGAAGTAATGCAAGTTTTCTAAACTTGATGTTGATTTCAAGTTTTATATAATACCTTGTTTGAATAATATTAAAATTAAATGCGTTTCTATACCTGATATATTAGTTTTGATTGTAATGTATGAGCGATACTCTTTAAACAGGTAATTACAATGTATGTAGTGTAAGCCGTGTTGACATTTAGGTTTATTCCCGATTGTCCCACTTTTTAAAATTTTAGAGTTCTGATTGTCCCACATGAAAAGTTCTGATTGTCCCACATTATTTTTTTATGTGAAATGTTCTTAAATAAACAGTAGACTTGGTGTTTGTGTTGTTAAAATAACAAGAATTAATTATTACCAATTCAAAGTATTATTTTTTGGTTATATCAATTTTTTTAAGTATTAAATATGATTTTTTTTGTTGAAATTAATGCACTTTTCATTAAATAATATAACATTTAGTATTCAAAAAAATATATCTAAAATGTTACTTTTATTTATAAAACAAATACAAATACCAACATTTATGATCATATTTGTTTTTTAAATTCAAAATAAATATCAAAATAATGCTTACCGGTACATTTAAAGGAAAAAAGGTACAAATAAAAGTAATATTTTTTGTTTAAATTCTAAATAAATAGTAAAATAATGCATACATTGCAATATTAGTTAAATATAAACTCATCATAGATACCAGGACTAAATTTTGTATATACGCCAGACGCGCGTTTCGTCTACTAAAGACTCATCAGTGACGCTCGAATCCAGTGGCTGTAAATAAACTCATCATAGATACATGTACCAGGACTAAATTTTGTACATACGCCAGACGTACGGGTACGGAGTCCCATTCGGCGGCTCGTAAGACGCGTTTCGTCTACAAAAGACTCATCAGTGACGCTCGAATCCAAAAAGTTTAAAGGGCAAATAAAGTATGAAGTACGAAGTTGAAGAGTATAAATGAATTTAATTTGATTTGATAATCTAATTAAAGTTAGTAATTATTTTTTTGTATGAACTGCCACCTATTTGTTACATTTGGACTAGATTTGTTGCGATTTTATGATATTTTGTGCATGATATATGTTTTATGTATGATTATGCTTTAATGATATACTTATGTATTATGTATGATTTATTGTTGAACCTTCTACAATATGTGTGCTTTATGTAATCAATTGTGTTCTAAAATGCTTGATTGAAACCCTTTATCATATAATGAAGAAATGAGTAGTGCCTGACGGCCCGTGGTAAATATCTGATAATTTTTACTTTACATTATATTCTATGTTTGATGATACATGTATTTCATATTAATATGTGCAACATATTTAATACTCACTTTATGTTCTTGTTTTTTTCATATTTTACAAGAAAATTGATTAGTTACCTGTAATTACCTACTGCACACCATAAAAACAGATTAATTACAATAAAAACAATTCCCGATTTCCCACAATTAAACTTCCCAATTGTCCCACAAACATCTTCCCGATTGTCCCACAAAATTCCACTACCTTTTACCTGTAATTTAAAAAAAGTGGGACAATCGGGAAGACACCGACATTTACATGCCCGCTAATGTTTAGTTTCATTAGAGGTTTCTCAATATCCTACGAACGGACAAAACTCTACGAATGTATCGCTAAGGTGCAGTAATTTTGTTAAAATAAAACCAACAATAAATTTCTACCTATTTTGCAGTGTGTTTAAAGACAACAGTTATCAATTTCATAGTCTTTTTGCAACCTTTCGTTTTATTTTTGTACTAAAACATTAGTGTTCCAATTTTTTTGTTTGTTAAATGTTACGTATTCTTATACGTTGAGTTTCGTTTGTTTACATGTCATATATATGCGTTTGATTTATCTCCCTTATCCATTGTAAAAGAACATTGTTTAAAACAATCGGCACGTCTGGTTTGTATTTCATTGAATGATTGTTGAAATGTTAAACGTCCAGTGGCAAGTATTCCATGAATTTCAATACGAGATTGGCGTTTGATAAAGGTTTGAAAAGTGATTGAGTTGAGTAGTTTTCATTTATTATATCGACATATTCTTTACATGTATTAATATGGAACGGATAAAGGAGGAGTGTTTGGGTAAATACTGTCTCCTAGAATAAAGCACCAACAGGATAGTCTTAACATGCAATAGGTCCAAGTATCACGACTTGCTGTTACGCATGAGCGTCATTTACGTGTTCGAAAGTATCTTGAATAAATATGTCGTGAACACCGCTATTTATTTAAAAGAATATTATCTATTGGGAAAAGCTTACAGAAAAATAAAGGATCACTTGATCAATCGTAAAGTAATAGAGTTTGTGTATTCTTGTAAAAAGTATGAGTGCTACAGCACTGATAGTTACATTTTTTAAAGGCAAATTTTTTCTTAAATTTCATTGCTCAAGTGAAAAAAATATGAAAATAATAACAGGAGAAAATATATAAACAACATTCCATAAAAACTCGACAAAAATAGGAAAAGAAAATTGTTTATAAATATACTAAACTTTGTACGATAATAAAACTTACACAAAAAGAAAAAGAACGGCCAAGGATTTTTTTCAAATATTTATTTCAATGTTTCCCGTTAGTTATCATCTTGAGTTTACCGGTTTAGCTAGAATATAAATCATAATTTTTAATACTTTAATGTGTTTCCTTTTAAAATTGTATCCACACGTCTTTTTGATAATTCAGCACCAAATTCTACAAACCAAGAAAATACCACCTTAGGTGACAGTACAACGAACCAATGACTCTAAATGTTTTTCGTTTTGAATTTTCCTCGGAGTTCAGTTTTTTGTGATTTTACTTTTTTCCATTCTTTTATAGCATGTATTGCAGTCTGTTATAATTCCTCATCTTCCTTTTTTGTCTTGCATATGTCTAAAACATCTCGGCGGCCTTATATGGCACGATTAAAGGATGAGTGTTTGGGTAAATGATGTCTCATTAAAAAAAGCACCCAGCAAGATTATAAGTTGCTATCACCACTATTTATTTATTCGTTTAAAAAGTTTTTGGGGAATCAGTTCCAGGCATATAAACGTGTACTCGATATATTGTAAAGTAATAGAGGAGTTCTGTGTATTTTTATTGAAAGCATGAGTGCTATAGCACCAACAAAACTGATAGTCACATAGCTATTAACATGTAAAACATTTTAAATACATGCCTTAAATAGACAGAAACAAAATAGGAAATAAAACAGAAGAAAATTTAACATTAATTTAACATGAAAAAAAGATACTTAGTAGTCCTCGCAGTCAATTTAATATGTCTGCAACTCAAAATGGTTTTAACTTAAGTCTTAGAAAAACCTGCATGTATATTTTATGTGAACACTATTTCTATCGAAAGTGCCGATAGTTTAAATTATAAATGAATGCTCCCTCTTTTCTCGTTACGGCAAGTTAGGTCAAGTTACGGCGAATTTCGTCCGTTCATAAGATGTTGAGAAACCTCTATTACACTTTACATCTTTTATAAGTTTTAAATTTGCGGATAATTAAATAAGCTTGGTAAGTATGAACAGGGCTTTTAAGACTTCATGTATGTATCTTAACTGTCTTTATAATTATATTAGTTTATAACAATGCCAAGAGGTAGAGGTAGGCGTCGCAGACAGAACCCAGTTGGAGGTCGGGAACTACGGCTAAGGAGGGCTCATAGTGAAGACATACAACAGCCACAACAAGTTGTTAGGAATATGAACAGGCGGCCCCAAGCGAATGCTGATGAAGAAGCACCTTCAGATAGAAGACGGAACCAAAATTAGTTGCCTTGCACCCAGATGTAGACATGCAAGTGAATGAGCCTCAATTAGCTGCCTAAGGTGAGGTTAATGAAGTTTTTGATGAACCTCTAATGTCGCCCGGTTTTAATGAGGTGGACATATTTATTAGCCAAAACGTTCAGGATAAAATTTGAAATTTTGAGTATATTGATTTGTCCCTTATGCATCGTAACAACTTCAACAGCCAAACAAATAATGAAAACACCATTGGCATAAATGACGGTATGCTGATTATTCAAAACAAAGTTAAAACAAAAACTGCTGTTAATTTTGTTGGAGATTGGACTGATTGTTTTATTGCTTAGGTCCAGGTCCTTATTGAAATGTATCCTGGAAAGGCATATGAAGTTTTCTCATATATGTTCATGATAAGGGTTGCAGCTGTTAATAAAAACGTATTCTTATGACCAACAATTTTGCTTGAGGGTATCAAGGGATCATACAAAAAATGGTCATCCATAGATGTTTTTTTGTGGTAATGTATTTTAACTACCAATTCTCAAAAACAACAGCAGGCTAATGTTGGAAATTAATGCTACGATTTTAATTTTAAAGGTTTTTGCAATAAACGCAATTGCCAATACAAGCATGCATGTCTCAAATGTGGTTTTATTCATCCTGCTTTAAGATGTCGCCGCTTTATGGACAATAAAGTTAATACTGGTCCATCTAGGTTTAAGAGATATAACATTACACCTTTACTAAACAACTCTGCTAATTGACAAAACCCAAAAGGAGGTTTTAACAAAAGATCATTTACAATTTTGCAGAACTACATCCAGACAAGTTTAATATTTGGGTTCTATGAACATCTCTGGTTAATGTAAATGAACTATCTAAGCTTCTGGAAGTATGTCCTGATAAGCAAAGCGCTGTTGGACTTAAAAATGGATTTAAAAATATGGTTTTAAAATTCATTACGTACCGAATGAAAGTATCAATGATTTTATTGATACTCAGTTTACCAAGGTCACTTATTAGTCATACGACAATGCAGTCAAAATTGTTAAACAAATAGAGAAATCTGCTTTAATGGCAAAAATGGATATTAAATCAGCATTTCCTTTACTTAAATGTTATCCCGGTGATTTTGATTTACTTGGCATCAAGTTAAATGGCCTTTACTATATCAAAAAACCAAGGTCAATGGGATGCTCTATTAGTTGTGCTTCGTTTGAAAACATTTCAACCTTTTTGCATTGGTCAGTTGAAAATAAAACGCATTCTGATTGTTTTTTTGTGAAAACAGTACATATTATGACGTAATTGTGACGTCAACACATAATAATCTTTATGTTTTTTTCATTTATATTTCTTGACCCTATGCATTTCTCAACATATATTCTAGTTTTGTGCAAGGACCTTCTATTTTGTCATATGCTATAGGAACTTCTAACCTGGAACAAACATTTGCAAATGAAGTAATAAGAAAGAGACAGTCATCTATATGAGCTTCTCCTATGCATTTCTCAGCATAAATTTAAGTTTTGTGCAAGGACCTTCTATTTTTTCATTTGCTATTGGAACTTCTAAGCTTGAACACATTTGAAAATGAAGTCATAAGAAAGAGACAAACATCTTTATGAGCTTCTCCAACAAACATAAAATCATCAAGGTAATGATCCAAAGGAGTAGGGGCATTAAGGCCGGGTTTTGCCCTAAAAAATTTGTTCCAGCTAAGAAGTTCCAATAGCAAATGAAAAAAAAAACAGAAGGTCCTTGCACAAAATATGAATATTTAGGTTTGTTAATTGATTCGGATGAGATGTTGGTTAGAATACAAGATGATAAAATTGAAAAACGAAAAAGTTACTCATAAAGAAATGCAGTCTTTAACAGGTTTGTTGGCCTTTTGTGCAAGGGCTCATTCATCCATTAGAGCATTTGTGGGGCGTCTAACTGGCTCTTTTAAAAATGTTAAAAAAAAATCATCATATTATGAGATTGACCAAGGGAATGCGAGATGTTTTGCAAATGTTGCAATATTTTCTTAAAGAATTTAATGGCTATTCATATATCCAAGATTTAGACGGGGTTTCAAATACTAATTGGTGCAATAAAATTGGTACCGTTAATTTTATGAAATTTGTATACTGACAGTGCAGGTGGTCATTCATTGGGTTGTGCAGCTTATTTAAAATGTGTCATTGGCAATTTGAAAATGGCCATATAATTGGGATAAAGTTTTATAAAGTGACATTACTTATTTGGAAATAATACCTATTGCTTTTGCCATCTATTTAATATGGAAAGAAAGATTTACTCTTATAAGAAGATATTTCTTCATTGAATATGGCTTTTGTTACAATTTTGAATACAAAATCTTCCAAAAATGACAGGGTTATGTGTGTGTGTTTTTATTGAGAATAATAGTTTTGTGGACATTAATATTCGTTAAGCGTTTTATATTTTATATTCAAAAAACAATTCATTGATGATGCTTTAATTCGTGGATAGATGCAGAAGTTCAAGGAAGTAACGAGCAAGGTCGACCTGATGCCACAGATTATTTCACAAGAATTCCTAGATCTTTTGATGTAGAAGCTTCAAAATTGTTGAATTATTCAATTTCTCAAAGTTCAAAAAATTTTTATCAAATGCGTTTGTTCAATATGTTTAGAATGGAATATTCTTTTCCACTTAGTTGGCCACCAAGTAACAGACAAATTATTCGTTATATTGGTTTTTTTATGCCCCTCCTACGGTAGTAGGGGGGCATTATGTTTTCTGGTCTGTGCGTCCGTTCGTCTGTTCGTCCGTTCGTCCGTTCGTCCGTCCGTCCGTCTGTCCCGCTTCAGGTTAAAGTTTTTGGTCAAGGTAGTTTTTGATGAAGTTGAAGTCCAATCGACTTCAAACTTGGTACACATGTTCCCTATGATATGATCTTTCTAATTTTAATGCCATTAGAGTTTTTACCCCAATGTCACGGTCCACTGAACATGGAAAATGATAGTGCGAGTGGGGCATTCGTGTACTGGGGACACATTCTTGTTTTCACTTAATCATTATTCGTCATCTTCAATTAGATCATATATATCTGGAATAAGTTACAAATTAAAAATTCAAGGGAATGAAGTTTTTACTAAACTTTAAATCATTCGGAAATTTTAGGGTGGTTGTGGTAGACTTTACATAGGCGATATGCTTATATTGACCATGTAACAAATCAGCTGTTTGTAACTTTAAAATTTTCATAAACTGATCAAAAAGGGAGATCCACTACTTTAGTTGTGGATAAAAATAAATCAAATGAGATTTGTCCTCTACATAGTTTGAAAGCTTCTTTGCAAATTAGACCTGGAAATGATGGTCCTCTTTTTTGACATATTAATTGGAAATCAATGAAAATATTTCAGTTTCAGGCTGTTTTAAACAAAGGACTCCAGTTTTGAGTTTAAACACATCGAGATTTAATACGCATTCGTTAAGAATAGGAGCAGCGACATCCGCCTTTATGTCTAGTAAAATTGAAAATCAGATGAAAACCATGGCTTGCTGGATGTCGTCATCATTGCAGCGCTACATTAGAATTATTAATATTTAATTTTGTTTTCAGCAAAAAATAACATTTGGATCATTTGTCCATCTTTGGTAAAAAGGGCATCTGAACACACTCAAAATAGAGCAACTGGTATCGATCAGGGTCTGGAAAAACTTGGATACGTTATTGTCTGGATAGGTCATTCAGGAATGTTATTGCATATGGTTCCTTTAATTATAACTGCATTAGTGAATTGGAGATGTCAACCTTCAATAATTTTTATTTCATTGCGGTGGTAATGATTTATGTAACATTCAAAATGGTAAACATTTATACAATATTAAGGACACTTTACATCAGTTAATGTCATCGTTACCAAACACAACTGTTATTTGGTCATACATTTTGGCAAGGCGAGTTTGAAGGAATGCCATAAATGAAAAGGCAATAGAACGGTCTAGAGTCCGTTTAAGAATGGGGGGATAGGTCTTTAGTACACAAAGTTGGGGGTAAGACTATCAAACATGCTGATTTTGATGATATCAATCCAACTCTTTTCGCCGATGATGGCGTACATCTGTCATATATTGGCAGTTATATTTTTATTAATGCTATTCAGTCAGCATTAGGGTTGTTTATTAAATATCCAAACAGATTTTTGTATCAAGATGAATTTTTTAAACGGTATTAAGTTGTAAGCCAATCATGTATTGACTCGTGAAGTTGAAATTATTTGGGTTATGTCAGTTGAATAATTTATTCAGTTGTTAAACACAAGCATACAGTTGAACAGTTCTGTTGAATATACAACAATTTTGTTGTTAGTTGTAAATGCATAGTTGAATAAATTTGATATGTATACGTTGTTTATAGTTGTACTGTCGTATAGTAAAGTTGATATACTTCGTTGAACTGTTGTTATTATAGTAGATATACTTCGTTGCACTGTTGTATAATAAAGTTGATATACTTCGTTGTACTGTTGTATAGTAAAGTTGATATACTTCGTTGTACTGTTGTATAGTAAAGTTGGTATACTTCGTTGTACTGTTGTATAGTAAAGTTGATATACTTCGTTAAACTAATGTATAGTAAAGTTGATACACTTCGTTAAACTAATGTATAGTATAGTTGATTTACTTCGTTGAACTCATGTATAGTTTATTTGATATATTTCGTTGAAATTATGTATAGTTTAGTTGTTAAACTCCGTTTAATTGATATGGTTGTGTTGAAAACCTATGTAATTTCATTTGTTTTGTGTGTTCAATTTTTTTTGTCATGGATTGATAAATTTTGAAAATGAAGTTTGCTAGCATATGGCTGAGTTTATTAGTTGGTTGGAGTCTGGTAGCCTAGTTGCCAATTGGAGAAAACATATGGTAGTTGTCCTTCAATGTTTTTATCTTTGGCATTAATGAGACCAAAAAAAGTGCCAAAATTCAAACTTACTATTTGTTGTTTTTTATTATGATTATTAATTAGTTTGTCTTACAATTTGTCTACATTTGTATAACGAAGATAATCTGGAGTCATTAGAAATATTACGAGTGATTTCAATGATTTTGGTTACTAATATCTTTTATCTGGTATATCAAATTCTAAATTTACATCTGTTGGTTTCTTTCGAATATTTAATAAACGAGCATTTCCTTGTTTTAAAATATCCGCTATATTAAAGCTTAGTTTAATACTATAACATCTACATCAGGGTAAATACCCGAGTCTGTCGTTTAAACGGCTTATCAAGTATTTATTTTAATAAAGCTAAAACTAATCTGAATTTTCGACCATTACTCTTAATACACTGTACCCTTTAATTAAGTACTGGCATAAACATTTTAGAACTACAAAATATTTAAAAGATTCCATTGATAAATCGCAATAACAGCATATACATTTTTGGGGGAAATCGCTAAAAGCAAACTCCTGTTACTATGTGGTAGGTGAAACTTGTCATAAATATGACGGCTGAAGGCATTAAAACAATCAAAGATCAATATAGAAAGCTAGCTTTCTTCCATGAATCTGAACATTGTATTCAAATATCATGAGAATTGGTAAAAACAAGTTATTGCAGTCCAGGCAAACTTGCCTGAGTTATTTACACATATTCATTAAGTTTTCTGTATTTAAACTGTTATGAAGTATGACCACCGACATTATGATTGCCTATTAAAAATTTTAAAGATCTTTTAATGAAATCTCTTGGCATATCAATTGAAATCATTCTAGGAATTGATAATCGTGTCGTAGGAGCTGTCCCATTTAAGCCATTGTAATACATATGCATTCAATCCTTTCATTTATCACATCAACCATATCAACAGTAGATAGACTTCACAAATTATTCGCCGTCACGCTGCCTTTTCAACTTCAACTTCGGAAGAAAAAAAAAACAGCACACATTTTAATTACAGAAAACATTTTATTTGGGCAGCTTACCACAAAAATCATGCAAATTGTGATACAAGCACGAAACTTTGTAAGAACATGCCTTGATGTGTATATTATCATATTAGGGGGGTAGCCACTAAAAAATCCATCCGATGATGGCGGCCATCTTGAATTTTCAAAAAAGACGTCTATCTAGGGAAAAGACATAAAATTTATAATCCCTTTTGCTTTATCGTATCAAAAATGTTACAAAATGGAGTAAATGAAGAAGAAAAAATCACTTCCGGTCAAACACCGGTCGATAACTCACTTCCGGTTTGATAAATATCTCGAATATGACTGTTTTATAACCCTTATAATGTCAGTCGTAAAATTAAACCCAACTCCGACTAATCTCCGATTGCTACATTAGGCTGAATATGCTATAGACCGCTAGAGGGCACAGAATAATTCGAGTTAACTGATTTACTGAATGAATTCGCATTGTTATAAGACGTGTCTCGGTATTTGTCTATCCATCGTTCACGTATTTAGATACGAAATTTCATTTGTAATTCTGATCGGATATTGATGTGAAGGAATTCTATCCCTTTTACTAGCACAATTCTATAATAATATTGTTGTAGTTGTTATAAAAAAAACATCAAATAACATAATTAGGAACGCCATATGTCACCGGTGTCATCTGGAAGTTCAAGTGCATGTAAGTCTCCTAAACTTTATAGGTGTAATCCTTCTAAAGACCAACAACCAGATCCAGTTGAAAATGTGCATAAATGTTTCATTTGTGATAAATAGTCGCCTTTATCTGTCTTTAGAGAGGCAATGACAATGAAACTGAACCAACGACTTGTGGATTGTGCAACAGTTCTTCATGATAAACAACTGTTGGCAAAGCTGAGTAGTGGTGATGTTATCGCAAAAGAGATGAAGTATCATTCGTTTTGTCTCGCAGCTTTTTACAACAGAGGGAAATCAAAGAAGAGACAAACAAATATCGAAAGCAGTTGTACACAGGAGGAAAATATAATGAGAAAACTGCATTAGCTGAGATGGTTACATACATCTTTGAAACACAAAGAAACTCCTAAGAGTCGGTGGTATTTCGATTTGGCAAACCTAAGCGAAAAAAGATTGACACAACTTGGTTTTTCTTCTGAATATGTGCATCCTACTCGCCTGAAGGACAATCTTTTGCAGAAGATTTCAGAATTAGAAGCACACACAAAAGGCAGAGATGTACTTTTGATGTTTGAAAAAGATATAGGACCAGCTATCGCCTTTGCCTGTGATAATAATGACACCATGCATATGGTAAAGACTGCCGAAATGATTCGCTGCAATTTATAAGCTACTAAGAAGACAAAATTTTCTGGATCCTTGGTTTCGAAGATATCGATGATAGCATACCCCCTCCTTTGTTACGTTTGGTGAAAATGATAAAGCATGGACCTGATATTATTAGTAAATCGCAGTAAGACAACATTTCTACAAAGTCTGACTTAGCTTTGGCCCAACATTTAATGTTTAATTATCATCCAAACAGCCAAAATGTTACAGTAAAACAAAGACATTCAGCTGATCGTGAGGCACTTTTTTGTGTGTATCTAGGACTGTTACACTTTGAAAAAAACAGGAAGAGACAGCTAATAGATACATTATTTCAACATGGGTTATGTATCTCTTACGATCGGGTACTGGAAATATCAACACAACTAGGTGAAGCTGTTGTTGAATGTTATTTAAATGAAAGTGTGGTTTGCCCGCCTTTATTAAAGGGCAAAGTGTTTACAACAGCTGCAGTCGAGAACATAGACCACAACACAAACTAAACAACATCAAAATCATCTTTTCATGGGACCAGCCTCTCTATTTTTCAACATTCATGAAAGATAATATTGGCATTAGAATGGATCAGTTGATATAACCTACAAATAAACCAAATTCCAAAAAGGAACTCTGCTGCTTATATGAATATGAATACTGCATATCTTACACTAAAACCAGAACCACTCATTCTACCTGACGATGTAAGTAATATACTTAAACACGACTATATATTCGTGAGTTTGCAAAATGGGTATGAGTTGTTATAAATACGGTGAGGTTAACGAGTGAAGATATTACGTCCGAAAATATTTCATGGTCATCAAAGATATTTATATCAAAAGTGCAGCTGAAACGGGGTGTAAGTCTTCACTGATAATCAGCTCAGACATTGATGTAGAGGTTTTGGCGGAGTCTGTTTTAACAACGCTACAAATAGAAAACGTTGGGTTGTGTTTGGAAAAAAAAAGACCTTCGATGGCTTCCGATTCATGGAAATAATCATGTTCTTGGTCCTAAATCAGAAGCTTTGCCATTTTTTCATACTTTCACCGGATGTGACACTGTCTCAGCTTTTAATGGAAAGGAAAAAAAAGCGGCATGGTAGACGTAGGTAATATGTAATGGTGTAACCGAGGTGTTTGGGCGATGGAGTAAGGAAACATGTATTGGTCAGTGAAGCTGATATGGAGTTGATAGAGGCATTTGGCTTGGTTATCTACGACAGAACTACAACAGCATTTGACATAAACGAATCCAAGCTTGAACTGTTTGCACGCAAAAAAAGACAGTATGACACAGAATGCACTGAATAGGCATACCAAACGAGCTACATACCAAAGTGGCTATGTATGGGGACAAGCAGTCACACATGAACAACATCTACCTAGTCCTGGTGGTTGATGATAGGTTAAGGAGAACGCAAATGGGTTGTGGATTTCTCATAGGACACAATTAGCAGTAATAACTGCATATTGCCAGGAGTGACATAAATGTGGCTGCAAGAAAACTTGTTCTGGTAGATGTAAGTGTTACTAATCTTACTCTGGCTTGACCTGTACAACATTGTGTTCCTGTAGCTCTTTAAACGGAATGCATCGAAACATGGTAGATTATTACATTGATCAATCTTTCAGTATATGTTACATAATTTCCGATATATCAAACGGACATTTTAATTGCATATCCTTACCACTATTATTTCACTCGAGTGTATGAAATGTAACGACTCAAAACGGAAGTGGTGATTTTCTTTACAATTTCTGTCTATTTGACATATTTTCATGTCATTCTATTGTATTTCAAGTGGTTATCAAGACCTTTATCACGTTGCAAATGGTTAGGATATTTTTTCAACCTCCACTATTAAGCAAAATGAAGTCAATTTTCAATTCAAGATGGCCGCCGTGAAAAAAAATTAAAAACATGATGGCTACCCCTCTAATATGATTAGGTACACCCTAAAGAATATCTGTGCCAAAATGAAATTCCATGCTTGTATCGCCATTTGCATGATTTTGTCAAACGGTACTAAGCCGCCCCACTAAATCTATTTTTGAATCAATGTTGTTGCTATAATAATAGGGATATGATGAAATCATAATCTTTCAGTCAGTTTAATTGAAGTCTGGAGCTGGCATGTCAGTTAACTGCTAGTAGTCTGTTGTTATCTATGTATTATTGTCATTTTGTTTATTTTCTTTGGTTACATCTTCTGACATCAGACTCGGACTTCTCTTGAACTGAATTTTAATGTGCGTATTGTTATGCGTTTACTTTTCTACATTGGCTAGAGGTATAATTTGAGGGTTGAGATCTGACAAACATGTTTAACTCCGCCGCATTTTTGCGCCTGTCCCAAGTCAGGAGCCGTTGCCTTTGTTAGTCTTGCATTATTTTAATTTTAGTTTCTTTTGTACAATTTGTAAATTAGTATGGCGTTCATTATCACTGAACTAGTATATATTTGTTTAGGGGCCAGCTGAAGGAAGCCTCCGGGTGGGGGAATTTCTCGCTACATTGAAGACCTGTTGGTGGCCTTCTGCTGTTGTTTTTTCTATGGTCGGGTTGTTGTCTCTTTGACACATTCCCCATTTCCATTCTCAATTTTAAGATATAGCAATATTGCGGATATACATATTAAAAAGTTTTTGAAAATGAAATCGACCACTGCAAGCACGTTTAAGCATTTATCGCAAATATATAACGCAAATATTGTTATGCGTTTACTTTTCTACATTGGCTTGAGGTATAGGGGGAGGGTTGAGATCTCATAAACATGTTTAACTCCGCCGCATTTTTGCGCCTGTTCCAAGTCAGAAGCCTCTGATCTTTGTTAGTCTTGTATTATTTCAATTTTAGTTTCTTGTGTACAACTTGGAAATTAGTATGGCGATCATTATCACTGAACTAGTATATATTTGTTGGGTGCCAGCTGAAAGACGCCTCCGGGTGCGGGAATTTCTCGCTACATTGAAGACCTGTTGGTGACTTTCTGTTGGTTTTTTTTTCTATGGTCGGGTTGTTGTCTCTTTGACACATTCCCCATTTCCATTCTTAATTTTATCTGTCAAGTGGTCGACTGATACGGTGCTTTTTGTCCGCAATTCGCTTTTTGTCCGCTTTTACTTTTTGTCCGATAATTTTGCTTTTTGTCCGAAACTTTTGCTTTTTGTCCGTTGCTTTTTGTCCGTTTTGCCTTTTGTCCGATTATTTTGCTTTTTGTCCGAAACTTTTGATTTTTGTCCGTTGCTTTTTGTCCGTTTTGCCTTTTGTCCGATTATTTTGCTTTTTGTCCGAAACTTTTGCTTTTTGTCGGTTGCTTTTTGTCCGAAACTTTTGCTTTTTGTCCGATAAATTTGCTTTATGTCCGATATAAAATGTGTATATTTTTGGCAGGTTTCATTTTGAACTTCAAAATACCATGTCCTTTTAGGAGTTAAATACAGACCATACTCACATTATAAACGATTTGTACATAAAATTTCATGTCTTTTACAATATATCGCATTACCTCTAAAATGACTCGAAGCACTAATATCCTAGACCCGTAGGTGTTGGTCAACAGAGGGCAAGGGGAATACTCTTGTATATCCCTAAGTCTAAAAAACAACTATTGAAAGCTGGCTAAACTAAGACATACTCCAGGTAGGCCATTATACCAGAAGAAGAGGTAGTCAAACCCTTATAAATGGCTTATAGCACTTATGTCCTGGATCTACACGAGTTTATCAGCAACGAATTAAAAGGGGCATGAGTTTCGCCGGTATATCACGAAGTAAAAATAAACCTCATTATTGCCAGCTCTTCAAACTAAGAGATTCTCCACGTTGGCCATTATACCAGAGGTATAGGTAGGCAGTGCCTCTCAAATGGTCCATGGGCCATGGCACTTATGTCCTCGACTCGTACGAGTTGGTCAGAAAAGGGTAAGGGGAATACTCTAGTATATCACACAGTCCACCAAAAATAGTGACGGCTGCCCAAACTAAGACATTTTTAGGTGCGCCCTTATACTAGATGTTGGAGTAGTCATTCTCTTAAAAATGGCTCATAGCACTTATGCTATAGACCCGAACGAGTTTGTCAACAATGAGTTAAAAGGGGGATGAATTAGCCCGGTATATAACGAAGTTGAAATAAACTGTTGCCCGCTGGCTAAACTAAGAAATTATCCACGCGGGCCATAATATGAGAGGTAGAGAAAGGGATTGCCTCTATAAAATGACCATGAGCACGTATGACCTAGACCCGTACGAGTTAGTCAGCAAAGTGTAAGGTTGGTACCCTAGTATATAATAAAGTCGAACTAAACTATTGCTGGATGGCTAAGAGATTCTCCGCGTGGGCCATGATACCAGAGGTAGAGGTTGTCATTGCCTCTAAAATGGCCTAAATCACTTATTCCCTAGAGAAGTACGCGGTATCATCAAAGGGTTTAAAAGGGAGTTGGAACCTCTGTTTACAAAGAAGTCGAAATAAATTATTGCCGGCTTGCTTAAGTACGAGATTCTCCAAGTTGGCCATTAATCCTAGGTTAAATGTGTGCATTGCCTTTTAAATGGCTGATAAAACTAACGCCCTAGACCTGTACGCAAAAGGTTAAAGGGGGGATGCGATGCCTCTTTTTACAACGAAAATATAAATTAAGCCGACTGGCCTAACTAAGAGATTCTATACGCGGGGTATTATATCAGAGGATGAGGTAGGCATTACCTCTAACATAGCCATAACACGTATGTCCCAGACCCGTGTAAGTTAATCAGCAAAGGGTAAGGGGGGTACCTAAGTATATCACAAAGTCGAAATAAACTATTGCTGGCTGGCTAAACGAAGAGATTCTCCACATGGGCCATGATACCAGAGGTAGAAGTGGCCATAGCCTCAAAAATGGCCACTTATGCCGTAGACCCGTACCAGTGCTTCAGCAAAGTGTTAAAAGGGGGAGGTGGTATCTATGTTTACAACGAAGTCGAAATGAATTATTGCCGGCTGGCCAAACAAAGAAATTCTCAACATAGGCCATTATAACAAAGGTAGTGGTGGACATTGCATCTAAAATGGCCCATACTTCTTATTCAATTGATCTGTACGAGTTTGTCAGCAAAGGGTAAGGAGGGTACCCTGGTATATAACAAAGTCGAAATAAACTATTGCCGGATGGCCAAAAATAAAAGATGATCCACATTTATCATGATACCAGAGGTAGAGGTGGGCCTTGCCTTTAAAATGGTTTATAGCACTTATGCCAGCAAAAGGAAAGGAGGGTATTCTAGTATATCGCAAAGTCGTTATGAAATATTGCCGGCTGTTCAAACTACGAGATTCACCACATGGGCCATGCTACCAGAGGTATAGGTGGTCATTGCCTTTAAAATAGCCTATAGCACTTATATGGCATATACCCGTACGAGTTTGTCAGTAAAGAGCTAAAATGAGGAGGTGGTACCTCTGTTCACATTAAAGTCAAAATAACTGTAGCCGGTAGGCCAAACTCCGGGATTCTCTACGTGGATCATTATACCAGAGGTAGAGGTTTATTTCGACTTCGTTGTAAACAAAGGTAACACCTTTTATTTTCAACCCCTTGCAGGCAAAATCGTACAGGTCTTTGGAATTAGTGTTATATGCCATTTTAAAGGCAATTACCATATCTATCTCTGGTAAAATGGCCTACGTGGAGAACCTCTTAGTTTGGCCAGCCGGCAATACTTTATTTCGACTTTGTTGTAAACATAGGTACCATCTCCCCCTTTTGATTCATTATTGTCAAACTCGTACGGGTCTAGAGCATAAGTGCTATAAGAAATTTGTATGGCAATGAATGCCCTCCTCTATCTCTGGTAAAATGGCCTACGTGGAGAATCTTTTAGTTTGGCCAGCCGGCAATTATTAAAGTGTATTTCGACTTCGTTGCAAACAGAGGTACCACATTACCCTTTTAATTCATTGTTGTCAAACTCGTACGGGTCTTGGGCCTAAGTGATCTGTGCCTTTTTTAAGGCAATGCCTACTTCTACCTCTGGCATCATACCCCACGTGGAGAATCTCTTGGCCAGCCGGCAATTGTTTATTTCGACTTTTTTATATACCAAGGTACTTCCCTAACCCTTTGCTGACTTACTCGCTGGCTTATCCCTTATTGTAAGTAAGTAAGTTCAATAAATATAAGACTATATGCCAGGTATTTCTGACAACCAATTACAAACAAATTGGGGTTTATCTAATGAGGCTTTTCCCAGGATGCAATTGCTCGTAGACTGTATACAGTTGACCAAATAATCCACAAATTCCGCAAAAGGATCTTTTAATTACAGGCCATGTCCATTTAGACATTAAGCAACAAAAGCCCAGCATGACCGATGCATTTGTCTTTAACATCTCCGATATTGATTCCGCGTGGCCTTCCAATTGACATGAGTGTCCATTGGTGTTCATTGTTAAACCTTTGGAGCTATATCAGTTTGTATGGAAATTAAGAGCACGATGACCTTCCCTTGGTGATAACAGCATGACCAACAACCATATCGTGTGTTACCAAAAGCCGTCAGCGATAGTCACACCGACAATTTGCTACCTTCGTGGACAAAAGCCTGGCTTTTCGCTGGATCCTAATTAACATCTAGTGTTGTCACTACCATTTGCTGTAGAGATTTAGTTGCACAACATAACAGAAACATTCTTTGTAAATACTCTATGTTGATATTTTGACATCTGGATGGTTCATATACCAATTGTAGCCGAAAAATGATAATGAAACATTTCTGTTTAATATCGATCTATTGTTGGAATCGTAAATTTTCATATTCAATTTTTGTTTGTTTAAAGATGACCATTTTAAAGAAAGATTTTAATTTTTTAAAAAGCAAGTGTTAGACTTGTGCTTTTATTGCCACTCAGTTCATATAACCTGTCATTTTAGTCGAGCCTGTAACTTTTGTTGCAGAAAGCTCGACATATGAATAGTGATCCGGCGGCGGCGGCGGCGTAAGTTAACTTCTGAAAAGCTTAATATTTTAGAAGGTGGAAGAATTGGATACTTCATACTCTGTATATAGATGCCTCATGTTACGAAGTTTCTGTCAGTCACATGTCCAATGTCCTTGACCTCATTTTCATGGTTCAGTGATCACTTGAAAAAAAAGTTCAGAATTTTTGTAATGTTGAATTCTCTCTTATTATAAGTAATAGGATAACTATATTTGGTATGTGCGTACCTTGCAAGGTAATCATGCCCGTCAGACAGTTTTCACTTGACCTCGACTTCATTTCGTGGATCAGTGAACAAAGGTTAGAATAAGTTTTGGTGGTCAAGTCCACATCTCAGATACTATAAGCAACAGGACTAGTATATTCGGTGTATGGAAGGACTGTAAGGTGTACATGTCCAACCGGCAGGTGTCATCTGACCTTGACCTCATTTTCACGGTTCAGTGGTTATAGTTAAATTTTTCTGTCTTGGTCTGTTTTTCTCATACTTTATGCAATGAGTCTACAATATTTGTTGTATGGAATGATTGTAAGGTGTACATGTCTAGCGGGAAGATATCATCTGACCTTGACCTCATTTTCATGGTTCAGTGGTCAAAGTTCAGTTTTTGAGTTTTGGTCTTTTTATCTAATATTATATGCCAAAGGTCACTATATTTGGTGCATGAAAATATCTTATGATCTATATATAAGTCTCCCAGGTTTTATTTGACCATGACCTCAATTTCACGGTTCATTGCACAGTGTTAAGTTTTTGTGTTTTGGTCTGTTTTTCTTAAACTATAAGTAATAGGTCAAGTATATTTGTTGTATCGAAGAATTGTTGGCTGTTCATGTCTGCCTGGTATGGTTCGTCTGACCTTTACCTCATTTTCATAATTCATTTGGTCTTTGTTTAGCTATCTTGGTTAATGTTAAGTTTATGTGGCAGTTGTAATAAATCTTTATACTTAGGGCTATCAACATAATATTAATGATGAGTAAAGTAGGCGAGACATTTCAGTGTGTGCACTCTTGTTTAAATGTGCTTATTTATCCGAGTCCTGGACTGCATTCCAGTGGCTTTCATTCGTTTACTTTTGTGTAAATTTTATACAGATCAGTATTTTTTCAAATGTTTTACCATTATTTTAGCTGCATGTAACATCTTGAACACTCAGAACAGCAAAACAAAATTTAGATTTCAGAAATAAATAGCCTTTAGTCATCGACGAATAGCCGATGATTTCAAGAGTTGTTTCCGTTAAACGATGATTCCTTTTTTTTTGTGAAATACTTGCTCTTTCGGAGGCTCGAGGGTAATTTCAGCAAAAATTTTATCATTTTTGTTTTCATTACAAATTTTATTTATTACACTATTAGTTATAACTTTATGAATTGGCTCAAAAATCAACCCAAAAAATCGAATGATGTTGGCCTCAGATTTATTTTTCAAATGTTTATATCACTGTAAAAGCTCCAAATTGTCTCCCTTTAGTGCAATAATGACATTTTGTTTTGGCATTAGAATTAAAATGTCTTTTTCAACTCATCGGTGACCTATAGATATTTTTCAAATATGCTTTACGTAAACTAAACAGTTGTAAAATTAAATCGATTTCTGTAATTTAGTTCTTTTTTTATTTCAATATATATATCTCTCTATTTCTCCTATTAGTTCAACTTAAAAAAGAATTACCTTAACAAAAATGGTTGCTTCTTTCGAGGGCAGATTGTGAGCTTAAGTGAACGATAACCCCATGTTTTTATTTGATTTTTCTATTTAGTATATGATAAAAGTTCATCTATAGAAAAACAAGCAAAATCCTACATGTATATTTAAAAAATAATGGATTAATACCCTCCAGTCCCCTTAACGACAAAAAAAATAAATAGAACATTACGTTTAAGTATCACCTACAGTATTTTACAACCTCCATTGGTGATACATTATATGTATTTCTGCTGTTGTTTTATATAAGTTATTGTCCTGAATAAACATCTTTATGCGTTTTTGCGTTTCAGTTTTTATAAAGATCTTCCAAGACAACGTGTTCGAGAGTTTGAGTTTAATACATGACTTTTTAAAACTTAATGGACGGAGCAGGATTATCTTACTCTTCCAGTTAACCATACATCATCACAGTTGCATTGGTTCTTGTTGCTCAGATTTTAAATTTCAATGATTTCGTCCGAGACCACAATTGTCGTCCCTTGATTTTCGTTATACGTCCCTAGTGATAACAGTGGGTTACTTGCCAATAGTTTTTATACCCCTTCCAAATTTATTTCTCCTTGTTTAATGCCTCACATTGTAAGTAGGGGGGGGGGGGGGTTGAAATTACACTGTAAAAAAATTTGGGTCCAGAATTTTACAAGAAAGTAGTGATTTGGTCCAGCTGAAAAAGGTTAAAAATTAGCACTTCGGAAGCTGTCAAAAGATTTCAAGACACCCTAAACACATAATTGTCCATATTTTGAGTTAGACGCGATGAAGTTTTCTATAATTTTGATATAATTTGTCCCAAAATTAGTACAACACACTGTAAAAGTTTCATTGAGAAAGCGCAAGTGGGATTTTTTAAATTTTCATTTATGTTCTAAAAGAAATGCACTACGAATTAATTGTGTTCTCGGACCATTTGTTTTGTGGACTGTTGTGTATCTTGTTGTTTTTCATTCAGCTGCGGCTTTGTTGGTTTGTTTCAACCCTTTTTAGTGTGATTATCCTTTGGTACACTTTGCCTCTCTCTTATATATGATATCGCAATAATTATATATATGTAAGCGTTCATATACATTTATATGGATACAATATTGAATTAAAATAGATATAATAATTAGATGAGTGAAAAAAAGAAAATGAAGTAATAATTGTACGTGTGAGGAGTTGGCATTCTTATTAAAAAGAAGATGTGGTATTATTGCAAATGAGACAACTATCCACAAAAGACGAAAATGACACAGACATTAACAGCATTAGGTCACCGTACGGCCTTCAACAATGAGGAAAGCCCATACAGCATAGTCAGCTATAAAAGACCCCGATAAGACAATGTAAAACAATTCAAACGAGAAAACTAACGGCCTTATTTATGTCAAAAAAATAAATGAAAAAACAAATATGTAACACATAAACAAACGACAACCACTGAATATACAGGCTCCTGACTTGGTACAGGCACATACATAAATAATGTAGCGAGGTTAAAGTCTTTTACACTAGAAATATTTTAGATCTTGTTATATGAGGGTTTGGATGGGGTTAAATGATTAAAGAATAATTCCCTTTAAAAAATGAAGATTAGAGAATAACCGGCCAAAAAAATGAAGATTAGAGAAAAAAGGGGTTAATTTTTTGAAGATTAGAGAAAAAGGGGATATTTTTTTTAAGATTAGAGAAAAAAGGGGTGAAAATTAAACGTTTACAGAATAACAGACCCCCCCCCCCATCCAGACCCTCTTATATAGACTAATATTTATTCATTCTGGTCGTAAGTTAGTCTGTCATCCTCAAACGTGTGAGCAATGGTGTACGTACACCAATTTGTAGAATACATGGGATATTCAAAGACTTAAACGAACGTTAAGTCTCAGAGGCATGACTTTTTATTAGTTGTTAGTGGCTTTGAAATAGCTGTCAGATAACTGCGAGTACTCTCAGATCTGTTCATTGTGACTTTTGTGTCGGGATGTATAAGTACCCGGCCACGTCCACTTGTATTTGTGTCTATCTGATGAGTTAAGCCTTTTTCAACTGATTTTTATAGTTCGTTCTTATGTTGTACTGTTATACCACTGTCCCAGGTTAGGGGGAGGGTTGGGATCCCGCTAATATGTTTAACTCCGGCACATTATTTAAATCTGTGCCTGTCCCAAGTCAGGAGCCTGTAATTCAGTGGTTGTCGTTTGTTTATGCGTTACATATTTGTTTTTCGTTCATTTTTTTTACTTAAATAAGGCCGTTAGTTTTCTCGTTTGAATTGTTTTACATTGTCTTATCGGGGCCTTTATAGCTGACTATGCGGTATGGACTTTGCTCATTGTTGAAGGTCGTACGGTGACCTATAGTTGTTAATGTTTGTGTCATTTTGGTCTTTTGTGGATAGTTGTCTCATTGGCAATCATACCACATCTTCTTTTTTATATGCTCGAAACTTTAGAATAGTTTAGAAATTTATCAAATCAAATAATCCTTGAGTGATGGTTTCGTTATTGAAATTCTAAATTGATGTTTAACCGCGCTAAATATTATATATGATAATCATACGAATAAGTCAGGAACGGAGTTTCAATCTGTAATTCAATAGTTGTTGTTTGTTTCTGTATTTGTTTGTCGTATAGTGTTTTGTAAATCAATGGTTTTCTCGTTTGAATAGTTTTATCATTATGTTAAATGGTGTCGGCGTTTGCTACATGTGGAAGTGCACACATTTACGACATGTTATTGCTTAAACGCACAGTTTCTTCTTCCCGCTAATAATATATAGTCACCATTTGCACTTATATGCGAATGGCCGATTGACAGTCGCTCCAAAATATTTTGCAACATTTCAGTTAAAAAAAAAACTTTTTTAAGTCTGGTAATATTTTCGTCATATTTCCAACAACTTTATTTTTCTTAAACATTACAAATATTACAAATATAACAAACAAACAAACTTCATTTTTGGAACACTATCACAAAGTTTACGTAATACATGTGTAGCTATTTATTTAGATAAACTGTATTAATCCATACATTTCGGAATTATTTAGTAACTATATCCAAATGACGAGGAAGTTCGAGGTTATTCAAGTAATAAGATTAAGGAAACTTTGGTTAACACAACAGCATTTTCAACAAAGTAGTTTATTTTTGTTTGACAAACTCGAAAAGAGGGGGAAAAGTAATAAAATGGTTACTTAAGCATTTACTTAATTTCTATCACGAAATAAATGCGTTTAATATTTTAGATACAGATACAATATAGTGCATTCGTAAATGTAAAACACTTTTTAATAGAAAATTTAAAAGAGATACATCAACAGTGTTTATTTTAGAATTGCTCAAGTCTGTAGGGCTTATTCCCGATTGTCCCACTTTTTTTTAAATTAAGAGCTCATATTGTCCCACATGAAAAGTTCTGACTGGTCCACATTATTTTATGAGGCGAAATACTCTTATCCCTTGTTAGATTGTCTCTATGGTTTTGTTTCAGATATATAAGCCAAAATCTACATTTTATGCGATGCTCTTCTTTTAGACATTGCGGCCATCTTAATTATTGGGCGGGGTCATCGGATACTTTTTTGAAACTAAATACCCTAAGGATGATTTTTGGCCATGTTTGCTTTAATTTTGCCAGTAGTTTCAGAAGAGAAGATTTTTGTAAAAAATCAATGACGACGACGAATAATGAGAAAATGAGAAAAGCTCACTTAGTCCTATGGTCCAGGTGAGCTAAAAAGCAAAACGGACAAAAAGCAACGGACAAAAAGCAAAAGTGTCGGACAAAAAGCAAAATTATCGGACAAAAAGCAAAACGGACAAAAAGCAACGGACAAAAAGCAAAAGTATCGGACAAAAAGCAAAATTATTGGACAAAAAGCAAAACGGACAAAAAGCAACGGACAAAAAGCAAAAGTATCGGACAAAAAGCAAAATAATCGGACAAAAAGCAAAAGCGGACAAAAAGCAAATCGCGGACAAAAAGCACCGTATCAGTCGACATCTCTTGAAAACGTGCTCATATATATGCAAGCATACCTACTTAAATTAATATTTCGAAATATTCGGGTAAAATAGAGACAACCAGTATAACGAAGGGAACTATCCAGAAACGTTAATTTTACAAATAAATCTGCGTGATTCATGCCAGGATTGCTCTGTCTGAACTCTCACAAGATTCCATGCGATTCATATTTTATTATATTCTTTATATTCGTAAATACGCAACATTTAAATAATTGCTTGTTGATATACTATATGTTGCTGTTGATACTAATAATTGAACTCAGTGGTAATTTTAATTAGATCTAGTGGTTTAATTTTAAATATACTGACAAATATGGGGAGGACTTGGGGATGTCGAATGCTAAATCGGAGAGTGCATATGATAGTTGTCGCAAACAAACAACGATTGATCAGACGTCGACACAACCAAAGTCAGCTACCCATGATACACTAGATATAGGACGCCAAGGAGGGAAATGAAACTCCAAAAGAAGATGAAACGGTGTGGTTTTTTTCAGGGAGTTCATTCAACACTCTAACATCAGTTCTCACTAAAATATTAGAAGAGTCAGCTGTTTCAGAAATAGAACAGTTAGTTCCGGGTCTTATATACACAAGCATTTATATTTTTTCTTCCCACCCGGAGATTACTCCAGGTGTATTAACATATATGTATTCTGTTCGATTGAGCGCTGGTTAATGCCATGATATTAACTGGAGATATTCTGACCAACCGCATAGATTAAAAAGAGCTGTCGTACCAGTTCGTTGAGCATCGTTGATCAAAAACTCTGGCAGTCGTACATGAACAGCCTTTCATAACCGAATATCAACCAAGTTCAAATCTGAATATGACAATGACATGTTGCAATGACAAAGCGAAATGCGTACATCTCTATTTTCGGTAAGAACATAAATGCATAAAATGAAGCGGCAAGTGATTGTCATTTTGTCTCTTCAAATTTTGATACAACTTTCAAAAGAATTTTCGTTGTTTGAAAGAAAAGAAAACTTTACAGTTGACGGCACACTAATAGAAAGATATAAAACAATCGAGAAACAGAAATTTAAAAAATAATTAGTAAATCGACAAATTTAAATGAATTATACGATTTTTTCTGAAAAGACACGATACAAAATTGTTTTATAATGGTTTTGAATTCGGTTAAAAACTAAACTATGAGGGCAAATGGCTGTCATCAAGTTGTAAAAGTCTACCTGATGATCATGGCATGAATATCATTTACTGGAGAGAAAAAATTGAAGGAAGTAAAGTTAATCAGAATTGCTGGCTTTTTTTTTTTAGGAAACTCGTCATAGATACAAGGAGTGAAATTTTGTATTTGCTCCAGACGCGCGTTTTTGTCTACAATAGATTATCTAATGACGATCGAATCCAAAACAGATTAAAAAGCCAAATAATGTACGAAGTTGAAGAGCATTGAGGACGAAAACTTCCTAAATGTTTTGCCAAATATAGCTCATGTGATCTATTCCTGAGGCAGATACGCCTAAGTATTTCAAGAAATCAAAGTTTGTTAAACAGTTACTTATAAGTATTATAATGATGCAAAAATGCGTGATATTTAAAGATAAGATTTATAAATAAATTACAAGAAAAGCGTTGGTGAATATTGAAGAATTGCACAGAAGTTAAAGAGAATATTTGTCATTTAATTGTAAAATTAAATGACAGAAAAATAAACGTAAATAAAATAAATTAAAGAAAGTTTAACTTGTTTATAGAACAATTTCCTAAAAATATAAATGTTAAGTGTTTAATCTTTTAAGCATATTTGATAACGTTGTCTCAAAAATGTCCCCCAGCTAATTGATAAATGTGTCAGCTTCGAAGGCATAAAGATAATTGTATATACTTTTAAAATTAATAGACTTGAACAATTAAGATTAAGTAATTCTGCCTTTAACCGACAAAATCCATTGTTTATTAAAAGAGATCAGAGAAAGCTATTGTAATGAGTAACAAAATATTACGTGTCAAATTAAGTCCAGTCTGCTATATAAAGTCGTGCAAAACTATTTGGTTCACTAGACTGTGAACCAGAATAAAATGTAGTTAGCAGACTGGATTGTCTTTTAAAGGTTAGTAAAAATGTTGAATTTGTTTAATAGTTTATCTTATAAATATTAGCAGAAACGAGTTTAAAGAATTAAAAGATGTTTTCCAGTAAAGTAATTTTAATCACATTCACAAGTAAAATCGTGGTACAGTTTAAATAAATAAGAGGCAAAGTTTGACATAAAATTTAGGTAAATGATTTGTATAAAATATTCTTAACATATAAAAAAAGGAATTTACTTATTCGTATAAATAACTTTTGAAAATACAATCCTTAATTTGATATTTGATTGAATATTAAAAGTAAACAAAATAAGGGGAGATAACAGATTACACGACTGTTCATTTATGGCGCGTTCACTATTGTCGGGTTTTGTATTATTGTTCGATTGATATCGCGAAATATTTGATGTATAACTATGATGGAAAAGTTATGTAATCTTTATTGTAACTATTGTAAATATATGACTAGACTGTGAACCAGAATAAAATGTAGTTAGCAGACTGGATTGTCTTTTAAAGGTCCCGTTGTCATGCCGAGTCCAAGCTAGTTCCCAAACAATGTAACATCTATGTGAGCAGTTCCCCGTAAAAAGAATCGATAAAACCATGAAAGAAAGACTACAACACGAATCTCAAAGTCGGGACCAAGTTCCCGCATAATATATTTTGGTGGAGACGAGTGGTAAAATCATCGGTACCTACAACAATGAACAACATGTAAAGATGGACTTCGGCACAGTTCGACAAATTACAACTTGCAGTCAACTGATGGACAACTAAAGAAAAGAACAGGACAACATAATAATATCAAGAGAACAACATGGCTGAACCACATGGTAATGTACATTTTAATTATTTTAACATTATAACACCTCCTATGTACAATGGTTCGGGTAACCCGTCAAATTGGTTATTATACTTTAGAAAATGGATAAAAATTAATTCAATAGCAAATGAAAATGCTTGTCATTACTTGCCGTTTTATTTGAAAGAATCAGCTAAAGTTTGGTTTGATGGTTTAAATGAAAATATTCAGAATAGTACAGAAAATTTAGAAATTGGTTTAATTGAACGTTTTTCAAGAGATAAAGATGATATTGAATTAGATGTAAAACAAAAGGAAAACGAATCTGTTTTAGAATTTTTCGACAGACTAAGAATAATTGCAAAGGATTTAGAAATACCTGAAAATTTAGAATTCATCATGGGTAAAAAGGGATTACTTCCTAAATTAAATAATAGCATAACTTTGAGTAACCCGAAAAATCTGAATAAACTAAAGCAAGCGGCAATAATAGCTGAAAAATGTGCTAACGTACGTAAAACAATAAAAGATTCTGATTGCTCAAATCTAAATGTAATAAAGCAAAATGAAGATCTAGATGAAATAACTGAAAAAATTAATACATTAAATTTGAAAATAAAAGAACAGATGCCACAGGTGAATGCATATAGAAGTAACAGAGTCAATAGGACGACAAAGCAAAATTATGCTTGTAAATATTGTGGTATGTCATATTACCATAAAAACCATAAATGTAAAGCAAGAAATAAAGAATGCTTTAATTGTAAAAAAATAGGACATTTAGCAAGAGTTTGTTTCACTAAATCTTATAGAAATGTGGTAAAAACTAAAAGCTTTAAAAGTAGACAGAAACCACACAAGAAGAAGAGAGAAAATATTTATATAAATTTAATGACTAATATTGAAGGAAATACTGTAAATGTTGATATATTAGGAATTAAAACAAAAGGATTGATTGACACAGGAGCTGCTGTATCCTGTATTTCAAGTTATTTATTCAATAAACTAGATAAAACTAAAATAAAAGTAAACTTGTCAAGGATTAACAATGTTTATGGTGTAGGCGGTGAAGGAATTTCTGTGAAAGGACAAGTAAATCTCCCAATAAAATTTGATAAAGAGCCAGTTGTGTACCAAAATTTTTACATAATTGATAAAATTCAACACTCTTTAATAATTGGAAATGACTTTTTGGAATATAATAAAGCTAACATTAATTATCCTACTAAAACATTAAACTTGTATGATGGAATTGCACAGATCGCACTCATAAGTACTAGACAAAATGAAGCTAAAACTCTAAAACACATCGAGCTTCCAGCTAGACAAATAAGCATTATTCCTGTTAAAATTCCTAAACAATTTGTAGGGAAGCAAATAATACTTAAACCTAGTCAGTCTTTGCAAAATAAAAGCATTGTAGGTGCTGCTTGTCTAGTGTCGTCTTCAACCCAGCAAGCAGTAATGCAAGTCATAAATCCAAATGAAGATAAAGTGGTGCTAAACAGAAATGAAATTGTTGCTTTAATATCAGAAATAAAACCTAACTCTATTCAAAATTGGTCTGATAAAACTGAAAAAGTTCATATAAATAACATTGAAAAGGGTCATAAAAACCAAAAACAAAAATTAAACATTGATCTTTCTGAAGCAGATTTGACAAATGAGCAAAAAGATAAATTAAGAAAATTTGTTGATAAAAATAGGAATGTATTTGCAACAGATTTGTCTGAAATTGGCATGACAGATGTACACTTTCATGAAATTGACACAGGGAACAACCCTAAAATACCTTGAAACGGGCGAGTTGCCCGAAAATCAAAAAGAGGCTCGCAACATATGTTATGAACGAGACCACTATAGATTAAGTCAATCAGGTGAGTTAATTCATTTACATAGGTCAAGAACAAAAGGGATACCTAAAGCTGAAAGCATGATTGAACAATTGGTTTTACCGAAATGTCTAAGACAAGATGCTTTGTTAGCATATCATGATCACAATGGTCATACAGGCATAAAACGCACATACGCTGGTATACATCTTAAATATTATTGGTCAGGTATGTATCAAGAGGTTTATAATTATGTGACGTCATGTGATAAATGTCAAAGGTCAAAACAACCAACACACCATCGTCCGGCACCATTGCTTCCTCTTCCTATTGAAGACACTTTGTCTAGATGGCACATGGACATTCTTACGTGTCTACCCAAAACAAAAGACGGATATCAACACTTATTGTTAGTAGTCGATAGTTTTTCTCGATGGCCCGAATGTTTCCCTCTTAAGACTCAAGAAGCTACCGAAATAGCTGAAGTATTATACAATGAGGTGTTTTCTAGATTTGGTGCGCCAAGAGCAATTGTATCTGACAGAGGAGCTAATTTTTGTAGTAAACTTATTCAGGCTCTATGTGAACTATTTGAAGTTCAAAGGTATCATACTAGTTCGTACCATCCGCAAACCAATTCAACATGTGAACGAATGAATCGAACGATCGCACAAACTTTACGTACATTAGTGGCGAAAGATCAGTCAAATTGGCATAAGTTGATCCCTAGCGTTATGATGGCTTTACGTATGTCCACAAATACTGAATCAACTGGTTATTCTCCATTTCAAATGTTGTTTGGCAAAGAAATGAACTTGCCATTTGATATTTCTGTTCAACCTAAAGATGGTATGAGTAAAACTGCTAAGAATCATCTCGAAACCCTTATTGATAGACTAAAAATTGTAAAAGATATTGCAAAAACGTCAGTAGAAAATTCACAAGAGAAAACTAAAATAGGTATGATAAGAAAGCTGAAGCACCAAAATTTAGAATTGGAGATTATGTCATGTTGCAATCTATGAAAGTACCAAAAGGTTTGTCACCCAAATTACACCCAAAGTGGGATGGTCCATTTTATGTTATTAATGTTGGACAAAACAATACATGTAAGTTAAGACGATGTTCAGATCACAAGTTAATTAAGTCTCGAATACATACAAATAGAATGAAACCATATATTGACCCAAGAGATCATAGGAATTTTCCTGATATTCAAAGAAATGTTGCTCAAAATAATAGAGAAAAAGTAGATGATATAGATGATGTTCAAAATGACAATATAGATAGAACACAAAATGATAATGCACAAATGCAACAAAATGATTCACAAATGCAACAAAATGATGAGACTAATGACGACGATAATGACTTCATAGCCGAAAAATTACTTGCCAAAAAGCGTAGGCAGGGCAAAAACTATTATAAGGTCAAATGGGTAGGTTATAAAAAGACTACCTGGGAACCTGAAGAAAACATAGGTGAAGGTCTATTGGTTGAGTTTTACACTAAGTTTACAAAATCAGGCACAAAGAGAAAAAGGCCAACTAGCTTACTTGTAAAACAGACAAATACATAAAGAAAAATTGAATGTTAGCCAGTAAAGATAGTGTCTGAATAAATTTATAAGTCTTAATATTTGTCGGATTCAAGCTACCAATAATGCAATTTAGCTTTCTTTAGTGACCAAGTTACATCACAGAATTTAAGAGCTCTCAAATTTAGGCCACTGATATTGAATTAGGCCAAGTATGAACCATAAGAATTTTTATTGCTATTTCAGCAGTATTTAAAATTAGTGCTCAGCTGTTTCTAGACCAGCTACCGTGATTCATCTTGACTAGTTTGACTTCAACTTCAAAAATGTATATTCACAAAAACCTAGGTCGGTCGCATACTTAAGAACAATAAGCTGTTTTGTGGTAAACTTGCACTCCATAGCACAGATAACTTATATATAATAGAAATGAGAATAGAAAATCATTCAGTGTAAGATATAAGGAACATTGAAATACTGAAAATAAAATATTGTGAAGAAAGTAGCTAAAAGTTACAAGTAGTTATGCTGCCACCTGCAAAACAGGATAAGAGCTGATTTACGAGACCGATTATGACAAATATATATGAAATAAATTTCATGTTCACTTGAATACTTAAAACTTAAAAAAAAAAGGTTATTGTATAGCAGAAAATACGTATTGATGATGTACGTGTAAGCTTACTTATTATCTGATTCTATAATAATCTAACTGCGCTCGCAACTATTGTTTGAGTCAAGTAAGACAAAACTCGTTAAGTATCTACATATTTAATTGTTTTAACTGCGAAACATTGTTACCTTTTAAAATATCCAAGTATATAGATATTTTGATATATGATATACAAAACATTGTAAATAATGAGTAAACAGATGTTGGTTCTGATTTTTTTTCTTTGGTGAACTTAAATTGTCTCATAACTAAGTATATTATTATTGTGTATCCATAAGCTAACTTGTGTAGTGTCTGGAAACTTGAGTGTTGTTTTAATTGCGCGACCTTGTTACCTCTTAATACAACCAATTCAAAGTATATAGATATCTTAATTTACGAATAAAACTGTATATAAAACAGTGCAAATAGTAAAAAAATAAATAAAAAAAATGTTCGATTGTTTGTAAGTTCTGTGATGTACATAAATTTTCTTATTACTTAGTATGTTTTATTATATATGCATAAGCTAACTATTTCTTTTGTCGTTTCATATTCCTGAGTATCCTGCATGGTGATTGGTCCGGGACTACAGCCCCGAAAATTAATCAGCTTAGAGAAAACTAGAAGCATTTAAAGAGAAATATAGATACATAGTGACAGTAATATAACCTCAAATTTTAGATGACTCTGTAAAAATTGACAGAAATAGAAAAACTGTGTAAAATAGTGTATATAGAACGATGATTTTCAAATCGGTGGATTTATTCGAGACGGAGCAGACAGCCGGCACATCAAGATGACAAAATAACCAAGAAACTTTGAACTATTATTGATATTATGTGTTATCTCATATCAAACAACATATTGTTCTACTAAGTAATCATTATTAATTTTTAGGGACAAAAATTTTGAAACAAAGGGGTAATATAATGATGCAAAAATGCGTGATATTTAAAGATAAGATTTATAAATAAATTACAAGAAAAGCGTTGGTGAATATTGAAGAATTGCACAGAAGTTAAAGAGAATATTTGTCATTTAATTGTAAAATTAAATGACAGAAAAATAAACGTAAATAAAATAAATTAAAGAAAGTTTAACTTGTTTATAGAACAATTTCCTAAAAATATAAATGTTAAGTGTTTAATCTTTTAAGCATATTTGATAACGTTGTCTCAAAAATGTCCCCCAGCTAATTGATAAATGTGTCAGCTTCGAAGGCATAAAGATAATTGTATATACTTTTAAAATTAATAGACTTGAACAATTAAGATTAAGTAATTCTGCCTTTAACCGACAAAATCCATTGTTTATTAAAAGAGATCAGAGAAAGCTATTGTAATGAGTAACAAAATATTACGTGTCAAATTAAGTCCAGTCTGCTATATAAAGTCGTGCAAAACTATTTGGTTCACTAGACTGTGAACCAGAATAAAATGTAGTTAGCAGACTGGATTGTCTTTTAAAGGTTAGTAAAAATGTTGAATTTGTTTAATAGTTTATCTTATAAATATTAGCAGAAACGAGTTTAAAGAATTAAAAGATGTTTTCCAGTAAAGTAATTTTAATCACATTCACAAGTAAAATCGTGGTACAGTTTAAATAAATAAGAGGCAAAGTTTGACATAAAATTTAGGTAAATGATTTGTATAAAATATTCTTAACATATAAAAAAAGGAATTTACTTATTCGTATAAATAACTTTTGAAAATACAATCCTTAATTTGATATTTGATTGAATATTAAAAGTAAACAAAATAAGGGGAGATAACAGATTACACGACTGTTCATTTATGGCGCGTTCACTATTGTCGGGTTTTGTATTATTGTTCGATTGATATCGCGAAATATTTGATGTATAACTATGATGGAAAAGTTATGTAATCTTTATTGTAACTATTGTAAATATATGACTAGACTGTGAACCAGAATAAAATGTAGTTAGCAGACTGGATTGTCTTTTAAAGGTCCCGTTGTCATGCCGAGTCCAAGCTAGTTCCCAAACAATGTAACATCTATGTGAGCAGTTCCCCGTAAAAAGAATCGATAAAACCATGAAAGAAAGACTACAACACGAATCTCAAAGTCGGGACCAAGTTCCCGCATAATAGTATTACCATATCAATGAAAAACGGTACTCCCTAACTACAAATTGACTTATTTAGAAGCTATAATCTAGTGGTTAGCGACTCCTTCAGCATCTGTTCCATCCTTTTGACAAAAGTGTTTATACTTCTATTGATAGAGAAATGCCACTGCCAATTTATCCTGATTTAATAAAGTACTAGTAACAAAAGCAAACTAGGTAAAATGCAAATATTGCGAAGATGGATATCCTGTCCCCCTTTAGGTTACTAATTCGTCATCCCGACGATTGTCTTATTCGAATTTAATTAAAGGACAGTATATAATTTCAACAGTCCTAATGCCTACAAATGGGCCTTTCAGCATTAAATTTACTCTTTGTAAAACTCGCTGATTCTCGTCAATGTGCTGTTTTATTCAATTCATAAACTGATTCCCTTGATGATTGTTATTCGCAGATTAGTAAGGAACACTGTACTGTAAATTGGTGATGAAATATCTTGCATACTTTCTGATCCCCAAGTGTGTCGGATAACACAGGTTTGACATGTTTAACTGTACTAGTTTTCTATCATTTTTTGTTGCAAAACGGCACAGTACTTAGAATTTCTTGCATAATTTAACAATAAAGTTGGCTCCTCCATAGTCAAGTTGTGTGCTTACTTTAATGCCAGAAACACAATTGATAGTGTTCACCTTGATCTGAAACACCTGTAAAGGTATGGTGTAAAGAAAAAGGGCATGAAATGGGAGGAATTACTTTCTAGAATTAAACGTATGTTAAATCATGAATCTCCACCTAAGCGTCTTAGTTGTTAATTGTTGCGATGATATTATTGCTTAATTTATGTTGCATAATCCAGGTCAATGCAACTAACTATTCATAAAATTCACAAGATCTTACCCGCTACATAAAGTATCAGCTCGCAAATTCGTAAAACCCATGAAAAAAATGATAGCGTTCACCTGGGTATGAAACGCCATAAGGTGAAGGTTAAAGGGGTATGCAATTGGAAGCATTTCTTCTTAGACATATTTTCTGATTATTCTTGAATATCCATCTTAATTCTTATTTGTTCATTAGAGCGGTAGGCTAGCAAAATTGGTGAAAACGTGATGGCCATAATTATAAATCACTGATAACAAAACTATGAATTTTGGAAAAAAAATAAGTTTTTTTTAACCTCAGGAATAGATTATCTCAGATGAATTTGGCCAAACTTTTAGGAATTTTTAGTTCTCAATGCATTTCTGATTACACGAAGAATAAGTTATTGTTCTGCATAGCGAGTATGACCGAGTAGTTACGATTAAGCGTCTGTATGTTCCTGTTTTAATTGAATTGCTATATTTAGTTTTAGTCACTCACCAATGAGTCGTTTGTCTGCCTCTTCCCTGACTCTATATAATTATGTTTAAGTGATCATTGTACTTGACGTGTTAACTAGTATATGAATTTGATTATTTCTAATCATTGTTTGTTTTGTAATGTTTTTTGACGATATGCATTTTAATATATTAAAAATGTAAATTTGATGGTTAAATATGGAATTAAACATGTATAACAGAAATGACTATTATTTTTTTTAAATTGACTTAAAAAAACAACAGTTTGGATACTGGAAATTGACACAAGTATGTTCTTTGCTTACATTAATGAATTGTTTGGTGACAGGTTAAATATTTCTGAACTAGTCTAGAACATATAGGTTTTTGTCTAGAACAAGGTATTATACATTTTTTGAGCGTGTATTGAACAGGGTAAGGTTATCAATATTTCTGTTCAGAACACGGTATGTTTTTCAATGTTTTCTGGTTAGAACAGGGTATAATTTGGCAAGTGCTGTCGTCACAGTTATACCAGAAAGGATAGTTAGTAACCTCCAAGTTAGGGGCTTCCTATTTTGGTGTGGATAAAAACAACTCAAGCTAATGATTTTTATTCAATTGTCAAATGTATTTCTATCATATGAGACAAGACAACATTGTTCATGTAGAAAAAAAGACGTTGACTGTTGAATTCAAATGTTCCACCCTTTTCAATGATTCATAAGACATTAATATGGGGTATATCGAATGAAATTAACAGAATGTACAATGATTTTCTGTTTTTGGTGAAATTTCTGGAATATTGTTAAAATAAATTTCCTTATTTTTTTTTTTAATTTAATATCATGGATTCGCAAAAAGGAATTCCCTATAAAGATTTTGAGCGGCATTGACGTTTACATCTTTGCGGTTTTGAACGAAACTTTGATAAGAGACAAAACAATTATTAGTACAATTTAAGTGTCTTTTCCTTACGAAAAAAATATAAAGCATTTTTCTGATTCTTCTCTGCTGTCCAGTAGGTTTCTTATTGTGTTTTTGATAAACAGATACGCTATGAACACATTCAACGTCCGTAGTATTTCAAAGCATAAAGTCCATTCTCTTATGGTTGTGGCTTATTAGCTATATCTCACATGAAGAGACAGTTCTCGTAGCATGTACTGCACATAGTGTGATACGAAAAAGTGATACGAAAGTCTGCGTTAATTTCGTTTGCTTATCCAAATCAAATACAATAAACTCCCTGTTAAATAACTAGAGTTGATATCAAGCGATATCCGTTCTGACTGGTTATGAAACCTATCAATAATTTCTGAATATCAAAAATTTAACAAAAACTTAAGGGAGGTTTCCTTAATCTATGTAAATCGTGTAAACTTTTAAAGAGCCTCTAGTTTTTAATAAAATCTAAAATTTATGAAATCCGAAATATTTGGATAACTTAATATATATAATCAATTCTCTGAAGTTTTATGTAAATTGGTTACAGTGTTTTTGTCAGACTTGCTGACGACAGACGGACAACGGTATACCATAATATGTCCCGTATAAAAATTACGGGGTTCACCACGTAAAATATTATTAATTTTGACAACAAAAGAACCATGAAATGATGCTCAAAAGATTATGAGTCTCCTGCACTATGTTCTAAACAATGCTCCACTTATAGCTCTGTGATTTGCCTCTACTATTATTCGGGATAACTCCTTCTGACGTTCCTGCAGGAAATATTCCCAAGATATATTGAAAGAAATGGTTGAGGACTCGTACTTCTTCCCCTGGCATAGGACTCTTTCAATTGGGATGGTTGTCGGTCATCAGAGTCCTCATTTGAAGAAGAGGAGGATTCACTCTGGCAGCATTTTCTTTCACTCCACTTGTGTCTGTCAGGTGTAAGTTCACAGTTGGTCTTAACATAAGTGTTGTCCACAGACTGGACATGGGAAGACATTACAACTGGAGTCGTCAACTGTAATGGTATTGCAGTTATATTTGGATGGTTCTTAATTGATCCCGAGTAAAAAGCTGGAGCTGTCGATACAGCTGATCCAACAATGTGCTGGACTCTCGGAAACAGGTTACTGCAAGACCAACTTGGTGACAATTTGGGTGCAGGGCAGTCTTCAACTAAGATAGGGTAATAATCTGAAGACGGGACCAAAGTTCCAAGACCAGGATAACCCGGTGAGACAAGGTCATTTAGTTTTGGTTCATGGGTTCTTGTTATGTAATGAGCTGCATCATATGAAGATACTGGCGGAGCCAAAGGCCCCTGTCCAATTGTAGGCATATCACACTGGGTTTGTATGGTGAATGTTGTGTCCGAATGAGCTAGCCCAATGTAAGAAGTATCCATAAGCGGAGCCAAGGGACCCTGATCAACAGAAATTTCAATGTTGGGTTTCTCATGTTTTTGTTTAGCTACTCTTGGTGCAGTATCAATCTTGAGAGTGGTTTCTGCTGAAGCACAAGGGTTTCCCATGATGTCGTTATTCATAAAGTATGAAGTAGATTTACTGATAGGTGACACCATGCTAAAGTCCTGATATGGTGTTGAACTAGCTGGAGTGCTGAGACACTTAGGTTGAGTTCCAAATTGTTCCTCAACCTGCTGGTTTTTATGTTTTATCAAAGTGTCTAGCTTTCTGGAACTTCACGATGTTCGTCCTGCAATAATGGTATGTGATTTTGGAACTGGGTGGTTGACTTTATTAACTGGCTTGTCTCCATTTCAGTTAAGCGGATACCTGATGTTCCAGTTGTCTCTTCCGTTTTGTCAACTTCAGCAAATGTCTTATCTTCCTCTTGTAGTCCTGAAGTTATGATGGACTGAAGTCCTAAAGTTATGATGGACAAGTCCTTTTTGCATTCCTGCCTGAAACTCACTAGATCATTATGTAGTTTCTGATAAAAGAATAACATACCAGGTTCAACAAAATGTTTCTGCAAAATTGATTTGGGCACACCAGTAATGCTAAATACTGTATTAAAGTCTATGAAATGTGAGGAATCCTTTACCTCAAGTATCTGTATAGCCATTTCATTGTCTATACCCTCAACTGATTGAAGTTGATCCAAAGTGGCATCCATAAGTATTATAGGTTTTGACATTCTAAAACGTTTGGTTAAATTGTATGGTTTGTTATGGTTGTTATTTCAAACAAAAGATACTAAAACTTTCCAAAATTGATGGAGGTTTTAATTTAAAATATAGAGGAGGCTATAATTAGCAGTAATTGAAAGCAAATGGTGTGAAACGTACCGTGTAGAGCGGTAGTTTCAAAATCAACAGATTCGAGCTGTCGGCGACGCCGATGTTGTGATCCGAGCATATATTTAATAATATAAGAACAATATATATGAAACTCACCAGGGTTTATTCAGGTGATACAGCAAATATACATAAAATACAGTAATAATAGAAATAATCAGTGCAATCAATAATGTCAATACATTTGGTTCAAGGTGAAGAGTTCGGAATCCTGTGTTCTGTGTACTACGTCACGGATACATGATAAGGCACATATAATACATGGACTGGTTCAGTACTGTATATTGGTGTTCAGCACCACAATATGTATTGTTCAATCATTTATAACAAAAAAGTTGTAATAATATGCATTTTGTTCTTAAAATTGAGAAAAATCACAAATATACAAAACTGACAGCATGTTTAAGTTGACACAAAAAGCATCAAAGTATGATAACACTTTCTTATATCAACACCTACCTATAGTGTCTTTTTAAGTTAAATATATTCAGATTGGTCCGTCTTTTAACTGAGGGCACGGACATTTTGAATAAAAATTTTTGTCCAATTTGTAATTTAGATGGCGCTAGTAAAGTTTTGCCGGAATTTCAAGACCGATGTTTTGAGTTTATTTCACAAAATGAAAGTGTAATTAGTGAAAAAGATGTACTTGATATTCTTTCAATGCTAATGTTAATAAAGCTGTTGGACCAGATATGGTTAGCAACAGAATTCTACTTGCTGTCAGAAATGAAATTTCCAGTCCATTATGTCTTCTTTTTAAACAAAACATTAAATGATAGAATATCACCAGACCAATTGAAGATTGCAAATGTTTTCCCCTTATTAAAAAGTGGTGACAAGTAATTACCTTTTAACTACAGACCTGTCTCCTGATTGTCATGTGTGAGTAAAGTATTAGAAAAAAAATGATTTCAAAAATATTATATCATACAAGTATCAATCCAGATTTATTCCAAGATACTCAACTTCGCATCAGTTGATAGAATTGTATAACAAAATTTGACTGTACTAAATGAAAAGCTTTTTACAAGCATTAAATTTGCTGATATAAGCAAAGCATTCGATACTGTTTAGACTAAGGCTTTATTACATACACTTGAAAATATGATACAAAAGGAGACTTTCTATGTTGGTTGAAAATTTACTTATTATAGACGATCTCAGAGAGTTGTCACAAAAGATTCATTCTCAAACATTGTAAAAACTTAACGCTGGTGTGCCTCAGTGTTCAGTATTATGACCCTTGTTGTTTTTAATATACATTAATGATATAGCTGATGGTATGTCTGGATTTGGAAGACTTTTTGCAGATAATACTTCAATAGGCCATACTGTAACTGATGAATTCACTTTGAAAAATTCAATCAGTAGAGATCTTGATTATTTAAGTAAGTGGTCAGAAAAATGATAAAATTGATATAATGAAATTCAGTTTGAAAAAATATACAGTATTACTTTTGATTTTGGTGGTGCTACATTAAAACTAGTTAGTGCGCACAAACATCAAAGTGTCATATTTAGTAATGATTGTAAATGGAGTAAGCATGTTGATAAACTGATTGAGAAAACCACGAAGGAGCTAAATGTATGACGCAAACTAGAATTCTGATTAAAAAGGGAATATTTGGAAAAAAATTATATGATTTTTATTCGTCCGGTACTTGAGTATTCATTAGAAGTTTGGGATAATTGTGGAAACATAAATTCTGATCGGATAGAAATGTTCACATCGATGCTGCTCGCATAGTTACTGGATAACCAAGTTCTGGTAGCCGCAATGCTATTTACAGGGAGACGGGATGGGGGAAATTAAGCGTAAGTGGTGAGGTAAAACAGGTGGCCATGTTTTATAAAATTATTAACAAGCAGGCTCCAGATTATCTACATAACTTGGTTCCAGAATGTGTATTTGATATTAGTTATTACAATTTATGAAACAGATACAATATCCCTATTCCGGTGAATCGTTTGTCGGTTTATCAACAGTCTTATTTCCCAGCTTCCATAACATTGAGAAATAAAATCATCATTGATACCAGGATTAAATTTTGTATTGAAGCTAGACACATTTTTCGTCTACAAAAGACTGATCAGTGACGCTTGAATCTAATGAAGTTAAATAAAAAGTCCAAATAAAGTACGAAGTTGAACAGCATTGAGGACCAAAATTCCTGAAACTTTTCCAAATACATCTAAGGTAATCTATTCCTGAGGAAGAAAAGCCTTTGTATTTCAAACAGATACAATATCACTATTCCGGTGAATCGTTTGTCGGTTTATCAACAGTCTTATTTCCCAGCATCCATAACATTGAGAAATAAACTCATCATAGATACCAGGAATAAATTTTGCATTTACGCTAGACGCGCTTTTTGTCTACAAAAGACTTCTCAGTGAACTTTAAAAAGCCCAAATAAAGTACGAAGTTGAAGAGCATTAAAACACCAAAATTCCTAAACGTTTTGTCAAAAACAGCTATCTATTCTTGCCTTAGTTTTTCAAAATTTTTAAGTTTTGTAAACAGTTAATTTATAAATATTATCATTTCAATGATAGTTCATTTCATACCCTCAATGAATTAAAACTCAACCACTTTAGATATTATTATTAAACATATTCCTACAAATTCATTTAAAAACAAAATGCATATGTTATATTATAAGAATAAAAACACTTCTGAGACATTTTTACTCTGGAGACCGATAACTATCTGTATCACATGAAAGGTTGCGAAACCATTGTAGCACTCTTCAATCTGATTTGTTTAATGCAAAATTGATACAAGATGCCAATTGTTTATGTGGTTTTATCAATGAAGATGCAAAACATTATTTATTATGTTGTAAAATTGAGAAAGGAAATGGGGAATGTGTCAAAGCGACAACAACCCGACCATAGAGCAGACAACAGCCGAAGGCCACCAATGGGTCTTCAATGTAGCGAGAAACTCCCGCACCCGTAGGCGTACTTCGGCTGGCCCCTTAAACATATGTATACTAGTACAGTGATAATGGACGTCATATTAAACTCCGAATTATACACAAGAAACTAACATTTAAAATCATACAAGACTAACAAAGGCCAGAGGCTCCTGACTTGGGACAGGCGCAAAATTGTGGCGGGGTTAAATATATTTATGAGATCTTAACCCTCCCCCTATACCTCTAGCCAATGTAGATACGTAAACGTATAACAATACGCACGCTAAAATTCAGTTCAAGAAAAGTCCGAGTCCGATGTCAGAAGAAGTAACAAAAGAAAATAAACAAAATGACAATAGTAATACATAAATAACAACAGACTACTAGCAGTTAACTGACATGCCAGCTCCAGACCTCAATTAAACTGATTGAAAGATATATTCTTCATCATATGACTATTATGCACAATCCCTCCCGTTAGAGGTTTAGTATCATACTATCATAAATTATATGAGAAGAAATAGCCCGTGTCATGCCAACAACTGTTTTTTTTTTATAAATGTGTTTAGTTCCGATGCAAAGACCCTATAAGTGAATCAATATTAAAGCCAAAATATGCAATATGACAACAGTATCGTAACTATTTCCCTTCTTGATAAGTCTGTTTAAAGGTTTTGTAAGCTTTTGAGGTGAATACTGACATTTTTGTGCTTTTTAAAGAATATTACCATAAAAGATGTCACCATTTTTCTTCACAAAGGCTTAAAATGATAAACGAAATCAATGTTTTTGCTGTCAATATAACAATTGAGTTATTACTCTCAGGTGATGAGTCGTGACATCTGACGAAAATGATAGTTTTTTCTATCTGTACAAAAGTATTTAAAAAGTATCAAGCGTATTTCTCAACTCTAATCTGTAACAAATCTTAATAATACATGACTAATTTATGCTCTTAGGGATACGATAGTTGAATGATCTTTATGATTGATGATTGACTTTTGTATTCTGAAATGTTTCAATGGATTTAATTAAAGAACGAAATTGATAATTACGATTACGTGTAGATTTATTCCGTTTTCTTATTAATCCGTAACTGTAAACTATGAGTGTGTTGTTAAAACATTTGAACAAATTCACACACATGACTTGCCATGTACACATACATATTTTATTTTACACAGCTCGATGTGTTTATATTTATTTCTTCTGAAAATAGGCGCACTCGATTAGTTATAATAAGTCGATATTATCCATTGATTCGATTCTTAAAATTTATATGTAAAAAGTAAAAACACAAAAATACTGAACTCCGAGGAAAATTCAAAAAGGAAAGTCCAAAATCAAAAGGCAAAGTCAAAAGTCCAAACACATCAAACGAATGGATAACAACTGTCATATTCCTGACTTTGTACAGGCATTTTCTAATGTAGAAAATGATGGATTGAACCTGGTTTTATAGCTAACTTAACCTCTCACTTATATGACAGTCGCATCAAATTCCATTACATTGTCAACGATGCGTGAACAAAACAAACATACTCAAAGAGTAAAAAATGTCAAAAATAGGGGTACAGCAGTCAACATTGAGTTATCATCTTAATTACTATAAAAACAACACATGTAACGAAGAAGCAGAAAAAGGCATACATTAAATTTTACATCCTCATTTTGCTTATCTTATACGATTTTATTTATCTATGTAAAGTCTACCAATAAAGGATGGAAGGTTTTCATTACTGGTGTAAAATGGCTCGTTTGAAATTCGCACAGGTAGACATAAAATAATTTTGTCGTTCAAAGTATGACGGCATACATAAATGCAGAGTCACGTAAAGTAGATATAACAAGAAACATACTTAACAGTAAAAGTAATAATAATAAATAAAATAATTGTGTGGTTCAAAGTATGACGGGATACATAAGTACAGAGGCACGTCAAATGTATGTCATAAAAAAAAACTTAACAGAAAAAGTAGTATTAATAAATAAAATATTTTTTTCATTCAAAGTATGACAAGATCCATAAGTAAAAGTAATATTAATAAATGAAATAATTTTGTCGTTCAAAGTAAGATGTTTTACATAATCACAGAGTCACGTCAAATGAATATCTAAAAAACTGACTTAATAGTAAGTTTTACAAAGTCGGAATAGGAGCTGTAAGCTCTTGAATACCGAATAAGTTTGGAAATGTATATTCCATATGCAGGTGAAGTTGGTATATTACTACTAAGGTGGGGGAATTGATAATTTCAAAATTAAAATTGTCTCGTTTGTCATAGATTCTGGTACTGAGATGACTGTGTATGTCAAATTCGAGGTATAAGTCTAAAAATGAGGCTGAGGAAGCCGTGTCTGTTGTCTCTTTAATTTCTAGTTCTGGTGGGTATATAAATGGAACCCAATCAGAAAAGTTCGGATTGTTAATAGAAAGAACATCATCAATATATCTGAAAGTGAAATTAAGTAACCTGGCTTCTTTGATCTTCTTGTTTTTGACAAGTGTCTGAAGGAAAAATGAAAATAAGAAGAGGTCGGCAAGGAGAGGCGCACAGTTCGTTCCCATAGGAATGCCGTCAATTGGTTGAAAAAATGGAAGACCTCATATAGGTATGAGGTATAGACTTAAGTGCTTTTGATTTGCTTTTGGTGTGTTGTATATTTTGTTCTTGTGCAAGTACTGATTTTGTGCCTTAGATGGATACTCCATTTTGTTTTCTATTTACCTGGTTAAATGCGTGGTACCACGTTTAGTCAAAAGTAAAAGATCGTCAAAGCCATTTTTTTTCTATGAAGTAATTTCAAAGACATTTTTCAATTTCACTTGCACCCATAAATATATCAAGTTTTCAGTTTAAAGTAATACGGGATCTTTGAAAAAACGGTGCAGAATGAACTAAATTTTTACCGGTTCAGTATGTTTTTAAGAATGACTTCTCCAGGGGAAATTTTAGACATATTTACAAAATTATAAATTTATAATCGTGATGTTATTCTTGTTGATTTTACACAAAAGACTCATTTTTTTTACTTTCACAGGATTCCAAGTCCAATTTGATGTTTTCAATTTCTGAAGTCTTTGTACTCATATAACTTTATTAGGCAAGTCTAGTTTACTCAGGGAGTTGTAAATATTCATTGATTTGATTATCTGTTGTAATTTCAACACTTATTGTTTTATATTCATGTTCATATATGTTTGCCACTTTTAGCGGTTGATAATGATTAAGATACCCTTCATCTCTGTGATTATTTTCTGAAGATTCATTTAATTGATTTTGTTCAACATTTCGTGGAACTGGCAAACTAGGAGGAACAGAGAATGGATTTTGATCTTTTATCTGTTGTTCATCAATGTATGCATAATTATACAATTCTAGTGATCCTTCCGTTTGCTGGTGTCTGTCATCACCTTCCTGTTTAGGAACTTTATTTCGGGAACAATATTTATTCTTGACTATATATAAAAGTATACCAATAAAAATGGCCATAACTAATAAACCAACTGCTCCAGCATAGAGTACGATCTGATTGTTATCTTCTTTTCCTGGAAGAAGTAAGTAGTTAATTCATAAGGTTTGAAATGATAAGCAATATACAAGGTTATGAATGTGAACTTATAACTGTTAGAATTAGCGATTATGAAAATGATCATATATAATAAAAAAAACAGACTTTTTGATAACTATTCTAAATTTATTGCGCTTTCTTTGTAAGTCTGATATTGAACAAGTTTAGTCACGTCAGAATTGATGTTTACTGCCAGATGTAAATTAAGTATATATAGGCAAGTTATTTTAATAACTTATTTTATGCAGATGACGGAAATCTTTAGTTTTATTCTAAGTTAATTTGCCTTTCCATTTGAAGAGCCCCTGCACTAGATAATGTGTGTCAGTATTTACACTACACGTCACAGTTTACACATCCTTGATAAGCAACACGATCGATATTTATGTAAACAAGATTTTATTTGGGATTTTATCAATAGAAAATTGATTTTAGATCATGTATATTATTATAGACCATATATTTGGTCGTGGCCATGGTTTTGGCTAATAACTATTATTTTTAGACCATGTATTTGGTCAAATGAAAAATTGATTTTAGATCATTTATATTATTATAGAGCATGTACTTGGTTGTGACCATGGTTTTGGTCAATACCTGTTATTTTTTAGACCATGTATTTGGTCATTAGTAACTGATTATATCGTGAATTTTATTATAGACCATGTATTTGGTCATGGCCATGGTTTTGGTCAATAGCTGTATTTATAGACCATGTATTTGGTCAAGTTGTTGTATATATATCATGGATATGGTCAAATGATTTTAATTATAGGCCATGAATTTGATCTAGCAATAGACCATATTAATTTGGTCAATGGAAATTGATGATTGATTGTTTCAATAAATCTTTATATAGACATATACTTTATTTACAATAAACTTGTATAAATTTGTAGCTTATTTATTTTGATAGTATCATGTATATTAACAGGATGCCTCCTAAAAGGAAGCCTAGTGAGAGGCAGGCCAAACGGCAAAAAAAGGACCAGACACAAGAGGATGCAATGACAGCTGCAATCTCAGCAGCTGTGACTGCCTAAGTGCTTGAAAATCTGAAGGAAAATGGCATATTGCCTCAACCCAGTCAGAAAAGACCCCACCCTGTTGAGATGGATGTCATCGAACAGGAAGAAACAACAGGTGAACCCACACACAGTTTGTCGCACCACACACAAACTGCTAGCTTTTCAAGCGAAAACGTGTCTAATTTTGGCACCCGCAATACTCAAAACATAGTTCAAATGCCTGCACAAAGCTTGGTTGCAGGTTTTGATCAGGTTCACCATGCTACAACTACATATAAACCAATAGGTAGACCTATATATACTAAGATAAATTCTAAACTCAAAGAAAAAATTAAAAATAAGGAGTTTATTGATATGACAGACATACTAGTTGACCACCATCCTGCCGAACTGGATTTTCATTTAGCTGTTCAGAACAACAGGGTGGGCCTGACATCAGGAAAGAAAAAGAGATATGTTAATATTGAAAGTTGGACCGATGCATTTAGCATTTTCTCTTCTGTAATTAGGAAGTTTAACCCCAATCACCCTACTTTAGCAGAGGATTTAGCCATTTATATGGATTTGATTCGCCAAATTCAAAAGGATGGTGGCGACTGGTATTTTTATGATGTTAATTTTAGACAATTAATGCAAAATGATGACACACTTTCTTGGAGTTACGTCGATCAAATTTTACATACAAGGTCTCTTAATAGATTTATTTCCAAAGCAAATAATACAAACACAATGAAAAGGACTCAAACAAGCAATAATGCAAAGCCCTTTCCAAACAGCGCCCCTCGTAAAACATGCAACAGGTTTAATGAGGGGCGAATTTGTGATGGAACTTGTGGATACTCCCATATCTGCAGTATCTGTTTCAAAGGTTATTTCAAGTCCCACTGCTACAAGAATAAAACAACAAACAGATCAAATGAGAATGGACCGTCCAGAAATTTTGAAAACACAGCTAACTTACAACGACCTGCAGCTACTGCAACCAAACCTAAACAAATGTAAACTACCTACTCCTATTAAGACAGATAGATTGAAATTTCATTTGCAAGAAAAAACACTTTATCTTTTAAACGGTTTTAAAAATGGTTTTCGATTGGAACATAATGGACCTAGATCACAGTTTAATTGCTCTAACCTTAAATCAGCTAAAAGCAATCCTTTAATAGTACAAGAAAAAATTAACAAAGAAGTTAATTGTCAAAGAGTGATGGGCCCCTATTTAGAAAAACCTTTTTTTTAAATTTGAGGGTTTCACCATTAGGTCTTGTACCTAAGTCTAAATCAGCTTGGCGATTAATTCATCACTTGTCGTATCCAGACAAAAAGTCTAATTCGGTAGATGCTGGTATTTCCGACGAATCAGCTGCAGTACATTATGCAGGCATAAATGAAGCCATTAATGAAATCAAACAATTGCGTAGCCACAAATATCAAGTTTTCCTATCCAAAACCGATGTTACATTTAGAATCCTTCCGGTAAATCCGTCAGATTATGAATTATTAGGTTTTAAATGGAATAATAAGTTCTACTATGATTGTTGTCTCCAAATGGGATGTCGGACCAGTTGTAAAATATTTGTTCAGTACTGCGTTAGAATGGATAGCATTGACGAAATTAGGTATCACTTCAATGGTGCATATCTTGGATGATTTTCTGATCATTGAGAAATCGAAAGAGGATGCAATTTCCAAACTCAAGGCGTTCGTCAATTTATGTGAAGACTCGGGGGTACCCTTATCAGCAGAAAAGACTGAACTCCCTTCTCAAGTTATGGATTTTGTGGGAATAACATTGGACGTAATTAAACAAGAAGCTCGTTTGCCTCCGGATAAGATAACAAAATGTCGACATCTTCTGGGAAAGTTCTCACACAATAACGTTGTACTTTAAAAGAACTGCAATCACTTATTGGAGTCTTGAATTTTGCTTGTTCCGTTATTCAACCAGGACGGGCATTTTTGAGAAGGATGATTAATTTAACTATGACTGTATCTGATGGTCAAACTCATGTTTATCTGAATCAGGAAACAAAAGATGACATAAGAATATGGCTACAGTTTTTAGATTCTTTTAATGGGAAATCAATGTTTTTAAATGAAAGTTTCATGTCCAGTAATACTTTTGAACTTCACACTGACGCTGCACAATCTAAAGGTTATGCAGGCATATACGGGTCAAAATGGTTTTATGGTCCATTCCCAGAAAACTGGAAAATCATCAATATAATGACCTTGGAGTTTTACCCTATAATCTTAGCAATTGAGTTATGGGGGACTTTGTGGAGAAATCACTCTATTCTGTTATTCACTGACAATGAGGCACTGGTTTCTGTAATCAATAAACAATCAACATCTGATGGTCCAGCAATGCAAATGGTCAGATACATGGTTTTCAGATGTTTGCAATTTAACATATTATTTAAAGCAAAGCATATACCTGGGAAGAAGAATATTTTTGCAGATTGCCTTTCTCGTTTACAGGTAGAACAGTTTTTGAGAATATCCCCAAACCGTGCTTAGTTCCACATCAATTCCAGCCATAGAACTTTTGGAGTACGTTACAATTTTTGCAAATGCAGCTCTAGCTCCATCAGCTCGAGCTACTTACAGCCGCGCATGGAAAACTTTTGACTCTTTCTGTACAGAAATAATGAACCAAAGCCTTCAGCCACCACTTTCTGTAGCTACCATTTCATTGTTTATTGCCTACATGTTTAAAAAATCATATGCTCCTAGTACAATTTCAACATATCTATCCGCCATAGCCTATGTTCACAAAATGATGTCAATGCCTGACAACACTCAGTCGTTTTTAGTTGAGAAATTAGTTACAGGCACAAATAGATTATCAAAAACATTTGATAGCCGTCTTCCAATCACAATTCCTATTTTAAACAAGTTGATACAAAGTATAACATTAGTTGTCAAGTGTACATATGATCAAGTTTTGTTCAAGGCAATTTTCTTATTTGCTTTTTCAACTTTCTCTAGAGTTGGAGAATTGGTGACGTTAAAAAATGCCCCAAATGATAATGTTCTGCTATTGCACGATGTTTCATTGTCTTATATCCAGGGCAAAGCAGCAGAAGTTCAGGTTTGCTTCCGAAGATTTAAGCATAATGTTAGAGGAATGCCAAAGACCATTTCGTTTTCACATGGTACCGCAATGGAATCAGCCGTCGTTGCCATGGTTGAGTACCTTAAAGTGAGACCTTATTCCGTTCCCACAGAACCATTGTTTTGTTCTGTTGATTACTCCATTACATCGTCCAGTCTTTGACAGAATATTACATAAATGCTTAGCATCTTGTGGTCTGGATAGTTCGCGATACAAAGGACACAGTTTCCGCATAGGAGCAGCAACTGATGCTGCCGAGAGAGGTTTATCCGATTCACAAATACGATCTATGGGACGTTGGAAGTCTAACGCATTTCAAAAATACATAAGATCTCATTTAAATTGATAGGCAATTTTGGTACCTGCTTGGGCCGGTACAATTATTTTTATAGGAATATATACATATTTTTCAGCATCTTTACATTACTTGCTTGGGCTGGTAATTGGCAATCAATACGAATTTTATTTTTGATAAATCTCCAGTTAGTGTGTCATCATATAATAAAACATATCATTTTAATGCAATAGCAATTATAAAGTCAAAAGGTTTCAACGCATGGAACTATGTATTCTAACAAAACTTAACTGCTTGGGCCGTTAAGTTTTTTAATGCTTATGCATGATATATTTATGCATACTTAACTATAATGCAAACTTTATCATTGATATATAGATGTTTGTGTGTGGCTCTTATATCTATTTAATTCTTACAATGACTTTGTCTGTTAATATTACGGTACTTGCTTGGGCCGGTATTGTATTTATAGTTGTATGTTTAAATTAGAACTAATTATGATCAGGCATTAAGATCAAAGCTTTATTTTCTGCCAAGTGCTTGGCCTTTGTGGGGTAGGAAAGACTTATTTTATTGCATCTTTCCTGGTGGCTTAGTTGACCCCTTTTCTAGGCCAAGCTACTGTATTATGTAATATGTTATTATTGTTTTTATATATTTTCTTTATTATTATCGTTTTGTACAGATGTATATATATTGTGTATTTTGATATGAAAGAATTTTTTACGAATAAGTAAAAATTTTGCAATTTACTCTCTAGTTTCTCCATTCATTTATACATTGCCATTACGATACCAAAAAGAACTTTTCGTCGGTTTCTGACCCTTACATCTTATCAGATGATTTGTTACAGTTGTAGGAAGGTAGCATAAATATATATATATATATATATATATATATATATATATATATATATATATATATATATGTTACGTCTGAGTCCGTGACAACTCTACAACAGATGTATCCATTGGATCACCAGCAATTATTTTCTGTGACTGTATCTTGCATTAATTTGTAGGATCCTTTACTATAGATAATTGAGCTAATCTGTAACAATAACATCTCCATGCCTTATATATCATGTACTGTAGTACGCCGCTAGATTAAAACTGACGAGGAAAGGTAACACACGGCCACTGACAGCAGTGCAGGCGATTTGGTGTCACGATATCTCAGTAGCATGGGTTCGAATCCCGGCGAGGGAAGAACAAAAAAATTGCGAAAGCAAATTTACAGATCTAACATTGTTTGGTTGATGTTTAGACGAGTTGTATATATATATATATATATATATATGTTATACATGCTGGCCCTAACGCCGAACACGGTCATGCTAACTGGACTTTATAGTATTCCATCTATGTTCAGTCTCATATTTTACATTAAAAAACTTGAATTGAATACAATTATTCCATATTTAATTGTAAAACAGTCATTCAACTGCAAATGTAAAAAAAAGATTTAAAATGATAAAAGGTGGCATAAGGAATGCCAAAATTGTAAAAGCCAAAACGTTTCAGTTAATTGTTAAAGGTGTCATACCACCAATTACTCCCTCAAATTTAGAACGTATGTGAAAGTAGGCCTACTCGGACAAAAAAAGTGCATTTGATGTCATTGTTCACCTAAACTAACTAACAAATTTGCAGAAATGAAAGTTTTGTTGAAAGAGAAATATATTAAGACCATTTTGAGCCAAAATTTACCTGTCTATGAGTTTACATTAAAAATTGAGGATTAATGCGCTCCATAGTATACTAATTTAAGATTTCCAGAAAACCAGGGGTTATTTTTAGTGGTACCTCCTTTCGGAAGCTCTCTGCTTTCTTATATGATTTTGAATGTATGTTGAAAATTGGCATGCAGAAAGGTGACACCTGTACAATTCAGGATATACCTAGTTTCTATGAAGTTAAACTTAAGGTAAAAATTTAGAAAGCTGTGAAAATTGCAAAATTTGGTTGAACAGATAGGGACTTTTAATTGGTGGTATGACACCTAAATAAGAGAAATGAACACGACTTTTCCCTGTAGTACACAAAAAGTCATTTACAATGTCTGTGTATTTCTATAAACATGTGATAATTAAGATATTTCAACATAATGGTAGTTTTAGCACACGTTAAACGTCATAAATAAGAAAGATATTTGCCCATATCAACAGATTCGTGATATAAGACGTTTGAGATGGCGATATCTATTTGCTAATGTTGTTGGTAATATTCATTGTAATATTGATGAGCAAGATACAATTAAGATTGTCTTCTAAACACACACGAACTTTGATCGGTCCTACATAAAATATGTAAGACTAGTAAAACGCACTCAGAATTACTTATATCTGAGATGCTAATTGTTTGTGATAATAGGTAGAGTGTCATTTAAAAATATTTGTCATACAGTTTTGTTTTTCAGAATTTGAATACTAAGGAGTAGCATAATATTCAGGTAATTTTGGTTTATAGATCCGCTTGTTATCCTGATCTTTTCCTAGATACTAATACAGATTAATAACTAATTCTAGAATCAATTACACATTTAATGAGTTTATCTCAACAACTGTTTTCACTTCTCATCAGTAACAAAACTTCTGTCCCATCGCTTTGCATTTACATATCTTAATTGATACAAGAGAGTTAAGTGGTGCACGCACCAAATTTCTTGATCGGAAATATGGAGGTTTTTGGTTTAAAAAAGGTGCAAAATATTATATACAATCTTTATATTGAGTTGACTTTAATCCTCAATTGACAGAACGTGTTCAATCCAATTAGTTATGATAATATAATGCTATAACGTAGAACTTTATTGTGCAGTTGATGAAATCGAATATCATCTAATTCATTTTCAAGACTTGATTTTGAAACTCGTGACTATCAAATTTGCATCTTCTTACAAACTATTTGTATTCCTCATCTCAGATAAATACTTTCACGCAGACTTTCACATCATTTCCTTATCAATGAATTTTATGTTAAGATAACATATCTTTACGACCCTCGATTCCGACTATTACAGTCGCATCTACTGACAAAAGGTATTTTTTCCACGAGTTGTATCTCAGATATGCACTCTAACGCAAATTTAAATCCGTTACTCATATGTGAAATGTAAGTCAAGATAACCTTATTTTTACCAGGTCCCCTTGGTTCTTTAAGACTTATCTATGAACAAAATGTCATAAACAAAATCTTACGAACTATAACTATAACACAGATAGGTGGGGAGTCGCGGTGTATTGGTTAGTACTTCTGACTACTAAAACAAAGGTTACTGGTTGATCATCGTTCCGGCTCTTCCTTGAAACCATTTGCGAGTGTGGTCTTGAGAAACGTTGATAGTCCGTTGGAAGGGAATGATAAATGGTCGACCCATGTAAAGAGAGAGTCATATATCTTGCACGTAAAAGACACCTTTGTAGAATTTGAAAAAGAGAAGACTAATTCCGCTGAAAGGCAAAACTTGCACGCGCAAAGAGAAAAGGGATGAATATAAGTTACAACAACTTGTTTCCCAATTCATTATAAATATATATGTTTAAAACTGATAGATGGACAGTCAAACCCAACTTCGTTTGACAAAAGATATAAAAATCTTAAAGCAAACAAATATCAAAGTATTCCTTTCACTAAATGTCGAGGAATCCTGAACATAATATTTTCATTCATATTTGCTTTTGGTGAAATTTACAGTATCAACAAACAGTCATAAAAATAGGAATGTAGCTTTGTATGGTATTTAAACATGAATTCTGCTCAAACCAATTCGAAGGGTCAACTTGATCTTATGCCTTATGGTGACTTGATGATGAAGGACAACAATAAAAACGTTCCATATTTGGGTTTTACCATGTATTGATATTGATATTATCTCATGTATACTTACTTCATATCCCCTCCATATTTAATTTTATATATGACAGTCTAAAAACAATGCCTCATACTACAGCTCAAAATCAAAAAGCTTCCGAAATTATAGCAAATGATTCTTTTCGTAACATCTGACAAATCCAAGGGACAAAATGTTTAAATTCCAATCTGTTTTGTTGCAATAAAATTGCAAAGTATCAACAAACACCAAGTGGATATTTTAGAGGTTAGAAAATCACGTTCGGTTACTGAAACATGTTACCTATAAAAACTCCCGAGATCGTTTACATTGAAAGTTAAGATATCTTTATTATTTTCTAAATGATGAAAACTGTATTTACTATAATCAAAATAGAAAATAAAATGAGAAAATAACGCAAACTATAAATCATTTCCCATGTTTCGACGACGAGTTGTTGTAAGAACATGGTGCCTTGTTTACATTTCTCAAAATAACCTGTTTTTGAAATCCCCAAATACGGTCACGCATTTTGTGCATACTTAAACAATGAACATAATTGTTATAGATATTTGGCATCTTCTTCTTATATATAAATTAATAATAAAAAAAATGTTTTTATTTCAATAACCTAAAATCTTTTAATTTCATATACCGCAGAAAATAATAATGTAGATCCGCAGAAACCCATGTAACAATCTTAAACCGATATCATATAATGGACCGGCTTAGTGCCTACCCATTATGATATGTTCACTGACTCAAGTTACTGGAAAGAGCTACTTACACGAAAACTGTTTTAACAGATTTATGAAAAAGAACGATTTGAATCAATACTACATTATTTAAGCCGTCATCATCACGAAAACGCTGACCGATACGATTAGTACGATGACCGAGTAAGGAAAAGTCGTTTATTTAAGGAGTTTAATTGTCATTCGGACTATACGGCTGTAAATCACAGTATTAGTAGTTCAAAGGTAAACTTTAACATTTTGCCTTGTCGTCATAAATTCGTACGATGCAATTTTCGTAAAATGGTCTTTGAAGTACGTTAGTTTACTTGAACGAAAAATCGACTTAGAAAAGTTTGCGGACTACATTGTAAAATAACATTCGTGATATGATTTCTGTTATTATATACATTGTTGTTACACCTTATTTTAACGATTTCGAATAAAGTTTAGCAAAACTAGTCCGTTATCAAGGAGTAATCTGAAAAATGCAATTTCAGTTTTAATAATTTTTTGACAATATTTTGGTATCAAAGCAAAATGTATAGATTCAGTGTACGACTTAAGTTTCGAGGGACAACATCAAAAGACCAATATGCATGATAAAACAAAAATGTGATTCACATAGTTAAGTCTGTAGCTCCTGTTTTTTCTTTAACTCATGATCAAGTTAATAACAAAATTACTAAATTACAAAAGGAAAGCCAAACCAACAGAAAACAGAAGGGCAATCAATTAACAAAAGACAAATAAATAAAAAAAACATTGATCCCGAAAAATCATGGGCTATGTCTGAGGGAGAAAAGAGCTGACATTTCAAGTATATTTTAATAATATTTATACTTTTATTATTAAAAGAATTGGGAAGTGTTTCCCGATATTTTTTTTTGAAAAAATATGAATTTATGAAGAATCTGGTGCCATCTCATATTTTCGATTAGACCTGCTGAGTTAGTTATTTTCAATCCATTGCAAGTCAGGTAATTTATTTTCAAACTACCACAGAACAAACCATTTATTTTTGTGATTGTCAAGGCTGAGTTGTTTATTTTCAAATCTTCCTGCCCCCCCCCCCCCCCCCCCCCCAAGAATAGCAAATGGTCGTCCCCTAATAACATTGAAACATGTTGCCAGCGAAGGGGTGTTCAGTTCAAATATGTACTTGTATTAAATAACAGAATAACATTTTTCTTATGACTAACTATGGATAACCGGCAATAGAAGAGTCATAACTTTATGAAGTTTTACAAATGGACACTTGTTTAACCCCGCCACATTATTTATGTATGTGCCTGTCCCAAGTTAGGAGCCTGTAATTCAGTGGTTGTCGTTTGTTTATGTGTTACATATTTGTTTTTCGTTTATTGTTTTACATAAATAAGGCCGTTAGTTTTCTCGTTTGAATTGTTTTACATTGTCTTATCGGGGCCTTTTAAAGCTGACTATGCGGTATGGGCTTTGCTCATTGTTGAAGGCCGTACGTTTACTTATAGTTGTTAATGTCTGTGTCATTTTGGTCTTTTGTGGATAGTTGTCTCATTGGCAATCATACCACATCTTCTTTTTTATATACTCGTATAAACAAATAAAGTTATCTGATGACTGACCTGTGATTGCAGGCAGTACAAGAGGCATAGTTTTCAGAAGACTTACTATGGATAACAGGCAATAACAGACACATTTGTCTTAAGATCTTCTAATTAAACTAGCAATAACAGAAAAAGTTTTCTGATGAAACACTTCTGAAAATGGGCAATACAGAAACAGTTTTCTATGGACTTACTAAGGAAACATGCAATAACAGAGACATAGTTTTCTGAGGACTTACCATTTATAACATAAAATATAGTTTTCGAAGAACTTACATAAAAGATGACATGAAAAACGAGACACTATTTACCACAGGCAAAATTTTATAAATGAATTTACATACCCAGTTTTTTTTTTAATTAGCCACTGGCAATCATTGGGTTTTTTTTAGGAATTACTTACTGGATAATCTTGTATATATATTCAAATTGTTAATAATGGTTGAATTTCAACAATACATTTACAAACTGTGATTTGCAGTAATAAAACATGTTATTTTAATGGTATAATATTTTTTTATTAAAAAATTGTAGTCTCTTAGACCAAGCCTTTTAGCGGGTTTTTATTCTAACTTTTAATTTTCAATTATGGTAATATTTTAATGATTAAATTTACACCAAGGGGATATGTTCAGAATTTTGTCTTCATCAGGAATTTATCCAACATAAGCAACTCATGAACTTTTTCACTTTATGCTCAACTGTAGAGAAATACACACCGGAACTTCATGAAGAAACTAAGTTTATTGAGAAATGAATCAACAGGAATGGACAATGAGATAATACCTGAGAAATGACTCACCAAGAATAGACAATCAGACTATATATTGAATCTGACTCACCAGGAATAGACAGTAATATGATACATGAGAATTGACTCCCCAGGTAAAGACAATAAGATGATACATGAGAACTGACTAACCAGGTAAAGACAACGAGATGATACCTGAGAACGGACTTACCATGAGAACTGACACATCAGGAAAAGAACAATATGATGATATATGAGAACTGACTTTACAGGAGTGGAGAGACATGTAGAACTGACTCTGCAGGTATAGATAGTGGGGTGATATCTAGAACTGACTCCGCAGGAATAGAAAGTTAGATGATATCTAGAATTAATTATCCCGGATTAAACAGTGCGACGATATATAAGAACTGATTCACCAGGAAAAGATAATTTGATGATATATGTGAATTGACTCACGAGGAATAAACAGTGGAATGATATTTGAGAATTGATTTATTATACTATTATTGTAACTTTATATTGTATTATGGAGAAGACTTCATAAGTATGATTTACTTGTGTCTAATCCATTTTGCTTTAATTCAGCAAATAAAATATGTTTAAACTAAAGAACTGATTCACCAGGAATAGAAAATGTGATGATATCTGAGAATTAATGAGAACTAGAGAGCCAGATAACACTTCACTCAGGTGACCAAGAAGCTAATAATGGTAACTGAGAACTTATTTACTTTGACTGGCCAATGTTATCTGACAACTGACTCATCTGGATTAAACTATAATATCGGAGACCGGACTTTGGTAACTGAATAATTTAAACAAATATTCAAAGAGAACTATTGACCTTATGAAGAGAACGTTACAGTATTAGAATTATTTTGCAATTTAAAACCGTTTGACATTTAAACTTCAATGATAAGTTAAAATCATACGTAAAACAAGAATGTGTCCTCAGTACACGAATGCCCCACTCGCACTATCATTTTCTATGTTCAGTGGACCGTGAAATTGAGGTAAAATTTGGCATTAAAATTAGAAAGATCATATCATAGGGAACATGTGTACTAAGTTTGAAGTCGATTGGACTTCAACTTCATCAAAAACTACCTTGACCAAAATCTTTAACCTGAAGCGGGACAGACGGACGAACGAACGGACGGACGAACGGACGCACAGACCAGAAAACATAATGCCCCTCTACTATCGTAGGTGGGGCATAAAAAACATATAGATGATTGCTTTCCCCAATGGAACCAGATAAGAAATGTAACTCTGCTTAAACAAACATGACTTGGGTAATGAAGCATAGGTTTCAAAAGTCTGCTTATTCATGAAGGACTCTAAACTTTACTCGTTTGTTTCAATTAGACCGAATAGTATGGGATACTATAGTTTGGTAAGGGGCGTAATGACGTAAAGGCATTAATGATTTTAACCTAGAAAATGAATATGACATTAAATATAGGGAAAACTATATTTAGTGCTCAGACCCATATTTTCTCTGTGCATGTCGAATATGCACTGACTGACAAATGCTATTCCAAAATCTTATAGATTTTTAAACAAATGGAGACCTGTCCATGAGACACAAACGATGCCTCACTTGCATAAAACGTTACAAAGGGGCTCAACTCGAGAACGGTAAAAGTGACGAACTTGGTTTTTGTTTTGTGGTGATCAGCATTATGTATAAATTTCATAACAGTTGGTGGAGGCAAACTAAAGTTAGAGAGCGGAAAACAATACAACTCCTACACTGTTGGTGGCAAAACATGTGTAAGGTAGCATTCCACAGTTAGAAAATAAAATAAAGATTTATTTTTTTAAATTGGATCTCTGAACTTTTAAAATTGAAAAGCTCTATTCTAAAACAATGGGTTAATACATTAAAATCTGACAAATCGTTGAAAGCTTTTGTAAAAACAAAATTTAACTTGTCCTTGACCAATAACAAAAAAACAGAACTAATAAAAAATATGTCATCCAAAGATATATACTACCATTTAAATTACAATAAAATTGAGAATGGAAATGGGAAATGTGTCAAAGAGACAACAACCCGACCATAGAAAAAACAACAGCAGAAGGCCACCAACAGGTCTTCAATGTAGCGAGAAATTCCCGCACCCGGAGGCGTCCTTCAGCTGGCCCCTAAACAAATATATACTAGTTCAGTAATAATGAACGCCAAACGAATTTCCAAATTGAACACAAGAAACTAAAATTAAAATAATATAAGACAAACAAAGGCCAGAGGCTCCTGACTTGGGACAGGCGCAAAAATGCGGCGGGGTTAAACATGTTTATGAGATCTCAACCCTCCCCTATACCTCTAGCCAATGTAGAAAAGTAAACGCATAATACACACATTAAAATTCAGTTCAAGAGAAGTCCGAGTCTGATATCAGAAGATGTAACCAAAGAAAATAAACAAAATGACCTAAATAGTTGTCTCATTGGCAATCATACCACATCTTCTTTTTTATTTTAATGCACAAATAATAACAGACTACTAGCAGTTAACTGACATGCCAGCTCCAGACTTCAATTAAACTGACTGAAAGATTATGATTTCAAAATGGATTCTCCAAATACAAAAAAAATTGATGGAAATAACTCCATTATATCCTCCAATATAAACAATTACTACTACAATGAAACATACAAGATATAAGTATGTGTGAATTGTGTAACTTGACTGAAGATTACGAACACTTTTTTTCTTAAATGTCAATTATGTCATGAATTTTGGAAGAAATTATATGTACTTGTATTCAAAATCAAGATTGGATCACATATATTTAATTTAAAAACTTTAGTACTGGGCAATAAAATACATGATATGTATCACGATATAAATCTCTTCCTGACTATCTTAATATATTCAATCCATAAAAGTACTCACATATCGAATTATATACAAAAAGGCATAGACGCGTATGCAGTCTACAGAAATGAATTTTTAAACACATACGAAATTAACAGATATAATAATGTTAAAAACAGCAAATGTTTAAATGATGTAAAAAGATACATATGATCATGAATAGCTAGATATAAAATACTTTCATGTATAGAAAATTTAAGCAAAAGTTGATGATGTATCTGAGAACGTGGCAATAAACCAAAACAGCATGCTAACTGAAAACTAATGTACAGAATTTTGTCTCCAAACTCATTTATGCATAACTAATCAAATGAACGTTCAATTAAATTGTCGAGACTTACCACATACAAATTTTAACTTAAGTTTAAGTTGTTCTTGAGAATCAATAAAACGCATAAATTATTCAGGACAACTGATCAACCAGCTTTAACGTTTTTCAACAAAAAGGTTAAGGTCAATGATCACAAAGTTTTAATCTTTAGAAACAGAACTGAACAGCACTGTACACTTTCTGTAATCATGAAACAATAGATTTTGCAAATTGTATGTAAAAACTATGAATTATAAAACTAACAAACTACCTATAAATATGAATTCACTGAATAAATTCCCTAGTTATTCAGTGACTAATACACAGGGATACTCGGCCAACTGCTGTAGGTCGAGTAATTTGTCAGAACAGCAAAGAAAAGTGCAATAAAGATATTATTTAAGGGGGGGAATTAAAAAAAAAAACACAAAATGTTTTATCATCTTCTATTCCTTGCTACCTTATACACAAAAGCTTACTGTTTGTGTCAAACATGTGCATCTGTAAGTCATCCTTATCTGCCATAGGTTTGATTTTCAAAAGTGTAAATAGTGAAATACAATTCCTTTTTTGTGTATATGGAAACATTCTGAATTTATTTATCATAGTATATTACAAAAAGGAGCATACAAATTGTTATTCAAACTAGCATTTCAATCCCTTTCAGTGATACTTTTTTTTATATCTGAAACTATTTACATTTATCTACAAAATCATCAAATCAAAAATTTGAACTTAATGTCGTGCGACAAAAACGTGGGAACAAACATTACAATAATTGCTAAACCAATGTTTGGTATGAATATGAAAGTACGGACCCTCATACAGAAAACCGCCTATAATAGTTACATTACACAATCTTGATGTTCCTATAAATCAATTTGAAAGCTATATTAATCTTCAGCTATTCAGAATGGAGTTGTATTGCACACTAGCTCTCATATTAGAAAAATCCACAGGTGCCAAAATGTAAAACTACACACCTAACTGTGCTATCTAAGTTCCTTCATCACTTTGTTTTTCACTGCACATGGTAAGGTATGTATGCTAGTAGTACTGCCACTGTTGGTGTTAGTTGTTGATGTGAAAAAGAGCCGAAAGATACCATAAGGACATTAATACTCATACCACAAAAATAAACTGAAAAAGCTATATCAAAAGATTTGATTTTTGATTTTTGGTGTTGTAAAGCCACTTTGGAGCACCGCGTTTAGGCTATTTCATGGCGGTCAGTTTTAATTGGTGGAGAAAGCTGGAGTGACCTAAGAAAACCACCGACCTGCGATAGGCACCATATCAAAAGAAGGTAAACACCAAAAGAAAATCAAACAGTGACTATGCAATTCCTTCTTATACTGGGCAACACGAGCCACATCAAAAACCGTTTCTGTTTTCTTAAAAGTTTTAAAAAATGAATTCGAATCAAAGCTTAACCTAGAGTTGATACCTAAATAGAACAGTTCCCAATAAGTCATGAAGGGATGTTAAAAGCGAAATAATCATATTCTAAATAAAACAAGAGTGCACACGCTGAAATGTCTCGCCTTCTATACTAATCATTGATATTATGTTGATAGTCCTAAGTATAAAGCTTAGTTTTATTACAACTGTCTCATAAACTTAACATTAACCAAGATAACTAAACAAAGACCAATGAACCTTGAAAATGAGGTCAAGGTCAGATGAACCATGCCAGGCAGACATGTACAGCTAACAATGCTTCTATACAACATATATAGTTGACCCATTACTTATAGTTTAAGAAAAATAGACCAAAACACAAAAACTTAACACTGTGCAATGAACCGTGAAAATGAGGTCATCGTCAAATAAAACCTGCGCGACTGACATAAAGATCATAAAATATTTCCATACACCAAATATAGTTGACCTATGTATTAGATAAAAAGACCAAAACTCAAAAACTTAACTTTGACCACTGAACCATGAAAATGAGGTCAAGGTCAGATGACATCTGCCCGCTAGACATGAACACCTTACCATCATTCCATACAACATATATAGTAGACCTATTGCATATAGTATGAGAAAAACAGACCAAAACACAAAAATTTAACTATAACCACTGAACCATGAAAATGAGGTCAAGGTCAGATGACACCTGCCAGTTGGACATGTACACCTTACAGTCCTTCCATACACCGAATATACTAGCCCTATTGCTTATAGTATCTGAGATATGGACTTGACCACCAAAACGTAACCTTGATCACTGATCCATGAAATGAGGTCGAGGTCAAGTGAAAACTGTCTGACAGACATGAGGACCTTGCAAGGTACGCACATACCAAATATAGTTATCCTATTACTTAAAATAAGAGAGAATTCAACATTACAAAAAATTTGAACTTTTTTTTCAAGTGGTCACTGAACCATGAAAATGAGGTCAAGGACATTGGACATGTGACTGACGGAAACTTCATAACATGAAGCATCTATATACAAAGTATGAAGCATCCAGGTCTTCCACCTTCTGAAATATAAAGCTTTTAAGAAGTGAGCTAACACCGCCGCCGCCGCCGTAGCCGCCGTAGCCGCCGCCGGATCACTATCCCTATGTCGAGCTTTCTGCAACAAAAGTTGCAGGCTCGACAAAAATAGATTAAAAAAAAGTTATATATAAGAATAGAAAAATCCGGGTTTCCGAGCCAAAAAAAAACCAATCTTCAAAATAGGTACAAAAATATGTTCATTTACCGATTTTCACAAACGAGATCACATTTTAAAACGGAAACACTCACTTTTAAGAATATAGCAATTTTAAGGTGTCTCTCGAATCTTTCTCGCTTCAATTTTCCACATAAAGAAAAAAATGAAAATATTTGAGCTTGAAAATTTACACTGAAAAACTTGATTATTGTCGGATTATTCAATCGATCTGCCCTTTTTGTCAAATAAATTACGTAACAGCAATAACTTATTTTGAATACCATCTGGAAACTTCGATATTTTGAAAATTATCATTGAAATTTAATGAAAACATTTTCGCTACATTGAATACCTGTTGGTGACCTTCTTCTGTTGTTTTTTCTATGGACGGGTTGTTGTCTCTTTGACACATTCCCCATTTCCATTCTCAATTTTATTTCAAAAAAGACACCAAAATTGGCCGCCATTGCAAAGAGGGACGAAAGATACCAAAGGGACAGTCAAACACATAAATCTAAAACAAACTGACAACGCCATGGCTAAAAATGAAAAAGACAAACAGAAAAACAATAGTACACATGACACAATATAGAAAATTAAAGAATAAACAACACGAACCCCACCAAAAACTAGGGGTGATCTCAGGTGCTCCGGAAGGGTAAGCAGATCCTGCTCCACATGTGGCACCCGTCGTGTTGCTTATGTGATTACAAATCCGGTAAATAGTCTAATTCGGTAGGTCATATTCATGAAAGGGAAGGGGATTGTAGTTACGACGTAAGGAACATATCCGATATCATTTGTGAAACGGTTATTCCATAACGGTCAACCAACTCGTGATGGCGTCCGTAAAATTTACGAAGGGATGATTTCAACTTCACCATTTGGAACTCTTGGTTTAATAGCTTCCTTGTGAGCAGCAAACCTCTATCAAGAAAATCATGATAGGAAATGCAAGCACGGGAATATCGTATCAATTGGGAGATATATACCCCGTATGCAGGTGCTGCTGGAATGTTGCTACTTAGAAATGGAAAGTTCACAATTGGAAAGCTGAAATCATCTCTTTTGTCGTAAAGTTTTGTTTTCAACCGACCCTCATTGTCAATTTCTAGATGTAAGTCAAGATATGAAGCCGACTTAACTGTATCTGTAGTATCCTTTATCTCTAGTTCGATTGGATAGATGCGTTCCACATAGTCACCAAATTTTGAATTGTTTAGTGAAAGAACATCATCTATATAGCGGAAAGTAGAGTTAAAGGATATTGCTAACTTCTTATCTTTCTTCCTAAGAAGTTCCTGCATGAAGTCAGCCTCATAATAACAAAGAAACAAGTCGGCGAGTAGAGGGGCACAGTATATTCCCATTGGAATGCCGACAGTCTGTTGAAAAACACGTCCTCCGAACGTAACAAATATGTTGTCAATCAAGAAATCAAGCATCTTGATAATATCAGTTTCAGAGAATTTTTTGTTTGAATCAGAGTGATTCTTTACAAAGTAGGATTTATCCCTCCCTAAGACAAGATACTTGTATCTACGTTGGCCATTCTTTTTATGAAACAAAGTAATACCAACTCTTTCAATTTGTCTTTTAGTTTGGAATGTGGAATACTTGTGTACAGAGTAGAAAAGTCAAATGTTTTAATACTGTTACAAGATGAAAGAGAGTTAGATTGCATGTACTCTAAAAGATCTTTTGAATTTTTAAGTATCCACATCTGATTCACGCAACCTCTAGAATAGGCAGTTTCACATTAACTTTGAAGCCCGTCTTTGATTGCTATTAAAATAGATGTTAATAATTTAGAAAGAGGTTTCGTGGAGCACTTCGTTTATCAAGCAGTTGATGTAGTGACTTATACACACAAAAACGATGTTATTTGGGGCTTTATCTGCGGGGACAACAACATATTTGTCATGGAGGTCGGATAGGTGTTTTGCAACATTTGGGTCTTTAAAGATTGACGTAGCATGGGCATTGATGGACCCATTCAGTTTCTTAATTCTGATTTGTATCAATGACCTCACTGCCTTAATCCATTCGGAAAGAGTGTCTACGTCTTCCTTCTCGCGCTTAGCCCATTGCCTGGCATAATCCTCGACTGAATCCATCCAAAACTTTAAAGTTGTATTTCCAATTGATGGATTTAGGCTCACGATATTTGGGACTTTTCGATAACACATTTCGTAGAGAAGTGTTATTAACAATGTTAAGGTCACCGGTAATAACGTGGCCAGCAGGATTATATGTGAATTTGGAACTAGCACAAGTGCAATCAGGAGGTTTTGACTTGAAGTCGTCAATATCGAGATCCTGCAAAACGCGTTTGTAATTGAAAATTTTAGTTGCAATAGGTTTGGTATAGGTATAAGAAATTATTGGTACAGACTGGTCTTTGAAATAAGGAGGTATTTTCGATTGCACTAATTTATGATGAAGGATATTGCCTAGGTTGACGCCATCGAGACCTTTGTTGGCGAAAGAAAGATTAAGAAAAGATCTTTTCTCTTTTTCATCTTTTCCAATGCGAACTGGCTTGAAAAGTCTGTGACTTGCAATATCCGAAATTATAGCTTCAAGTTTGTATTGGTTTGAATGAGGGTTTGTAACAGTGGATTCCAAACATAAATTGAACAGAGAATGAAGTTTTGAAAGGGGTAATGAATAAAGTTTCGTGCGAATGTGATGAATACCTAACGGCTTTTGTATGAATGGCAGCAAGTCATTAATAGAGACATCATGCAGAGAAGGTGATGTATAATGACGATGACCATGGCTGCGTCTACGTCGAGGAGTCGAGTTGAAAATATTCATCACATTCACCGAGTTACACGAAGGACTAGATAGAATACCTATACCATCAATTTTGTCATTGCAGCCATAAGGTGTTGCAGTTCCCAATTGTCTAATCCAGTAGTCTTCTTTTTGTCTACGGAGAGTCGTTGAAAGATTAGGATTGTTAGAGCTATGGTATATCTTTTCGATAATGCGAACTGTCATAGAAACGATGGAATGATCGGGCTGATTGAAATGCTGGTATAGAATGTCGTTAGCATTAAGGTTAATGTCTGATCTATGACCGCACATACGTTTGTTAAGCCTTCCTTTCGTTTCAACTTGTCTGACAGACACTTATGATTAAGATATTCCTACTCAGAGGTTTCTGGTTGTTTGACAGTATTGTTTATATTGCTGAAAGCCATTGGCGGTTGCTAAATAAATTGATCACAAAGATGAAACAAAAGGGATCTTAATATTAATACTGAACAGAAAACAATACACTTGCGGCAAAGGTGTTAAACCACAAACATGAGGTGCAAAAATTTGTACACCAGATCCAGATTTCGACAAGTAATGTCTCTTTAGTGATGTAAGGGATCAAAACGGTATTTGGAAGGCCATATAATTTACCTCAATTGAGGATAGATTCTTGAATTTTAAAGAGTCAATATAAGATGAACGGATTATATAAACCGGAGGAAAAATATGATACAAGCCCAAACGAAAAAATATAAACAAGTCTAAATTGAAAACTACGTTCAAATCTATGATTGCGTTGGATAAAAACCGCAGTATTTATTCTTGTGCGTCAAAAAAACAAATTTTGTTGTAGAACGGTCTTAAGGTAACACGATACCGAATGGCATATCTCCCGATTTCCAATTTTTTTGGCACACGTGTTCTTTGAATCGAGTTACATTGGAATATGTAATAAAAATTGGGGGTCACCATTTTTGTTTTCTTGGTATTTTCACAAGAAAACGTCAATTTTGGCGACATAGGTATATAGGGGAAATGCCTATTTTTCGGCTTACTTTTATAGATTTGCCAATGAATGGCTATGTTCTTATATACGGGGAACAACAAAAAACTAACTTAATATCCAGGATTGCAAGCTGAATGCATACACGTATAGAAAATCATATGTCACCATCCTTGTTTTTGAGATAAATGGCTTCAAAGTTGATTGATACCGTTAGAATTTGACCGAAAACGTGTGACGTTTTTGAATACAGAAGGTAACGTGATTCCTACTCAGAGATATGGAAAATAAAATATGTGTCGGGATCTGAATGGTGTTTATTTTATTTTCATTTCCCGTGTGGGGTTTTGTAAATATCCTAGTAATGCAATATAAAATTCTACTGATACTTATTTCGTCCTGCACATTGAAATGTCACTCACATGAATTAACATTAATCTCGTCTGATTTTCACACCAAACGAGCATATACTTGAAACTTGCTTGAACTGGTTGATTCCACGTGAATCTTATGATAATAATTCATGAATAAATCACCGGAATTTGGTACACGATAAATTTACGTAAATTTTTAAAATAAGATTATTCCAATAATATCTTTATTCTGAGATTTATTTAAAATCCTTCATATTTTTGTAAAGTACACGTGAAAATAACATGAAATTTTTACGTGTGATTCAGTGAATTACTGAGTTGTTTTTTTTAACTTCATCAATGTCATCAATGGTGGTATCATTGCTTCACCCATGCAGATATAGAGTATACTTTAAAAATTTGATTCAGTTAACAGTTGCTCGGTTTTTGATGGTCGTTAAATGTTCAGTGGCAGATAGTTCATGCATTTTCGGGACGATACATTACAATTTTAAAAACAGTTGTTTATAAAAGACACATTTGATGCACCAGTCAAAAAAGGTTTAACATTCTGTTTGTTGTGAAATCTATGAGAGAAAATAATGATCCTGAAAAAATACATTCTAAAAAATGAAATAACAAACTCAAAGAAAAATTCAAAACTTATATTCTTGACTTTCTACGTACATTCGTATAGTGTACTCTGCGTGGTGTAAATTTTTATGTGCGAGTTGGTTGCTTAGCAAGTTGGACAAACATTGTAAAATGTATGCAAAATTTCACAAAGTTCAACAGTCTGTCATTTGTGGAAAATTATTTACAAAACAAATCTTGAGATTATATATGCATTCTTTAAAGTAAAAAAAACTGCGAAATATAAAAGTTCCAGCTTGAAATTCCACATGTTGGAGATGTAAGCCGGAGTATGTACTCTGCGTGCCTTCTGTATTTGATTAAAATGCCTATTCCAGCAATCTGCCATGAACAAAAAATACAGAAAATCCAGACAGTGGCGGATCCAGGAATTTTCGTAAGTGGGGGCCCACTGACTGCCTAAGAGGGGGCCCGCTCAAGTCACGCTTCAATTATTCCCTATATAAGCAACCAAATTTTTCCCCAAAGGGGGGGGGGCATCCCTGGGCCCTCTCCCTAAATCCGCCTCTGCCAGACGATATGTCACATTGTGCACCTTTAATATGAGTAGTAACACCAGGTTCATAATTTAAACCTGAAGCAAAAAGACTACGAAGTACGGGATTGACGATCAACCGGACATGGGTGAAACTATATGATGATACGTGCTCTACTAGGATTTTGGTGACAAAACATATTTTTGATTATCATCAATATGCAGTTCATATAATGGAGAGGTAATTTGGAGATCTAAAATGAAGCAGCAATGTAAGCAAGCTGACATTTCCGTTTGAAATTGATGGAAAGTTGATTAATTGGCAATTTTACCTCACTTCCTTATTTCATTATGGTTTGAATTTTCTCCAGAAGAACAAAAGTTATAAGACTTAAACAAATATGTACTAAGAGACTGAAATGTTACTGTGATAATTATACTCCACATACTTATTTAAACTCTCCAATTTAGGGGCCTAACGTTCACTAAACTGGCTACAAATTAGAAATAAAAAGATACTCGTCCAATTAGCATTAATCACAATTTGCTTGATGTCTTTGGTTTTGATGTCGTTAAATGTCCATATGTTGCTTTCTTATTAAGTGCATATCCCATATCTCCATTTATCAATCTAACAGAAAACTGTTGTACATATTACATATTCCATATACCTTTTCTTTGTATTTGTACGTTTACAAATAAAGTCTCATGTTACCCAACTTCCATAATGAGCAAGCAGTAATGTAGAAAATTCTTTGTGCGTAAATGTCAATGATCTAAATTTTAACAACTAAAGTTTCAAGTGACGGTTGTAAATTGTAGGATTGATTGCTGGTTGCTTAAAGTCCAGTGGCAAATATTTTATGCATGTTCAGGACGAGAACAAGTTTACAATAAATAATACATCCTACACAGCCAAATGGACGCCCCACTTTGGAAGCATTTTACTGCCGGTCGGAATAAGACCAAGAGACCATATTTCTATCTCTAGTCACCCTTGGGTGTAAATTGTAGGATATACACAAATATAAAAATTATGTACATTATCAGAAATATAAAATGTACATCTATATATAAATAGTATATTTATCCACACAAAGAAATACATTATAGTTCTTTTTTTCACATGTATATAGATCTACATGAACGTTGCATACTTGTTCTAAAAACTCGTTTTAAGACTGTGAAACTCCTCGGGCTTTTCCCGACGCCTAGTATGTGAGCAATATGCCGCTCAGGACCTAAAAAGGCAACTATGTTAGTTCTCTTCCAGTCGTTTTGTCTCCGAACTTGTACATGTATATTATTTCCAACTTTAATCACAAAAAAAAAAAAAAAACAACACACACTCCCACCGAATACCCATGCAAGCGTAAATTAACACAAATTTAAAATCTAAATGATTTCAAGAATTAGCTATTTCAGTCTCTTTCTTTCGTTTGAATAATAATTAGTCAGTCGTTTGCTTGTAAATTTCGAGAGAAAAATTTGTAATGAAACCAGTCTGATTAGAGCCAGTCCCGACTATCAACTTGCGTTTATAGACGCAAGTGGATACTTGGGGCTGGCTTTAATCAAACTGTAACGGGACCTGTAGCATTGGTTTATTGATTTACAAATCAAGCACTTTATTTTTAAAATGTTTCCGAAACTATATCGGATTTACTCTGTACAAACCAATGAATTTCAGAGACTGTTTACACTGGAACACAGAGAAAGTTATACGGCAAAATTACCAAATTAAACCCTGTTTTTACATTCGATACTAACAAACTATTGTCTATATGAGTTTCAAAGTCTGTTTGTATTGTGCTTTTTTTGTCTTATTCTATCCGTATTCTCATCCAAATAAATTTCCTTTTTACATTTTGCCCGAGTGGTGTTTTAAACGACCATTTTAACACGAATTAATAGATGTACAATTGCCTGTGTTTTTACACATAATACCAAGTTTCCCTAGTTTCAAAACAAAAAAGTGGGCGATACGGCGTGCATGAAGAATAAGTATTTATTGCAAAAATAAACCAAGAATATTAAAATAAAGTAATACATGTAAAACACAGTCTATTATGCATCGGAACATATATAGATAAATCGTGCTTTAATTTCAAAGAAACAGAATATTTAAAAGTAAAGTAATACATTTTTAAAGATTAACAATGAGTAGTAGAATTGCCGGAAAACGATAAAGCAAATTAGTTAACCGTTATATATTGCATCAAAACTCTCTGCGCTCTGCATCTATAATAAGTTTCCGTTAAAAATGTCACATAGTATTATTTTTCATTCACTTTGTGATTGCAAAACCTGCTGCATTGGCTTGTATGTTTGAAGAGTGTGGTAAAGGGTTATTTTCGTGCAACGTGATCGCCGTTTTTTATTTCACGTTCAACGTGTTTTTACTTTTTTATTTGACGTTCAGTCGTGCAAGACAGGTGCCTCGTTCAACGTGTTCTGCTTATTTAATTTTACGTGCATCGTGATTTTCAAAGTCTTATTTTGCGTGCTCGATATTTTTCAAATAAAATTCAAACACTTGACAGGGATCGTCAAGAAATACTTTTTTAAAAGCCGTAAACCAATTATATCATAAATGTGTATACTAAATCGGGAATATCAAGTAAAACAAAGAGTTAATATATACAAGAAGACAGTGACTCAGTCACAAAAGGTTCAAATAAAAGTATTTATTTTTCGTGCAACGTTCATTACAGAAATTATTTCACGTTTAACGTGAAATTATGTCTTATTTCACGTTTTTTTCGTGCAAGCACCCCCCTTTACCACCCTCTTTGAACGTTATTCGATAACGTCAGGAACGGTACCTCGTGGCGTAACGTCATTCGGTATCGTGTTACCTTAATACAGCACAAACAACATTTTCCAAAAGACAAAAAAAGTGAAAAAGTATATTTTAAAAAACGCATTTGATTAACAGGTCGAACAACTGATGTTCTTAAGCCCTGCTGACTGCCATTGGCGATTGTCAAATAAATTGATCATAACATGGAACAAAAAGGATCTTAATATTTACTTAATACTAAACAGAAAACAATTGAATTGCAAAGATGTTAAACCACAAACATCAAGTGCAAACATTTGTACACCAGATCCGGATTTCGACAAGATATATATAGATATGTAACTAATAACGTTCATTACTGATTATAATCTTGCAGTACTTATTCTATAATACTTCCTTTTATAGATAATATATTGTGAACCCGCCCCTCGCCCCTTAACACCCCCTCTCTCAAAAGGAAAAAAAAGAGCTTATTAAATTTTTTGAAAGGTTTTGTAATTTAAAATTTTGACACTATACTGTGTAGAACATTTGTTAAATTTAATTAAACATTTTAACTTTTGAATCATACCTCTAACAACATTTAAAGTAGTTGATGAGCTGATACCAGTTCCTAGAATGTTGGTAGCAGAACACACATATTGTCCGATATCATTCAGGTCAGCATTATTGATACTAAGTGATGGTGAATTTACTGTACTACCACTGTATTTAACAGATCCGACACTAATGTTTGTAGTGACTTCATTCTGTGTTATCCACCACTGCACACTGGTAGGTAAAGGGTTCGCAGTTACAGTACATACTAGTGTTACAGTTTGTGCAAGATCGACAGTGTATGATGATTGTTGTATTTGTACAACAGGAATACCTGTAAGAAAATACAAGACTGTATATATGAGGTAAGTACAAAAAATCTTTACATCTTATAAAATCATGATTTTCAAATCAGAGGACTCTTGTGTGAGAACCCATTTATTTCAACATAAAATATAATTACAAGAGATTTTGAATTTACATCAATTAGAATTAAAGCAACCCAACATCACAATAAACAATATATAACAAATGTTCATTCAGAAAGAAAACTTCATGTTTTACTTTTAAAGTACCGGTCTTTGTAAAAATCATGCAGAAGGTGATTCATGACATGTCACAGAAGTAATTGTTTTTGCCCTATATCATAAGAACTTTGGTAGAGGAGTAAAATTCTGTCTTTATTTTCCCTGTTTTATGCCCGTTGCCATGGTAACAATCAAATCAACATTTTGCCTGAATATGTGAAAAAGACCCTTTTTAAAATATAAAATATAAAATTTTGAATTTACTAAATAGTTTGTTTCCATAGCAGCCATTTAAAAATGTGTTAAAATTCGAAAATGAAAAATTTCAAAAACACCTTAATCTTAAATCTGTTTATCTCCCAAGACCAACAATATTATGACATGTCATTGACAAATTTTGAACGACTACATTCTATATATTAATCAAATAAAAAGAAAGTCGTGTGTTTTTCTTCTTTAAAAAAATAATTTTAGTAAAAAAATTGTCAATTTTCACCAAAATTTAGATTACCAAACAGATGAATACTGAAACATTTTGAACTTAAAAAGCTAAAATTTTCCATTTATACGTGCATTTCTGACACAAATTTGGTCATTTTCAAAGAGAATATATGACAAATGAAGATATACTTGTACAACATGAAAAATTATAACTATTTTTTTTTTTTTTTTTTTTTGAAATCTTTACATTTGTTAGTTTAAAACATCGATTACCGGTACCTTATCCCGGCCTCGTTAACATTAGTTATGATATTTGTATATACAGGAGTTAGTGGTTGTTAGTAATATTCATCAAATATATATATATATAATAAACCGGTATAAACACATGTCAGTTTAAAGCTAACAAATATAAAAATGGTTCAATATAAATGTCTAATATAACAATCAAAAAATAAACAATTCTTCATAAATGAGATATTATTTAGTTTTGGATTTTAAGGAATCAAACAAAGATTATAAATCAAGAGTAATTTCATTTCTTTTTTATTTTTATTTTTTTCTCTTCCCTCCCTTTTTCAATGCAATAAATGTTTAAATGATTTTATTAAATTTTAACTCCTCCTCCCTCCCATTAAAAATAAGAAAATAAAATAAAATAAAGTTAAATAACTAAGATAAACTTTAAAACACACTCAAAGTAATTAAGAAATAGAAAAAAAGAAAAAAAAAGAAAAAAAAGGAAAGGGTAAAAATTTATGAATAGATAAATAAAAATCGGGAAATACCAATGTAAAGAGTTAAATAGAAAAAAGAAATGAGAACCACTTGCATTCACTATCACTTTCTCTCAGTCTCTCATACACACATACAATTCTTACTTACATACGCACATCCATTACTTACTTATGTACATAGTTATTGTTTACAATTATATGCATAAAAGTATAAACAAAATCTAATCCAAAAATATTTTTTTTTAAATTTGCTCAGATTAATATCATACTCTATAGTGGAAATATATATTGTAATGGGGTCCAAAATTTTTCATAAACATCAACATTATTATTTTTCTTTGCAATATAATATTCATATGACTGATATTGTTTTATTCTATTTTTTAAACCAACAATATTAGGAGTAAGTTCCTTAAACTTACATTTATATATATAATTTTTTGCTACTATAAATAAAAGATTTATGAATAAGCTTTCTGAATAGAAACCAAGGAATATCTGCTTTTTACTGATGGCAAAATCCCTGCTATACAATCTTATTTGTTGTAATAATGATGACCAAAATTGATATGTTATTGGACAATCATAGAAAAAATGTACAATAGTTTCGTCATCTAGTTTACAAAAAGTACATGAACTAGAATCTTTCTTTTTTTATCTTGTACAAAAAAGAGTTTGTTGGAATTATTTGGTGCAGTAATTTGTATTGAAAACTTTTTTTAAGTAGGTATCTTTGCAAGACTTTCTTAGTAGCATAAAATATTTTTGCCAATTTTCAATTTCTGAGTCTATCAGCTGCTCCCATTTCTGAAATTTTTCAAGGGGAGGTTGAAATATATGATCAATAAGACTCTTATACACAAATTTTGGTTTCTTATTATTAATAATCTGAGTACAAAACGCATCAGAGATGTTGACATTTTCAATATGTTGAGAAACACAGTATTCTTTTATGTGATCTTTAATAAATTTTGGAATATTGGAGATTAGACTGTAATATTTTAGAAAATTATTTGTAAGAATCTTATGTCTAATCTTTTGAATTGTAAAGAAGTCTTTGTTTTGACCATTTACAAGGTCTTTTATATAAAAGAGGGACGAAAGATACCAAAGGGACAGTCAAACTCATAAATCTAAAACAAACTGACAACTCCATGGCTAAAAATGAAAAAGACAAACAGAAAAACAATAGTACACACGACACAACATAGAAAACTAAAGAATAAACAACACGAATACACCAAATTCATTCCATTGAATATAAATAGTGTAATCTGAAAGTGGCACAAAATTTAAAATATCTAGCGATAATATATCATTTGTACAAGCCTTAGTATAAGGCTTTGCAGTATGTTAGCAAAGTAAAACATCTTTCCAAACCGAATTTATTAACATTTATTTGTGTCCTGGCAATATCACAAGAGCCATAACTGATGAATGCTGAAAGTGAAAATCGTCAATATCAAATTTGACCTCCATTTTGTAGTCAGTATCAACATATTAAAATTTGAAAAGCTTAGATTGAATGGTTCATTAGTAAATGCAACAACGTGAATGGAAACGCCATTTTACGATCTTTCAAGAACCATAACTCCTGAACGGTAAAGTCAAAATCGTCATTATTGAACTTGACCTCTATTTTGTCATCGGTAACAATATATTAAAATTTAGGAAGCTTTGGTAGAACAGTTCATGCGTAAATGCATGGACACGACTGAAAACTCCATTTTTCAATCTTTCAAGAACCATAACTCCTGAACCGTAAAAGTCAAAATCGTCATTATTAAACTTGACCTCCATTTTGTCATCGGTAACAACATATTAAAATTTGGGAAGCTTTGGTAGAACAGTTCATGCGTAAATGCACGGACACGACTGGAAACTCCATTTTTCAATCTTTCAAGAACCATAACTCCTGAACGGTAAAAGTCCATATTGCCATTATTGAACTTGACCTTCATTTAGTTGTCAGTAACAACATATCAAAATTTTAAAAGCTTTGGTTGAACGGTTCATGAGTAAATGCACGAACAACATTTAATTGAAGCCCGCCCGCCCGACCGCCCGCCGTACATCCCCAAATCAATAACCGACATTTTTGTCACAAAAATCCGGTTAAAAATGGTTAAAAATTGAGTATGAAGGGCAATAACTCTTAAAGGGGTCAACTGACCATTACGGTCATGTTGACTTATTTGTAAATCTTACGCTGCTGAACATTATTGCTGTTTACAGTTTATCTCTATCTATAATAATATTCAAGATAATAACCAAAAACAGTAAAATTTCCTTAAAATTACCAATTTAGGGGCAGCAACCCAACAACGGGTTGTCTGATTCATCTGAAAATTTCAGGGCAGATAGATCTTGACATAATAAACAATTTTACCCCCATACCAGATTTGCTCTAAATGCTTTGGTTTTTGAGTTATAAGCCATAAACTGCATTTCACCCTTATGTTCTATTTTTAGCCATGGCGGCCATCTTGGTTGGTTTGGCGGGTCACCGGACACAAATTTTAAACTAAATACCCCAATGATGATTGTGGCCAAGTTTGGTTAAATTTTGCCAAGTAGTTTCTTAGGAGAAGATTTTTGTAAAAGTTAACGACGACGGACGACGACGGACGCCAAGTGATGAGAAAAGCTCACCTGGCCCAAAGGGGCCAGGTGAGCTAAAAAGGAAAGTTCTTACTCAAATGGCAAAATCAAAAATTCAAACACACCAATGGAATGGATTACAACTGTCATATTCCTGACTTTGTACAGGCATTTTCTAATGTAGAAAATGGTGGATTAAACCTAATTTTAAAGCTAGCTAAATCTCTCACTTGGATGACAGTCTTATCAAATTCCATTATATTGATAACGATGTGTGAACAAAACAAACAGACATAATAAGTGTCTAAAATAGGTATACAGCGGTTTTCAAGATAATATACAAAACTTGTAGTTTATCATGATCTTCTATTGTGAGCCATGTTGGTTGGAAGATAGGGTCATTGGACACATTTTGATAACTAAATACCCCAATGAATATTGTGGCTAAAATTTATTGGCCCATTTGAGCTTGAATCGGATCGTTTTTAATGACTAAATCAGTTAAAAACTTCCACATAAACTACTTGATTCAAATGAAATAGACACTTAAGTGTTTAAAAAGTAGTCAAAATCTTTCGTCAGATGAACATGAAATTTGAGGCCAAAATCGGTCATTACCGGACCTACTCCTTTTAAAAGATACTTAATTTAATTTCATAAACATTATAAAGTGCTTAAAAATACCATGTTCCTAAATGATTCTCATGTTTTAAATCTTTACACTTTTCTTTCACAAATCTGATATTATAAAGTCAAATATATTTTTTGCTTCCAAGTTCCAGTTCATCATATCAATTAATTTACAATATCCTTAATATGCTTATGTACAGGTATGTTACAAACTGTTGCCGTTCAACACTAGTTACTGTACGTTAGCTCATACCAGCAATTTATTTACTCCATTAATTAAACTTTTCTTCATAAATCATAGTAATATTACTAGTAAGAGTTATCTTAACACATAAGAAAAGCATACCCCCCCAAAAAAAAATTAAATAAATAAGTTCTAACCTCCTGTAACAGCTACAACTCCTCTTGAACTTTGACCTGTTCCAACAGAGTTGGTAGCAAAACAAATGTACTCTCCGACATCATTACCATCAGTATTTAAGATAGTGAGGGATGGTGTCTGTACGGTAGAACCAGAATATTTGTTGTTGTTTTGTACAGTGATGGTCTGTTTGACACCATTACCACTTATTCTCTGCCAGTATACACTGGTATGAGGAGGAGAGGATGTAACGGTACATCCAATTACCAATGTGTCACCATAACCAACAGTGTATGATGTCTGAGTAAGTACAACAGTTGGAAAATCTGAAAATGTTACAAATAATGTTCTCTTAGTTTCACTTGTTATATAGGGGAATTGAAAGATACAATCTATGGACTAAGTCAGTACTATATTAAAACAGAATCTGACATTACTAAATGTTTCAAAAAACCTTATCAGGACCTTTCACATGAAACAACCTTTTTTTTCAAATTGCCTGGGTATGAAACATGTAGAATCTCAAAATCATCATAATTCTGTTGATCATCAAGCACATATTAAATATCAAAATTGTATCATATTACCTCAATTTACCTGATACCTGTCGAATAGTATTTTTTTTCAAATTTTAGTCATAACGCCAGGTAATCTTATTTTTTCTCTTATAAACTGTAAAGTGTACATAGCCTAGGCCATGGACTATAATGACTTAGCCATACTGAGGTTTCATTTATTTTCATGGGTACCAATTTTCTTAGACATTTTATTGAGTGGTTTTTTCAAAGTCTGCCATCAAGCCTGCAGAAAATTTTTACTTCATTGAAAAATTCAAATTTGTGGTTCACTTTTACCCACAAAATCAATGGAAAATATTATCCAATGAATAAATATGAATCCATAGTAACTGTCCAAGTTATCACATAATCACAAATTTTTGCGATAAAAATTACATAAACATTAATTTTTTGAAACAAGATAATAAAATAATCATAAATAAAGTCCTAAATAATCAAAAAAGAGGAGGCTCAGACATATATCTTTTTACAAGTACTGTCAGGATTGTTTTGCAATGTTTTTATTATTGTGAAAACTATACCTGGATAGGTTTTGAAAAATAAAATCTCACATTTTGACTTTTGAAAGCTTTATTTCTATGCAGTATTTTTCGTAATCTCAATATTTTATCTCTCATTTTGTTCATTATTCAACATACCACATGATACCAATATTATCTTTCAAAAATTAATATTAAAGTATTAAACCTCTATAAGCTGTTCATTGTTTTCTATGATGTTGGAAGCAGGAAACCATTACTAATTTGATCTTGAAAGGACCACTGAATAGTAGTAGTAGTGTAGCATATTTTTGTGGATTTTAGGAATATAACAAAATTCACATCCAAATGACTGTATAACTCTTTATTTGATAATATAATTACTATTTCTATTTGTATTTCAGATGCACCTATTGTCAATGTTCTTCAAATATCGTATTCTATCAACATTGAAAGTGCCATTACATCGGGATGTACAGTCACATCCAATCCTGCTCATACTAGGGTATTCTGGCAGAGGATTATAAATGGAGCTGCACAAGAGATTACTGTGACAAACAACAACAAATATAGTGGATCAACACTGAATACTCCATCTCTCAATATAACTGGTACCACAGCAGCTGATGCTGGCAGTTACAGATGTTTGGCTGAAAACAGTGTTGGTACAGGACAGAGTCGGATAACTGTTCTCAATGTAGCTGGAAGGAAGTTTGGACACCCTTCTGATTTTGTAAAACAACTTACTTCCGATGACATCTAAGAAGGTCTGAGAGCTCTGGCCAGTTCCTACAGAATTCTCTGCATAGCATACATAGTATCCTTCATCTGCAACAACTGCATTGCTAATGGTCAGTGATGGTGAGCTTACTGTTGATCCACCATATTTGTTGTTAGCTGTGCCCATGTTTATATCTTGGGCAACACCATTAACTATCTTTTTCCAGTAGACTGATGTGTGTACAGGGTTGGCTGATACAGAACATTGGAGTGTAACGGAACTTCCTACATTAACACTGTATGTGGGAGCAAGAATATTAACCTGTGGAGCATCTGCAAATAAATCAGTGTATTATATAGTTTTGTATATCTATTTTTGGACTTGGGAAATGAAAGAGAAATGGGATTTATATAGGAGCACTGGTCTTGTTTCCAAATCAATTAAAAAATGATGGTTTTAACCAAAAGTATTTTACTTTAAAAGATGCTAAGAATTGCAGTTTAAAGAGAATAGCCATATATTTTGTCTCAAAACAAATTTTATTTGAATCAGTTCTTGAAATAGAAATGATATTGTAGCAGAATAATATATTCTATTCTAAGCCCTGCATGTACAAATAAATTTCATATAAAGATAGTTAAATATATTCCTTTGATTAAAAAGAAATGGTTCAACTCTCTCATTTTCTGTAACCATTGCAAAAAGTTCAAAATAATGATGGAAGTTTTAAATGTAAGTAATAATAAATAAGACTTACTTCCTATGACATTCAGGAAAGTACTCTGTGACTGTCCTGTTCCAATACTATTTGTAGCATAACATGTATAATATCCACCATCAGAATTGACTGAGTTACTAATGGTCAGAGATGGTCCATTGACTGTAGCACCACTAAACCTGCCGGTCACTTCTACATCAGTGTTTGCATTGTTCAATGTTTTTACCCATTTAACACTGGTATGTGCAGGGTAAGAGGTCACTGTGCAAGTCAAGGTCACATTGTTTCCAACAGTAACACTATACTGGCTTTGTTGAACGGTGACAATTGGTATGCCTTAAAAGGATAAAAAAAGATTATAATTATTACCTTGAAGTCTTCCTTTCTCAACATAAAATCACAATAAAAGCACACAATTATTATATGAATGGCAGCTAAAAACTATACTAGGTGAATATTAAAGTAGCATTATGCCAAATGATAAAAAGCCTCAATAATTTCTGAATTAACAGTGTATAATTGTTGACTTACTTCCAGTTATGTCTAAGAATGTTTGCTGAGATACTCCTGTTCCAACAATGTTTTTAGCGGAGCACCTATAATATCCTTCATCACTATTGGCCACGTTAGAGATGACCAGGGATGGTGAGTTGACGGTACCACCACTATATCTGTTATTACCACTAATGACTATATTCTGATTCTGTCCATTAACTTCCCTTGTCCATTGTACATAAGTGACAACAGGATTGCCACTAACACTACATCCTAGTGTTACAGATCCTCCAACAATGATAGCGTATTGATTTGAACCAATTGTGGCTATTGGAAGATCTGTGAACATAAATGAGATATGTATGTTAATAGAAGAGATCTTTCTTTACATAATTTTTGTATGTGTTTTTCTCTTAATTGCATTCCAGAAAACAGTTTAAGGTGTTTGTAACCCCTTTTCATCATACAGTAGGTCAAACTATAACCTCCATTCCTGATCTAACTTTTTTCCAAAATTGGTGAAGGGTTCCGTTGTTTCAGTGTTAAAGTGAAATGTTGACTGTACATTTTAAATAAAACTCAAACATTTTTTTAGGTACTTGATTTTGAACTTGAAGTTGAAGATGCGATTCTGTCCAAGTTTCGTAACAATCCATAAAAAAACATCAAAAGGTTTAAAAAAAAATGTAAAAAATACAAGCAAACTAACCGAATACGAATATATACGAATACTTTATTTCTCATAAAACTACAATTACATAGTTATAGAGAACATACATAAATATAACTATAAGGTACACTTTTTACAAGCATGTGTGAACAATACAAATCCAAAAGTTCTAACTTTACCTACACACGCAATGCATTCTACTGTAAACATTTGTAAAACCTAATATACTGTTACCACATCTGGATATTCTTCACTGTCAGGAATGTTGTTAACCAATCAAAACAAACAAGTTTGAGTATGATTTTGTTAATACATCAGATTCAGTAATGGAGAATTCATATAAAGTAAATTAACCTAAATAAAATAAAATGTATAAGTTTTAAAAATACTTACTTCCAACAACTGAGAGGGATGTCTGCTGGCTGTTTGCAAGACCAATAGAATTAACAGCAAAGCAGGTGTACCTAGCACTATCAGTATCATCAGCATTATTGATGGTAAGTGATGGATTTTGTGTAAATGATCCTGAGTATTTGTTTGTATTTGTGTTAAAATTAATGGTAGTTGTTTGTCCATTTTTCAGTTTCTGCCAGTACACAGACGTAGCCGATGGTGTTCCACTGACAGAACATACCAGGGTAATGGCGTTTCCATAATTAACACTGTACTGTGATTGAGCAACGACAACTGTTAATATACCTTTGAATAGAAAAAAAGTAATTGGTATAAAAATTGTAATGCACTTTTAAACAGAAACAATTTATAAGTTATTGTAATACACTTTTAAAAAGAAACAATTTATTGGTTATTGCAATACACCTTTAAAAGGAAACAAACCCCAATTTATTGGCTATAACAATACACTTTTAAAAAAATCAATTTATTGGTAATTGTAATGCAACTTTCTTTAAAAACAGTAAATTGTTGTAAATTGTAACACAACAATTATATCCTTTTTTATTAGCTTCAAATTTTATTATTATATGACAAGGAGATGTGGTATGATTGCCAATGAGACAACTATTCACTGGAGACCAATTGACAAAGAAATGAACAACTAATGGTAACCATACGGTAGACTCAAAATTTTTCAAACTTTTCAATTATAATACCACATAGAGGCTTCATTACCAAGGAAAGGGATAGCTGGGTTCTTTCTAATTTAAAGATATAATCCTCATTTATTAAAAAAAATGTCTGACCAATGGAATTTAACACCAGTCTGCCCAACTACCACATTACTGGTCATCTCTAACAAAGTTTCAATAACTCAGTGTGAATATCATCAGATAACATGTCTATTTATTGAACTAATGGTTTGGATGACTAATATAGCATTTCTTAGAGTTTCAATTACATTCAATACTTACTGCCAGTTACATCTAGGTAGGTCGGTGAACTCTGACCTGTACCAACAGAGTTAGTAGCCTGACAGATATAATAGCCTTCATCAGAGTTAGCAGCATTGTTTATAGTAAGAGACGGTGTGTTGACAGAAGATCCTGAGTATTTGCCAACAGATCCAAGGTTGATGGTTGTTGTTTGACCATTAACCAATCTCTGCCATTGTACTGAAGTGTGTGTAGGGTTTGCAGTCACTGTACATTGCAAGGTCACAACATTTCCAACTTGAACATTGTATGTGTTTTGAAGCACTTGAACAACAGGTACATCTACAAATATAATAAAATCCATCGTTAGTTCTCTTTTTTGGTTATCAATTAAGAAAAAAACGCAGTTCAAAAAAAATTAAGTAAGAATGAAGTACACAATTAAGTGTTTTTACCTGGTATACTGTGGATTCAAAAGTATTTGTGCGATAGGAGGAAACCATATATTCAAAAACTCAAAAAAATACAATTTAGGTCACTTTATTGGGGGGGGGATGGAGGGGTCAGAGGGGTCCTGATCCCGAAATCCAGGGCTTAAAAACATGAAATCCCGAGGTCCCAAACTAAACAAAAATTCAAATCCTGACATACCAAAACTCAAAAAAGTTATCCCGAATCCTGACATCCTCATCTTAAAAACACCTGATCCAGACATCCTGAAAAAGGTCCTGCCCCCTTCTTTATTAGAACTAAAATTTTATGATTCAACCATGTAATTCAGGACCCTCAAAATATTTGTCATTTGTCTCCATCCATAAAAATTGAAATGAAAGAAAATAAACAAATTCTTAGTATGCCTGCACTAAACAAAGTATCATACACATTTATAACCCTAATAATTCAGTGGTTATATTCTGCTTATCCATGATTCATTAACACCTGAATGCATAGACAAAGAAAAATCTTCAATCAATCATTTAGAATTAGCTCAGGATTCACCTATCTCAATAAAATTATGTTGATTGCTGATTGGTCACCTCTTCTATAGCCATTCAAAATCAAGGATTCATGAAGAGTTTTTTACACATTTTAGGACTTTAGGCCCTTGAAAGTAGGAGAGAATGATTACAGGTAGGGACTGAATTATTCCCGTTAACACATTAAGAGATACTGCATATATTCAACACTGATTTCATCATTTTTCACTTACTTCCTTGAACATCCAAGAAGGTCTGCTGACTGTTTCCTGTACCAACACTGTTTACGGCATAGCAAACATAGAATCCTTCATCATTCTGGACAACATTGGAGATAGTTAGAGAAGGACTTGAAACTGTTGATCCAGTATACCTGTTAGCAATAGTGACTGGTTGAGAAACACCATTAACGACCTTCTGCCAATATACACTGTTATGTGCAGGATTGGCTGATACTGTACAGGTAAGAGTTACAGTTCCTCCGAAATTAACTGAGTACGTAGGCTGAGGTACGACGACAGAAGGCGTACCTGGAAAAAAACATTTAAACATTGTTAAATATACTCTACTTCTGTGTTTCATACAAAATATACTTTAGTCAACATTTTTGCACAGCAATAAATTTAAACAAGAATGTGTCCATAGTACACGGATGCCCCACTCGCAATCATTTTACATGTTCACTGGACAGTGAAATTGGGGTCAATACTTTAATTTGGCATTAAAATTAGAAAGATCATATCATAGTTAACATGTGTACTAAGTTTCAAGTTGATTGGACTTCAACTTCATCAAAAACTACCTTGACCAAAAACTTTAACCTGAGCTTCACACTATCTTCTTCTTTGTTCAGTGGACCATGAAATTGCGGTCAATACTTAAATTTGACATTAAAATTAGAAAGATCATATCATAGGGAACATGTGTACTAAGTTTCAAATTGATTGGACTTCAACTTCATCAAAAACTACCTTGACCAAAAACTTTAACCTGAGCTTCACACTATCTTCTTCTTTGTTCAGTGGACCATGAAATTGCGGTCAATACTTAAATTTGACATTAAAATTAGAAAGATCATATCATAGGGAACATGTGTACTAAGTTTCAAATTGATTGAACTTCAACTTCATCAAAAACTACCTCGACCAAAAACTTTAACCTGAAGCGGGACGAACGAACGGACGAACGGAGGCACAGACCAGAAAACATAATGCCCCTCTACTATTGTAGGTGGGGCAAAAAAAGAAGTGTTTAATTCTTTAATGAATATAAAATTTTGTGAATTTTAATATCTTCATGTGTTAATTTGATGTTTAAAGGAGATTAAAATTAGTATGGCGTTCATTATCACTGGACTAGTATATATTTGTTTAGGGGCCAGCTGAAGGACGCCTCCGGGTGCGGGAATTTATCGCTACATTGAAGACCTGTTGGTGACCCTCTGCTGTTGTTTTTTATTTTGGTCGGGTTGTTGTCGTTTTGACACATTCCCCATTTCCATTCTCAATTTTAGAATCATGAGCAAGAAAAAGAAAATATAAAACCTTGCAGATATCGTCATTGAAATTGTGAAATTATATATCTTCCAAATTAAAATTTTTCAGTACATGTGTATTTGGTTATTGAATTAGTATTGCTTATATAAGTACACTTTACTTCATGTGACTTTATACAAAAAAATCATTTTCACCTGATTTCAACATGTAATGTCTTCAAAATTACAATTGATGGATTTCATGGAATGAAGAAAAAAATTAGCAGCTCTGCAAAAAGTGGATGATATTTGAGTTATCATACTGACATACACTTTGATGAACAGACATAATGTTTCCCGTCTAAGATGAGTGCATTAAGATTGGTTAAAATATGTATTGCTTTGGTTGTAATTGTATATAAACTAACTTCCAAGAACATCCAAGAATGTGTTGGCACTCTGTCCAAGTCCTACACTGTTGGTAGCGAAACAAATGTAAAATCCTTCATCATTGTTATTAGCATTATTAATGGTCAGCGAAGGATTACTAACTGTGGAACCACTGTATTTATTGTTGTTAATAGTAATTGTGGTAGATACCCCATTGAAGTTTCTCTGCCAATATACATTATTATGAGTGGGTGATGCTGTCACAGTACATTCAAGAGTTCTACTGGCCCCAATATTCACAGAGTACTGGTTGCTCAGAACAGTTACTACTGGAGTATCTGGAAAAACATATGCAGTTATTAATATCAGTAAACAAGAATGTGTCCATAGTACATGGATGGCACACTCCCACAATATAAGAACAGTTAATTTACCAGAAATTAGAGTGCTTACTGATCAAGGAGTAAACATTCAATAACCCCTCTACTTTTCCCATTAGAAACCTTTGTTTTCTAGTTGTAATCCCATTTCCAAACATTTTGCATATAGAAAATATCATATCCAATAACAAGAATAAAACTTCTATTCTTTTAGCCCCCTCTATTATTGTAGATATCTTATCATTGATAAAAATTAGATTACTAAATGATTGATTGGGATTGATTGCTGGTTTTCAAAGATGACCCTCAGTGCTGGTACTATTAGTGGTCAGTTTTGTTGGTGGTGAAACTAGAGCGCACAGAATAATTACATTTGGCAGGAAAACTACCAATCATAGTCAATTAAATTGGAGTAGAACACACCTACCACATGCATGGTTTCAAATTCACAACCTCAGTGTTAACAAACCAATGATACAGTAAATCAACTATTTGGTCAAGCCCAAAGATTACTAAATACAAAACTTGTCTGAATAATTAAAAATAATCTCAGATACAAGTGAATGACCTAACGTTAAAAGTGACAAAAAGGCATGTTTCTTTTCCCAAAATTTGGTTTAAGTCTTGACAATTTTTTGCAGAAGAAAAATAATCTCAATAATTTATTATTCTACATTAATCAATTATAGTAAACAATTCTATAGTCAGCAATTCTCCAATTGGTAACATCAAACAAATGGACAATCAAAAATTGTTAGTAAAAAGACTTACTGCCAACAACATCTAAGAAAGTATTTTGACTCTGTCCAGTACCAATACTGTTAGTGGCATAACATCTGTAGCTTCCTCCGTCACTTAAAGCAGCATTATTGATTATCAGTGATGGACTGTTGACTGTTGAACCGCTGTACTTATTATTGTTCATGTCAACGTTGGTTCCGACATTATTATTGCCAATTCTCTGCCAATACACCACAGTGTGAGTAGGGTTGGCAGTCACTGTGCATCCAAGTGTGACAGTGGATCCAATATCAACATTATATTGTGGCAGAGAAACAACCACTTGTGGTAAATCTATAAAAATGTAATAAATAATCAAATATTCATCTTTACTCAATTATCAAAATCTAATGTCAAATCTATAAAAATTAAAAAATTAAAATTAAGTTTCTTAAAAAATTGTTCACCTAAACATACCCTTTTTGAGAAACTACAATCATCTTGGAGAATGTACAAGAAGTTGAATAAATATTTCAGGAAATTAAATGTCACCATAGTTCTGTATGGTCTTCTCTCAGCAGTGATTGATTACATATCAATTACAAAAATTCTAAAAGTTTCATTTAAGATAAATCCACATCTACAGAACTATTTCCTATATATTGCTAACAAATTATCACCATGATATAAATTGCTATCATATATAACTTACGTGTTGTTTATTCTTTAGTTTTCTATGTTGTGTCGTGTGTACTATTGTTTTTCTGTTTGTCTTTTTTATTTTTAGCCATGGCGTTGTCAGTTTGTTTTAGATTTATGAGTTTGACTGTCCCTTTGGTATCTTTCGTCCCTCTTTTCTTTTACAAATATCAGGAAAAAAGCATTCATTGCATGTACCTTAAAGTCATTTTAGCTGCACATAAGTGGATATACTTGTAAATCAACTAATTTTTCTAGAACAAAGTATTTTTGATAGCACAAAAACGATGGTTAATCTCAAAACATGAAAATGATAAACTTTGAATTTCTGTTGTATAAACACCCAAAAGATGTTTAGAAATAAACCATGAACTGGTATCCATGATAAATAAGTTGGTTTACAGTGTGAACAAGAAAATCATTTCTTACTTCCTGTTACATCAAGGTATGTCTGTTGACTGGATCCTGTTCCAGCAACATTGGTGGCAGTACATGTGTAATAGCCTTCGTCAGAATTAGCTGCTGATGAGATTGTCAAAGATGGACCGTTCACTGTGGATCCGCTGTACTTATTGTTTCCTGTTCCCATGTTTATAGTTGATGACTGACCATTGACCACTCTTGTCCATTGTACAGAGGTGTGTTGAGGTGTGGCAACAACTTGACATTCCAATGTAACAGTATTACCTAAGATAACTGAGTACTGGTTGGAAAGTACTGTTACTGTTGGTTGAGCTGGAAATATACGCATATTTCTCATGAAAATAAGAATGCTTTAAATTAAAAATGATTTATTTAGTTAGAAATATCTAAAAACAATAGCAATAACATTGTATATAAAATTTTTTGCTTAACTGTTTAAACACAAGAAGTTATGTTTAAATTTTTATTTTAAAATAAGAAGGCAAAATCAGCAAGTATGGGCTTTGCTCATTGTTGAAAGCTGTACTGTGACCTTTAGTTGTTAATTTCTGTGTCATTTGGTCTCTTGTGGCGAGTAATCTCATTTGCAATCAAACAACGTCTCCATATTTTCATAATAACCAGCAGGTCACTTTAATTTCAATCATCATTTAAACAGTGACCACATAGAAGAAAGCTGCCATAATATCAGTTATCAAAGATGCAAGCATTGTTAATCTATTTATAATTTTTTAAAGCTAGATGTATTTGTATATCTATCAAAGAAACTATAAAAAAAATTTAATGAGCAATTCAATTTGTGGCACCATGTTTTGTTATTGAGACATAAATCATACAAAACTTACTTCCGACAACATCTAAATATGTCTGTTGACTGTTGCCTGTCCCAATACTGTTGGTAGCATAACATGTGTAGAACCCTTCATCACTGCTTGCTGAAGTTGATATTGTCAGAGATGGAGTGGCAACTGTAGAACCACTGTATTTGTTGGTGTTTGTAACAAAAATGGTATTTGTGACTCCATTAATTGTTCTCCTCCATTCTACTACAGTGTGTTGTGGGGTAGCTGTTACCTGACACTGCAATGTTATAGTGTTACCAAAATTGACTTGATACTGGTTTTGTGGAATGACAACTGAAGGGATACCTGAAAATATAATAAATATGATTAAGAATTTTATCAGATTTGCAAATAGAACTCTAATTTTAAAATTGTTAGAATCTAGGTCCTTATGAAATACTGGTAACTGCAAGAAATGACTGTACCAAGTCAGGAATATGACAGTTGTTATCCATTCGTTTTATGTGTTTTGTCTTTTGATTTTGCCTTTTGATTAGGGAATTTCCCTTTGAATTATCCACAGAGTCCAGTATTTTTGTAATTTTACTTTTTTCAACAATATATGTACTTCATGTACTTATGAGACAATAAAAATGTATTCCAGGTTCATTTATTTGTCAATGCATTTCTTGTTTTTTGTCGTTCTGGAAAAAAATATGCTCTTAAGAGTATGGTGCTATGGAAAAAAGTGGATTGTATTTTTGGAAATTATGCATTTAGAACATGTATGGGAGTCTACCATTGTGATATTTTTCAATATTGAAATTGTTTATAGCCTACTTTCTCTGTGAATAACTAGCATTATTTGAAATTGATATGGTGCAATATTTTCTATGGTTCAATAGGGTACTGATTACTCTACTAGGTCAAAACATTCGATAGGACATATTTAAATTCTATTTTATCACTATGGAACAATGAAAGTCAAATGGGATCCAAACAAACTAAAACAGTGTATCACATGCAGATGCTTGTTCCTCTTTCAAGATGATATAAGGGATTGAGGTAGCCCCATCTTCAAATTATACATACTTCCAATAACAGTAAGGGTGGTCTGTGAACTCTGTCCAGTTCCAACACTGTTGACAGCAAAACAGACATATGTGGCTTCATCATCTTCCACTACACTAAAGATTTGTAAGGATGGATTCTGTACACTAGATCCTCCATATTTGTTGGTGTTTGTATTGAAATTAATTGTTGTGGTCACACCATTTTTAATCTTCTGCCAGTACACAGATGTCTCAACTGGGTTGGCTGTGACAGTACAACCAAGAGTGACTTGGTTATTTAGATTGATACTGTAGGATGAGCTGGATACAGTTACAACTGGTACATCTAGTTTAAAGAAGAAAAACATATTTTAATGATGAGGAAAAACCATCAGAGATGACATTCAAGTGTACTGAAAATTACCACAAAAACAAGAATGTGTACCCAGTACACGGATGCCCCATCTGCACTATCATTTTCTATGATCAGTAGACTGTGAAAATGGGGAGAAATCTCTAATTTGGCATTAAAATTAGAAAGATAATATCATAGGGAACGTGTGTACTAAGTTTCAAGTTGATTGGACTTCATCAAAAACTACCTCGACCAAAAACTTTAACCAAAACTTTAACCTGAAGTGCGACGCACGGACGAACGTACAGACGGACGGACGAACATACGGACGGACAGACAGACAGACCAGAAAACATAATGCCCATAAATGGGACATAAAAAAGAAAAATACTATAGTTCAATTATTGGTGAATATATTATGATACTGATTAGATTCGTCCATTTTGTGTTCTGCTGTTTGTCTGTTTGTCTTTTTAGCCATGGTGTCATTTTATTTTTGACTTTTGAGTTTGAATGTCCCTATTGTATCATTTGCTTCTCTTTCACTGTATATCTTTGCATTAGACTTTATAGAATTGCATAAATATTGAAGAAGATAATCTATGTACCTGATTTTATCTCAGAAAAACTTCATGTATGTTGGAGATCCATTTTTTGTAGTCAAGTAAATCTTTGTTTGATATAAGAATTAAAAGACATTTTTTTTTCCAACCATGTATAAAATAAAATGGGAAGTCATGAAATAACATCCCAGCACAGGGACATTTACTTTTGTAATTAAAGAGACACAGTTGTATATTTTGAAAATTAAATATCACCTAAGTGTTGCAGATGGATATGTGCATGTCTATAAATCCCCCACCCAAACAAATATCTGCATTGTTTAATAAAATCATCACTTACTTCCAAAAACATCAAGGAAAGTTTGAGAGCTCTGTCCAGTTCCAACGGAATTATCAGCATAACATGTGTAATTTCCTTCATCAGAATTATCAGCATTGAAGATGGTTAATGATGGAGAGCTGACTGTAGATCCACTGTATTTGTTATTATTTGTAACAGTAATATCTGTAAGGGCTCCATTGATAACTCTCTTCCAGTAAACTGTAGTGTGACTTGGGTTGGCTGTCACTGTACATCCTAGGGTCACAGTGTTGCTAATCAAGACTGTATACTGGGCTTGTCCAATAACAACTGAAGGTACATCTGAAATAATAAATTCAGATTTCTTAACTTCAAGAACATGGATGAAGGAATACAAATTAGAAAATATTCAACAATGTTTGACATCTCAGTTTTGTTCCCTGATTCAGTTTATTAGATTATCAGTTTTGTTCCCTGATTCAATTTTTCAGATTTAACCAGTGAACATATATGATGAAAAAATACTACAACAATATGTAAATGCATTTTTTCCAACCATTATGAAATTAGATTTCATGGCAAGACTTACAGATAATAAATATGGGGGAAAAATTGGTATTGCCTTATATAACAAACAAACATACTTCCTGTAACATCCAAGAAAGTCTGTTGACTATTGCCAGTTCCAACGGCATTAACGGCAAAACAGATGTAATTAGCCTCATCATTCTGTACAGCATTCAATACAGTTAGAGATGGTGTACCAACAGTTCCTCCAGAGTATTTGTTTGTATTGGTGTTACTATTTATAGTTGCTGTTGTACCACCCTGAATCTTCTGCCAATAGATAGATGTTGCCGATGGTGATCCTGATACCAAACAATCCAGTGTTCGTGATTGACCAAGAAGAATAGAATAGGTTGATTGTGGAATCTGTACAGTTATTGTGTCTGTAATATAAACCAGTATAATTAGAGTCTATTGCTGTATACAATATCTATCATCTTTAACCCAGTTAACAAGAAACAACTTAAACCCTCTAAATTAGTTTAACACATAGCTATAACCTTAAAAAATTTGTACTTAAATCAAATGAAATGACATCTTCAGAATTAGGATTTTTATTTTGACCGAAGCTATCCGGAGACTCGATATTTTGGCTTATTTTCACTTATTCTCAAAAACCGTATAACATATCGACAAATTATTTTTACTAAATTGTTAATTGCGACATGTCGTAAATTATAAATTTTGGTTGAAGGGGTGCATTAACAATAAATGGGAGTTTTTGCAAGTCTTATATTCAGAATCATGCGATAAGTGGTATAACTTAACCAAACATATTAAATGGAATTTTGATTTGAGGTCCTTGGTTTGTGACCTTGAAATTTAGATCAAGGTCATATGTTAATATGACGTTCTAGATTTTGACCTTTTCTTTAAATTCATATTTATACAGCATAAAGCCATCGGAACTGATATTTTAAACTTATTTTTAATATCAAAATAGATCTTACTGATGGAAAGACCTACAATTGGTTTTTAATTATTATTATTATTTAATCAGTGTGAAAGAAGCTATCATATGAGACCGGAAATGACCTTCACTTCACCGGAAACAGCTAATTATCTTCCTTATTTCACTGAAAGGTAAATAGAAACAACTCATTAAACATATCAGTATGAAGAAACTAATGATTGAATGCCAATTTTAACTTTGAGTAAACAGGAACTAGCTTCTTTTCAATAACTTTGAAAAATTGATGTTGTAAGACCTTCAATTGTTCTCTGAACAATTTGATTTTAATTACTATTAATTTTTTTTCCGCCTAATTTTGTTCTTGCGATAAATATTTGTTATTATATTGTATCGTATAGTTTATGTGCTTTTAAATTTCACCCTATGACAAATAATTTTCTTTGTAAGAGTTATCTCCCTATTCACTGTTTATCAAACGTGTGCATCTCCTTCGTAACAAAAAAAGATAGTGACAATTTTCTTTTCTAAATTGTTCGTTATATCCTCAGGAATTTTTGGCTTATTGGATCGAAGCGATTCGATGAACTTTTATAGGAGTTATCAACCATTACCAAATAAATTTGTCGGTATGTTTTTTTTAACTCATAAACCATTCCCGGTATAACCTTGGAATATTTTTATTTGAGGCTCCTATGTCCTAACTTAGAAAATGAAGTCAAGGTCAAAGATTAAGGTTCTCAATTTTGATTTACCTTTTTTTCAACACCGTTAAAGATATATATAAAAGAAAAAATGCAAAATGTTTGCTTAATAATATTGAAGATATGATACATTTGGTCTGAAACAATCTAATGGCATCTTCTATTTACCGGATTTGTAATCACATAAGCAACACGACGGGTGCCACATGTGGAGCAAGATCTGCTTACCCTTCCGGAGCACCTGAGATCACCCCTAGTCTTTAGTTTTCTATGTTGTGTCATGTTTACTATTGTTTTTCTGTTTGTCTTTTTCATTTTTTGCCATGGCGTTGTAAGTTTGTTTTAGATTTATGAGTTTGACTATCCCTTTGGTATCTTTCGTCCCTCTTTTCAAGGAGTGAGTACTCATGAAATGTCTAATTATAAGGTTAATTGGTTATAACTTCAACTTGGTTCATTTTAAAGCCATATGACCTTTTACAAAAGGTTTGGTGACTTATGACCTTGAAAAATGTCAACTGGGACTGACATTGAGAAAACCATAAGTACCCATGTTTTCTCTTTTTTCAATAAAAATTACTCGGAATCCATATATTTTGTAATTTAAATACATAAACTTATCACTAAAGACTAAAAGTGACTTTCGATAAACCAGAAGTGGCAAATGATCTCTTGGTTCACAGGCAAAAGTATATAGAAGCTTTATATTTTTGGAATCGGTCCGAAAGAAGCTATGCTATGAGACCGGAAGTGAAATTTCTTCACCGGAAGAAGCACACTATCTCCCCTTTTTCACTCATAAGTATATATTTACCTCTTGTTTATGGCAATAGTAAGTATAAACTTATGATCAGATGCCAATTTTATCTTTCAGTAAACTGGAACTCCTATTCAATAACTTTCAAAAATTGATGTGGAAAGACCTTCAATTGTTCTCTGAACAATTGGTTTTTAATTTATTTTTTTCTTCGGCCACATTTTTTTATCGCGATAAATTTTTGTTTTGCAATATGTCGCTAAGATATTTCTTATGTAGTATCATAAAGTTTATACGCTTTTAAATTTCACCCTGCTAATCCGAACAAACTTCTTTGTAAGAGTTATCTCCCTATTCACTGTTTATCACATGTGTGCATCTTCTTAGTAACCAAAAAAATATCTACAAAATTATTTTTCTAAATTGTTCGTTACATCCTCAGAAATTTTTGGCTTATTTGGTTCGAAGCGATTCGATGAAATTTTAAAGGAGTTAAATCTAGGAGTTATCAAATATTTTTTCAGAAACATAAACCGTAAGCGGTATAAAAAGAAATGGACCAAAATGTTAGATGCGACATGATATTACTGGAAAGTTTTTGATGAAATGGTATGCGTCATTGGTTTGGGGCTCCATGCCCCTAAAACTGTCAAATGAACAAAGTTGAATAAATATAGCTACACACTTTGCAGCTATCACGATATATTCATGCATCTGATCTTAATTTTTCAACCAAGGTCCATCATCCTCACCCCCCCCCCCCCCTTTTTTTGTTCTTTTTAGGAATTCACTTTCGCCTTGAAGTTCAATCCCGTACATTTTACTGTCGAAATGCAATCCTTCTTTTGTTAAAACTTCTGAAATAAAAATCCATCCCTGCCAAAATCTGCTCCAATTTATGTATTTTCTGAAATTAACCAGTAAACGTTTTGTTAAAATACTTTAATAACGGTATTGTGTTTGTGTGCATGCATTGAACGACACTTGGTAACCTGTAAAATGTAACATGAATCAAGAAACCGATGTTTCCGTTAGCCACTGTCCGCTTGATTGAGAAATAAAATTTAATGACGTAGAAATCACTCCCAAGTTCGAAATTATTCCTGAAATCCTACAATCAAATTTCTAAACACGCATTTAAATACAAATATGTGCTCCCGTAAACATGTGTACGGAAAATGAATGAATGATCCGACTTCAATGACCTGTAAATGATAAAACCAATAGTGTTAAGTGTTTGTCCGAACAATACACATGTGCTCTGTTTAACGGTTTCCCCTGAAAAGATATTTATATTCTCCAGACATATGTTTCCGAGCGTCACGTGACTTCAAAACATCATCACGCGCGCGGACCTTAAATTAGAATCAAACATTTCATATCCAAATATGGAAAATGAAACTGCCAAGACAAAATGTTACTCAGTTTTTTCCTACAAGTTGAAACAAAAAGCACACACAACACATTGAAGAAACCATGAAGTACAAGTTCTCGACGCTAATAGAGAAGATTTAAATAAAAAAACGAGATGTTAGGACTTTTATTTATTCGGAAATCATGAGGCTGTCAGTTTTGGAGTTATAGATGTTTAAGTACGCAGCCCGGTCAGAATATGAACGTCAAGTCCGTGAGTGCCATGCATACTGTCAATCATTCAATCAATCAATCAATCAATAAATCAATCAAACAAACAAACAACCAATCAACAAACCAACCAACCAACAAACAAACAAACCAACCAACCAACCAATTAGCCAACTACTCAATCAATCTTTTTAATACGATTTCAAGATCGCATGCAATTATTTCTTTCTCGCTTGTTCAAAGAGACCCTATCCCATGGGTTTAATCAGTATATCAGTCAGACAACCAGTAAACCAACCAACCAACCAATAAATCAATCAATCAATCGATCAATAAAAAAAATCAGGGGAAAGACCGTCTCACAATTATTTTCAAAAAAATTGATTTATATTTAGGTATATTTAGGTATTTCAACTTTTCTGTTCTTTTCAAAGATATCGACAACATATTTTTTCTAAATTGTAAGTTGTAATATGTTGTAATACATGAATTTTGGTTGAAAGGGTACGCAAAAATTATATTGGACGAACGATGCCAGAGGAAAGTCAAACTCATAAATCGATAATAAACTGACAACGCCATGGCTAAAAATAAAAAAGACAGACAGACAAACAAAAGTTCAAATGACACAACATAGAAAACTAAAGAATAAGCAACACGAACCCCACCAAGATCTAGGGGTCATCTTAGGCATAAAGTGATATATCTCATAAACCATACATACTAAAGACATATTTTTTTTATTTGAAGACCTTGGTTTGTGAACTTGAAATTGAACTAAAGGTCAAAGATTAAATTGACGTTATAGATTTTGGCCTTTGCTTCTCATATATGTATATGTGATAAAAACATGGGACTTCTTGTATAGCGTTGCAATACACTTGACCACGGAAAAGCCAACCAGAAGTGACCTGGTGTAAACCGGAAGTAGCTGTTTTTTGTACTATTTATTGTAAAAGTATAATGAACAATATATTTTTGGAATCAATATCAAGTAAACCTATCAAATAATATCGGACGTGACATATTTCAAACCGGAAGTAACCATTTGTCTCCCTTATTTAGAAAAAAATATATAGAATCCATATACTTTTGGAATCAGTGTACAATAAGCTATCATTTGACGCTGGATATGATATTTCAATAGTTTCATAGTTTTATATCAATTTTCATAGTTCTATATCAATTTTTATAGTTCTATATCAATTTTTATAGTTCTATATCAATTTTTATAGTTCTATATCAAAATTGATCTTTATGGGTGGAAAGAGAACAATTGGTTTTTAATTATTGTGTTCTGTTTTTTTTTCCGCCTAATTATGTTAAATAAATATTTGTTTAGTAATATGTCGCTTAGATATTTGGTATATGAAATCGAACAATTTATGCGCCTTTAGCCTCTGTCACACCTTACCGGATAACTCGAACGGACGCCTAACAGATAACTTTTTTTCAATCCGTTCATATCCGTTAGACGTCCGTTCTGATCCGTTAGACGTCCGTCTATATCCGTTGCATGTCCGTTAAGCATACGTTTTATCCGTCGGCGTCCGTTCTGTCCGGAGGAAATTTTGAGCATGTTCAAAACTTTGAACGGACGTCCAATGGATAAAATGTCCGTTGAACGTCTGTTAGGCGTCCGTTTTGTACGGTACTCGTCCGTTTCGTTTCCGTTTTGTATCCGTTACGTGTCCGTTATACATCCGTTGGAGGTCTGGAAGATAAATTCACATACGGACTTCTACCGGACCTTTAACGGATAAAACGGATGTTGAACGGATGAGAAACGAACTTCTACCGGACGTATAACGGATAAAACGGATGATGAACGGAAATGAAACGGATAAATGCCAATTGCAAATTTAGAAAGGCCAATTATTGGTATGTCAGATTTCTTAAGGTTCATGAATTCGTATTATTCATAATCGATCTTAGAGTATAGACACGCCTTCACAATCAAGCAGTTCTTATTCAGGCCAGACACTGCCCTTTGGCGGAATTTTTGAAGAACAAACCAAAACTAGTTACACAGAAACATTTTGAATATTTATTCGATTTACATGTATTATTATTGTCGCCTTTGAATTTTCCGTATATCTTGTTCATCCGTTTTATCCGGTACGCTTCCGTTAGGTGTCCGTTTTATGCGGTACTCGTCCGTTGGATGTACGTTCGACATCCGTTCTGTCCGGCACGTGTCCGTTTCTCGACCGTTGCATATCCTATGTGTGTCCGTTATGCATCCGTTAAACGTCCGTTTTATTCGGTCAGTACATCAACGGACTCCCAACGGATAACAATTTTGTCAACGGACAACTTTTATTTTCATCCGTTAGGCGTCCGTTCGTGCTATCCGGTAAGGTGTGACCGAGGCTTTTGAAATTTACCCTGCGTAACCAAATACTTTTCTTTGTAGAAGTTATCTCCCTAACACTGTTTGCCTTGTAACTGCATCTCCTACATTACCGTAAAAGAAAGCTACACTTTTTTTTATAATATTGCTCGTTTTACCTTCGCATGATTTGTCCTATTTTCATTGAAGCGATCTGAACACTTCATATAAGAGTTATTTCCCCTTATGCATTTGATATAAGTGATATGCATTTCTATCTTGTTAACCGTAAGTGATAGAGACCTAGGATCTTTTGATTTGAGATCCTTGATCCAAAAATAAGAAAATTAGGTCAAGGTAAGAGGTCAAGATCATATTTCAAATTTTTGATTTGGGCTTATTTTCAATTCTTTTCAAAAACCATATAAGTTAGCGACACCATATTCTTATTTGTATCTATTTTTTGTACTTATTTAACGTAAAAATATATTGAACCATATTTTTTTGAATTCAGTATCAAGTAAACTATCAAATTAAACCGGAAAATACATATTTCAAACCGGAAGTAACAACTTATCTCCCTTATTTAGAAAAAAATGTATAGAAACAATATATTTTTAGAATCAGTGTACAATAAGCTATTATTTGACGCTGGATATGATATTTCAAACTGAATTTCGTAATTCTAAATCGAAACTGATCTTTATGGGTGGAAAGACCTTCAATTACTCTCTGATCAACTGATTTTTAACTAAAAAAAATGTCTTCCGCCAAAGTTGGTTATTGTGATAACTCTTTGTTTCGCAATATGTTGTTAAGATATTTCTCATATAATATGATACAATTTATGCGCTTTAAATTTCATCCTGCTATAAGCCGAACAATTTTCTTTGTAAGAGTTATCTCCCTTTTCACTGTTTATCAAGCGACTGAATCTTCTTCGTAAAAAAAAAAAAATATCGAAAAAAATACTTTTCTTAATTGTTCGTTAGAAAGTTTTGGTTAATAGCTTCGAAGTGATTCGATGAAATTTTACAGGAGTTATCTACCTTTCCGAAATAAACTTGTCGGTATATTTTTTTAACTCATAAACCGTTAGCTGTATAACTCTGGAATTTTTTTTTTGAGGCCCCTATGTCCTAGCTTAGAAAATGAGGTCAAGGTAAAAGGCCAAGGTCAAGTTTTTAATTTTGACTTTTCCTTGTTTTTGCATTTTCTCCTACACTTTCAAAGACATATATAAAAGAACAAGTGCAAAATGTTTATTTTAAAGAAGTTGTGTTACATTTGGTTTCAACCTTTCTAATGGTATCTTATAGGAGTTAGTGCCTGGAATGTCTCATTATAAGGTTGACTTATTATTACTTCATCTTGGTTCATTTTATAGCCATATGACCTTTTACAAAAGGTTGGGTGACATATAACCTTGAAAAATAACAACCGGCAGTAAACTTGAGAAAACCGGAAGTAGCTATTTTTACACTTTGTCAGGAAACAATACTTGGAATCCATATCTTTTGTAATTTGAATACCTTAGAGTATCACTTTAGACTAGAAGTGATTTTTAATAAACCGGAAGGTGCCAATTATCTCCTGGTTTACATGCAAAAGTATAAAGAAACTATATATTTTTGAAATCAGTCTGAAACAAGCTTTCATATAGACCGGAAGAGACATTTACTTCACCTGAAGTAGCACATTATCTCCCCCTTTCCACTCTAAAGTATAGAGAAACCATTTACTTATCTCATCAACATAAAGAAACTTATTATTGAATGCCTATCTTAATTTTGAGTAAACCGAAACTAGCTTCTTTTCACTAACTTTTAAAATTGATGTAGAAAGACTTTCAATTGTTCTTTAATTATTTCTGTTACTGTATGTTGCATTAATTTGTAGGATCCTTTACAATAGATAATTCAGCTGATCTGTAGCAATACCATCTTCATGCCTTAAATATAATGTACTGTAATACGACGCTAGATTAAAACTGACAAGGAAAGGTAATAACAAGCTACCGGAAGCTTTATTTTTTCTAAGCGAAGGTGGTCGAGTGGTCTATCGCGTCGGATACAGTGCAGGCGATTTCTAAGTAGCATGAGTTCGAATCCCGACGAGGAAAGAACAAAAAATTAGAAAAAGCAAATTTACAGATCTAACATTGTTAGGCTGATGTTTAGACGAGTTTCTATATATATATATATACATCTATGCAGATGTCTAAATTGAAAACAACGTTCAATCCTATGATTGCGTTGGATAAAAATCGCAATTTTTATACGTGTGCATGTAACAAATTTCGTTGTAGAAGGGTCTAAATACACCAGATACAACATTTTCCAAAAGACCAAAAGAGTGGAAAAATATTTTTTAACAAAACGCATTTATCTAGCAGGTCGAATAACTGGTGTTTTTAAACCCTGCTGACTGCCATTGGCGATTGCCACATAAATTGATCACAAAGTGTAACAAAATGGATCTCTATATTAACTTATTTATACCAAGTAGAAAACAATAAACTTTCGGCAAAGATGGTAAACCACAACATGGGGTACTAATTTTTTACACCATATCCGGATTTCGAGAATTATTGTCTCTTCAGTGATGTTAGGGATCAAAAATATTTGGAAGGCAATATAATTTACCTAAATTAAGGATAGACTCTTGAATTTTAAAGAGTCAAAATAGGATGAACGGATTATATGAACCGGAGGGAATATATAACACAAGCCCAAACGATATGAATATTAACAAGTCTAAATTGAAAACAACGTTCAAATCTTTGATTGCGTTGGATAGAAACCGCAATTTTTATACGTGTGTATGTTACAAATTTCGTTCTAGAAGGTCTACATACACCTCAAACAATATTTTCTAAAAGACCAAAAGAGTGAAAAAAAATATTTTTACAAAACGCTTAATTTGTACACCATATCCGGATTTCGGCAACTAATGTCTCTTCAGTGATGTAAGGGATCGAAAAATATTTGGAAGGCCATTTAATTAACCTCAATTTAGGATAGACTTTTTAAATTATAAAGAGACAAAATAGGATGAACGGATTATATAAACCGGAGGGAACATATAATACAAGCCCAAACGATATAAATATAAACAAGTCTAAATTGAAAACAACGTCAAAACCTATGATTGCGTTGGATAAAAACCGCAATTTTTATTCGTGAGCATGTGAAACAAATTTCTTTGCGGAAGGATCTAAATACAGCAGAGACAACATTTTTCAAAAGACCCAAAAAAGTGAAAAATTATATTTTAATAAAACGCATTTGACGAAACGTGCGTCTGGCGTATACACTAAATTTAGTCCTGGATATATTTATAAATTTACTGTTTACTAATTTTTGAATTATTTGAAATACTAAGGCTTTTCTATATCAGGCATAGATCACCTTAGCTGTATTTGGCAAAACTTTTAATCATATCAATGACAATTCATGTCAGCACAAAAAGTGCTGACTATTGTGCTTGTGATACCCTCGGGGAAATAAATCTCCACCAGCAGTGGCATCGACCCAGTGGTTGTAAATAAACTCATCATATTTCGTTGAAAGACAGTTAAACATGTTATCAATACAAATTATAAAATCGTTGCCAAAAACAAATATCAAGTTCGCCTTCTTCCAACACACAAACACACAAACACATTAAACCTGTAATGTTTTTGGCATTACTCACCTTGGGCATATGTTGAATGTAAGAAAATCCATATTAACACCACCACGCATATGATGGTTGTAAGAAGATCCCTATTAACACGCCAGTGGTAGCCTTACCTTGGGCATATGATGGTTGTAAGAAGATCCCTATTAATACCACCAGTGGTAGTAACATCTTTGTAGTTCAAACCATTTTGTCAGACTATCGAAACTGACAATTTCTTATCGTCTTTATGTGGCAACACGTATATCTAGAAAATAATATATTCATACATATTTGGCGGCTTTTTTTATCAGGGTTGTATTACACAGCAGTATAATACTGTTGCTTTTAATTATTCACCACTCAATTTTATTGACTTTGTATTTACAATGTGTCATAGGTTAACTTATTTGTTCAGTGTATTTTCACTTGTGTTAACATGTCTTTTAATTGAGTAAAGTAATTCGATTGATATTTCATAGTGTGTCTTTCAATATTGTGATCTTAAACTATTCAGATCCAGATGAAAGTTTGTATATATTCAAACATTTAAACCCTCTGCATTTGTTTGCACCTGTCTTAATATCAATAACATGAATATCAATAATATGGTAATTTTTATTAATTTCTTGCTTACAAAACTTTGGATGTTTCGAAAGACTAAGGAGGTTCTTATCCCAGGCATATATTACCATAGCCGTATTTGGCACAACGTTTTGGAATTTTGGATTCTCAATGCTCTTCAACTCTATACTTGTTTAGCTTTATAAATATTTTGATATGAGCGCCAGTAATGAGTCTTATGTAGACGAAACGCGCGTCTGGCGTACTAAATTATCATCCTGGTACCTTTGATAACTATAATGCAGAAATATGATGTTCAGTTGTTGCCGATTGTTGATGTTGTTCATAAATGATTACTAAAACGTCTCTCACTTTAAAGATGAACATAAACTTAAAATTGGCGAAAGACTAGCTTATTTCAAACACCAAGGAGCCCTTTTATGATACAAACGTTGCTACTTTTAAATATGAGTGAACTAAAGTAGTTCTTACATTAAATGCCAATGAATAGATCTATGCTGATGCTGTCAAATGAATAATTTTAAAATCCTACTTCTTGTTTCATCAATAAATATATATCTTTACACCCACAATTATTTCAGAACCAGTTCTAGAAACAGTAAAATAACAAAAATACCGTACTTCAACGAGATTTAAAACGAAAAGTACCTGGTTCCACATGAGACATTAAATGTTTAAAAAGAAAGACAAAAATAATTAAAAACCAATTGTTCAGAGAACAATTGAAGGTCTTTCCATCAAAACAATGTATTTTGATATGAAAAGTTGTGAAACTAAGTTTAAAATGTCATTTCAATCGTCAAATGATAGCTTCTAGTAAGCTGATTCCACAAATATATTGTTTCCATACATTTTTTTTAAATAAGGGAGATAATTTGTTACTTCCGGTTTGAAAAATGTTACTTCCGATTATATTTGAATATTTACTTGACACTGATTCCAAAAATATCTGGTTCTATATACTTTTATATTAATAAAGTACAAAAAAATAGCTATTTCCGGTTTACAAAAGGTCACTTCCGGTTGTTTTTTACAAGGTTAAATGGTTTGATACCTTTTTCTAAAAGTTGTATATCTTTATCATGTATACATATAGAATAAAAGCAAAGGTCAAAATCTAGAACGTCAAATTAAGCTATGACCTTGAGATCAATTTCAAGGTCATAAACCAAGGACCTCAAATCAAAAGACCATAGGTCTTTATTATATTTAGTTAATGAGTTATATCACCAAACGCGTATTTTTAAATACAAGAGGGGAGAAAACTCCCTTTTACATTCAACGTACGCTTGCAATCAAAATTTACATCTTACGACATGTCGCAACTAACAATTTAGTAAAAATAATTTGTTGATATCTTATACAGTCTTTGGATATAAGTGAAAATAAGCCAAATTCAAATATTAGAATATGACCTTGACCTTTGACCTTGACCTAATTTTCTTTTTTTGGGACCAAGGACCTCAAATCAAAAGATCCTAGGTCTCTATCACTTATGATTTATAAGATAGAAATTCATATCACTTATATCAGATGCATAAGGGGAAATAACTCTCATATGGAGCGGTCATATCGCTTCGGTCAAAATAGGACAAATCATGCGAAGGATATAACGAGCAATTTTGTAAAATAAATTTGTCATAATCTTTTACGGTTGCGAAGGAGATGCGCTAACAAGGAAAACAGTGTTTGGGGAGATAACTCCTACAAAGAAAAGTATTCGTTTACGCAGGGTAAATTTCAAAAGCGCATAAACTGTTCGATATCATATACCAAATATCTAAGCGACATATTGCGAAACAAATGTTTATCGCAAGAACAAAATTAGGCGGAAGAAAAAAAAAATAATCAGAAGAAAAACAATAGGTCTTTCCACAGAAAAGTGGAAAGACCTAATAAAAAGGTATAAAAATCTTAGTCGTGGCCAAATCTACGCCTTCGATTGAATACAGTTGGTATGCTTCAATCCAGCGAACATGACGATAATTTGTCAATCAGATTGCTACATCATATTAATACCGAATCAAAAAGACAAGGATTTCAGTTTCTTAATGTCTGTAAGTATTCAAAAACATGTCCGATCGATCCTTCTTCTACGACAAGTCATGACCAATTAGGAATAACAAGTTTAACATAACTTGATGACAGGTATTTTTGTACAATTATTCAGATATGTGAAACACTTTATCTCCACGTGAAATCTGCTTTAAATCACCTACTTCAGAAATGTTCATCTACATTAATACATTTATTTTTACTTTTGTCAGTATGCAGCACTGTTTTTGGGCGAACAGTGAAAGTTGCATTTCTGTAAATATTGACAATGCATTATGCCTTATGAACTCCCTTTACACCTAAAACTGTACCATTTTTACTATGAAGTTTAAAAAAAATCATATCCTATAAAGAAAAGTTCATATGAACTACTATTTTTTTTCAAAGGTCAAAACATAGGGCTGTGCGGCATATTTTCAACGTTTATATGCCCCGAACTTCAATGAGTTTAGACTAACACTGAATTTCTTAATTACTCCTTCCTCGACTGCAGGGTTACCACATATATCAATATAAACAATATACACACTGGTAACATTCCAAATTTATGTATCTATGAGATGCAATAAAGAGATCATAACTGGGACCCAGTATGTAAACAAAATTGATTATCTATAAATATTCTATATCCCCCAAAAGAAGCGTGGTTTTAGAAACAGCTGTATTTACAAAGTGTAACTATAGGGAGACAGTGAGAAAGGAAATGGTGGGCTTTTGTTTGAACGTACAAAATTAAGATTTGTTTTGAAATTTCTATTGACAATTTATAGAATATTGATTTACGGTAACACACTATGTCACAAAGAGTTACGCGTTTCACAAATATTACAAAAAAAACACAATTATAAACCTTCAACGCTAGAATATATATTTCGTATTGGGTTTCAAAACGATAATTTTCTATCGTGGTAGACATCGTTGTTAAAAAATCCAGCATTTTTTTAATCTTATAGCTTGATAATTTGAACAATCCTTGCACGCTGTAATATTAGTTACACATTGTGAAATTGTCCTAATACGAGAATTTATCGGGTCAATAAAATTCATATCGGGTGAGGCGATATGAATTTTATTGACCCGATAAATTCCGTATTCGGACAATTGAACACTGTGTAACGAATTTATCCTGATTTTGTTATATTACATATTATTATATTCAAACTTCAATATTAGGACAATATCAACCAATTATAAATGAGATTCTTAATCTAAAACTGTGAAAAATTCAAAATATACTCAAATTTGATTTTTTTATTATGTCAATCGTATATGGGAGATAATTCCAATTGACGTAATAAATAAGGGAGATAATTCCAATTGACGTAATAAAAAATTGTACTGAAATTTATGTGGACAATATAAGCCAATCAAATTGCGAGAAATTACTCTAAATCAGGATAAACGTTGGTATTATGTGTTTGCAAACTGGCCCCATCCTATTCCGAAAAAGGTCAAAACTGTTTCCGTATACGGTAACTGATTATTCTTTTTCTTAATGTAGCCGTTTTTATGAGTCCAATCTTGATATATTCAAGAGTTTTGAAATTTCAAATTTGTGGTTATTAATTGTGGCTGAAATGTCGGAATATAAATTAAGGCGAATAATGAAAAGGATTGTTTTCCTTTTAATGTTGAATAAGGTAATGTTGTTACAAACGACTATTCCATATCGGTCAGTTAATACCTGGTACCAAACCATTCCGCAACTCAGAAACTGGTATACCTTGTGTATATCATATCGCTTGGGTTAGGTGCTCCTAATTATTCTGCGTTGAACTTATTTGATTCGACTTTGTTTTCTACTAATGTAATGCAATTTTATTTAACTCATTGAAAGACAGATTTTAAACGATTATCATTTTCGTTTCAGCATTCCGGATATTCGAATCAAAATTGTTCAACTTCATTGATTTCAATTTTAATTGAATTGTAGAATTCGGCTTTCCTTCCTTTAAACCTTCAGCAGATATGTCTACAGTCTATGAGAAAATATTATAATTAACTTGATAACAAAATGGTTAGGTTTTTAAACAAATCATATTTTGCGATGCCTGTCTTTAAAAAAACAATGCCAACATTTCATTTGTACAAAAAACAGAATACTTTACAAAAATTTACTACAGTTAGAAAAAGATGGTCGATTACTTGTATATGAGCTCATTTATAATGTTTCTTTCCATAAAAAAAGACAATCATTTATTTGATATTGGTATTGCATTTTAAAGTTTTATTTTTTTGTCTTTTTCAAAATCGCTCAGGTGTTAATTACGGACTTTCCGCTTTATGTTTACTCAAAGTTAGAAGAATCTATTGTTATTTTATTGTTTAAATAGTAATTATAATACATATCGGCAGTCCACAATTAGTCTTATATGGCTATATCTCCCTTTTGTGTGTATTGCAGTGGTAGAGTTTTATTCCTTACTTGTCTGCATTTTTTTTGCAACACAATATCAAAGCCATCTTGATCCATATTTTAGAGTGTTACATATTGATACATAATGAGGTTGCAACTCCACTTTTTCATGGTCCTTTATTGCTTTCACCCCTGACAAATGATCTTTCGTTGAATAATGCAATATTGTTTTCCACTCTCAAATACTGATTAAAGACTATTAGAAACTTCTACCGTTCATTAATAAATCACTCTTAAACATAAATGTAACTATAGGCTCCAAGGAGCCTGTGTCGCTCATATGATATTTTTTTTAATTTACAACTGATGTAAATAATGCAACGGTTATACTTTTGCTTTTATTTCAGAGATATAAGTCAAAAACTGCATTGTTCCTTGTGTTCTAGTTATAGCCATATTTTGGTTGACAGACAGGATCATCGGACACATATTTCAAACTAGATATAATTCTGATTGTGGCAAAGTTTAATTAAATTTGAGATTTGCTCTAAATGCTTCGGTTTGAGAGATATATGCCAAAATGTAAATTTTACCCCTATGTTTTATTTTTAGGCACGGCGGCAACCGTGGGTTGGTTGGACGCGGGTTGTTAGACACATTTTTTAAAATAGATACCCCAATGATGATTGTGGCCATGTTTGATAAAATTTGGCCCAGTAGTTTCAGAGGAGAAGATTTTTGTAAAAGTTTACGGACGACGACGACGGGCGCCAAGTGATGAGAAAAGCTTACTTGGCCGAATGAGCCAGTTGAGCTTAAAATGTAATTTCGTTGTAAAACAAATATTGCATAAATATAGACAAAACTTACTGGTTATATCTAGCCGACTGTCCCATTAAGACTGTATACCTGAAATTGATTATGTACACCCTTTTAACTTTATTTAAAAAGGTGTCAAATGTCTATATATTGTTCTAGATACAATACCAGTTTTCAAAAGAAACTTAAGTTTTAAAATAGTTTTCAGTTAGCTTTAAACCTAAAATATATTTATTTATTATAGATGTTTTGTAATGCCTTTTTGTGTGCAGTATTTTAAATAAGTCTAATCAAAAATAGAAGTTTTCCAATCAATCAGTCTCTGTTTTGTAATATTATTGAAATAGAAAAATTAAAAAAAATATCTTTTTAAACAGAACGAAAATGAGTGAAGAAAGAATCTTCTTTAAAGTGCCTAAATATTCGTGGAATGTTATATTAATTCAATTTGCGATTGAGAGACGTGATCTGTTTGATACCTATATGATTGATAAACATTTTACTTTGATACTGAACCACTGAGTATAAAGATGAATGCATGAACTTGGATGATAATTGTTCTTTCAGTTTTGATTTCTTTTTCATGAGTGTTGACCTTGGTTACTATCAAGTGTTTGCAATATATTTCTTAAGATAAGTAATATTGCACAATATGTCTTTAAATCATAATAAATAGGTTGAATATGAACAAAATCAACTAAAAAGAAAAAAATGATGGTAATATCAAATTAAGAAAATATTTAGACTAAAATCATGAAATTAAGCAGTAAAAAGTAATGCAAGTTTTGTAAACTTGATGTTGATTTCCAGTTTTATATAATACCTTGTTTGAATAGCATTAAAATTAAATGCGGTGCTATAGCTGATATATTAGTTCTGATTGTAATGTATGAGCGATACTCTTTAAACAGTTAATTACAATGTATGTAGTGTAAGCCGTGTTGACATTTACATGCCCGCTAATGTTTAGTTTTATTACACGTTACATAAATGTTATAGAAATGTTAAAATTGTATAATTATGAGCAATATTGTAATTTTGAATCAAATGTATTGAACAAAAATTGTATTTAACAAATTGAGGAAGATGTATTTTATCATTTTAAATCAAACTGGTGTACAAGAGTTGCTGCATATGCAGAGGGAAGTAAATTAAGGACTTACAAATTCTTTAAAAATAACTATTGTATTGAAAATTATTTGCAAAATATTATGTCATTAAAAAACAGAAGTTCATTCGCTAAATTTTGATGTGGGGTAGCTCCACTAAAAATAGAAACTGGAAGATATGAAAGGAAAGAAGTCCACGAGAGGACATGTTTTAACTGTAGCTCTATTGTTGAAGATGAACTGCATGTCATTTTAAAATGCCCATTGTATGTGGATCTAAAACAAATCATGATACATGAAGCTGTACATTTTAATGAACATTTTAACCTTTTATCAGATAATGAAAAATTCATATTTTTATTTAGTAATGACAATGTTGATGCTATAGTTGCCAAAACCTGCAACAATATTTTTTTAAGAAGAAATAGTATTTTATTTCACTAGTTTTTAAAGAAACAAATGTTTTACTATCATTTAGTAAAAATGTATATTGTGAATTTTAATTATAAATGTGTAAAAATATGTTTATATGTATATAGTATATCTTGAAAGTCTCTCATAAATCTTTTTAAGATTGGTACATGCAATGCAAATGTTTTTAATGTTTTAAATCTATATATGTGAATCTCATTTTATGTTTGTATGTGGTGAGACTATAATAAAATATTGAATATAAATCTACATCTTTTATAAGTTTTAAATTTGCGGATAATTAAATAAGCTTGGTAAGTATGAACAGGGCTTTTAAGACTTCATGTATGTATCTTATCTGTCTTTATAATTATAATAGTTTATAACAATGCCAAGAGGTAGAGGTAGGCGTCGCCGACAGGACCCGGTTGGAGGTCGGGAACTACGGCTTAGGAGGGCTCATAGCAAAGACATACAACAGCCACAACAAGTTGTTAGGAATGTGAGCAGGCGGCCCCAAGCGGATGTTGATGAAGAAGCACCTTCAGATAGAAGACGGAACCTAAATGAGTTGCCTTGTACCTAAATGTAGACATGCAAGTGAATGAGCCTCAATTAGCTGCCTAAGGTGAAGTTAAGGAAGTTTTTTGATGAACCTCTAATGTAGCCTGGTTTTAATGAGGTGGACATATTTATTAGCAAAAACCTTCAGGATAAAATTTGAAATTTTGAGTATATTGATTTGTCCCTTATGCATCGTCAACTTCAACAGACAAAAAAATAATGAAAACACCATTGGCATAAATGACGGTATGCTGATTATTCCAAACAAAGTTAAAACAAGAACTGCTGTTAATTCTGTTGAAGATTGGACTGATTGTTTTATTGCTTAGGTCCAGGTCCTTGTTTGAAATGTATCATGGAAAGGCATGTGAAGTTTTCTCATATATTTTCATGATAAGGGGTGCAGCGGCTGATCGTCCTGTTAATAAAAACGTATTCTTATGACCAACAATTTTGTTTGAGGGTATCAAGGGATCATACAAAAAACTGTCATGCATAGATGGTTTTTTGTGGTAATGTATTTTAACTACCAATACTCAAAAACAACAGCAGGCTAATGTTGGTAATTAATGCTACGATTTTAATTTTAAAGGTTTTTGCAATAAACGCAATTGCCAATACAAGCATGCATGTCTCAAATGTGGTTTTAATCATCCTGCTTTAAGATGTCGCCGCTTCATGGACAATAAATTTAATAGTTGTCCATCTAGGTTTAAGAGATATAACATTACACCTTTGCTACACAACTCTGCTAATTGACAAAACCCAAAAGGAGGTTTTAACAAAAGATCATTTACAATTTTGCAGAACTACATCCAGACAAGTTTAATATTTGGGTTCTATGAACATCTCTGGTTAATGTAAATGAACTATCTAAGCTTCTGGAAGTATATCCTGATAAGCAAAGCGCTGTTGGACTTAAAAATGGATTTAAAAATATGGTTTTAAAATTCATTACGTACCGAATGAAAGTATCAATGATTTTATTGATACTCAGTTTACCACGGTCACTTATTCGTCATTCGACAATGCAGTCAAAATTGTTAAACAAATAGGGAAATCAGCTTTATTTAATTGCAAAAATAGATATTAAATCAGCATTTCCTTTACTTAAATGTTATCCCGGTGATTTTGATTTAATTGGCATCAAGTTAAATGGCCTTTACTATATCAAAAAATCAAGGTCCATGGAATGCTCTATGAGTTGTGCTACGTTTGAAAACATTTCAACCTTTTTGCAAGACAAGACAAGACAAGACAAGACAAATACTTTATTAGAGTCTCACCTCAAAATTGACATACATTTATACATTTATAAAATAACAGTAATATTTAAAACAACATGAGCCACTCTAAAAAGAGTTATGAGAGACTATAAAATTTCTACAAAACACATTATTATCTACAATTATATAATATCTTTTCTTTTTAATAATACATCATAGCAGATTTTGGCTAAAAAGTAACACACATTTTCATCAGTGAATAAAAATTTGAATTTATCATCATCAGACAAATTAACAAAATCACAATTAAAAGAGCTAGCATGTCTAAATAAAATAGCTCGTAAATCTGCATATACTGGGCAGTTAATTAAGACATGTTTCTCATCTTCAATAATGTTATTTTTCTTATGTTGCTCATTAAAACATAATCTATTGTCAACCATAATGCCTTCATATCGGCCAGTTTCTATTCTCAGAGGTGCAACACCACATCTAAATTTAGCATATGCACTCTTATATTTTCCAGGCATATTAATACATAAATATTTTTCTTTATTAAAACATTGCTTAAACATTCTATACGTTCGCAATTTACTTCTTTCATTGTACATTAAGTCAGAGTACCACTTCTCTTTATATCTACAAAAATTTTCCTTTTCAATTTGTTTAATTGTATTTTTATCAATAGAAAAATCAGTATTACATAAAAACTCCATACCCATTTCTTTAAATTTCACATTGACTCTATAATTCCAATTTCTAAATTTACTATTACAGCATTTATTGCCCCATAAGAAAACCTTTTTATTAACTCTACAATGAGACATTTTAGTAAGTCTCGACCATAATCTAAAAATACATGTCCACTGAGATATAATACTGGGCATCCAACCCATATCTCCATATAAGGCTAAGTTAGGGGTGTATTTACCCACACCCATAAAAAATCTCATTGCTCTATTTTTTACAGCATTAATACAAGAAAAATCCTGGTGACCCCAAATTGAGGCACCGTATTCAATGACAGACATAACAAGTGTATCAAAAAGTTTTGTAAATGTATCAAATTGAAAACCGCCATTAGCTTTACATTTAGCTATTAATAAACCTAAAGACCTACTTGCAGATTTAGCTACTGCCTTAGCCATACAATTGTAGTCTAAAAATTCTGACAACAGTAAACCTAGATAAGTATAACTAGGAACAATTTCCATATCATTATTATTAAGTACAAAAGTAAAATTTGTCTTTGGTGTAGACTTAGTTCTGAAATGTACAATTTTTGATTTCTCTAGATTTACAACTAAATCATTTTTACAACACCATATATTTAAAGTATCCAACATTTTTTGTAGATCTTTCTCATTTTCTGTTATAAATACAAGATCATCTGCATAAAGTAGTACACAAATTTTTTCATCATCAATTTTTACTCCAGTATCTAATTTTTTAACTTCATCTACAAGGTCATTGATAAAAATGTTAAACAAAATTGGAGACAGAATACACCCTTGTTTCAAACCACATTTAACCTCAAACCAATCAGTAAAATTACCATTTACTTTTACACATGAATATACATTTCTATAAAGTGAAAAAATAGCATTTAACATTTTACTACTTATACCTAAATTTTCCAATTTACCAAAAAGCAAATCCCTGTTTATCCAGTCGTAAGCTTTTTTAAAGTCTATAAATGCTACAAATGTTGATAATTTACGCAATTTACGTGTTTCTATGACAGTAGTCAAAGTAGAAATATGGTCTATAGTATTTCGTCCCTTTCTGAAACCATTTTGTTCATCATGAAGAAAATTAAGTTCATCAAGTTTAACGGTTAGACGAGAGTTTAATACACCACAGTAAAGTTTATAAGATACAGGAGCCAATGTTATTCCACGGTATGCCATAGGGTCTCTTGGATCTGCAGTAGAGCTCTTTGGAATCGGAGTAATGATACCTTTCGACCATAAAGCAGGTATCTTACCAGAGTCAAAGCAAATATTATAAATTCGAGTTAAAGCTAACAATGCAGTTTGATTCTTAAAAAGTTCAACCGTAATTTCATCACAGCCAGGCGATTTACCATTTTTTGAAGACAACAGTACATTATACACTTCTTCATATGATATAAAGCTATCAAGATAATCATCATACACATTTTCATTACTATGAATATATTCAACATTATTAAGATTATTTCTATTTAACATATTAGAAAATTCACATTTCCATTTATTTAATACTACATTTTTATCACATGATACTGACTCATCACTTAATTTCACTTCCATTGGGATAAAACTTCGGCGTTCACTACCAACTCCTATTTTACCAATTTTCCTCCAAAATTCCTTTGGATTATCACAAGACTTTATTAAATCTTCTTGTAAGGAATACCAATATTTTCGTTTAGAACTTTGAACGGCCTTATCGAATATCCTACGTTTATTCACAAATATATGTCGCAACTCCCGTTTATTACGCTTATTTTTACATTTAATCCACACTTTTTCGGCTTTACACACTTCATTCCACAATAAAGTAAGTTCCTCATTCCACCATTCTTTTTTACACCTTCTTCTTTTATTAATATTAAATCCATTTGATAGAACAATATTTTTAGCCGGTAATTTATTACACATTTCGGTTTTAACGATTTTCACAAAATTTTCATACATATTATCAATATTACTTTGATCGGCAATTGAATTTTCTAAAAAACAAATAGCATTATCAATTTCAGCGATAGTAGATTCTTGACACAACCAATCTTCCGGTAAATTTCTTGTATCATATTTTTTCTTTGTCTCAGAAGTTCCTCTTGTCTGTGTATTTATACAGCAATTTGAGTCGAAATTCAAGGTAAAATCCCAAGTTAGTAATGAATGATCTGGCATAGCTTTCTTCAAGTCGTATTTTCCCAATGCATTAATTTTTTCAACTATTGAACTTGTTCTGATTACATTAAAATTGTTAAAATTATCCAAATGTTCATATGGCAAAACACAATAATCCACCACACTCATTCCTCTAGTGGATACAAATGTAAAATCATTATGTACAGTTTTTCGACCATTCAAAATACAGCAATTTACATCTGTTAAAAAGTCACAAAAAATATTTCCATATCCATTATGCTGAAAGTCTACCACATTTCTTTGTGGCAATTTATCTATCCCTTCAATAGAGTCCGGTAAATCTGAACAACGACTATTCCAATCACCACAAATATAAAATGGTTTTCCTTGTGGGATTGTGTATATGTATGTCATTAAAATATAAAAAAATTCATGAATATTCACAGCCCTTGTGGAATTTTCCGGCGGTAAATATATAACACATACATAAAAGCAGTTATGTGCAAAGTTTTTATCTTCAAATTTTACCCAGATTATACCATCTGTGTTATCTTCTATTTTTTGCATTGGTCAGTTGAAAATAAAACGCATTCTGATTGTTTTTTGTGAAAACAGTACATATTATGACGTAATTGTGACGTCAACACATAATAATCTTTATGGTTTTTTTTTCATTTATATTTCTTGACCCTATGCATTTCTCAACATATATTCAAGTTTTGTTCAAGAACCTTCTATTTTGTCATTTGCTATAGGAACTTCTAAGCTGGAACAAACATTTGAAAATGAAGTAATAAGAAAGAGACAGTCATCTATATTAGCTTCTCCAACAAACATAAAAACATCAAGATAATGATCCAAAGGAGTAGGGGCATTAAGGCCTGGTTTTGCCCAAGAAAATAAATTGTAGGGGCAACAAGGCCCTTATTTGGCCCAAAAGTTACTGTAATTTAAAAGTTATCATACATAATTTTAAATTACTGGAAACTTACTAAGGTACAAGGTATTCAGAAAAACAAAACAATTTTGAACATTGAACAAGTTACCATGGCAGCAAATCGTGCCTAAATTTTTTATAAAATTTCATGATGTTTCTAGTTTTTCATCAAAAATGTTTAAAGTATATTTTAGATTAAAAAGTATGTGCACACCCAAGAAACAACTTTATATTTGGTGAGATTTTGTCAATAGATAAAATAAAGCTTATGTTACAGTATTCTGTTGTTTCTTGGCTGCGCTCGATGTTTCCACAACGAAAATACAGATAGAAAATTGCATAAATTCTGTATTTTTCCTCGTTTTTGTGAAAACAGTACATATTATGACGTCACCACATAAAAATCTAAATGTTTTTCATTTATATTTCTTGACCCTATGCATTTCTCAACAAAATATGCCAATTTAAAAAAGTTATCAAACAATCTATTTTCTTGGGCCAAAACCAGGCCTTAATGGTCCCTACTCCTTTGGATCATTATCTTGATGACTTTATATTTGTTGGAGAAGCTCATAAAGATGACTGTTTCTTTCTTATGACTTCATTTTTAAAGGTTTGTTCCAGCTAAGAAGTTCCAATTGCAAATGAAAAAAAAACAGAAGGTCCTTGCACAAAACATGAATAATTGATTCAGATGAGATGTTGGTCCATCTTTGGTAAAAAGGGCATCTGAACACACTTAAACAAGAGCAACTGGTATCGATCAGGGTCTGAAAAAACTTGGATATGTTATTGTGTGGATAGGTCATTCAGGAATGTTATGGCATATGGTTCCTTTAATTATAACTGCATTAGTGAATTGGAGATGTCAACCTTCAATAATTCTTATTTCATTGCGATGGTAATGATTTATGTAACATTCAAAATGGTAAACATTTATACAATATTAAGGACACTTTACATCAATTAATGTCATCGTTACGAAACATACATTTTGGCAAGGCGAGTTTGGAGGAATGCCAGGAATGAAAAGGCAATATAACGGTCTAGAGCCCGTTTAAGAATTGGGGGGAGGTCTTAACTTCACAAAATTGGGGGTAAGACTATCAAACATGCTGACTTTGATGATATCAACCCAACTCTTTTCGCCGATGATGGCGTACATCTGTCATATATTGGCAATGACATTTTTATTAATGATATTCAGTCAAAATAGAGTTGTTTATTAAGTATCCAAACATATTTTTTGTGTCAAGATGAACTTTTTAAACGGTATAAAGTTGTAAGCCAATCATGTTTTGACTCGTGAAGTTGATATTATTTGGTGTATGTCAGTTGAATAATTTATTCAGTTGTTAAACACAAGCATAAAGTTGAACAGTTCTGTTGAATATACAACAATTTTGTTGTTAGTTGTAAATGCATAGTTGAATAAATTTAATGTGTATACGTTGTTTATAGTTGTACTGTTGTATAGTAAAGTTGATATACTTCGTTGAACTGTTGTTATTATAGTAGATATACTTCGTTGTACTGTTGTATAGTAAAGTTGATATACTTCGTTGTACTGTTGTATAGTAAAGTTGATATACTTCGTTGTACTGTTGTATAGTAAAGTTGATATACTTTGTTGAACTGATGTATAGTTTAGTTGATATATTTCGTTGAACTTATGTATAGTTTAGTTGTTAAACTCCGTTTAATTGATATGGCTGTGTTGAAAACCTATGTAACTTCATTTGTTTTCTGTGTTCAATTTTTTTTTTGTCATGGATTGATAAATTTTGAAAATGAAGTTTGCTAGCATATGGCTTAGTTTATTAGTTGGAGTCTGGTAGCCTAGTTGCCAATTGGAGAAAACATATGATAGTTGCCCTTCAATGTTTTTATCTTTGGCATTAATGAGACCAAAAAAATGCCAAAATTCAAACTTACTAATTGTTGTTTTTTATCATGATTATTTATTAGTTTGTCATACAATTTGTCTACATTTGTATAACGAAGATAATCTGGGGTCACTAGAAATATTACGAGTGATTTCAATGATTTGGGTTACTAGTATCTTTTATCTGGTATATCAAAATCCTAAATTTACATCTGTTGGTTTCTTTCGAATATTTAATAAACGAGCATTTCCTTGTTTTAAGATATCCGCAATATTAAAGCATAGTCCTTTAATACTATAACATCTACATCAGGGTAAATACCCAAGTCTGTCGTTTAAACAGCTTACCAAGTATTCATTTTAATAAAGCTAAAATTAAACTGAATTTTCGACCATTACTCTATATCAACTGTACCCTTTAACTAAGTACCGGTATAAACATTTTAGAACTAGAAAATATTTAAAAGATTCCATTTACAAATCGCAATAACAGCATATATAGTTTTGGGAAAATCGCTAAAAGCAAACTCGTGTTACTATGTGATAGGTGAAACTTGTCATAAATATGACGGTTTAAGTCCCGTAACCTTGAACGCATAGAAACAATCAAAAATCAATACAGAAAGCTAGATTTCGTGCTCCATGTTTCTATTTTACTTTAAGTTTTCAGTGTTGATGGTCTATTGTTTGTTCCAGAGACATATAATATATATCTCTGCTTGTACTTATGTGTCGTCTGTAACCGGAATTATCTTTTGAACATTCATTGTCCTACTGCATGACTATAGTCTAAGTGTTGATTTTGTAAATGTGTGGTTTGGCATGTCAACCGATGGCATGACCACCGATGTCCAGACATTGTGCGAGAAAATATTTTAAGAAGATACGATGCTACTGGACACAGAAAAAGTGGTCGGTTTCTTCATGGAGAATTGAACTTAATATAAAAAAAATACAAAGCTGGCTCTTTTTTTTGTAGATAAAACTATATAGCTGACATGGTTTAAATTGAAGTAAGACCACCAATCTCCCGGTATCAGATCATTTGAAAAAAAAAACAACAATCTATTGCCATATGACCTTTTACATTAAACTTGCATTAAGTCATGTTCAGACCCTTTAACCGAAAAATAAAGGAGTATGGATGGAGTAAACGTACACAGGACTTAATCGCACACAAATTCAATGCATAGAAAAAATACAAATTATCAATGGTCAGGGTTTTTTCCCTGTTCTTCATCTTGATGGTCACTGGAGGAGCTTCAACAATGAAAGAATAATTAAGACCAGAATATTGTCGAAAAAAAAGCTAAAAATTAATTGCGTTTCAATGTAAAAAAGAGTCCGGGAAACGCTCAGAAGCACGATTATGCGTTTTTTTTCTCAGAGCTTCTGGGGGCCTTGAGTGACCCCTAGACCCCTCGCCAAAATTTTTTGCCTCACTTTTAAAAAAGGCTAGTTACGGCCCTGATTGCAGTCCAGGCAAACTTACCTGAGTTATTTACACATATTCATTAAGTTTACTGTATTGAAACTGTTATGAAGTATGACCACCGACATTATGATTGCCTATTTAAAATTTGAAAGATCTTTTAATGAAATCTCTTGGCATATCAATTGAATTCATTCTAGGAACTGATAATCATGTCGTAGAAGTTGTCCCATTTAAGCCATGGTAAAACATATGCATTCAATCCTTTCATTTATCGCAACAACAGTAGATATACTTCACAAATTATTCTCCGTCACGCTGCCTTTTCAACTTGAACTTCTGAAGAAAACAACAGCACACATTTTAATTAAAGAAAACATTGCACATGTGTTCCAGACCACTGCAAGCACGTTAATCATTTGTCTGTCACGTGGTCGACATCTCTTGAAAACGTGCTCTTTATAGCTTGTTGTTCGGTGTGAGCCAAGGCTCCGTGTTGAAGGCCGTACTTTGACCTATAATGGTTTACTTTTATAAATTGTTATTTGGATGGAGAGTTGTCTCATTGGCACTCACACCACATCTTCCTATATCTATCATATATGTAAGCATACCTACTTAAATTAATATTTCGAAATATTCGGGTAAAACGGAGATCCAGTATAACGAAGGGAACTATCCAGAAACTTTAATTTTACAAATACATCCACGTGATTCATGCCAGGATTGCTCTGTCTGAACTCTCACAAGATTCCCTGCGACTTAGGTTTTATTATATTCTTTGTATTCATAAATACGCAACATTTAATTAACTGCTTGTTGATATACTATATGTTGCAGTTGATACTAATAATTGAACTCGGTGGTAATTTTAATAAGATCTAGTGCTTTAATTTTACATATACTGACAAATATGAGGAAGATTCGGGATGTCCAATGATAAATCAGGGAGTGAATATGGTAGTAGTCGCAAACATGCAACGGTTGATTAGACGTCGACACAACCAAAGTCAGCTACGTATGTAACAAGAATGATATAGGAGACCAAGAAGGGAAAACGACACTCCAAAGGAAGCTGAAACGGTGTTTTTTAAATGGAGATCCTTCGACACTCTAACATCATTACTAACTTATATATAAGAAGAGCCAGCTGTTCCAGAAATAGAACAGTTAGTTCCGGAACTCTGACGGGGGATCATCAGATCACACACAAGAACAAGAAAAAGCCTAAGGTACAACTTTTGCCTTTTTATTTACTATAGTTGCTACTCGACAAGAGGTTGTTGATTATAATCATTACTGTCGATCTTAGTGTCACAGTATCACAACTGATCAAAGAACAGATAGTCAACGGAGAATACGTTGATTTGGGATAATTACTAGAAAAAAATGAAAACTTATGATTATAATCCTTCGGCTGTTGATACAAATGGTCAATTGATACTGAAAGTTAAATCTGTAAAGAATATACTTGGCCATAATATGTGGATAGACATATTCCTTATACACACAAACATTTATTTTTTCTTCACACCCGGCGATTACTCCAGGTTATTAAAATATATGTATAGTATGTATAGTTTATATTGGGGGCTTGTTAAAGCCATGATATTAGCTGGAGATATTCTGACCAACAGTATAGATTAAAAAGATCTGTCCTACCAGTTCGCGGAGCATCGTTGATCAAAAACTCTGGCAGTTGTACATGAACAGCTTTTCACCACCGAATATTAACCAAGTTCAAATCTGATTATGAAAAATGTTACGATGCAATGACAAAGAGAAATGTGTTCATCTCTATTATCGGTACACACATACATGCATAAAATGTAGCTGACATCATACGGCATAGAATATGTTGCTTAAGGTAATCTATTCCTGAGGCAGATAAGCCTTAGTATTTCAAGCAATCAAAGTTTGTTAAACAGTTACTTATAATTATGACCATATGAATGAAAAGGGGTACTCCCTAACTCATCTTACGATCCACTCCCGTTCTCTTCACCTTTGGCAGATTGAGTAAACATTTGTGATATCAATGTTGCGCCATCTATCGGAAGATTAAAGTCACGCCCATTCCGCATACATTATTCTTGACCAATGGTAGCGCTTGAACTCTTCAATTTGGAGGTAAAAACACGGTAGCGTCTAGATTCTACACAATTGGTAAAGCCGGAAACGAAAATATACGTCAACATTATGCATTTGTGCATGAAACATACACAGGAACTTCTGTTAGTTGATTAAAAACATGCAAGTTGTCAATAAATATAGTCGTATGTTTAGTGATGTAAAGACTTGTTGCACAATAAACACGTGGCAATTGTTTACAAAATCTTTCTACATCTAGACGTGATCATGTTATGGGCGCTTTTTGATTGGAAGATATATACCCCGTATGCATGTGCTGCTGGAATGTTGCTACTTAGAAATGGAAAGTTCACAAAATTCAATTGGAAAGCTGAAATCATCTCTTTTGTCGTAAAGTTTTGTTTTCAACCGACCCTCATTGTCAATTTCTAGATGTAAGTCAAGATATGAAGCCGACTTAACTGTATCTGTAGTATCCTTTATCTCCAATTCGATGGGATAGATGCGTTCCACATAGTCACCAAATTTTGAATTGTTTAGTGAAAGAACGTCATCTATATAGCGGAAAGTAGAGTTAAAGGATATTGCTAACTTCTTATCTTTCTTCCTAATCTATGCCTGGGATAAGAAAATCCTTAGTTATATTTGTTATTCGCATCGGATTTTGTCTAATGCTTAGTTCGTTTCTTTGTGTGTTACATTTTAATGTTGTGTCGTAATTTTATTGTATTTAATGCGTTTCCCTCGGTTTTGGTTTATGACCCGGATTTGTTTTTGTCTATCGATTTATGAGTTTTGAACATCTGTATACTGCTGTTGCCTTTATTTTTCGGTTAATTCAAAGTTTTGTAAACAGGAAATTTATAAAAAAAAAATATGACCACATTATTGATATTCATGTCAACACCGAAGTGTTGACTACTGGGCTCAGCCTGGTGATACCCTCGGGGAAAACAATTCAATATTCATCGTTTCAAGCTAAGTGTTTTCTTACGGACTTTTATAACATGTTTATAATAAGTTGGTATATTCAGTTATTAAATGCTAAAATTGAAAAAAAAATCAATTATGAAATCAAACAATACGTTTATAATTTAGTTACGGAGCAATTTTTCTCTCTCATTTTACCTTTATCATGAACACTCAATTCTAAATATTAATATTTGATATGAACAGTGATGGTACAGATGTAGTAGAACCACTGTACTTGATATGAACAGTGATGGTACAGATGTAGTAGAACCACTGTACTTGATATGAACAGTGATGGTACAGATGTAGTAGAACTACTGTACTTGATATGAACAGTGATGGTACAGATGTAGTAGAACCACTGTACTTGATATGAACAGTGATGGTACAGATGTAGTTGTTTGTGGTCCCTTGTTTGTATTTGTATTGGACAAAATGGTGGTAACAAATCCTTCACAGTTCGCTACCAAAATAGGAGATGATAACCTTACTGAAAAAACCTAATGTTATCTGTTCTCCAACCTTAACAAGTTTTTGGTGAGAAGTCTTCACAATTCCTAGGAAGGAAGGACATTTAATAGTCGCAGTTAATCCTTCTTTTTTACGATTTTTGTTTTTTTTTTTTTTTTTGTGTGTGCTTTGTTTTGTTATATAATTTACCTTCAGCATATGACGGTTGTAAAAATATATCTGTTATAAACAGCTGGTAAAAGAATAGGGTATTGGTAATGCAAACCATTTTTGGTCGACTATTGAAAGTGATCACTTTTTTAGCAGCACTTTAACCTGAAATGTAGGAAAATATATGTCATGAATAGAACTATAATAACATTGCAGAAAATTATTTGAGTGTTTTCAATGAGTAAACATGAATAAACGATACCTCTTTTGAAAATTTTCAAATGTCAGATGTGAATGTCAATTAAATGAAAAGTCATGAATGAATATATATATATACAACTCCTCTAAACATCAGCCCAACAATGTAAGATCTGTAAAATTTGCTGAAATATTATTAAATAAATTTCCGTATTTTTTTTTTAATTTAATATCATGGATTTGCAAAAAAAAAGGAATTCCCTATAAAGATTTAAAGCGGCATTGACGTAGACATCTTCGCGGTTTTGCACGAAACTTTGTCAAGAGACAAAACAATTATTAGTACAATTTAAATGTATTCTCCAGTAGTTTTCATATTGTGTTTTTGATAAACAGCTGCGCCATGAGCACATGCAACGTCCGTAGCGTTTTCAAAGAATAAAGTTCATAATTTAAGAATTGAATTCTTTTTTTTTTGTAAATTCATTGGGCTGTAAAAGCGTTGACCGAAGTACATTTTGTATGAAACGCGTAAGCTTTTCATTCATGATAACACGTGGCCCCACAATAAATGCACAGGTGAATTAAATAAAACAATTATAAAATTCGTGTTTTCATGATCATAGCTAAAAAAAAATGTAATTAAAAGTATTGAATGCTTCTTTTTGTAAATTCATTGGGGTGTAAAAGCGTTGACCGAAGTGCATTTTGTATGAAACGCGTAAAAAAGCTTTATTAATATTTTGATATGAGCGTCACTGATGAGTCTTATGTAGACGAAACGCGCATCTGGCGTATAAAATTATAATCCTGGTACCTTTGATAACTAATTAAACTGTTACCCCGCTACGCGCGTTATTTAGTGTGCACCACATTTTTTATGTTATTTCTTCAAAGACAGAAAAGATATTACAGTCATTCCTTAAATAAATTATTTTTAATTTAAATTATTTCTAAAATGATTTTTTATGTCATATTAATTTGTGTGTTATCATTTTTTGTATGTCGAAACTATAAGCCGTTTACATTAAGGGACCCCATTGGAAACAAGCTTTGGAGCTTTCATATGTATCGTATATATTGTGTATTGTAATAATTAATATGCTTGATATTTTATTGAATAAAATGTTATTATAATTATCATACAATATAAAAAAAGATGTGGTATGATTGCCAATGAGACAACTATCCACAAAAGACAAAAATGACACAGACATTAACAACTATAGGTCACCGTACGGCCTTCAACGATGAGCAAAGCCCATATCGCATAGTCAGCTATAAAAGGCCCCAAGACTGTATGACGTTTTATATTTTAATATTTTATGATGTATTTAAATGAGTAGTTATTGTTGCAAACTCCATTAGAAATTTGAATTGAGATCATTTTTGAATAAGGGAAAGGGGAAGGTGAAAAAATAGGGGGAGCGGGTCAATTTTTCTCATTTCAGAAATTAAAAAGAAAATTTCTTCAAATATTTTTTGTTTGAAAGGATTAAAATTCAACAGCATAGTGAATTGCTCCAAAACAAAAAGCAAAACAAATATTTTAAGTTCATTAGACCACATTCATTCTGTGTCATCTATTTAATCACAATCCAAATTCTATGGTGGCCGGATGCGGCCATTTCGCCATTTCGCGTTTTCGCGTTTTCTCCTTTAAATTTCACGCGAAATCGCGAAATCGAGAAATCGGGAAATCGGGAAATCGAGAAATCGAGAAATCAAGAAAGCACAAACGCTAATTATGTCTTTGGAGATGCAATTGTTTTAAATTGATCATAGTAAACTAAAATATAGGTTGAAAATGCATTTAGCTTAGCAAAACATATGTGACCTCAGATGTCGAAGGTCTTCGGCTTGAATACATGTAATGACCAAGACAACATTAACACCAGATAGTTTTAAAACTAGAAAACAAGAAATTAAAGAATGAGAAGCAAAATCTCAATTTAGATAGTTGATTGAGGTGCCCAAGAACAGTAAAGGGGGGTCAGTAAAGCATCATGTACTAACTGCCCATTTTAATGTATTTTTCCTTGTCAATATTCATTTTTTTTACCAAAGGCAATTAAGAACTTCATATTGTAGTATAACCACGTCAGACTATGTTGGCAAGTTTCCCCAATGAGGTCTGTTGGATATGTTTGTTATTGGGTTTGTGCTTAATTGATGTTAACCAACATCACCTTGTATTTATATTCATCAGATTTTGTTATTTATCTATTATTCTTGTTTATAAAACTACTAATTAAGAAAATAGTGGCCATCAGAGTCCTTCGTTTGTCTTGGCAAATGCCATTGGTTCCTTTTTTATGTTGGAAACCTTCAAGCAACCCCTAAGATCAAGCTTATTTTACTGTATTTTTGTCGAAAAAGCGTGACATAGCGATCCTACATTCCGTCGTCGGCGTCCACAAATATTTACTCTGTAGTTAACTTTTTGAAATTTTAATAACTTTCTTAAAATATCCTTGGACAGACGCTTGTTTATGACCATAAGATAGTATCCAGCATTGACTTTGTGTGAGATAAGGTCCCGTTCACGTTTACTCCATATTCCTTTATGTCTGTTAAAGGGTCTGAACACGTCTTAATGCAAGTTTAACCCTTCAATATAAAGGTCATATGGCAATACATTGATGCTTTTTTATAGATGATTTGATACCGGGAAATTGGTGGTCTTACTTTAATTTAAACCATGTCGGCTATCTATTTTCTCGGTTTCTCGATTTCGCTTTCTCGATTTCCTGATTTCCCGATTTCCCGATTTCCCGATTTCTCGATTTCGCTTTCTCGATTTCTCGAATTCCCGATTTCCCGATTTCTCGATTTCGCGTGAAAGTGAAAGGAGAAAACGCGAAAAGGCGAAATGGCCGCATCCGGCCACCATAAAATTCAGAGCTGTATCCAGCTTGAATGTTGTGTCCATACTAGCTCCAACCGTTCAGGGTTTGACCTCTGCAGTCGTATGAAGCTGCGCTCTGCTGAGCATCTGGTCCATTCATTTGTTTATTTCTTAATTTGTGTGAAAATGTTAATTACTACACTTTCATACCACAATAAATATTGTATTGGTACATGTATCACTTATATTTGTATCCATATAACAACAAAAAAATGAAAAGGAATAATTTTGCACTACCTTTTGAATACTGTGACTTTTTAGATATTTAGACATATTAAAGGGAAAATTCGCGATTTTTTTCTTATGGTTTAAATATGTTCATAATGACATAATATATATATTCACAAAGTTTTATCGCTAAATTCGCAGTAATAAAGGAGAAATTCAATAATTAATGAAAAAATATTAACTACTTCCTGTAGGTCGTGACGTTTTCTCCTGGTTTTTGCATGCCGGGATTTAAAATACAATCATTAAAAGTCTTGGTTTTTAATCATATTTTAACGTAATCGTAAGCGCGCCGATGACTTATGCTTTATCTAATAATAGAATTTAATTCAATAATAATTAAATTCAGTTATTGTAATTATATAACTTGGTATGCCTATTATTGATTTAAATTGACGGTGTGTTCGATTCATTTTATACTGGTCACTTTAATATGCTAATTAGTTTAGCCCGCGAAATGTTAGTCCGTGCAATTTACCTCGTGTGGTTTGGTCATTTGAATTCAAACCTTACACGGAGCTTGACCAAAGCTATAGAATTTAAAACACAGAAGAAAAGATGAGTATTCTTTTTTAGTTTTAGAATTAAGCAACATTTTATGAAAAAATAATAGCTCAACAATTTAAACTGTTAATCTGTTTTTTCTTTCTTAAATAATTTTAACTTTGTTAAATGCTTTAAATAGTCGTGAACTTTTTCTTTGGTGTTATAACTGAATTTAAATTCTATCATTGCGTAAATTGTCAATCTTTTCTTGGATATTATTTTATATTTATATTTGTAAATTGAGTAGATGGTTATACTTATTGCGCGAGTTGTTATATCTAATTGTTTAACTGTCTTAATACGCTAATGAACATTTACCATGTTATTTATTCTTAATCCAAATCCAAATCTTGCAGCGCGAAGTAACCGGTGAGTAAGCCACATATTAATTTCAACATAAATGTATATATAAATTCTTTTTAGTCCTATATATGCATGAAATAGGTGCCACTGGACATAAAGAAAACAATCTATGAATCCAGGTATGGCAACGAATGCTATTCACATTCAATGCATTTTGAACTTCAGTCCTGAATGAGATTGGTTTACAGATTTCACTGTATAAATATTGAAACTGATATACAGATATGAATTTACTTTACTTTTATACATACAAGTATTTTAATTGTGATCTGATATAATTATTTGTTTGAAATTTCTGGAATAAGAATAATGTTATATTATTTTCATTGTTTTTCAGTGCAACAGGTATTTTAGTCCAGTAGAATAATTGTTAAAAGGTTGTTTATCTTTATTTATAAGCATTCACTATACATGCTATATAAGAATAAGAATATTTCATTAAATGTTAATGAAAAGGGAACATTCTAAACTATCATGACAATACAAAGACAGATGACATATTTCAAAACTTTTCTTGTCTCTCATGGTACAACTGATTTTTATAGTTTGTTATGTTGTACTGTCACAGGTCAGGGGGGATTGGGCGCCTGCTAACATGTTTAACCCCACCACATTCTGTATGTATGTGCCTGTCCAAAGTCAGGAGCCTGTAATTCAGTGGTTTTCGTTTGTAGATGTGTTAAATATTTGTTTTTCGTTCATTTTTTGTACATAAATTAGGCCGTTAGTTTTCTCGTTTGAATTGTTTTACATTTGTCATTTCGGGGCCTTTTATAGCTGACTATGCGGTATGGGTTTTGCCCATTGTTGAAGGCTATACGGTGACCTATAGTTGTTAATTTCTGTATCATTTGGTTTTTTGTGGAGAGTTGTCTCATTGGCAATCATACCACATCTTTTTTATATACACACACAAACATATACATTTGTATATAAAGAGTAATATTTCATATTTTGTTTCTTTACATTCAAATGTTAATAAAGTTTTACTTTACATTTTCAATATACCAACTGATGCTCTGAAAAAAGAAATAAACAAAAATCGTCATGTTATGTGACTTTGGACGATAGAATTTCATGAGAGTGGTTGACATTTTCATGCTTTAAGCTTCTATTTTGACCAAAAAACTTAATATGGAGGATTGAAATTGACTAACAAGATGTAAAGGAAGCAAAATAAACAAAAGATGTCACCCAAAATGATTAAAAAAAAAAAAAAAAAAAAAAAAAAAAAAAAAAAAAAAAAAAAAAAAAAAAAAAAAAAAAAAAAATTAATATTAAATATATATTTATATTTATTTAATTTTTTAAAAGAGAGCAACAGTTTTTCCAGAGTAGTGAAAAAAATTAACATTTTGAAAATTTGCTATTTCTTCGTTGTTATTTTGTATTGATAAAAGTGAAACATGTTTTGAAAATGTCTTCACAATGCTTTAAAATGAGGTTCAAGTTTTCTTAGATCAGTTGATTTAAGAAAAAAAAAAAAAAAAAAATCACTTTCCGTACCTAATGAATCCATTTCTTTTGTAACTTTTGCGAGCCATCAAGGATGTTATTGATATTTAATATATATACTTTTCGATTTAATTGTTCATAGTTTTCATGTATTATAGTCGATTATAGGATAGGAATATTTCAGTCTCATTAACGAAGGCCACTTCAATGATATTCGGTAGATACAATAATTATTTCTTTAATGACTTTCGTTATCATATGATATTATCATTATGAATATACTTGAATATCTGCCACTGGACATAGACAGCCACAATCAGCATTTGCGGTTTTTTCTACTTTGTTATTGCCATTGTATCTTAATACTAATTAGTGAATGGAAAAAATTGAAATATTTGTATTTCAATATTGATTCAATTGTTTGATTAAGGGATGTAACATTGACAAATGATATACTATTTTACTAATGCATTGACTAACATTGTAATTATTTGTTTAAGCCAGTATGCCGAGAGGAAAAGGGGAGAGGGTGCTGCCAAACCGTGCTGTACGTAGGCAAAATCAAATACAGCTACCGGTAAACAGAAGGCTTCGCCCAAAGAGAGCTGAAATTGTAAGACAAAATATAGCCATTCCACAACCGCCGTTAATACCACCACAACAGCCATTAATACCACCACAACAGCCATTAATGCCACCACAACAGCCATTAATGCCACCACAACAGCCATTAATGCCACCACAACAGCCATTAATGCCACCACAACAGCCATGAATGCCATCACAACAGCCATTAATGCCACCACATCAGTTATTGTCACCACATCAGTTATAACCACAACAGCAGTTATTACCACAACAGCCGTTTGTACCACTACAGCCAATTCTACAACCACAACTCATTTGAACTTCAAACTTCCTCAGCAGCCCGCTGAACAACAAGTTCCTGATCAGGGATGTGTACACCCAGGGCAGCCCACAGCTCGTAATTCTGTACAAAACGGTGAGATTTTAGTTATACCTACTAGTAATGATGTTGATGTGTTTGTACCACAAAAAATTATAAACCAAATATGGAATTTAGAATATGTTGATTTGACACAATTACTTTACAAAAACATTTTGTTTCAAATATTGATCAACCGAAAAAAGTGCTCGGTTTTGATGAAGATGGAGACATTTTAATTGACAGAAACAAATATTCAAAAGTAAATCATTATCTAACTTAGGTGAGTGGACTGAAGGGTTTTTAAATTATATGAAAATTTTATTGCAAAGATTCCCGGAATTGGCAAATGAATTGATTAGCTATACATGACGATTATAAGGGGGTGTACCTTTTGAGAACGTTTATAAATGACATGCAATTTCGATTTAGAAAAGCTCGTGATCATATGCGTGCATGGGACGTCATTGATGGGCAGCTATGGCTTCAGTTTATTGCAGTAGGCATAAATCATGTTCCACAGACATCTTATACTTCTCACACAGTTATTAGTCCTTGCTACGGTTATAATTTTAAGGCCGTTTGTACTCGTATGAATTGTGTATACAGCCATGAATTCATGTATAAGATGTAGCCAGTTCCATCCTTCGATGTACTGTACAAATTATTCATATAACAAAAATAATCCTCGAAGTTCTGTAACCTCGGACTATTCTGCTCTTAGGTACTACCCTAGGGCACCTGATGCAAACAATTTTGCACCAATCAGTCCAGTGCTAGAGCAGTCAAACAGGTTTTTGAATACACATGGAAATTTTAACCCAAATACTCGTTTTTCGATAAATAATTTTAAAAGATTTCCCTGTCAGCAGGTTAATGTTCCACGGATGCAATTTAATCATTTCAAATTTTATAATTTTGTTTACAGCTTGCATTCACCGTATGATTTTTGGTATTTTTGGTTGTACCCCTGTTAATACTACGGTTTAAGGGAATATGTTGACTGACTACCCCGTTAAAATATTGGCAAATTTATTATATAATGGTTTTAAATATGGTTTTCGAGCACATCATACAAGCAAAACATTAAAGTCTGTTTTACATGATCCAAATTTAGCTTGGAAAAATCATGAGTGAATTGAAATTGTAGAATTGCGGGGCCTTTTTATTATCGACCTATTTCTAATCTACGTGTTTGGAAAATAATTTTAGAAATTATAATGGCATTTCTTATATTTTGGGTGACAAGTGGTTGTCGAGTTCTGTTTTAAATCTCTTTATCGGTAGTGTAAGAGTTATTCAAATACTTGGCTTACGTATCAAATGGACTAAATTAATTTCAAAACTTTAAACATAAACTAAACCTGTATGACGTATGGCCATGCCCCGTTTCACATTTAGTTAATAGTAGCTGACATGTTTAAGGATGAATATTCCTATTCCACTGGGAATGCGTACCTTTCAGGCATTAGGTTTAATCATATGATCAATGGTTTATTGGACAACACTCATTCTTTTATTGTTCAAAAGATGCTCAGTGACATAAGCGACACGTCTGTCGTAAGCCTATTACTATTGGTATATTAACTTGACTTTTAGATGCGCTTAATTTAGTTTGTTATTCAGTATATGAAACATGTTTATCCAAAGCTTCATTTTCAGCTAGAATTTTGGGTTTCTTAGTTTTGGAGAAATTGCAAATTCAAGTTTTAATGAAAATCTTATTGTAAAACGATCCAAGATATAATTTGATGCTTATTCAGGGTCACTTATTATAAAAGTTCCTTCTTAGAAAACAGATCAGCTGGGTAATTCAGTAACGACAATTCTGGAAAAGAATAAACTACTTCAATTTGTCCTGTCCGGTTGATGTCGGACTACATTGCTGAGACACAAAGACGATGGACATTTTCAAACACTTTAAAAAAGGTTATGTAAGAACAAACCTTGTATAGTTGAAACACTTAATTTCAGGGTACCTGAAAGATATTTGGGTAATTGGCTCTTTTATTGTCATAGGAGCTGTCATATTAAGCTTATAGGTGCATCGTTCGGATTAGAGATAGTTGGGTGTATTCCTAAATCAGATTCAAGGAGCTCTGAAAATGTTATGTATATATTTTCTTTAAATTTCCTCATTGTTTGGTTTTCCCTTACAATGAATAACATAGCTTAGATGTTGACAGTATTGCTTTAGCTGAAGTTTATGTTGATGTTGCCACATGAATATCAATTTAATGAAGTTCAAAGTATTGAATTTAAGTTGATGTTGAAGTTTTTGATGTTTGTGTTGAAGTTGATAATAATGTTGAAGTTGATAATATTGAAGTTGATAATAATGTTGTAGTTGATAATAATGTTGTAGTTGATAATGTTGTAGTTGATAATAATATTGAAGTTGATAATATTGAAGTTGATAATAATGTTGAAGTTGGTAATATTTAAGTTGATAATAATGAAGTTGATAATGATGTTGAGTTGATAATGTTGTTAATATTGTTAATGTTGAAATTAATTATGATGTTGAAGTTGATAATGACATCGAAGTTGATAATGATGTTGAAGTTGATAATGACATCGAAGTTGATAATGATGTTGAAGTTGATTGATGTTGATTCTTGCTGTTAAATTTGTCATGCGGTAAATTTTATGGCGGATTACAAGTTGTGCAACTAGTTTCTCAACTTGTAATTTTGGCGGAATTTACTTTAAGCTGCTATGGACTACCCAGTGGCTCCTGATATAACTTTGTTACTGCTGGATCGCCCTTCAGTAATTCAATCGTCATCAAGTTTTGATTGACAAGTTGATTGTGTTTCTTTCTTGCAATAAATGCCATGACAAATTTACAGCCAAATAAAACATAATTTCTTTAGTGATTTTGATTTATAGTTTATTCGTTGGATTCATTAATTACATCATGAGGTCAAACAATGAGAATACAGATTTAAACAATACAAGTACACTTACATTTTATCTAGACCCCCCTTTCAATCTATGTGTGTATATATATATATATACAATAATAGAATTTAAATTCAATAATAATTAAATTCAGTTATTGTAATTATATAACTTGGTATGCCTATTATTGATTTAAATTGACGGTGTGTTCGATTCATTTTATACTGGTCACTTTAATATGCTAATTAGTTTAGCCCGCGAAATGTTAGTCCGTGCAATTTACCTCGTGTGGTTTGGTCATTTGAATTCAAACCTTACACGGAGCTTGACCAAAGCTATAGAATTTACCCGCCCTCCCTTTTCCCCATTATGAATATTTTCTGCTGCTTTTCATTTATCGTTTCAGTTTTGGAAGAATGATTATAGAACCAGCGTCATGGCATATATAACAGACTGAGTTTGGAGCTTTTTTGTATTGTGAATGGACAGGCGGAATTTACTTTAAGCTGCTATGGACTACCCAGTGGCTCCTGATATAACTTTGTTACTGCTGGATCGCCCTTCAGTAATTCAATCGTCATCAAGTTTTGATTGACAAGTTGATTGTGTTTCTTTCTTGCAATAAATGCCATGACAAATTTACAGCCAAATAAAACATAATTTCTTTAGTGATTTTGATTTATAGTTTATTCGTTGGATTCATTAATTACATCATGAGGTCAAACAATGAGAATACAGATTTAAACAATACAAGTACACTTACATTTTATCTAGACCCCCCTTTCAATCTATGTGTGTATATATATATATATACAATAACCAGCCGATAATAAGAAGATAAAACGCACAGACGTGCAATTGTACACATTCATGAGATAAATTTTCTATGTTAAACGTATATATTCGAATAATTTTTTTAGACAACACAAAAAGTTATAAAATTATTTTTAATTAATGCATTTTCGAACTGATAAGGTGAACAAATTAAAGTACAATAATCTGTAAAGACAATATGTTGGTGTACTCTTATTGACCTTTTACTATCTCTGCTATGACTAGGTTTATACGATGTGTGTATTCACGGTTCTGTGGCAATACTCGTAGATGGCTTGTTTAAAGGTAAATTGTTATTTGCACTTCGGTATTTAACCACGCCTCTAGGGCACACCTTGCCAGGTGTGACTGTCTATTCGGATCAGTGGATTATAAAACAAGGGAGCATTTAATACACACATTAAAAATACAGGTGACAAATAAAAATAAATCGCCGTGGAATTATTTAATTATATTTGGTGCTATTATTTATTTGAATTCAAATAAATTAATTTACTAAGAAATAAACAGTTTTCGGTTAAAGACGGGAAACTTAATTCATGTGTCAGAATAAAATGATATACACCTCTTGTCCTTGATTTAAGTCTCATAAAAAAGGGGAACTTAGAAATTAGAAATAGCTTTACCAAATCATTTTGATTGTCTTTATTAGGCAAAAAAAATGTACGAGAACACTTACATTTAGACTTTTGAAACCCATGTATTAATTAATATCTGAAACTATCTGAAGATAACTCTACCGAAGCGGAATATAATTGTACGAATAAAGAAAAAAAAAGTTTTTAAATCTTTGCACATTTATGATTAATTATTGTTATCTATTGTTCATTTAATTATACTTAATTAGTACCTTAAATACGGTCTCTAAAAACACCGCAAAGGACCTCCTTTGTGCACAAAGGAGCACTAAGGACCTCAAAAAAATTTGATAAGAGCACAAAGGACCCGAAATGCCCTTTAAAGCATAAAATTATTATAATTACTGAAGAAAAATGTAAAAAAAGTAAATTAATTTCAATAAAAATTGCGATTTTTATAATGTACGATTTGGTGTTGTCACCGGTATCGGTTTGCAACCGACATCATATCCGGGCTATGCGATAAACCAGTTATAATATTATATAAACAGAGAGTATATGTCTCTGATTTTAATGATAAAAACGTCAATTAGTATGCTTAAATTTTTTTGTTGTAATAAAGAGACTTTACCAAAACTACGAAAAGTATGTAAGTATTAGCGAGCACAAAGGACCACAAAGTAGTTTGATAAGTGCACAAAGGAACTGAAATTATTTATGAAATGGGGGAAGTGATTTCCAACGAAATAATATTGATTTTTTCACAAATAAAAACCCGTCTCGAGTAAAATTGGTATTAAAGTTGAAGATTTACGAACCGTGTTCTGTAATCGGTATATACGGATGTATTGTAAAATATTGAGAAAACACAAACATATGATATAAATACAGACTGGACATGAAATCGAAAATAAATAAATAAAGCAAACACTGTTTGTCAAGATTTATATCTATAATACTAAAATTACGAGGTCCAATTTGTCAGCCGTCATCACGTAAATACGACGAATCACAGAATTCAACTTTATATATAACTAATATAGTACAAAGGTGTAGATTAAAAATTACACCACTCCAGGCCATTTTGTTTTCCACGTAATTAATATTGCCAATAATTAAGAAGTTCCGGGTCGAGTCCGCTACCGATACCAATAGTATATTCACCTGTTACCTATTACCTTATCTGTACGTTCCGCATCTGACAGGCGCACCACCAAACGTTGTATTCAGGATTAATATGCTATATGCACGGGTCATAACCACAGGGTTGACACTACTAAATTGTCAAATTGTTACCTATTGTAGTATTTTAATCCGTAAGACTTTCTAAGATAACAATACGAATACTAAAAATCTGGACTAAAAATAAGGCGTATAGGTACAGTTTTCAATTTGTTAGTGGGCATGACGTAAAACAGCGAAGCAAAGAATTCAACTTTATTTATAACTTATATAGGACAATGCTGTTGATTAAAAAATACTTCATTCCAGGACCTTTTGTTTTCCAAATAATTAATATTACTGTTTCAGTTCGACGGGTTCAAACAGAAAGACTTGAAAGCATAGAAAAACTGTGTATCTTATAATCGACATGACTTTATCAGATGACAATACCAATTACTAAAATAAGGCTTAGGCATAGTTATATGCTTTAACAGTTTAAGTCAGTCACGGACCCGCGATATCACGGGTGTGTACTTGTCTATTTGAAAATTTAAAGATCTTGCGACAAGTTTAGGATATCTTTACTTAGACCTTCATAAGACAGTTTCAAGTTAGGTCTGAAATATGTCCGAGGAGGTAAACGGACAGAAAGTCACAAATTTGATAGGACAAAAAGTCAAATATTTTTTTGATAATTGTTAAATATATTTTGAAATATTTTTATATTTTTTAACATATATTCATTTCTAAGTTTAGAAGCTCATTAACCTTGATAAATGAAAATGTATTAATTTTTTAATCATGCAGAGGATATATATTTATTGGCAAAATGAAGCCATTTAAGCCTCGTTGATATTTTGTTTTCGTTACAATTATTTAATAATTATTGATATTTATTGAATAAATTTTTATTACAAAGTTGCTTCATAAATAAAACTTCAAGAAAAATACATTTTTTTTTCAAAAGAAGTGTTTTCGTGTTCAAAGAAAACTAACCTCAAAACTGAATTGTGATTTTTTTGTCCTGTGACTTTTTTCTGTTACTTTCTGTCCGCAACTGTTTTGTACAGAATAAAATTTGATAAAACAGAGTGTGTATTGAAATTTCTGAAAAAAATACGAATTGAAAAAATCAACCCAATTTTCCTACCTTCAGAAAAAAATCACATACTGTCCCCTTTGTGGCTTAGAAATGTTTTCTTTAAAGTAATTTGAGACTCACCAAGTAAGAAATTTTCGGTGCATACTTTGTTTTTGTGTAGAATAAGTTGTTATAAAACAAAGTGTGTATTGAAATTAATTTCATGAAATACGAATTGACAATTCCAAATTAATTACCTACCTTAAGAATAATGGTCATACCGTTTCCTTTGTGCCTTTAGACAAGTTTTCGTCATAGCAATAAATATTACCATACATAAAAAAAAAAACAAGCTGTTGATGAAATATGAGACCAGCAGAGAAAAAAAACAGCAAAGCATCAATATCCTTCCTTGATTTTCGTAGTTTTGATAAAGTCTCTTGTCGTAAAAAAAATTATAACAACAAAATAATTGAAGGTTTTTATCAGTTATATCATATTATAACTATTTAAAAATTCACATACGCGAGCTGTCACATAGCCCGGATATAAATTCGGTTCCAAACCGATACCGGTGACAACACCAAATCGTAAATTATAAAAATCGCAATTTTTATTGAAATTAATTATTTTTTTCACATTTTTCTTCAGGAATTATTGTAATTTTATTCTTTAAAGGGAATTTCAGGTCCTTTGTGCCCTTAACAAACTTCTTTGGGGTCCTTAATGCTCCTTTGTGCTCCTTTGTGCACAAAGGAGGTCCTTTGCGGTGTTTTTAGAGACCCCCTTAAATATGTCTACCGCTCGGCATTAAATCTTGGTGTGGTAGGAAGGGATTATTACATATAGATTATATTATTTGGATGAGGATTTGAGCTAGCCTATAAAAACACATTAATAGTTAACATGCATTCGAGACCAAAGGATATTAACTTTGCTAATTCAATTAACTTTTACTCACATATATTTCTCTCATGATTTGTGCGTGTTTGTTTCTATAGGGCAGTGTATATATTGTCCCACAATTAATCATAAAATCGTAACTAAAAATGTCTTGTTCGGAGGTTGATAGTAAAAAAAAAAGAGGTTGATAGTACTAACAGGTTCCAGTCCGGTCAAGAGAGGCAGATTTTGACGAGTATGGTCAATTTGGGTACGCACTAGAGCCAGAGTATACCGAAGAAGAGCTCCATAAAATGGAAGCTGCAGAAAGTTCCCGAAATCAAGATAGCCTTAGCAACCCTCGCCAGTTTAACACAGCCGGATTGGTGTTCGTGTACTAAATGCATAGTTATGCCGTTATTGACGGAATGTCTTTGTTGCCCATGGACGTCAAGTTGGTTACCTATTCCCTATTCCCTATTCGTTACCTATTCCCTATTCCCTATTCGTTACCTATTCGTTACCTATTCCCTATTCCCTATTCGTTACCTATTCGTTACCTATTCCCTATTCCCTATTCGTTACCTATTCGTTACCTATTCCCTATTCCCTATTCGTTACCTATTCGTTACCTATTCCCTATTCCCTATTCGTTACCTATTCGTTACTTATTCCCTGTTCCCTATCGTTACCTATTCGTTACTTATTCGATTTTTAATATCCTTCCCCCTTTTTAATTAATTATTATTCTTCTTCTTCCTCTTCTTCCTCTTCTTCTTCCGCCACTTTAAAAATGAACTTGTCCGCAGCATTTCTCCAAAACTACTTGTCAGATTTACTTAGGGTTTCATAAAATGTTAGACTAATATGTCTAGGTGAGCCATCAATCGCTCATTTGTGCATTGGGGTCTATTAAGGGGTATTTTGGGGCAGAAAGAAGGGAGGGGTTTACTATAGAACCCTATGGGATTTTATTTTCTAAAATTTTCAAATGAATATAACTTGAAAACTGTAAGTGATAGATACATGCAGTCTTCAGAAACGATTAAAGGACAATAACACAAATCACATGAAATATAGGGGAGTCCCTGGGGGGGGGGGGTCATCCCTACCCCCTTCAATTCGAGAATATGCTTTTAACTTGTAAACGGTCCAGATCCCCACCCCTAAACCATATATATTCTTGTATAGGACAATAAAACTAATCAAATGAAATTAAATAAAAGTTCCTGGGGGTCACCCCACCCCGTTCTTTTTGAGAAAGTACTATTATCTTGTAAACGGTCCAGATCCCCACCCCTAAACCATATATGTTCTTGAATAGGACGATAAAACAAATCAAATGAAATTAAATGGAAGTCCCCGGGGTCATCCCCATCCCGTTCATTTTTAGAATGTGCTATTATCTTGTAAACGGTCCAGATCCCCGTCCCTAAACCATATATATTCTTGTAGGGGACAATAAAACTAACCAAATGAAATTAAATGGAAGTTCCTGTGGGTCACCCCCACCCCATTTAATTTGATAATGTACTATTATCTTGTAAATGGTCCAGATCCCCACTCCTAAACCATATATTTTCTTGTAGGGGACAATAAAACAAATGAAATGAAATAAAAGGAAAGTCCCTAGGGGGTCACCCCACCCCCTCTTGTTTGAAAACTTAAAAACGGTCAACATCCCCACCCTAAACTATATATATTATTGTAAGGGACAATAAAACTAATCAAATGAAATTAAATGGAAGTTCCTGGGGGTCACCCCCACCCCGTTCAATTTGAGAATGTACTCTTATCTTGTAAATGGTCCAGATCCCCACCCCTAAACCATATATATTCTTGTAGGGGACAATAAAACAAATGAAATGAAATAAAAGGAAAGTCCCTAGGGGGTCACCCCACCCCCTCTTGTTTGAAAACTTGTAAACGGTCAACATCCCCACCCCTAAACTATATATATTCTTGTAAGAGACAATAAAACTAACCAAATGAAATTAAATGGAAGTTCCTTGGGGTCACCCCCACCCCGTTCAATTTGAGAATGTACTATTATCTTGTAAATGGTCCAGATCCCCACCCCTAAACCATATATGTTCTTGTAGGGGACAATAAAACAAATAAAATGAGATAAAAGAGAAGTCCTGAGGGGGTCATCCCACCCCCTCTTGTTTGAAAACTTGTAAACGGTCAACATCCCCACCCCTAAACCATATATATTCTTGTAGGGGACAATAAAACAAATAAAATGAAATGTAGGTAAAGTCCCTGGGGGTCACCACCACCCCCTCCTGTTTGAATACTTGTAAATGGTGGAGATCCCCACCAGTAAGCCATATATATTCTTGTATGGGACAAAAAAATCAAATCAAATGAACATGGGACCATATGAATTGCGAGTTATGGGAGCTTTGTTTGGGAGACTTCGTAACAGCATCCTGTTACAATTACTTCTTGTTGTTTATACTTTTATATCTGGTACTAGTTCTAAATTTGTTGAGGTAAAATGATCTTTTTATGACCTATTTATATGTGTTTGTGCTCAACCGATCCTTTTACTTTATGTTCGATACTCATTTGTTCCTTATTTGATTTTTATACGTTCTACCTTTTAACTGCTTTATGTCCGTATGTTTGAAGATGGATCTTGGTTCGAAGGGATGAAATCACCGTGTTAGCGCTTGCATAAAAAAAAAAAAAAGATGTGGTATAATTGCCAATGAGACAACAACCCACAATAGACCAAAATGACACAGAAACTATCAACTATAGGTCAATGTACGGCCTTCAACAATGAGCATAGCCCAAACCGTGTAGTCACCTATAAAAGGCCCAGATATGACAATTTCAAACAATTCAAACAACAAAACTAACGGCCGTATTTCATATACAAAAAAATAACGGAAAACAAATATGTAAAACAAAAACAAACGATAACTACTTAATTTCAGGCTCTTGTCTAGGGAGAGGCACATACTAACATAATGTGGTGGGGTTAAGCATGTTAGCAGGGTGTACATCGTTTCGGAGCATGCTATTACCTTGTTTAATTCGTTCCATCACTCGCTTATAATTCGCTTATAATACGTGTATCATACGTTGCACCTTTTAAAACATGATTTTCAATTGTTTTGTTGTCTCTGGTGGTAGATTTGGGTTCTTAGAGGTGATATAACTATATAAGCGCATATGTACCCGTTCCAGCGCTCGGATAATATCCTGTTACTTATTCGTTCCTTATTCGCTTTTAATGCGCGGGGTAAGTATACGTTGCACCTTGAAATAAATCGTTTTTTAATTGTGTTCATGTCTCTGGTGGTAACAATGTGTTCTTAGAGAAGAAATGACCCTATTAGAGCGCATGTACCCGTTCCAGCGCTCGGTTAATACCCTGTTACCTATTCGTTACCTATTCACTTATAATACGTTTGTTGTACGTTGCACCTTTTAGAAAAGGATTTTCACTTGTGTTCATGTCTCTGGTGGTAACAATGTGTTCTTAGAGAAGAAATGACCCTATTAGAGCGCATGTACTCGTTCCAGCGCTCGGTTAATACCCTGTTACCTATTCGTTACCTATTCACTTATAATACGTTTGTTGTACGTTGCACCTTTTATAAAAGGATTTTCACTTGTGTTCATGTCTCTGGTGGTAACAATGTGTAATTAGAGATGAAATGACCCTATTAGCGTGCATGTACCCGTTCCAGCGCTCGGTTATTACCCTGTTACCTATTCGTTACCTATTCGTAACTTATTATACGTTTGTTGTACGTTGCACCTTTTAGAAAAGGATTTTGAATTGTGTCCATGTCTCTGGTGGTAACAATGTGTTCTTAGAGATGAAATGACCCTATTAGCGCATATGTACCCGTTCCAGCGCTCGGTTAATACCCTGTTACCTATTCGTTACTTATTCGCTTTATATACGTTTGTTGTACGTTGCACTTTTTAGAAAAGGATTTTTACTTGTGTTCATGTCTCTGGTGGTAACAATGTGTAATTAGAGATGAAATGACCCTTTTAGCGTGCATGTACCCGTTCCAGCGCTCGATTAATACCCTGTTACCTATTCGTTACCTATTCGTTACCTATTCACTTATAATACGTTTGATGTACGTTGCACCTTTTAGAAAAGGATTTTCAATTGTGTCCATGTCTCTGGTGGTAACAATGTGTTCTTAGAGATGAAATGACCCTATTAGCGCGCATGTACCTGTTCCACCGCTCGGTTAATACCCTGTTACCTATTCGTTACCTATTCGTTACCTATTCACTTATAATACGTTTGTTGTACGTTGCACCTTTTAGAAAAGGATTTTCAATTGTGTTCATGTCTCTGGTGGTAACAATGTGTTCTTAGAGATGAAATGACCCTATTAGCGCGCATGTACCCGTTCCAGCGCTCGGTTAATACCCTTTTACCTATTCGTTACCTATTCACTTATAATACATTTGTTGTACGTTGTACCTTTTAGAAAAGGATTTCCACTTGTGTTCATGTCTCTGGAGGTAACAATGTGTAATTAGAGATGAAATGACCCTATTAGCGTGCATGTACCCGTTCCAGCGCTCGGTTATTACCCTGTTACCTATTCGTTACCTATTCACTTATAATACGTTTGTTGTACGTTGCACCTTTTAGAAAAGGATTTTCAATTGTGTTCATGTCTCTGGTGGTAACAATGTGTTCTTAGAGATGAAATGACCCTATTAGCGCGCATGTACCCGTTCCAGCGCTCGGTTAATACCCTGTTACCTATTCGTTACCTATTCGTTACCTATTCACTCATAATACGTTTGTTGTACGTTGCACCTTTTAGAAAAGGATTTTTAATTTTGTTCATGTATCTGGTGGTAACAATGTGTTCTTAGAGATGAAATGACCCTATTAGCGCGCATGTACCCGTTCCAGCGCTCGGTTAATACCCTTTTACCTATTCGTTACCTATTCACTATAATACATTTGTTGTACGTTGCACCTTTTAGAAAAGGATTTCCACTTGTGTTCATGTCTCTGGAGGTAACAATGTGTAATTAGAGATGAAATGACCCTATTAGCGTGCATGTACCCGTTCCAGCGCTCGGTTATTACCCTGTTACCTATTCGTTACCTATTCACTTATAATACGTTTGTTGTACGTTGCACCTTTTAGAAAAGGATTTTGAATTGTGTCCATGTCTCTGGTGGTAACAATGTGTTCTTAGAGATGAAATGACCCTATTAGCGCATATGTACCCGTTCCAGCGCTCGGTTAATACCCTGTTACCTATTCGTTACCTATTCGTTACTTATTCGCTTTATATACGTTTGTTGTACGTTGCACTTTTTAGAAAAGGATTTTTACTTGTGTTCATGTCTCTGGTGGTAACAATGTGTAATTAGAGATGAAATGACCCTATTAGCGTGCATGTACCCGTTCCAGCGCTCGATTAATACCCTGTTACCTATTCGTTACTATTCGTTACCTATTCACTTATAATACGTTTGTTGTACGTTGCACCTTTTAGAAAAGGATTTTCAATTGTGTTCATGTTTCTGGTGGTAACAATGTGTTCTTAGAGATGAAATGACCCTATTAGCGCGCATGTACCCGTTCCAGCGCTCGGTTGATACCCTGTTACCTTTTCGTTACATATTCGTTACCTATTCACTTATAATACATTTGTTGTACGTTGCACTTTTAGAAAAGGATTTTTACTTGTGTTCATGTCTCTGGTGGTAACAATGTGTAATTAGAGATGAAATGACCGTATTAGCGTGCATGTACCCATTCCAGCGCTCGGATAATACCCTGTTACTTATTCGTTCCTTATTCGCTTTTAATGCGCGGGTAAGTATACGTTGCACCTTGAAATAAATCGTTTTTTAATTGTGTTCATGTCTCTGGTGGTAACAATGTGTTCTTAGAGACGAAATTGACCCTATTAGAGTGCATGTACCCGTTCCAGCGCTCGGTTAATACCCTGTTACCTATTCGTTACATATTCGTAACTTATTCGCTTTAAATACGTTTGTTGTACGTTGCACCTTTTAGAAAAGGATTTTCACTTGTGTTCATGTCTCTGGTGGTAACAATGTGTAATTAGAGATGAAATGACCCTATTAGCGTGCATGTACCCGTTCCAGCGCTCGATTAATACCCTGTTACCTATTCGTTACCTATTCGTTACCTATTCACTTATAATACGTTTGTTGTACGTTGCACCTTTTAGAAAAGGATTTTCAATTGTGTTCATGTCTCTGGTGGTAACAATGTGTTCTTAGAGATGAAATGACCCTATTAGCGCGCATGTACCCGTTCCAGCGCTCGGTTGATACCCTGTTAACTATTCGTTACCTATTCGTTACCTATTCACTTATAATACATTTGTTGTACGTTGCACTTTTTAGAAAAGGATTTTTACTTGTGTTCATGTCTCTGGTGGTAACAATGTGTAATTAGAGATGAAATGACCGTATTAGAGTGCATGTACCCATTCCAGCGCTCGGATAATACCCTGTTACTTATTCGTTCCTTATTCGCTTTTAATGCGCGGGGTAAGTATACGTTGCACCTTGAAATAAATCGTTTTTTAATTGTGTTCATGTCTCTGGTGGTAACAATGTGTTCTTAGAGACGAAATGACCCTATTAGAGTGCATGTACCCGTTCCAGCGCTCGGTTAATACCCTGTTACCTATTCGTTACATATTCGTAACTTATTCGCTTTAAATACGTTTGTTGTACGTTGCACCTTTTAGAAAAGGATTTTCACTTGTGTTCATGTCTCTGGTGGTAACAATGTGTAATTAGAGATGAAATGACCCTATTAGCGTGCATGTACCCGTTCCAGCGCCGATTAATACCCTGTTACCTATTCGTTACCTATTTGTTACCTATTCACTTATAATACGTTTGATGTACGTTGCACCTTTTAGAAAAGGATTTCAATTGTGTCCATGTCTCTGGTGGTAACAATGTGTTCTTAGAGATGAAATGACCCTTTTAACGTACATGCGCGCTAATAGGGTCATTTCATCTCTAAGAACACATTGTTACCACCAGAGACATGGACACAATTGAAAATCCTTTTCTAAAAGGTGCAACGTACATCAAACGTATTATAAGTGAATAGGTAACGAATAGGTAACGAATAGGTAACAGGGTATTAATCGAGCGCTGGAACGGGTACATGCACGCTAATAGGGTCATTTCATCTCTAATTACACATTGTTACCACCAGAGACATGAACACAAGTAAAAATCCTTTTTCTAAAAAGTGCAACGTACAACAAACGTTATAAAGCGAATAAGTAACGAATAGGTAACGAATAGGTAACGAATAGGTAACGAATAGGTAACAGGGTATTAACCGAGCGCTGGAACGGGTACATGTGCGCTAATAGTGTCATTTCATCTCTAAGAACACATTGTTACCACCAGAGACATGGACACAATTCAAAATCCTTTTCTAAAAGGTGCAACGTACAACAAACGTATAATAAGTTACGAATAGGTAACGAATAGGTAACAGGGTAATAACCGAGCGCTGGAACGGGTACATTCACGCTAATAGGGTCATTTCATCTCTAAGAACACATTGTTACTACCAGAGACATGAACACAAGTGAAAATCCTTTTCTAAAAGGTTCAACGTACACCAAACGTATTATAAGTGAATAGGTAACGAATAGGTAACAGGGTATTAACCGAGCGCTGGAACGGGTACATGCATGCTAATAGGGTCATTTCATCTCTAATTACACATTGTTACCACCAGAGACATGAACACAAGTGAAAATCCTTTTCTAAAAGGTGCAACGTACAACAAACGTATTATAAGTGAATAGGTAACGAATAGGTAACAGGGTATTAACCGAGCGCTGGAACGGGTACATGCGCTCTAATAGGGTCATTTCTTCTCTAAGAACACATTGTTACCACCAGAGACATGAACACAATTGAAAATCCTTTTCTAAAAGGTGCAACGTACAACAAACGTATTATAAGTGAATAGGTAACGAATAGGTAACGAATAGGTAACAGGGTATTAACCGAGCGGTGGAACGGGTACATGCGCGCTAATAGGGTCATTTCTTCTCTAAGAACACATTGTTACCACCAGAGACATGGACACAATTGAAAATCCTTTTCTAAAAGGTGCAACGTACATCAAACGTATTATAAGTGAATGGGTAACGAATAGGTAACGAATAGGTAACAGGGTATTAATCGAGCGCTGGAACGGGTACATGCACGCTAATAGGGTCATTTCACTATAATTACAAATTGTTACCACCAGAGACATGAACACAAGTAAAAATCCTTTTCTAAAAAGTGCAACGTACAACAAACGTATATAAAGCGAATAAGTAACGAATAGGTAACGAATAGGTAACAGGGTATTAACCGAGCGCTGGAACGGGTACATATGCGCTAATAGGGTCATTTCATCTCTAAGAACACATTGTTACCACCAGAGACATGGACACAATTCAAAATCATTTTCTAAAAGGTGCAACGTACAACAAACGTATTATAAGTGAATAGGTAACGAATAGGTAACAGGGTAATAACCGAGCGCTTGAACGGGTACATGCACGCTAATAGGGTCATTTCATCTCTAAGAACACATTGTTACCACCAGAGACATGAACACAAGTGAAAATCCTTTTCTAAAAGGTTCAACGTACAACAAACGTATTCTAAGTGAATAGGTAACGAATAGGTAACGAATAGGTAACGAATAGGTAACAGGGTATTAACCGAGCGCTGGAACGGGTACATGTGCGCTAATAGTGTCATTTCATCTCTAAGAACACATTGTTACCACCAGAGACATGGACACATTTCAAAATGCTTTTCTAAAAGGTGCAACGTACAACAAACGTATAATAAGTTACGAATAGGTAACGAATAGGTAACAGGGTAATAACCGAGCGCTGGAACGGGTACATGCACGCTAATAGGGTCATTTCATCTCTAAGAACACATTGTTACCACCAGAGACATGAACACAAGTGAAAATCCTTTTCTAAAAGGTTCAACGTACACCAAACGTATTATAAGTGAATAGGTAACGAATAGGTAACAGGGTATTAACCGAGCGCTGGAACGGGTACATGCATGCTAATAGGGTCATTTCATCTCTAATTACACATTGTTACCACCAGAGACATGAACACAAGTGAAAATCCTTTTCTAAAAGGTGCAACGTACAACAAACGTATTATAAGTGAATAGGTAACGAATAGGTAACAGGGTATTAACCGAGCGCTGGAACGAGTACATGCGCTCTAATAGGGTCATTTCTTCTCTAAGAACACATTGTTACCACCAGAGACATGAACACAAGTGAAAATCCTTTTCTAAAAGGTGCAACGTACAACAAACGTATTATAAGTGAATAGGTAACGAATAGGTAACAGGGTATTAACCGAGCGCTGGAACGGGTACATACGCTCTAATAGGGTCATTTCTTCTCTAAGAACACATTGTTACCACCAGAGACATGAACACAATTAAAAAACGATGTATTTCAAGGTGCAACGTATACTTACCCCGCGCATTAAAAGCGAATAAGGAACGAATAAGTAACAGGATATTATCCGAGCGCTGGAACGGGTACATATGCGCTTATATAGTTATATCACCTCTAAGAACCCAAATCTACCACCAGAGACAACAAAACAATTGAAAATCATGTTTTAAAAGGTGCAACGTATGATACACGTATTATAAGCGAATTATAAGCGAGTGATGGAACGAATTAAACAAGGTAATAGCATGCTCCGAAACGATGTACACCCTGCTAACATGCTTAACCCCACCACATTATGTTAGTATGTGCCTCTCCCTAGACAAGAGCCTGAAATTAAGTAGTTATCGTTAGTTTTTGTGTTACATATTTGTTTTCCGTTATTTTTTTGTATATGAAATACGGCCGTTAGTTTTGTTGTTTGAATTGTTTGAAATTGTCATATCTGGGCCTTTTATAGGTGACTACACGGTTTGGGCTATGCTCATTGTTGAAGGCCGTACATTGACCTATAGTTGATAGTTTCTGTGTCATTTTGGTCTATTGTGGGTTGTTGTCTCATTGGCAGTTATACCACATCTTTTTTTTTTTATGCAAGCGCTAACACGGTGATTTCATCCCTTCGAACCAAGATCCATCTTCAAACATACGGACATAAAGCAGTTAAAAGGTAGAACGTATAAAAATCAAATAAGGAACAAATGAGTATCGAACATAAAGTAAAAGGATCGGTTGAGCACAAACACATATAAATAGGTCATAAAAAGATCATTTTACCTCAACAAATTTAGAACTAGTACCAGATATAAAAGTATAAACAACAAGAAGTAATTGTAACAGGATGCTGTTACGAAGTCTCCCAAACAAAGCTCCCATAACTCGCAATTCATATGGTCCCATGTTCATTTGATTTGATTTTTTTGTCCCATACAAGAATATATATGGCTTACTGGTGGGGATCTCCACCATTTACAAGTATTCAAACAGGAGGGGGTGGTGGTGACCCCCAGGGACTTTACCTACATTTAATTTTATTTGTTTTATTGTCCCCTACAAGAATATATATGGTTTAGGGGTGGGGATGTTGACCGTTTACAAGTTTTCAAACAAGAGGGGGTGGGATGACCCCCTCAGGACTTCCCTTTTATCTCATTTTATTTGTTTTATTGTCCCCTACAAGAACATATATGGTTTAGGGGTGGGGATCTGGACCATTTACAAGATAATAGTACATTCTCAAATTGAACGGGGTGGGGGTGACCCCAAGGAACTTCCATTTAATTTCATTTGGTTAGTTTTATTGTCTCTTACAAGAATATATATAGTTTAGGGGTGGGGATGTTGACCGTTTACAAGTTTTCAAACAAGAGGGGTGGGCTGACCCCCTAGGGACTTTCCTTTTATTTCATTTCATTTGTTTTATTGTCCCCTACAAGAATATATATGGTTTAGGGGTGGGGATCTGGACCATTTACAAGATAATAGTACATTCTCAAATTGAACGGGGTGGGGGTGACCCCCAGGAACTTCCATTTAATTTCATTTGATTAGTTTTATTGTCCCTTGCAATAATATATATAGTTTAGGGGTGGGGATGTTGACCGTTTTTAAGTTTTCAAACAAGAGGGGGTGGGGAGACCCCCTAGGGACTTTCCTTTTATTTCATTTCATTTGTTTTATTGTCCCCTACAAGAAAATATATGGTTTAGGAGTGGGGATCTGGACCATTTACAAGATAATAGTACATTATCAAATTGAATGGGGTGGGGTGACCCACAGGAACTTCCATTTAATTTCATTTGATTAGTTTTATTGTCCCCTACAAGAATATATATGGTTTAGGGGTGGGGATCTGGACCGTTTACAAGATAATAGCACATTCTAAAAATGAACGGGATGGGGATGACCCCCAGGGACTTCCATTTAATTTCATTTGATTTGTTTTATCGTCCTATTCAAGAACATATATGGTTTAGGGGTGGGGATCTGGACCGTTTACAAGATAATAGTACTTTCTCAAAAAGAACGGGGTGGGGTGACCCCCAGGAACTTTTATTTAATTTCATTTGATTAGTTTTATTGTCCTATACAAGAATATATATGGTTTAGGGGTGGGGATCTGGACCGTTTACAAGTTAAAAGCATATTCTCGAATTGAAGGGGGTAGGGATGACCCCCCCCCCAGGGACTCCCCTATATTTCATGTGATTTGTGTTATTGTCCTTTAATCGTTTCTGAAGACTGCATGTATCTATCACTTACAGTTTTCAAGTTATATTCATTTGAAAATTTTAGAAAATAAAATCCCATAGGGTTCTATAGTAAACCCCTCCCTTCTTTCTGCCCCCAAAATACCCCTTAATAGACCCCAATGCACAAATGAGCGATTGATGGCTCACCTAGACATATTAGTCTAACATTTTATGAAACCCTAAGTAAATCTGACAAGTAGTTTTGGAGAAATGCTGCGGACAAGTTCATTTTTAAAGTGGCGGAAGAAGAAGAGGAAGAAGAGGAAGAAGAAGAATAATAATTAATTAAAAAGGGGGAAGGATATTAAAAATCGAATAAGTAACGAATAGGTAACGATAGGGAATAGGGAATAAGTTACGAATAGGTAACGAATAGGGAATAGGGAATAGGTAACGAATAGGTAACGAATAGGGAATAGGGAATAGGTAACGAATAGGTAACGAATAGGGAATAGGGAATAGGTAACGAATAGGTAACGAATAGGGAATAGGGAATAGGTAACGAATAGGTAACGAATAGGGAATAGGGAATAGGTAACGAATAGGGAATAGGGAATAGGTAACCAACTTGACGTCCATTTGTTGCCCCGAATTTACTCTCTTTGATGGTAATATTGAATTGGGTGAATGCATTAGTGACAATATCGATTTCAGAACAGTTTGTCTGCATGAACCCGGTTGTTCTTGAAACAAGCTGTATAAGTTTTCCGAGGTACAAGCGCCATAGAGGGAGAGTTCCAGACGTATATATACTAACTCACAGCCATGTTCACATTTAGTTGAATTATACAATATACTTTTAATTTTGTTCACTGTTGAATGCATACCGTGACTTATTAGCTGCTTAAGTCCACTTCATTTGGGTAAGTGTCTCCCAAGTAAACAAAACCACAACTTCTTAATTAATCAAATGACTTATCTTTTTGCGAAAGTTTGGTATGCAAAAGTGCAAAGTTATAAATGGGTGTCTTGCAATATCGAAGTGATAATCTATTTGTCAGATCTCTTATATCTTTTGACGAAATCAAACCATCATGGTATATTCTGCATTTGTATAGACCGAAGTGTACTAAATGATATTCATATTATACATGTTAAATGAATGAACAAATATTAAACCTATCTTTTTATTGTTTTCCGCCCATGTCCGCTCATCGCCAGAAATAAAGTTTGTCGCACGAAAAAATGGTATTAATTCCAGAGTCAAAATTTAAAGAACTTATTTTCCATGTTTTCTGGTATTGTACGAAAGAGAATTGACCTAACAAAAGAATTGATATCTTAGGCTGTTAGTAACACATATAGAGCAGTGGGTCGTTGTTGGACATATAAATCTTGGAAAGTGTATCATCTGTTAAATTTGCAGGTCACTGAAAGGGGAAGTCCCATACGGAAGTAGGTGTTGAGGATGATTTTTTTTTATCCAGTGACACATATTACATGCGTATTCTTGAACGTTTGATACATCATTTACTCTCAAATTGCAAAAACGAAAACTTCCAATTGTATTTATAGTATTTGTATTTTTATCCATCTGATGAGTTAACTAAAGCCTTTTTCAACTGATTTGTATAGTTCATTCTTCTTCTTCTTTTGGTATACAATAGTCTATCGAATTCGTTGATTACATACTGTTGGCATACGTGGACTAGTCTATTTACAAAACTTTTACCCCAATTTACACAAAATGTATGTTTCTTTCTTATGTTCAATGTATACATGTATATAATTTAAATTGCGCTATAGTTCCGTAACTTTCTATCCAGGCGTATAAACGAATCGTCGGCAAATGCGTACATTTTTTAAAATCAATATTTCTGGTATGTTCCAATCTGTCCTTTACTATTGACAACGAGTTTATATTACATTTTCCTAAATTAACCCTTGGAAAAAATATGTAAATACAGATTTTTATTTCTTCAAATCTTTTTTTTATGTATTATTTATATTTTAAAAAATAATATTCTTTACACCAGAAATGTTATTTATAAACAAGCGTATGAATTAAGTAATGACTAGTATATTATATCACTTTCGGACACGCAAGACAGAGATGTATATTATAAACAATGGAAAGTTATAAGTTATCGGCCGTGTACACCGATCAATACCTACAGAAGTGAAACGATGCATGAACTTGCAAGTCCGACAGGAAATCGCTTGAATACCTGGACGTGTCACCTCACACCCCTCACAATACCTTTGGGAGTAATACCTTAACCCATGCTGGTGGGGCGCACTACGTTTGTGCGCGTGATCAGATGAGGGAAGATCCGAATTTATTTGAATAAAGTGTATTACTTTAAAGAATTATGAACGAATTACATTTTCGAAAACAATTGCACGGAACACTTATTTCTGATTTGAACTTTGACTTTTTAAATAATTCCAATATTAACAGTTTAAAAATAACAGACTATGGTTATTTAAAAAAAAAATAAGAACATTTTCCGTATCAAGTTAGTTAGTCAGATAAAACAACCGTACGATTGACAAGATATCGACACGCAATTACGACTACATCGGTTACTGTAGTTTTGGTCCTTTGTGGTTTATAGACATATCGTGATTTTTGATCGTAGAAGATGACAAAATGGCGGAACGCAGAGAATTGATACTCAAAATTTAAAATCGATGGTGATCTCTTATCTAGCGGAATAAAACTTTAATATCTATAAATTTGAGAATATTTATACAGAATGGAAATAATATCAATTTTTGATTTTTTTGCGAAGTTTCCCTTTAAGACTAATTAGTAGATTTTGATAATATTGGCTTAACATGCTTGAAATTCTATCAGATTACTTTTGGAGCAGTTATGAGTCTTTGAAGCATGCTCACAAAGGTTTTTTTTGTGAAACCATTTCATATTGGTCAAAATTTTCTTTGCCTCGACCAGCTTTGGAGGAGATATGATAATAGAGTTGATATAAAGCAGCACAGAAGTTTATTTCTCAGATCATCTGTCCCCAAGCATCATGTCGGGCATTGTCATTACTAAAAACCAATAAATGTAGTCTAATCTGAGGAACAATTTGACATTTTAACAATAAATTTTAACTAATGATACTGACGATCCACCACAAAGTAATATAAATAGAACCATACCAATAGTAAGCAAATACATATAAAAAAAGAGGTGGTATGATTGCCAATGAGACAATTCTCCACAAGAGACCAAATCGACACAGAAATTAACAACTACAGGTCACCGTACGGCCATAAACAATGAGCAAAGCCAATACCGCATTATTAATCAGCTATAAAAGGCCCTGAAATGACAATGTAAAACAATTCAAACGAGAAAACTAATGGCCTTATTTTTATTAAAAAAAAAAACAAAAAAATAATATGTAACACATAAACAAACGACAACCACTGAATTACAGGCTCCTTATATCATGTTCTGAAAACTAGATATCATCTTCCATTTAGAAAAAAACACGTGAAAAAAAAAAATGTTATGTGTTGCTCTCCTAGCTACAAAATGTATCCAAAATCAAAGATGTAAAACATCTTCTATCATAATCATTTGGTAAATAATGTAATTACTGTCTCCTCCATGCCCGTCTTGAACATAAAAAAAAATATTAATAAATAACACTCCTATCAAATGCTCAGATTGGTTGTCATCGTGCAACACAGTTAATAACACCATATAGGAAAAACATAGAACTCATTTTGTCATTAGACACTGTCAAACATACAAACATACTATCCACACTCATCTGTGTCCACACTTGTAATTGGCTTAAATGTGGAATTACGGGTCGTGGTTGTCTTGGTTTTTTTAAAATTCTTTTTGGTAAATATTTAAATTAATTATCAATTTTTTAATATTAATCTTTGTAGATAGAAACTCAAAATAATGTGTTAAAATAAACGACATTTCGATAAAAATGTATTAAAATTTGTGCCCTTGACAACTTTAACTGGTTTCGATTTATTTTTGTGTGTTTCCGCGTAGAATATGACGTATCAACAGGTACCAGTCATCTTGACGACAACAACGCTTCAAAATGGTGGGTATTATTATTGTTTTATTACAACGTTGTACTTCGCAGTATCATATAACTTTGCCAGCTGTTGCTTGTATGATTATTTCGGGGGGAAAATGAATTTCGTATTTTATTTGATAAAATATGGGTTTTGCTGAACGGGTCACAGTTGAGTACTAAAATGACGTATCCAATGTGCTTTGATATGCTTTATCATTTATCATTTATGTTAGAACAAGTACCTTGTTAAAATTAAAGTTTTTCAATCTGCCTCTGGTAAAACTGTGTTTGCAAGATCTTAATCTACACGTTTATCATGATGTAAAAATCGTAAAACATACCCAGATAAAAATGCTAATTTTTTTACCATTGAGTTGATGATGATGAACCTATTTTTAATGGCAGTGTCTGCGCGTACCCGCATGTGGGTATATTGCCGTTCGTAGGTTACGTGTACCCACATCCGGTTTTATAAAAATGCCATCAGATTGGAAATGAAATGTGAAATATAAACGGAAATTATCGATAATATGGGGATTTTGGGAAGAAAGAGTGAAGAGTATGAAAAATTATATTTTCAAATTGTATTTATCTAATAATAATACATAATAAACATTGCAAATTAAATGCACACTGATGGAAAATGAAACTGTACAGTCCCTGTAAAAAGAAAAACATGATAAAAATTGATACTATTATAAAATGTAAATGCAAATTTAAAGAATTAAATTTTACTGAATTTGAAAAATACCCATATATGAGATTTAAAAAAAAATCTTTTAGTAAAATGAAAAACAGAAGATGATCAAATAAACATTTTACCTCCCTCAATCAGGTTTTGTACATCTTTAGTCACACCAAGTTTAAAGTGGAAAGGACATTCCATTTGAAATGTACTAAAAGTAGGCATTGAAGACCCATTGGTGACCTTTGGCTGTTGTCTGCTCTATGGTCAGGTTGTTGTTGCTTTGACACATTCCCCATTTCCTTTCTCAATTTTATATTATCCTTTATATTAAGACGATTGAGAATAGGAAAACTAAAAGTATTTGACTTAAAAAAAAAACTTAACAACCTGAGACTACTATAACAAATAGTAGTCTCAGACTTGAATAATGAATGTAACACGGCAAATTCGATTTAAAAGAGGGACGAAAGATACCAAAGGGACAGTCAAACTCATAAATCTAAAACAAACTGACAACGCCATGGCTAAAAATAAAAAAGACAAACAGAAAAACAATAGTACACACGACACAACATAGAAAACTAAAGAATAAACAACACGAACCCCACCAAAAACTAGGGGTGATCTCAGGTGCTCCGGAAGGGTAAGCAGATCCTACTCCACATGTGGCACCCGTCGTGTTGCTTAAGTGATTACAAATCCGGTAAATAGTCTAATTCGGTAGGTCATATTCATGAAAGGGAAGGGGATTGTAGTTACGACGTAAGGAACATATCCGATATCATTTGTGAAACGGTTATTCCATAACGGTCAACCAACTCGTGATGGCGTCCGTAAAATTTACGAAGGGATGATTTCAACTTCACCATTTGGAACTCTTGGTTTAATAGCTTCCTTGTGAGCAGCAAACCTCTATCAAGAAAATCATGATAGGAAATGCAAGCACGGGAATATCGTATCAATTGGGAGATATCACAATTGGAAAGCTGAAATCATCTCTTTTGTCGTAAAGTTTTGTTTTCAACCGACCCTCATTGTCAATTTCTAGATGTAAGTCAAGATATGAAGCCGACTTAACTGTATCTGTAGTATCCTTTATCTCTAGTTCGATTGGATAGATGCGTTCCACATAGTCACCAAATTTTGAATTGTACTACATTTTAAAACAAATACCTTGTATAAGCCTTTTTCCTATCAAATTTGTTTGGAATTTTTTGCCTCCATGAATTCATGAAAAATGAATTATGTTAAACTTTAATTGTATAAAATTAATCGACTGTTGTAATTCATGATACCTACACATGTATATCACTCTTGAATTTCCATTTTAAGAATATTTATTAACTGTAATAAAAACTGCTCACTTACCTATATATAAATATTTATAAAACTTTTGAGTAGTTTTAATCAATTTATTCACTATAATTGCGACAAATTCTTTATATATTTCACATTTTATTCTCGATCTGATGGCATTTTATTATAAAACCGGATGTGGGTAGGCGTAGCCTACGAACGGCAATTTTACTATTCGTACCCGCATGTGGGTACGCGCAGACACTGCCTATTTTGTTTATAGTGGGAAACACGATTGACAGAATAACTTATCCGAATAACACTTGAACTTTTAATTTTAGCACATATTGGTGACTTTTAAACATTGATGATTACATGCATTTGGAGATGCAACAAATTTAAGGGCTTAGAAATAGAAAAGACGTCTTTGTACTGGGTCATACATTTGTACATGCAGCTTTCAAATTTTATTTATTTTTTGCAATTAACTGTTTTTGTGAAATAATATATTTCCATTTTTGTTTGAAAACAACTACATTGTAATGTTCTGCCTTATTTGCCTGTTTCATAATCCCAATATAGCTCATTCATGTCATTATTGGTAATTTGAGAGCAAAAATACCAATGCAAAATGGGATTAATGTGAGAAACTGTGATAATATGAACAGTTACATGGCAGAATTGTCTGTAAAGTGGCTTGTCATAGAAATTTCTAATAATGCTGTAATCAGTTTAAGAATTAAGTATGCTTGACACATGTACCAACAAATGAACATCTCATTAAAATACACCTTATCACTATTTGTCCGCCATTACTGGATATCACACAGGTTCCCGTAAAATTTTGATGTCATAAAACAAAATATCTGACTCCACAATGGAAAAGTAATTGTTGTATGCTTCAAAAGTTCAAGCGGCCGGGTCAGCGAGTATTAGCGATAAGGTGTATAACAACGTGATAGCTCAAGTGACATTTCAAGTGACATCAAACATTTTGTCAAAGAAAAAAAAACTTACACTATTTAAAAACATGTGGTATGACTTATTATGTACTGTTAAAAAAAATGCAGAAAATTAAAGTCTAAAATCATTTTGAATTCACATATTTTCATTCCTTCATTATCATAAATTTTAAATATTCTTCTGAATTTTCTTCATAAGACATTAGTTTGGATCTACATGATGATAGGATGTTTGATACCACTTGGCACTGCAAGTATGTGAGCTGAGAAATGCTAAAGTACAAAATAAAAGAAACATTATTAATCATTTTATATTTTCCTTTACAGGCCGCAAAAGCAACAACAATCAAGGAAGCCTTGGCCAAATGGGTAATTAAACAAGTTATATTTTGATACAGAGTGACCTCTATTAGTGATAAAGATGGCAAAATGTGAAATCAGAAAATCATTGCTATTTTTGAAAAATGGTCAAACATGACTCTGAGATCGATTATGGCGATTTTTGAGGAAAATGTTAATGCAGATATAATTTAAGTATCTGCTATCATATATATTCAGAATCGTTGCTTTACATTTTTGCGAGAAATTTTCTACATTATTAATGTATGTTTGCAGGAATTTACATGAACATGAAATTTTATACAATTTTTATCAAAAAATTGAGTAAAAATAATTATTGTGATTTCTGAAATTTGACCTCCATAATACCATATTATCTTCAATTACCAGAGTATAAGTACCAGTATAGGACTGACTTATAGATAGTGTTTCAACCAATGAGTTAAACAGTAACGAGACAACAAACCTACAAAGACACAAAATAATGATATATTTACAAATACTATTTGATTTCATTATTCAAGAGATGAATATTTATAAAGTGTCCTTGTTACAACTTATACCTTCTTCTTTAAATATGTATATTAGGCCACACCAATTTGATTCCTTGTTCAATGGACCCGCCCGCACCTTTTTTTCAAAACAGAATTTTTTTATTTTTTTTATATTCCCGCATCCGGAAATGTAATCATGTCCATTTCCCGCACCGTTTTTTTGTTGTAAATATTATAAAAAGATATCAACATTTGTTTTAAAAATCACAGTCTAACCTGTATATAACGATTTTAAACATAAAAGCACCCCACCACACTTTGTAAATATCTGTGAGAATATTTGTTTCAGCATGAACCCTATTAATCCAAAGCGGGAGTGCTCTGAGGAGTGCTCCGATATAAATTTATAACAGCGGAAATACCTGTAAAGAACAAAAAATGGTTACTTTCCCCCTTACTTATATTCCCTATCAAAAATGTTCGTTGTTAGAATAAAGTACAAAGAACTTCTGAAGGATTTGCCTTCAACTGCAATTATATTGTATGCTGGCGAAACAAAACTATCCATAGCCGCTGCATGTTTATGCACCTGTCCTGATTGATTGAGGGGCCTCTCGTTCAGCAGTTATCGTTTGTTGGTATTTTCCCGTTTGGATATACATGATATATAAATTAGATCGTTGGTTTTCCTGTTCGAATTGTGTACGCTAATAATTTTGGGGTCCTTTACAGCCTGCTGTTTGGTCTGTATCAAAGCTCTGTGTAAAAGGACGGTTTGACCTGTGTTTGTTATTATCAGGTTGAGAACAACCCTCCCTTAGACAAGGGGTCATTTTACTGATGTAGAAAAGAAAATAGAAATACAAAGGATTTGTATAGTTCTTCTATACAAAACCTTTGAAAACTTAGAATTTTGTACTCAAAAAGAGGAGAGTTACATCATATTTTAAACAACTTTTTCTAAAAGAGGGGTCCACTTATTTTGAATAATATTAAACTGTTAAAGTAAATGTGTTAACATGGTTAAAGTCCAGGAATATTACTAAATTCTTGAACATGTTTTGACCATTTAATACCAGATAGATATATAGTTATTTGAGAAAATATGAGCCCTTTTGTACAAACAAATATATCATAACTTATATTGATCCCTCATAAAACATGTAAAGGGATATTTATAACATTAAGGGGTTGTCCCCAAACTGATTATGACTTGGATGGAGAATTGTCTCATTGTCAGTCACACATACATAGACCAGATTTAATTATTTCTTGGTGAACAGGGAAAAAATACTTAAGAAATTAAAGAAATGTCAAAGTACAGGTGATAAATCAAGCTTTAATATTGTCAAAACCTATTATTTTATGTTTACAAAAAAAATTATAATCGCTCGCCTAAAAATTTGCAAATTAAATATTTTTTTATTAAAATTTTCAAATCGCTCGCTCTCCCCAAATTTTGGAGTCCAAAAATCTGTAGAACAAGAAATTAAATTGGTGTGGCCTTATGTATTATTTGTAAAAAAAAACGCCTTTTACTTAAAGTTCTTTCCAATTTTAGAACAACAGATTGTGTTTGTTGACTGATGATTTCGATCATCTTTGTGTCTAGATACATTTTTGGTAAACTGTTCATGTAGTTCAGGAACTTTAAGGACAGACAAACGAATGGATGTACAGACTGAAAAACATACATATCATGCCCCTAGATGAGGCATACAAAGGACCTTTCACAGATCATAGGACACACATCTGAAATTGACATACTGATAACTGACTATTATACATGTAGTTTAGGGAGCTACCATTTGATTTTTATGGGGGGGGGGCTAGGATGAAAAAATTTTGTCCTGCATTTTTTTTTAGCTGTAATCTCTGTCCTGCCTTTTTATTTTTCACTCTAATCAGTCCTGACTTTTTTTTTTTAGTTTATCCTGACTTTTTTTACCTAAATTGTCGTCCTGACTTTTTTTTTTGCAAGTGTCACATCCTGCCTTTTTTTTTTACTCAAAACTTCTGTCCTGCCTATTTTTTTCAAATTTCATCCTAGCCCCCCCCCCCCCCCCCCCCCCCCCCCATAAAAATCAAATGGTAGCTCCCTTATTACCCATTGGATGAGCAAGTGGGCAGACATAAATATAAATGTTTTTGTATATATTGTAAATGTATATTTTATATATTTTGAGATGCATTATAATAATGCAACACAGAGAAGTAAATGGTTTATTTAAATGATACTTGTAGTTATGAAGTGAATTTTAAATGATATGACTCTTATTTTAGGCTGAAAAGAGTGAATGTAAGGCAGAGGAAGCAAAGATTGTCAAACTGTTGGGTCAGATTCCACCAATAGAAAAGATGGACGCCTCTCTGTCCACACTAACATGCTGCGAGTAGGTGTTATCTTTTTGCAACTAAATTTTAAAATATTGAAACCACCACAAGTCATTATTATTTACATCAAAACATTGACTTTTATGTTCGATCAGATGGTTTCTGTTCGATCAGATGGTTTCTGTTCGTTCAAATTTAATTTTGACCTAAGGAATCGATTGCAAAAAAGGTTAAAAGTTTATGACATAAATCCCCTTGTTTTATAGTGCCTATAAGTTTCTTCATGGCTTAACATTTTTGTTGGACTTCATTTTTCATTTTCCAAATGACATTAAAATTTTCTCCATTTTTTCATAAGCAAAATAATTTTGTCAGAAATTTGAATAGCAGACAGTGAGACTAAACTAGACTGTTACTAGCTGCAATAAGATCAACCACACTTGACATTTTACATCACATCATTTTAGTCCTAAACCTTTTTTTCATGATAATGTCTGTAAATCAGTTGCTACAATCAATAGGTCAACTATATTTGCTCTGTATGTCTATTGTAAGGGTATATACCAATCACACAAATGCACTGAACTAACTTGTTTTTTTCTTTGATCTTTTTCAGACAGCTGTCAATTTCAACAAATACTATTGAAAAGATTGCCAATCTGAATGGTTTAAGTAAGTTATTATATTTATATTTTTTTGTATTTGAACTTAAAAGAGAATGCACATTCATTGATTGATGTCACATATACTAGTGGTAATTGGAATCTTGAAATACTTTCCGATAAACAATTAAGCTGTTATAATTGTTAAAAAAAAGACGACTCTATATTACAAAGTCTAAAAGAAATAGTAGAAAAACAACTCTGCTTATTTTTTTTCAGAACATTTGAAAATTTTGTCATTGGGAAGAAACAGTATAAAGTCGTTAACAGGACTGGTAGGTTTTTTATATAAGTTTTAACAAAATATAAAATGTTCCTTTCAAAAATTAATTTTTATGCTTAAAAAAATTGTATTCATTTGAAAAATTGGCCAAGTTAAATAGTGTTATAGAAATTTCCTTTTTTAGTCATTTTGGTATAGAGCAGATTCCATTTTTTATTATGTGTTTTTTGTTCAAAAAAAAAAACCACTACAAAATAACTGTGTTCTCAGGCCTAAGAGATAAATTTAGTAGATATAGATTCTGTACTTGGGGACTTCCCTAAATGATTTGAGGCTAACATCTTGTCAAACTTTCAATTATTTAAACTTTAAAAGATTGATTTTAAATACATCAAATGTACTTTGAGATAATATTTTAACTGCTTGGTAACATTTTACAGGAAGCTGTAGGGGACACTTTGGAACAACTATGGATCTCATATAATTTGATTGAAAAACTGAAAGGCATCAATGTTCTTAAAAAACTAAAGGTAAGTTACGTATTATAAAGAAGAATTCAAATTACACCACTCATGTTTGATAAAACAATATACATCTTTGATTTTTATCTACACCATACGTTCATGACAAATCACACAAAATCTTTGAATATTCATAAGCTGACAATCATTCATTCAATCACTCATATGTCAGAAGGATGGTTTGACCTTTATTTTATAGTTCATTGATTAGAGTGAAATGTGTTTATTTGTATGCTAAAATATTAATAAATTACTATGAAATCTATGAATCATTATATTCTTGAGTTCAATACTGATAGCTTCTTGTTTGTTTATTTTTGTTATGTTACTTAAATTTGACTACCTTAATTGTCAATGTAACTCATGCTTAATGCTAAAGAAGGTGAAGAACAACCATTTATTAGTCAATCTTTTTATTGCAATGAATGAGAGTTATAAGCTTTGTATCTGGTGACATTTTACCTAGGATTGATGTTTAAAATTGGAACCATTCTTCAATGATTGTTAATAATTGTATAATCAAACATGAAGTATTATGTCTTAACTTTTTGTAGGTTTTATATATGTCCAACAACAGTGTAAAAGATATGGCTGAATTTTCAAAATTGGTGAGTAAATTTTGCATGTATTTGTATCTATGTATGGCAATTCGAAAAAAGAATCACAAGTATCATTTTCAAATTCATGTTAATTTTGTCTAATGCAAGTTCTTTTGTCCTGTCAAATCTTTTTTATCTTCTGCAACAGAAAATAAAACTCAATTGTTAAATTTGAGATTGCAAATTATTTAAATTTTATAATGTCATTAAATATCAATATGAGAAGTTTCATGCTTATTTAATTTTTTAATACAGGCTGATTTACCATGCCTTGAGGAACTTGTATTCACAGGTAAGATTATTTTATTATTTCTCATTTGATAGATCTTTTTTGAAACATAGATAAGGAAAATTTCATACATTGATTAAGAATCATATAACAAATATTAAAGAGGCTCCCACAGGGTCAAAAACGACCTGCGACCTCTGGGCTTTTTAGAGGCGACTTCCGACCTGAGGGCCTTCTAAAAACGACCTGCGACCTGTAAAATTTGGAAAAAACTCCCTCCGACCGACTACCGTCCTCTGTGTTGGGAAAAACGACCTGCGACCTGTTCATTTACCTTAAAAACGACCTCTCGATGAATTTTAAAAGCGACCTTGCGACCTGAGGGGGGTACCCTGTGGGAGCCTCATTAAAGGGGGATACTTTTCATTTACTTGATAGTGATGTTCTGTACGGTCCTACTTCTGGAATGTACACATCTCAATTGTTTAAGTATACACTTATTTGCAGTGAAGTAGCAAGATTTCAATTAACATTATGTCATAACATTTTCATAACTGAAAAAAATCTACAGAAGGGAGACAAATATAAATTTGTAAAAACTTTAACTTTATTTGACCATAATTGGCATACTATAATGTACCATAATTGTATTACCTAGTGACCTGTACATGATTAATGAACTTTGAGACAAGAGAACTAATAATGATGTTTTTACAGGTAATCCTCTTGAAGAAAGATTGACTGCTGAAGGAACTTACAGAACTGATGTGGCTAATAAACTTCCAAAGTTGAAAAAATTAGATGGTGAGTTCAGTATACTTCATCTAAGATCTAGTTGTATCATTATCTAAACATTTTAACCTCATTATGCTAGTCATAGAATACATTGATACACAAATATATAATTATAGATAAGTTACTAAGAACATAACTGATTCTAGAAATTAGTGCAATGGTACAGTTATGTACATTTTAATATTTTAGCAAAAGATGGATGGTTAAGAGTTCTGTGTGTTCATATTATCTGTATATCTCTTCTTACTCTTTAAAATAGAGGGGCGTAATCCATCCCAAATGGATCATTGCAAACAATATTTTATTTTATTATACTTCACGTTAATATGCCATATTTTGATTGGCTAATACAAGGGTGTTAGTTTACTCTATCACATGGCTGAGAAGGTGACAATTTTTTTTTAATGTTACCCTCTAGTCCAGACCAATCAAAAATCGATATTTAAAGGACAATGGATTGAATTTACATCAAGTTATTAAATACAATGCTTAAGTTCTAAGTTTTGGCTCAGATTTTATTATTTGGCTGTCAAAATAAAAAAAATAAAACATCTTGCTTAACTTTTGTTGTTTTTTCTAATACCCGTTACGGCATAACATTGTTATGTACGTGACGTCATTGAAAATACTTTAAAATAAAATTAAAAGACAATAATGATAGGACATTCAGTATAATAAATTGAATAACACCGGGGTTGACAATGTTTTCTCAGGTAACAATCTGCTCTATCACCCTCTCAGCTATTTGTTATTTATATAATGTAGTATTGTAAAAACTTATGTTGCTATTTGAAAAAAATATTCTTATTATCAAATAATGCAATTGATTTTGTTGACCTATTTTCACCTAAATTTCCTTTGTTCATACATACAATTTTATCTTACAGGAGTACCAGTAATCAGAGAAGAAGATGATGAAGATTAAAGAATTATTTTATCCAATTGAACTTGTCATTGATAACATTATGTGCCTATTTTTATCAAAAGAAGAAATTCAGCACTCTGAAATTTAGGGAATTCGGACTGATCATCATAGATGTGATAAAAAAATAAAGTTTGGACTAAATGACAAGAATGATCGCTGAACATATCATGTGACATTTAGACATTTAGGACTGAGAAATAATTTTAGGATTTTGATTCCATTGTCTTTCATGGATTTCTTTTCAGTCGCTGTCATCTTTTTACAGACAAACTATGTTCATGTTATGTTATTTCTAAGATGCATTTTAAGCTAGACAGAACATTATATTTTAATTATATTTATGTTTCTGTTCTGTTCATAATTTTTTTGTTATTAATTATTCAGATATAGTTGATGATGTTAATTAGCATTATTCAATTATATTTTCAATATTAACTGTTCTATTTTTATTTTCATAAGTTTTTATATGAATCCGTCCTGTAGTAACAGATTGTGAAATCCTACAATAGTTGACTAAATGAACCACTTCAGGAAAATTAACACTTGAAAGTCAATTAGTAAAGGCATTTGGTTTTTTTAAGATTTATTATCATTACAAATGTACCATATAATTTTTCCTTATTAAATATAATGTTTAAATATTACATAACATATTTAAGATTTTCAAGTCAAATTATGAATGTTATATTATATTATTCATAGGTATGAAACAAATGCTGTTTATTTTACATAGGAAGCAGTTCCAGAATTTCTTATATTCTTGTATTGATATTTATTTGTTGAAGAGAAAGAATAAAACATTCCATCTGTTATATTGTTTTCTTTCCTATCATTGTTATTTGACCATGAAGAATATTTGTTGGATTTGGGACATATGTGTTTGGATTTTAGCTCACCTTGTCAAAAGGCCATTATGAGCTCTTGCCATCACTTTGCATTCATACCTGAAATGTCTTGCCTTATTTACTAACAACTGATATTATGTTGATAGTCCTATATATCAAGCTTTACTACAACTATCACATAAACTTAGTATGATCAAAGAAAATGAGGCAATGGTCATATAAAACAAACGAAAAATACATGTACACCTTACCATCATCCAATGCACTAAATATAGTTGACATATTGCTTATAGCTTCTAAGAAAAGACTTAACCAAGAAAACTGAACATTCACCAATTAAACATGAAATAAAGGTCATGGTCAGATGAACCATGCCAGGCAGCCATGTACAGCTTACAATCCTTCTGTACAACAATCTTTTAGTTGATAAGTATGGACATAACATTCAAGCTGGATTCAGCTCTAAATTTGGATTGTGATTAAATAGTTGACACAGAATGAATGTGGTCTTAATGAACTTAAAATATTTTTTTTGCCTTTGAGCAATTCACTATGCTGTTGAATATTAATCCTCTCAAAAAAATGTTTGAAGAAATTTTCTTTTTATTTATGAAATCTGAAATGAGAAAAATTTATCCCCCCCTTTTTTTTCACATCCCCTTTTCCCTTTTTCCAAAACTGATCTCAATTCAAATTTCTAATAGAGTTTGCAACAATAACTACTCATTTAAATACATCATAAAATATTAAAATGTAAAATAAAGTGCTTGTTATCACTGAATGGAAAGATTGTTTTAATTTATCAGTTGGTAGTAAAAGTGAATATACATTGTATATTGTATAAAACAATGATTTAAGTTGATTCGACTACTATTCTGGACAAAGAAAGATAACTCCAATTGAAAATTTCTTGCTATTGCACAATATTGTGCAATTAGATATTTCTTGCTATAACACATTACTGTGCAATTGAAAATATTTGCTATTGCACAATAATGTGCCATTGAAGATTTCTTGCTATTGTGCAATACTGTGCAATTGAAAATTTCTTGCTATTGCACAATACTGTGCAATTGAAGATTTCTTGCTATTGCTGAATACTGTGCAATTGAAAATTTCTTGCTATTGCACAATACTTAATATAATAATTTTGGATCCTGATTTGAAACTTGAAAACTGGGCCCATAATAAAAAAATCTAAGTACATGTTTAGATTCAGCATATCAAAAAAACCCAAGATTTCAATTTTTGTTAAAATCAAACTTAGTTTAATTTTGGACCCTTTGGACTTTAATGTAGACCAATTTGAAAACGGGACCAAAAATTAAGAATCTACATACACAGTTAGATTTGGCATATCAAAGAACCTCAATTATTCAATTTTTAATGAAATCAAACAAAGTTTAATTTTGGACCCCGATTTGGAACAACTTTAAAACTGGGCCAATAATAAAAAATCTAAGTGCATTTTTAGATTCAGCATATCAAAGAACCCCAAGGATTCAATTTTTGTTAAAATCAAACTAAGTTTAATTTTGGACCCTTTGGACCTTAATGTAGACCAATTTGAAAACGGGACCAAAAATTAATAATCTACATACACAGTTAGATTCGGCATATCAAAGAACCCCAATTATTCAATTTTTGATGAAATCAAACAAAGTTCAATTTTGGACCCTTTGGGCCCCTTATTCCTAAACTGTTGGGACCAAAACTCCCAAAATCAAACCCAACCTTCCTTTTATGGTCTTAAACCTTGTGTTTAAATTTCATAGATTTCTATTCACTTTTACTAAAGTTAGAGTGCGAAAACTAAAAGTATTCGGACGACGACAAAGCCAACGTGATACCAATATACGACCAAAAAATTTTCAATTTTTGCAGTCGTTATAAAAATTAAGAATCTGAATACACGCTTAGATTTGGAATATCAAAGAACCCCAATAATTCATTTTTTGATGAAATCAAACAAAGTTTAGTTTTGGACCCTTTTGGCCACTAATTTGTTGGGATCAAAACTCCCAAATCAATCCCAACCTTCCTTTTTGTGGTCATAGACCTTATGTTAAAATTTCATCGATTTCTGTTTACTTATACTAAAGTTATTGTGTGAAAACCAAGAAAAATGCTTATTTGGGCCCTTTTTGGCCCCTAATTCCTAAACTGTTGGGACCAAAACACCCAAAATCAAACCCAACCTTCCTTTTATGGTCATAAACCTTATGTTTAAATTTCATAGATTTCTATTTACTTATATTAAAGTTATGGTGCAAAAACCAAGAATAATGCTTATTTGGGCCCCTTTTTAGCCCCTAATTCCTAAACTGTAGGGACCTCAACTCCCCAAATCAATCCCAAGCTTCCTTTTGTGGTCATAAACCTTGTGTTTAAATTTCATTGATTTCTATTTACTTATACTAAAGTTATTGTGCGAAAACCAAGAATGATGCTTATTTGGGCCCTTTTTTGGCCCCTAATTCCTAAACTGTTGGAACCAAAACTCCCAAAATCAATTCCAACCTTCCTTTTGTGGTCATAAACCTTGTGTCAAAATTTCATAGATTTCTATTTACCTAAACTAAAGTTATAATGCATAAACCAAGAAAATGCTTATTTGGGCCCTTTTTGGCCCCTAATCCCTAAAATGTTGGGACCAAATCTCCCAAAATCAATCCCAACCTTCCTTTTGTGGTCATAAAGCTTGTGTTTAAATTTCATATATTTCTATTCACTTTTACTAAAGTTAGAGTGCGAAAACTAAAAGTATTCGCACTACGACGACGACAACGACACCAACGTGATACCAATATACGACCAAAAAATTTTCAATTTTTGCAGTCGTATAAAAATTAAGAATCTGAATACACGCTTAGATTTGGAATATCAAAGAACCCCAATTATTCATTTTTTGATGAAATCAAACAAAGTTTAATTTTGGACCCTTTTGGCCACTAATTTGTTGGGATCAAAACTCCCAAATCAATCCCAACCTTCCTTTTTGTGGTCATAGACCTTATGTTAAAATTTCATCGATTTCTGTTTACTTATACTAAAGTTATTGTGTGAAAACCAAGAAAAATGCTTACTTGGGCCCTTTTTGGCCCCTAATTCCTAAACTGTTGGGACCAAAACACCCAAAATCAATCCCAAACCTTCCTTTTATGGTCATAAACCTTGTGTTTAAATTTCAAAGATTTCTATTCACTTTTACTAAAGTTAAGAGTATGAAAACCAAAGGTCTTCGGACGCTGACGCCAACGTGATACCAATATATGACCATTGAACCATGACAATGAGGTCAAGGTCAAATAAAACCTGTGAGACTAACATGTTCATTATAAAATATTTCCATACACCAAACAGTTGACCTTTTGGTATTGTTTTAGAAAAAAATACTAAAACTCAAAAACTGAATAAGGACCACTGAACCATGAAAATGAGGTCAAGGTCAGATATCACCTGTCAGTCAGACATGTACACCTTACAATCAAATATGGTTGACTTATTGCATACAGTTGAAGAAAATCGGACCAAAACGCAACCAGGTGCTTCGCAGGGCGCAGCTTAAATACGACTGCAGAGGTAAAACCCTGACCAGTTGGGGCAAGTATGGACACAACATTCAAGCTTGATACAGCTCTGAATTTGGATTGTGATCAAATTTTGGACATATGAGTTTCTGACACAAAATGTTAAGATCTTACAAATCTATTATGCAATATTGTGCAAATAAAGATTTCTTCAAACTTTTCAAAAATTTGGAATTTGAGAAATTTGAAAGAAAAATAATTTGAAAACTACTACCACCCCCATTGTATGGTAAATGTTTTTTTAATTACCTCCCTTACACAACTTTTAAATTGTAGTATTTCAGAAGATTTTTGTTTTTGTAAAAGTTGATGAGAAAAGCTCATCTGGCTTTTCAGACCAGGTAAGTTAACAAAAAATACTGGTGTATTAAGTTGCTGTATAATACGCCTAACACCCCATATAACAAAATTATTTTAAGCATCAAAGTACTCAAGTTTAATGTGAAAATTAATTGTACAATGTACTTCTGTTGATACAAAATATATATACCTACCATCTACAATTTTTAAGATACAGACCTAGTCAATATTTTTATCCTCAACACTGGAGCAAGAAAATAAGGTCATATGGCATTACAATTTCAAGCTTCAGATCCACCTAAAATCATAGTGCTTGAAAGCACTGAACAGTAAAGATTGCTTGAATTTATCAGTGGGAAGTAAAATTAAATATTGCATTGGTTGTTATTGATTTAACAGCTATTCTAGACAAAGGAAGATTACTCCAACTCTAATTTTTAAAGATGAGGTTAGCAATGACATATTTTATATTTTTAGAACAGATACTAGATTCCTGTACCTTACAAAAGTTATGTAATTTTCTAGACAAGTGAAACATTATTTTGTGCCTTAAATATCTGAGCATATATGTGACCAGCCACGACATATCCAGGCTTATGGAGGTAGAACGTCATTGTGAGAAAAGCGCCGTTAACTATATGTGACTAGCCACTTCCAGGTCGGGTTCTCTTTGGCACATTCCCCATTTCCATTCTCAAATTTATTAGGAGGGTACATTGTCTAAAATTTGCTTTTTGTATATTTATCTAGAAAATTCTCTGTCATGTTATTATGACTTATTTGTTGTAATAGCAATGAAACGAGTCATTTCGAATATCGGTATGAAAATGAGACTGTTCTATGACGGTTTTTATTTATTGAAGGCACTAATTTATAAAATACAAAATTATTGTATTTATTGGCTCGTAGTAATGTTCAATAGTGTATTTGAATAAAATTTCAAAGACTTAAATTTACTACAATACAAACAATTCTTAGCTCTATTTTAGAACATGCAATTTAAACTTGTTGAAATGAAATTAGTTTAAAATTTGTCAAAGTAAGCTTTAAGAACTCCTTTTTTTTAAATTCGTCTTTTAATTTAGATTTATCATGCATGTCTCGAACATAGTATGCGACGCGTAACAGTTTATAAGTAGGTGTTCTCATATATGCATTTGATACGGTGCATTTATTATGGATATATTTCAGACTCCATTTATGAAAGAAAATTTATAAAGCAGAGCATTGTTTTTTTGTAGCTCTATTTTCACGGCTGGTAATCTACACACGCAGAACATTTGGTTCTGCAATGAAAACCGTGAGAGGATTTTCCGGTTGTGCTTGAGTGAAGTAATTGTCACCGCTTCAAAAGGTATGTACATTTCTAAATCTCAATTTTCTTATTCAACTGATCAAAATATTGAAAATCAGAGAATGCTATGCTGTGGTGAATACTTTAACGAAGAAATACATGTATCATTTACATTTGTACGTAGAGTTGAACTCTTACAAAATCAGTTGCCCCACGAGAAATCGCCTAAAAAAGTTACATTTCAATTTTAAAATGGTTCTATTTACAGACCTACAAGTTCAAATTTAGTTTTTATTTAGGGCAATGGGTATGAATGTTGATTTTGGCGGCGTGTACGTTGTCCGGTGTTGATAGAAGTCTTAATAATTCCAAAAACTACATTTGTTCATTAAGTCATGCGTGAGGGGATCGGTTCTGATTGAGGACATCGTGAATGCGTGAGGGGAAGTACAGAATTTTTTTTTAATCTTTGGCTTTGTGACTTTTGTTAACTCAATAAATGTGATCAATGCTGATTAAAAATCATCACAGATTTGTCCTTATACTTTAACAGATGTAAACTGATCACTGATTCAATGAAATCAAACTATTTAAAATTGTTTGCTCAAATTCAGAAAATGCCATTATTCAAAGGTAAAAGGAAAAGAGGACTAAAATTGACTCTCTACAAAAAGCCATGGAGATAAAAGTTATCCCCGCCCTCGAAGCGAACTAAACCCTGTGGGAGTAGTCCTGTCGTCAAATATATGTCACAGAGATCACCACATATATTAAAGAAACGTATATCGCCGATCAAAACTTCAACACCTATATATATTAGACGTAATCTGTTCACCCAAAATCACGAAATTTTCGAAACAACATTGCATTCGACCTGTTTTTGGACATTGTTGAGTGGTTTGAAAAGGACGAATCAAGACGAATGAGATACTCCCCAACATCTCTGCAGTATTTTTGGTTATCGTTGACAACATTTTTTTGTTTTTATTCTTCGTGAAACATATTATTAATCCCTAGGTTCCAACAATTTATTTCAATATCAATCTCAGTGGTTTTTTTTAGCACACATTATGTGTTTTAAATAATTTTTCATGAACAATGTAGCCTTATTTAGGTAAGTTTCAACGACTCATAGCTTGAATATAAAGATATGATTTGTACTTCCCCTCACGCATTCACGATGTCCTCAATCAGAACCGATCCCCTCACGCAGCGGCATGACTTAATGAAAAAATGTAGTTTTTGGAATAATTAAGGTAGCAATACACAGTTAGGAGTTTAGTTTCGCATTTTGGCCCCGGTGGATTTTTCAAATAGGAAAGTTATTGTGTAATAAAATTCATTTTTAGACAGATGAGTGCTAATTTAGCCTTCAAAGATGGTTTATAAGTGCATCAAGATTATTTTTTACATGTTTTATGGGCTGTTTTCTGTTTGACAATCCGTATTTTCATAGCTAGACCGGCCATCGGTCCAGAAATTAATGTACTGTTTACAAACACTCTTTACACGAAGTTTTTGACGCAATTTTACAAAAAAATGAGACGAAAGACATATGATTTTCATTGGATTTGCTGAATGATATATGTACACAGTTTCAGAAAAGGTATTACTTCAAGCGATTGAAATTCTACTTTTAGCCAAATTTTTGGGAAATATGTGACATCTTTCCCCCCCTTTTTGCAATATTTTATAACAAATAAATGCAGATTGTTGCCATGGATACACCAAAAAGAAATTATATTTTACCATTTTATATACTGGATATAAAATCTATGGAAGATTCTGATTACATACATATGCCCATATATGACACAAACAGTAAGCTTGATATTGCAAGAAAGCAATGAAAAGGGGATGGTAAAATTCATAAGGGCAAACTTTAGTATTTTTTCCTAACTGTTTATTGCTACCTAAGACGTCTGACAATCCCGGACAGCGTACACGCCGCCAAAACCAACATTCATACCCATTGCCCTAAAAAAACTAAATTTGAACTTGTAGGTCTGTAAATAGAACCATCTCAAAATTGAAATGTCACTTTTTTAGGCAATTTCTCGTGAGGGAACTGTTTTTGTCAGAGTTCAACTCTACGTACAACAGTAAATGATATATGTATTTCTTTGTTAAAGTATTCACCACAGCATAGCATTCTCTGATTTTCAATATTTGATCAGTTGAATAAGAAAATTGAGATTTAGAAATGTACATACCTTTTGAAGCGGTGACAATTACTCCACTCAAGCACAACCGGAAAATCCTCTCACGGTTTTCATTGCAGAACCAAATGTTCTGCGTGTGTAGATTACCAGCCGTGATTTTAGAACATGTAATTTAAACTTGTTGAAATGAAGTTAGTTTAAAATTTGTCAAAGTAAGCTTTAAGAATTCCTTTTTTTAATTTAGATTTATTATGCATGTCTCTATACTTAGTAAGCGATGCGTAACAGTTTATAATTAGGTGTTGTCTTATATGCATTTTATACGGTGCATTTGTTAGGGATATAGTTCAGATTTCATTTATGAAAGGAAATCTATAGAGCAGAAATTTGATTTTTTTTTGTATCAATTTAAAATGTAGATTCAAATATTTTTCACTTCAAACGATAAAGTAAAACTTCTTCAAAACTTATATATGATGTATAGTTCAGCGTCAGCAAAAAAGAAGCCAAGGAAAGTGTTTATCTCTTCTTCACAAATACGTATTTCATTGAATCTCGATATTTATCATTTTCATAATTTTTCTAACAATGACGTTCTACCTCCATAAGCCTGCAAATGTCATGGCGGGTCACATATAACAACATTAAATTTCATTGATTGAATGTATAGAATGTTATGATCATTGCACTATATTTTGTGTATCAAAACCATAGTGATCAGCCTTGGAAGATTGAGATATCAAGTCAGTCCCCTAAAAAAAATGAAGATCTGTCAAGCATTGTTATCAATGTATAAATCTCATCCTAAAATTGACATCAAATACTTATTTAGTTAACCTGAAACAGACACAAAAGTATTTAGGTCCATTTTTTCACAGATCCAAGAGTACAAATTTCATGAAATTTAAAGGGTTGAAATTGCACCAGAGGTTGTCAAACAGAAAGAAATGCAAACTCCATCTGTTAGTTATTATAGACTTGTGTTCCAAAAATCTGACCATTTTCTGCAGGAATAAAGCAATGACAAATACCTGTTTGATTTTAAGAAGGTGTACAGGGAGTAACACTGTATGCCCTTGCCACAATGTGTCAGACAGTAAATTTAAAATTCCACTAACAATTTATGGCTGTTCAATTAAAACATATATGGTTATAAAGGGAAGGCACCTATACCAGCCAAGAATTTCACCTGCTTTTTCCCCTTTCAAAAAAGTACTACACACCTACCCATAGTTTGAGATTTAAAAGTGTCTATGTGTCTTTTGTGTATTCATTGAACCCCATTACATGTCTAACCTGAACAGGAAAATACTCTTTCTTTAAAGAGCACTAGGTTTTTTTTCTTCTGTAAACTGATTCCTTCAAAGCTTGAAATGTATTGACTATTTGAAGACAGTACTCGAGGAATAACAATTCTGATTTCAAAGGGTTTTCAATACTTTATTGTCTGTAATTTTCACAGATCTAATAGAAAATGTAGATAACTAACACATGATGAACAAACGTGTATGACTACATGTACTATAAATATGACCACAAAAATTATAACATTGGACATAATCACAAATATACACCATCCAAAATCTTGACACAATAGTTTCTTGTATTTACTACACTACTGTAATTTCTTTTTACCATAAACTGTCAAAACATCTTGTTGGCTTATTTTCTAATTTTTTTTATTGAGACAAGTGACTTATTTCACAAAACATCTTATTAGAAATAATACTTGACAGTCATAAACATTTTAGTATACAAATATTCAATTTTTGTCACAAGATTTTGTGTGAAAACAAACCAAAATTTTTACAAAATATTCGAGTCAAGCATTTGTTTTAGAAATGTTATTCTGTATGTGTACTTTTTTTCAGCTGTGTATTATTTTCCAGAATTTTTCAAAAATACGTACATGTGAATGCAAAAACAGTTTGCATGCATATAAAATTGATTGAATAAATATCACCTGAATAACCAGTTGTACATGCATGCTTAACTTGTTGAAATTACATAACCTCAATTGAACTTTGATAATGATCCATAAAAAATCCAATCAACCCTTTCACCAATAGCTGCCCTTACAGTGGTTATTCTGAGACAATGAATCCTCTGGTTGTAAGTGGATGAACTTAACATTAAATTTAAAAAAAAAATTATGTAAGATTAATTTTTTTCATTATTTATTCATTAATATATCATGGACATTGTTTTCTTTATGTTTTAATAAAATTTTCAGCATTGAAATACATAAAATTCATGATAATTTGTCCATTGGCCCCAAAATAGACAATTTTTAACCTAAAAGTTTACTTATTTGTTTTACAAGGTTGTAAATTCCCAACACTAAATGATATCTATTTTCAACCATCAGAAGTGCCATGTTTACACGTTCGTTCTGGGCAACAAACAAATAAAGAAGACTTGTTTTCAATGTTTTTCAGCAGGAAATATAAAAGAGGTATGCCGATGCCAGAAAACCTAGACTAATCATCATCTGTAGGTAAAAGGGTTACGGATAGAAGGACTAAAGGTTACATATTATGCCCCAAGCTAAATATGAGTCATGTTAAGTAACAACTTATTCAACAGAGGACTGTTTTGATGATTGAATAATCTTGGTTTCTTTTAATTTATATAATGATACAAAGAGACCTTCTATTTTTTTTTTTTAGCTAATATTAAATACACATGAAAAAAGTACATATACAGTATAACCTACAGCAACAGGGTATATTATAAGTTATGTCTTGTGCTATTGAAAAACTACATAATGAATAAAATGATGAGTAACCAGATGCTCCGCAGGGCGTAGCTTTATACGACCGCAGAGGTTGAACCCTGAACGGTTAGGGCAAGTATGGACACAACATTCAAGCTGGATTCAGCTCTAAATTTGGATTGTGATTAAATAGTTGACACAGCATAGGTTTCTGACACAGAATGAATGTGTTCTAATGAACTTAAAATTTTTGTTTCTCTTAGAGCAATTCACTATGCTGTTGAATATTAATCCTCTCAAAAAAATGTTTGAAGAAATTTTCTTTTTTATTTATGAAATTTCAAATGAGAAAAATTGAATCCAATTTTTTTAATCACATCCCCCTTTCCCTTATTCCAAAACTAATCTCAATTAAAATTTCTAATGGAGTTTGCAACAATAACTACTCATTTAAATACATCATAAAATATTAAGATGTAAAAAAACTGCTTGTTATCACTGAATGGTAAAGATTATTTTAATTTATCAGTTGGTAGTAAAAAGTGAATATACATTGTATATTGTATATAACAAAGATTTAAGTTGATTCTGGACAAAGAAAGATAACTCCAATTAAAAAAAAATCTTGCTATTGCACAATATTTTGCAATTAGATATTTCTTGCTTACTATTCTGGACAAAGAAAGATAACTCTAATTAAAAATTTTTTTGCTATTTCACAATATTGTGCAATTAGATATTTCTTGCCATTGCGCAATACTGTGCAATTGAAAAGACTTGCTATTGCACAATACTTAATATAATAATTTTAGATCCTGATTTGGACCAACTCGAAAACTGGGCCCATAATAAAAAATCTAAGTACATTTTTGGATTCAGCATATCAAAGAACTTCAAGATTTCAATTTTTGTTAAAATCAGACTAAGTTTAATTTTGGACCCTTTGGACTTTAGTGTAGACCAATTTGAAAACAGGACCAAAAATGAAGAATCTACATACACAGTTAGATTTGGTATATCAAAGAACCCCATTTATTCAATTTTTGATGAAATCAAACAAAGTTTAATTTTGGACCCCGATTTGGACCAACTTGAAAACTGGGCCAATAATCAAGAATCTAAGTACATTTTTAGATTCAGCATATCAAAGAACCTAACTGATTCATTTTTTGTCAAAATCAAACTAAGTTTAATTTTGGACCCTTTGGACCTTAATGTAGACCAATTTGAAAACGGGACCAAAAGTTAAGAATCTACATACACAGTCATGACAGTTAGATTCAGCATATCAAAGAACCCCAATTATTCAATTTTGATGAAATCAAACAAAAGTTTAATTTTGGACCCTTTGGGCCCCTTATTATGTTGGGACCAAAACTCCCAAAATCAAACCCAACCTTTCTTTTATGGTCATAAACCTTGTGTTTAAATTTCATAGATTTCTATTTACTTATACTAACGTTATGGTGCGAAAACCAAGAAAAATGCTTATTTGGGTCCCTTTTTGGCCCCTAATTCCTAAACTGTTGGGACCTTAACTCCCAAAATCAATACCAACCTTCCTTTTGTAGTCATTAACATTGTGTTTAAATTTCATTGATTTCTATTTACTTAAACTAATGTTATTGTGCGAAAACCAAGAATAATGCTTATTTGGGCCCTTTTTTGGCCCCTAATTCCTAAACTGTTGAGACCAAAACTCCCAAAATCAATCCCAACCGTTCTTTTGTGGTCATAAACCTTGTGTCAAAATTTCATAGATTTCTATTAACTTAAACTAAAGTTATAGTGCGAAAACCAAGAAAATGCTTATTTGGGCCCTTTTTGGCCCCTAATTCCTAAAATGTTGGGACCAAAACTCCCAAAATCAATACCAACCTTCCTTTTGTGGTCATAAACCTTGTGTTAAAATTTCATAGATTTCCATTCACTTTTACTAAAGTTAGAGTGCGAAAACTAAAAGTATTCGGACGCCGGAGACGACGCAGACGCAGACGCCAACGTGATAGCAATATACGACGAAAATTTTTTCAAAATTTGCGGTCGTATAAAAATGACAACTTTCAGGTTAATATGCATCATCATATAATATTATCTAGGACTTTTTCACAAGAACATTTATAGTGTACATGATTTCTCCTAAATAATTGAAACGAGACCAAAATGTATGAAAATCACCCCTCCAAAACAGTTATATAATTTTCAAATATTACAATTTAAATACTTATAAAAAGAATGCTTTAATAGCTATTTACCAAATGTTTAATGTATTTCTTAAAATTAACTCATCAAGCAATTTGTTTTGATATATTGATTCCAAAAATTAAATGAAGAACAACCAGTTTACAGAAGAATATTTAAGCATAACAGGAATTGCATAAAAACAAACCAGACTAAATAGATTGAAATGGAGGCTTACTTTATACTGTCATATACAACCTTACTTAAGACATTATGACCACAGAAAAAGGTCACATATTTGATACAGGATTACACAGTCTACATTATCTTCATCATCACATAATAATCTGACACCTAGGCTAATCTATAATCAGATAAATAAGCATTCTATTTATAACCATTTTTCAAGCTTATTTTATATATTTTAAAACGATTCATTTTTCTTCAAATATCTAATTATTTACCTAACAAGTTATTACAGACCACGAATAACTACTATATTTCTTTTAAGATATTTACGAAACTATTTAAGAAACTTATAAAATTTGGCAGCTGTTTATAATGGAAAAAAGAAATGAACAAATTGTCTTTATCAAGATCTGTTATAACTAATAAGGTTAAATACCAATTAAAATGACAATGCATGGGCTATGCAGTTTTAAATGTTATGTATTTTGGTAGCTTAATTTAATGATATGACACCTAGAAAAGGCTAGATAACCAGGGACATGTTTTATGAGACACAAGCATTGCCAGTTCAGACCTTGCATGTAGAATGAACACTTATATACATATATACTTCTTGTTTTATGTATTTACAAATTTACACAAAAAAATGTACATGCCATTAAATACACAATGAAAGCACTGAAACATCTCATGTTTTAGGATATAAACAAATGGAAATATACTACCATGATGTACAGATATTTCATATCACAAAATGGCAATAACAAAAACTAGAGGCTCTAAAGAGCCTGTGTCGCTCACCTTGGTCTATGTGAATATTAAAGGAATCAGATGGATTCATGACAAAATTGTGTTTTGGTGATGGTGATGTGTTTGTACATCTTACTTTACTGAACATTCTTGCTGCTTAAAATTATCTCTATCTATAATGAACTTGGCCCATTAGTTTCAGTGGAAAATGTTAGTAAAAATTTACAAATTTTATGAACATTGTTAATAATTGACTATAAAGAACAATAACTCCTAAGAGGGTCAATTGACCATTTCGGTCATGTTGACTTATTTGTAAATCTTACTTTGCTGAACATTATTGTTGTTTACAGTTTATCTCTATCAATAATAATATTCAAGATAATGACCAAAAACAGCAAAATTTTCTTAAAACAAACAATTAAGGGTCAGCAACCCAACAACGGGTTGTCCGATTCATCTAAAAATTTCAGAGCAGATAAATGTTGACCTGATAAACAATTTTACCCCATGTCAGATTTGCTCTAAATGCTTTGGGTTTTGAGTTATAAGCCAAAAACTGCATTTTACCCCATGTTCTATTTTTAGCCATGGCGGCCATCTTGGTTGGATGGCCGGGTCACCGGACACATTTTTCAAACTACTAACCCAAAAGATCATTGTGGCCAAGTTTGGATTAATTTGGCCAAGTAGTTTCAGAGGAGAAGATTTTTGTAAAAGATTACTAAGATTTACGAAAAATGGTTAAAAATTGACTATAAAGGGCAATAACTCCTAAAGGGGTCAACTGACCATTTCAGTCATGATGACTTATTTGTAAATCTTACTTTGCTGAACATTATTGCTGTTTATAGTTTATCTCTATCTATAATAACATTCAAGATAATAACCAAAACAAGCAAAATTTCCTTAAAATTACTAATTCAGGGCCAGCAACCCAACAACGGGTTGTCCGATTCATCTGAAAATTTCAGGGCAGATAGATCTTGAACTGATAAACAATTTAATCCCATGTCAGATTTGCTCTAAATGCTTTGGGTTTTGAGTTATAAGCCAAAAACTGCATTTTACCCCATGTTCTATTTTTAGCCATGGCGGCCATCTTGGTTTGACGGCCGGGTCACCGGACACATTTTTCAAACTACTAACCCAAAAGATGATTGTGGCCAAGTTTGGATTAATTTGGCCCAGTAGTTTCAGAGGAGAAGATTTTTGTAAAATATTACTAAGATTTACGAAAAATGGTTAAAAATTGACTATAAAGGGCAATAACTCCTAAAGGGGTCAACTGACCATTTCAGTCATGTTGACTTATTTGTAAATCTTACTTTGCTGAACATTATTGCTGTTTACTATTTATCTCTATCTATAATAATATTCAAGATAATAACCAAAAACAGAAAAATTTCCTTAAAATTACTAATTCAGGGGCAGCAACCCAACAACGGGTTATCCGATTCATCTGAAAATTTCAGGGCAGATAGATCTTCACCTGTTTAACAATTCCACCCATGTCAGATTTGCTCTAAATGCTTTGGTTTTTGAGTTATAAGCCAAAAACTGCATTTTACCCCTATGTTCTATTTTTAGCCATGGCGGCCATCTTGGATGGTTGGCCGGGTCACCGGACACATTTTTTAAACTAGATACCCCAATGATGATTGTGGCCAAGTTTGGTTTAATTTGGCCCAGTAGTTTCAGAGGAGAAGATTTTTGTAAAAGTTAACGACGACGACGGACGACAAGTGATGAGAAAAGCTCACTTGGCCTTTTAGGCCAGGTGAGCTAATGAACAATGATAATTGAACTTCATTATGAAGTAGTATTATGTATTTGAAAGGAACAAAGTCTTTCAAAAAAATTGAACAGGAGATAAACATGATCAATCTCAATTGATAAAATAATTTACCTCTTGATTAAAAAAAAGGCAAAATGAAATATGTGTACTCGGGTAACTCTGGTAAAGTTATATGTAAATCAAACAGTTATTTTCAAAGTGCATGTATATGTGGCATGCATACAAGTTGAAAGAGGATATCTAAAGGTTTCAAAAGTAAATGTTTATGTAAAATATTATTTCATGGGGTGAAATAATCAATAAAATGTCAATCTTGCATTTCTTCTGGGATTTCATGTGGTCCAATGATACCAGGAACAGCTAGCTGCTGTTTATGTTTTTCTTCTTGTGCACTTTTGATTGCTGTTTCTCGTTCTTCCAAAAACAGATCAGCATTGTCTTCACCGGCATATTCCTGCAATCATAAATTCCAAATTTAAATGATTAATTTACTTAAAGAAAACCAGATATTAAACCATAAACAGCTGCACTATAAGCACTTGATACAAAAGTTGTATACATATCCCAAGAAGAAAATGAAACAATGTAGAAAGCAATAAATCAAAATTTAGAAATATGACCCTACAGAAAAACTTACTGGAAGGCAACACAAGGCAAATAAAAATCGATTAAAATTTCACTGTTGAATTCCATTACACTGGAAAATTCAAAAGGGATCTTTACTTTCACCTGTCATCAAATATTAAAATGTTAGAATACTGATCCAAACCTATTTTAGCTAGGGTTTTACATGTGAGGTATATTATGTATTGGTATTGATCTTTAATGAAATATGCAGATTTTGAAACAGAAAATTTATTTTATTTGCAAGACTTTTAAATGAAGAACTGGTCTATTTCCTATAAAATTTCATTTCCAAGCAGTTTCTTACATTCATTAATAAAGTACATACCCTGATTTGAACCAAGAAATCTCGCAGATGTTCTTTAAAGGAAGGAATATCTTGGTCAAAACTAAACAGTCCTTCAATAAATACTTTGATTTGTGGCCTGCAAGAATATATTAAATGATTTTACACATTATACTACTTCTTTTAAATAAAGCAAAACTGAATACAACATATAATTTGTTAATAAAAATCAAGATGGCTCTGTATTAAAACCATTTATCTTTTGCCTTTTAAAAGCTGTTTTTGAGTAATTGACAATGATTTATAAAGCATTTTTTAAACAGCTAAATATTTCTCATTGATTTATCATATTTTTTTTTTAAATTTTCATTAGTATGCAGCTGTGGTTAGTTAGGTTTCTTTCAAGCAATTAATATATACTGTACAAATGTGGGGGAAAAACTTTGCTGACAACACAAAATAAAGCACTGACAGAAAGACACAGTAATTTGACTAGAAACTACTCTTGTGCTAATTAAAACTAATTTGGAATTGCATCTTCTATTCAATAAAAGGATATAAAATATATCCCATCTGTTCAAAAATTATTTACTCACTCATTTAGATGTGGAAAGGCATGCTTGAGTAATTCTAACAGGAACTGCATAATATGCTGAACATTCTGTGAATTGTCTCCACTGCCTGCCAAAGCCACTGTAATTTTACCATTTTCAACCAAACAAAACATATATGCCAATATTGTAGCCTGTGTAGTTAACCCTGAAATGCAAAGAACAATCTTAAATTTTTCTTTAATGAAGGCAAATTTTTACTATTTTCTTTTTTTTATATACAAACATTAAACTGGGGAAATTATCCTGTTGTGTAATTGGATTGTTAAATGATTGATTGATTTTTGTTGTTGTTAAACAGCACTTTAGCATCATTTGTTATTTCATGGCAGTCAGTTTCTCAACTACAGACCTTCAACAGAAAACTGGCAATCTTCATGATCTTAGTCAATTAAGTCTGGAATCAAACCCACTCTGACAGTTGAGTTACAAGTAAATTTACCTGCTGTGTAAGAACTATCCGTTACAACGGAGAAAACATGTTGTAAGATATCTTTGTAGTAAGTTTGCCAAGTTACATGTAAATTTACCTGCTGTGTGAAACAATCAGTTACAACAGAAAACATGTTGTAAAACATCTTTGAAGTAAGTTTGCCCAAGTTAGTTGAGTCACATGTAAATTTACCTGCTGTGTGAGAACTATCAGTTACAACAGAGAAAACATGTTGTAAGATATCTTTGAAGTAAGTTTGATAAAAACTCTGAGCTGCCTCTTCCTTTTGTGCCACATTTTGTAATAACTGATAGAGAATGTCGAGCCCTGTATCTGCTACATTCCTCATTGTATGTTTGAATGCCCATATTATAGAGTCTAAAACTAATTTGAACTGTGCTGGTGGAATATTTAGGAAGGCTGAAAAAGAAAATTAAAGTTTATATCATCAGGTGCTTAAAAAATAAAAGATCAGTAATATCTAGGAAATATGTGAAAAAATATGCCTTTATTAGGATATACACGCATTTTAAGGGTCAATACATTTATCTAGGAAGTCTTTTTCACAAAACATACAACAACAAAATAAAGACAGCTTTAATACATATTGCTGATTTTTTTTTTAACTCTCTTAATCAAGTAATAATGAACATTTAAATGATTTCAGTTTAATAGTTAGCCTTATAGTTACGACCTTGAGATCAAGAACAGCATCAACATATGTTCCTTCGTCCTATGCCTTGTTAACTGTGTGTAAAAACAATCAGCAATTAAAAAGAAGTTTTGTCTTTGATTTTAGCACTTCTGAAAATTACCTTGAAAGCAATGTGTATTGACTGCTTGTAACAACAGAAAGAAATTTGTTCTGTGTTCTGGAAACTCTTCAAAATCTTTGTTGATCATCTCTAATGTACATTCGAATACTGCATCAAATATCTGAGGAATATCATTAGTTATGTTACCCTGAAAATACAAATATCAAGTCATTCAATATTGCATCAAATATCTGAGGAATATCATTAGTTATGTTACCCTGAAAATACAAATATCAAGCCATTCAATATTGCATCAAATATCTGAGGAACATCATTAGTTATGTTACCCTGAAAATACAAATATCAAGCCATTCAATATTGCAAATATCTGAGGAATATCATTAGTTATGTTACCCTGAAAATACAAATATCAAGCCATTCAATACTGCATCAAATATCTGAGGAATATCATTAGTTATGTTACCCTGAAAATACAAATATCAAGCCATTCAATATTGCACCATTTATCTGAGGAACATCATTAGTTATGTTACCCTGAAAATACAAATATCAAGCCATTCAATATTGCAAATATCTGAGGAATATCAATAGTTATGTTACCCTGAAAATACAAATATCAAGCCATTCAATACTGCATCAAATATCTGAGGAATATTATTAGTTATGTTACCCTGAAAATACAAATATCAAGCCATTCAATATTGCATCAAATATCTGAGGAATATCATTAGTTATGTTACCCTGAAAATACAAATATCAAGCCATTCAATATTGCATCAAATATCTGAGGAATATCATTAGTTATGTTACCCTGAAAATACAAATATCAAGCCATTCAATACTGCATCAAATATCTGAGAAATATCATTAGTTATGTTACCCTGAAAATACAAATATCAAGCCATTCAATACTGCATCAAATATCTGAGGAATATCAAGTAATATTACTGCGTATGAGGAGGATCTCAGTCAATTTACTACTGAAATGTTGTCAATTATCAACACTATATTATTTACAACTGAGGACATTGTTTTGAAAACTTCAGGGTTTATACCTACTGATTAATTAATAAATTACTACTCACCTCTAATCTGTTAACAATTGAGGCCATTGTACTGAGGACTTCTGGTTCTCTGGCTGCTGGAACATTTCTCTGGTAATCTAACAATACAGCATCTAGTAATGGTGGGATGAAATTAACAGCAACCTGTAAATACAACAATATTAAGTGAATGCCTGGAGTACAGTTGAAAGGAAAACACACAAAATTCTTCTAAAAATAATTTCAAAGCCCTCAGCTCTCATAATCACATGATCACTGACCAACAGTGATGTATAACTAAAACAAATCTCAAACAGCAAGCTGTTTTCTTCTAGAAACAAAAAGTGGAAAAATAAGTAAATTTTTTGAGAGATTTGTTGTAATTATAACATACTGATACAGTCTCTTGATTTAAATTTCTACATCATTGGGCTTACAAAGTTTTTCCTGTCACCCCAATATTCTACTGTACAGAAACGGCAAAAAAAAACAACAATGTATATATGTTTAGGGTTACCTTCCTACATAACGATTGTCCTTAGGGTTTTATAAAAAAAACCACACATATGCCTGAGCCATTTAGACTCAACTGTTACATGTATGTATTTTCTTTTATCCTCTTTTTTCCCCATATCACTATAAATTATGATTCCACAATCAAAGACTGTAACTAGTCAGTTCTGTGAATAAACACATTCTAGCTTGAACAGTGAATGTCTTGATGGAATCATATATGCATCTTTTTTTTTAAATTTAGCATACTGTTAGGAACATTAATTTTTTCGTGGGGTTAAAATTTTGTGGTTTTGTCTCTCTAAAAGATTTCACGGGGATTTAATTTCGTGGTTTCCTTAAATGTAAGTGGTATTATATGGAGGTTAAATATTCGTGGGGTTTTTGATTTTTGTGGATATATTCTTTCCACGAAATGAATGAAGTTTAATCCTCCACGAAAGTTTCTGCTTCTACAGTAGATCATTCTATAGCTGACAAACAATACACTGCATGAAATATTGAACAAAACTTGACTTATTTCTCATAAACCATTGTTTGAAATAAATTTAGAATTAAGCACAATGATCATTTTCATGTCAGATTAAGTTAAGAACATTCATACTTCATGAATGTTTTTTAATGTCAAAGCCCTCAGCTCTCATAATCACATGGTCACTGACCAACAGTGATGTATAACTACAACAAATCTAAAACAGCAAGCTGTCTTTTTCAAAACAAGAAGTCAGAAATAAATTAAATAGGAAATTGAAGAAAGTTATTTTGGCGATTTGTTGTAATTATAACATACTGATACAGTCTCTGATTCGAATTTCTACATCATTGGGCTAATATAGTTTTTTCTCTATTCTCTAGTTTTCTATATGATAGCCCACTTATTTCAAATTCTATAACAAATTTTCATGATTACATTGCTACTGAACAACTGCCACTCAGAAAATATCTATTTATTATCAATGTTAAAGCCGATTGCATTAAGTGTGTAGGTAAAGGTGCTTGCTTGCTCGCTGAACCAAGAAGTCATTATTAAGTTAGGTAAACTACCCTTCTTTAGGAGTAGCCTGGCCTGACAGATAACAAATCTATTGGTCTGTAGGACTAGGCTAAAACGAAAGGAGGGTAGTATAACTTACCTAATAATGACTCCACTGTTCTGCTAGCAAGCAAGCTAGACAAAGATATTACATTTACCTACATACTCCATTCAAACTGCTGTAAATCTGTGTTATATATCAGCATGTGAAGTTGCATGAAACATTTTTGATAAATATACCACAAAGGACAAAAACAATGAATGTCTAGGATTTTTTTCCTACAGGTCCACTTTTTAATTACATTGGGCATAAAAACAGATACATTTTTTTCCCCTCAAGACTTAAATTTTGATGAATACTAATAAGAGCTAATTAGGGAAATTAGTTTTGCCACATTTTGTAAGCATCAAGCAAAATAAATCTAAATTTGTTTTAGGACCATTGTCACACTGTTGCTCCATTAACATTTTCATACATATTCACTTGGTCAACTTTAAAGGCAACTATAACTTAAAATTAAGTACAATGATCATTTTTATGTAGGATACAGTTGTAAAATTCTAAAAATAATGTCAAAGCCCTCAGCTCTCATAATCACATGATCACTGACCAACAGAGATGTCAAATTACAACAAATCTATAATAGCAAGTAATTTTGCTAGAAACTAAAAAATAATAAATAACTTTAAGGCAAACAATTTTGGTAGATTTGTTGCAATTTCACATTCTGATACAGTCTCTGATTTGAATTTCTACATCATTGGGCTTACAAAGTTTTTCCTCTCCACCCTAGATTTTTATTAAACAGAATATTTTATTTTAGGTTATTAACAAATACCAAAACTTTTAAGTTAACATATACATATGTAATATCGTATGATGGTTATATGCTAAAATATATATATTAGAATGAGAAGCTGAATGTAACATTGTGCTCAAAATATCCCAAATAGAAAGTATTGTATCTTCAGTACCCTCCTAGATGTTATAAGGTAGGTTGGTAGATAGGATTTCTTTTCTATTTTTGCCACAAGCTGGAAAATATTAGTTCTCCACAGAACCCTATTAAACATATCACTCAACAACATATTTGTCAATAGATAAATTAAGTATGATTAATGCAGTTTTCATTATTTCAAGTTAAATCAAATTGTCATTGTGTCAACCTTTTCAATCATATACCCCAGAAACATTTTATCAACTTTTAACATACCATTTGAGGATCATTTGATCTGCTAACCCATCCGGAGATCAATTTTAATGCTTCTTTCTTTACTGTTCTCATACTTCTAATGAGAGGTTGTTTGGTTACACTTTCACCATTGCTGGCTATTGCACTACTAATGTTCTCACTCATTACTTTGTAAACGTTCAGCATATCTAAGTAAACTCTTCCAAGCTAAAATATACACAATTGTATAAATAGTAGCAGTGTCTTGCAAAATTTTTCTATACATGTATCTAAGTATATTCTCATATGAAATGGCTGATCATCAAACTACTGTGCTTTGTGAAAGGTATTACTCGTTTGATTTCACCCAAAAAAAATGTGCTATTTCATTTTCCTTATTAAATCAAAGCCCTCAGCTCTCATAATCACTTGTCACTGACCAACAGTGATGTATAACTACAACAAATCTGGAATATCAGAAGAAACCAGGTCGAGAAAAATTTAAGAATGAATAATGAAAAGAATAGAAATGTATTTTTTGGTAGATTTGTTGTAATTATAACATACTGATACAGTCTCTGCTTTTAAGTTCTACATCATTGGGCTACTGAAACACCTTCAATCTGATTTAGGTATAAAAGAAACTAAGCTTCCAACTCCCACAGGCAAGGCTGACATAAGATGAACATGTATTTTGCTATACTTGTATCTCCCTTTTGGTCATATAGATTTCCAAGCATTCATACATCCTTGGCTTTAAACATTTTTTAGATCGAGTATTCTTCATTAAATAAATTTAAAAAGTGTACATTAAATCAAAACTTATTTTTTGACAGATCAACTAAATAAACCTACTTGTGCAACATATGGATGTCCTAAAGCTTTACAAGCTCGGACATTTGTCTTTAAGATATTTCCTAACTGTTTTACTGCATCAGGATCTTTTAGTACTTCCACATTATGTGTTGCTTGGTTAATGATACCATCCCACACTTGGTTAGGTAACAACATATAACGTTCTATCAAGTGTTCTTGAGCCGTTTGATCAGTCTGAGCACTTATCATCATACCTACTGCCTCATAGAAAGTATGCACCTTAAATTGAAAAAAATTCTCACCTATGTGTTTATCTAAAAGGAGCTGCAATGCAACACACTCATTAATCTTTAGTCTTTATTTCTATGAAATTTGAGCTATGTTTTTGTTCCCATTAGTTTTTATGTTGTTTTCTATATTTATGCATGCAAATAGTCTTTCAGATAAGAGATAAACTTAGTGCTATATACACATCTACTAACATTAAATGTCTGCACTTTAAAATCTTTGTCAAATATAACAAGATTGTGCACAAGATTTTCAATTTGTTTTTATGTTTAATTTGCACTTAGAAAAATCATTTAGTAGTATTCAAAACTTTAGAGAAACAGAAAATATGGTAACAAGTTATCTAGAAATTATATTAGTATGGCATTATGAGAGGTGCTTATTTGATATCGCCTTACGAGAGGTACTTATTTGATATCGCCTTACGAGAGGCAGTTCAGACTGAATAAGAGAACAACAATGACATTTGAATCAACTTATTGATGCCTACATGGTTTTTTGTTGAACAAACTTTTCAGTTGAAAATTGTTTTTGTCTACCAGCAATAAATTTCTCAATACAAAACAACTTACTTGTTGTGGCTGAAGATCACAAATAATTGTATTAATTCCATTTAATATTTCCTCAATGAATGGCATCACTTCTCCAACCTGGACCTGTACAAAATGTCGTCTACATTTTTGTGCTATTTTAATGAATGTATCACATGCCATATCCTGCACACCATCATGTGTCTCTGAAATAAATGTGAATATAACTTCAATTACTCGTGCCAAAACATTCAAGATGTACAAATTCAGATAACAGCTTTGCCATGACCAAACAGTGCAGTCATCTCCACAGGACCACAAGCCGGCCTCTCACCATCACATTCCCATGGTGTTGGTTGTTTGGCCGGACAAAAACACTTAACTTTAAATAAGATATTCTAAGAATCATTTATCACAAGTTTAATAGATAAGATGGTTTCCAAGAAGATTTTAAGATGAAAGATGCTCAATGATGACAATAGCTCACATGGATAATAGGACTAGGTGAGATTGAAAGAGAAAGCTAATAACAGCAATTCACCAAAAAACTTACCATGCATGAATTCAAACAATTTGTTAACTACTGTTTTCAGGAATTTCCAATGAGCACGAAGGAATCTTGGATACTGTCCCACCACATACATAATATTACTAGCTATTATTGCCTTATTGTCTTTTCCTCTTTTTTGTTCACACAACCCTAACAAGTCCTACAATGTATAATAAATATTAGTCAAAAGTTGGAAACATGCAATTTGTATAAACTCATAACACTGATAATGACATTACTTTCTCAATTATCTTTTGTCCATCTTATCACAAAATCAAACCAACTTCACAGAAATGTTTACAAAATAATAAAAATATAAAATAAGAAATTTTACTTTAAAACAATAGAATATTGAAAACCAAAACATTTAAATTTTCGCAACACCAAACTATATATTACATAAATTAAAATCATTAAATACATGCTTTCTTAATAAAGAAAATGTCAATATCTTCAATTCAGAAAACCTTCATGCATAAATAGTTCACACATAAATCAAATTTAAAACAAGGCTAGTTTTTAAATTTGTTGGTTTACAGATAATAATAAACCTTTGTAAATAGGTTATTCTGCATTTTTGTCATCTTTCACCAGGATATTTAAGATCAGCTGACATAGACAAATTATGACTTGTGCATATGGAAAAGTTAAGTTGGCAGAAGATGTCAAAATATGTTTACTCCTTTCCTTATCAAAAGAGTTGTTACCAGCTTCAAAATGAACAAAGCCAATATCACTGATCCCAATACACAGAGTATATTAACTTTCCCGTTGGTCTCCAAATATTACTTACTGTTATTTTAATGAATAATAATCATAAGCAGTACAAACTTAATGCAGTAAAATTTAAATACACAGTTAAGCTGTTCACATTTGTCTCATATGATTCCCCCCAAACTAGATACCCTGAAAATTTCAAATTGAATTCTGTAAACCAAAATGAAAAAATAAACACAACCTAACTGTACCATCAAGTATGGTCCCCAGGGGAAGGTACTATGAAAATGTTCTAAAGGAGAACCAACCCAAACATCAATCTCAAAATGGGTTTCCCTTGTAACATGTTTGTTTTTGTATTTCTAATTTACTGAACATGATGACATGTAATATATTTACTAATTAGCAGAAACCATTCCATCACAGTCAGTTAAAAAGCCAATCACCCTGCAAGAAACAGTAGCAGTGTCACTATTTCACCTCTTGTAAGCTATTTCTTATAAATTAGTCTGAAGTTACAGTTTATCTCTTGAATTTTGCTTAGTTTACAAGTGATGATGTATAGTTTAAGAAGAATAAATACATGCCATAT